>OZ023235.1:3425176-4101133 GCA_964006365.1 Trididemnum miniatum | reverse complement strand
ACATCCGAGAACATAAATTACCGTCTGAAAGATCAGCAAAAGACCTTGATGAAATATGGGGTTGTATATAAATTAACGTGTTCTTGTGGTTCTAGCTATATAGGGACAGACTAGACGTAATCTTATTAACAGACTTAAGGAGCATTCCAGTTCGGATAAATCCGAGGATGTGCCGACATTTAATGGACAATCCTGACCATAAAGTGGACTTTGCCAAACCGAACATTCTTAGTAGCTCTGGTGATTCTGCACGCTTATTAATTCTTGAGTCCCTTTTTATTCAAAAATATGAGCCATTGCTTAACGTTTGACTCCAAATCCGCTCCTCTTTACTTATTTAATTGTTAATTTAACTCCGTCAGTCTTTTACTAGCTTTGGTTTATGACGTTATAATTATATTACTTATTTTGACCCGTTGCCTGGGTTATGCCTATTACTTGTAGTTAGAATTGTAAATTCTAGTTCTTACAGTTTTTGTACTGCCTTGCATACACTGCTGATGATGACAGCTGAATTTATGTTGTCGAAACGTCCAGTTTTGAGATTTACAGCGGCTTTATTTTTTCCTCATTTATTATAATTATATGAATGATGTCGCTGTTTAAGAGTTGCAAAATGCTACGTAGCCGTTACGGTAACAGTAAACTTAACAAAATATACCTTACGCAGCTAATACCGTACTTTTGGTTTAAGATGATATTTATGTTCTATCACACATTTACTGAGCGGTATACTCACTTATGAAAAATTTTTGCCGTTGTTATACGAAAAAACGAAGCTTTTCTTGTTGTTATTAGCCAATAGCCAGTCATTTCTATAGTAGCTTGATCGCTTTATGGCAACTCGCGCAGACATCGCTTTGTCGCGCATGCGCAGTAAGCTACAGTGCAAAGGGTATATTGGAAACTTATGACTCTGGCTGAAACATTGAAACTCCTGCCGGACTCGACTCGGTACTCCGGTTTGTGTACATCTCTGATTGCCACAGGAGTCGCAACATTTAATTCCAGGACTTTTTAAAGTCATTTTTCAGGACTTTTCCAGGACGGTTTTAAGAGCATTTTTTTACAGGACTTAAAACTTGTTTTTCCCTTCTACTCTTGTATGCACCTACTCTCTTAAAGTTCTCATTGAAGAACAATTTTGATAGGAAAGCATTTGCATTACCAGCTACTGGCAGCTCGCAGAAAAGAGTTTCGCACTGCAATACATTACTGCCTATGAATCCACTCTTCTCAGTAACTTCAGTAGTTCATACCTACAGTACTTTACTGCAAAGTGCCAATTATGGCCATTTTAACAGTAAAGCTTTCAAGGTCCGTCACAATGCAAATTATCACAGTTATAGCTTACAGTGGCGTACGCACGGGGAGGGGTTCGGGGGTCAAGTCCCCCCCCCCCCCCATTGAAGATTTTAAAAGAAATGAAAACCTTTCTTTTTGGAACAAACCGTCTTTTTTTTTGGAACAAACAAATTTTTGTTTTGGAACAAACAAACCGGAACAAAACGGCCGGATGCCGGATATCCGGCAAATTTGCCATCCGGCATATCCCTATAAAATGACACATTGCGACTTTCTCAAACAGAAACACTTCTCCTACTTTATTAACAGCCAAGTAGCAACTAGCAAGCATATTCACCGGGAATGAAGAGTGGATACTGGATCCCTTGGTAATATACTGTACAATAAATGACACAGCATTCAAGCAATATGTTACTAGCCTAGTGAAAAAAAATATTAACAATACTTGCAAGCAAGTATATTCGAATCATCAGCTCTTCCTAATTTATTACAGTAATGATGCAGTAGTTAATATTATTTCACACATCTTGGCACTAATAGCATTACATCACACCGCAGAAATCAATTATATACTACAGTAATAGTGACACTAAAGAAAAGTCTCTTCTTTCGCCTCCTACCGGTATTTTGTTTACTTACTTGCATTTTGTATCGTCTTTTGTACAATCGAACAATGATCATGTCTCGACGGAGATATGAAGAAATTTTGACTTTGAAACAGTATCAGGTCGTTGATGCGCAATCAACAACAATACGTTCTGATGTATTCAAAATAAAAAATTGCGCATGATTTCGCACTTTGGAAAAACAATTGGCCACATTTTCTTTAGAGCATTTTGTTACGTTGTTAGGGCCAGCAGAATTGCAGACTTTTGCTTTCTTTTTGTGAGCAATACATATAGAAACCAGTCTGTTTCAACCATTACGCACATGCATTTGATACTCGGTCGAGTTATACCGAAGACTCAAAAAAAGGTAGGCCTATCCAAAACCACCCAGCTTAACGCTCAGCACCAGGATTAGTGTGGAGAATGAAATAGAAATAGTAAAATATAAATCAGACAAAATATGTAACAAAACAGCCGTTCCGCAAGAAACCTTTTCATTTTGCTTGTTTTGGTTTAAGTCAGAGGTGACGAACATGTCGCCCGCGAAAAAATTTCCTGCGGCCCGCAAACATTTTGGCGAGACCAGTACTTTTAAACATTTTTTTCCCCGTCTAATCTTTGCGATGCGATACCAAAAGCTGAGCCCCTGATTTAATCACGCGCGTATCACACAGCAATTATATAAAAGCTCAATACAAGTCATCTGTTTCAGGATTCAGCAGTTCATCCATTGTTATGAAATAATAAAAACATAACTCGAGTCCGTTGCAGCTTCAGCATATAGTGCAGCAGTTTAAAAGTAACTAATCGAGTGAGAGCTTAGCTTGCCTTACAGTAGTACGAATTATGTGAGTTTGCGGAAATGAATTGCTGAGGTGGCGGTACCATTTATCATATACAAATTTTACTGCTTTCTTAAGGTATTTGTTATTCTGTTTTTTAATCAATATTTAATTAGCCGCTTGTCTTCAGCGATGTCTTAGCGAAAAAACGAAATATTGTAGATGAAAAAAGAGTATTTCAAAAAGATTGGACCGATATCCGATATGTTTATGACCAGGAGCGTATTCAGAGGGGGGCCATTGTGCCATCCTTCCCCCTTTTTGACTCTGCCTTTTAGTAAAAAAAGAACAAAACTAATGGTGCCAAGTGACTGAAACATGCCAGACATTTTTGATGGTTTCTGTAGCTTATGGCCAGTGGCTAATCCAAGGGTTAGGATGAGAGGTATGCATCCTCCCACCAGCCATTTTCAAAATAGTTTTTGATGTAGGCTATACAATTTTTCCATAACTTCGAACCTCTTCGAGAGCAATAAGCCTTACGCCTTAAGCACGCATAATCGAAAATGTGCGCGCCAAATGCATCATATTTGGCAAAGCACTCAGAATCAGGGTCAAAATTTGCCTGAGGATTATTCAAAAAGCACTACAAATAGCCATTACAGCATATAAATTTTCAAAAATTTTCCGAGAGAGCATGCCACCGGACCCTCCAAGAGCTTTTCTTATTTCTCAATCATTTTCAAATTTGTTCTGCGGAAAAATAAAACGCTTTAAAGAAATGTGGAAATTATGGCTTCTCCCTTTTAAAAATTTCTCGCTACGCCACTGTTTATGACTAAAAAGTTATGCGGCCCGCTTGCTTGTTGGTAAGCAACAAAGTGGCCCGCGACAGCAAATAGGTTCGTCAACCCTGGTTTAAGTGGTCATTCTAAAACAGTGGTTTTGGCTTTTTCCACACAAGAACCCATTTTGCTACGCATGATAGCCGCACGATTCCTTACGGAAGTTTTATGATTTTGGAAACGAAATTTTAAAGTTAGCGGTATCGGCATTCAAAAATACATTTTACAAAAATATTTTTTCCAGGCAAAAAAATCAAATTTTTATTATACTCGCAGTATTACGCCGAGGCGTGTAAGGAGTGGCGGGGCCCATCTCCGCGGCTATTAGCATCTGGGCAACACAGCCTCGAAGTTTGAGGAGATATCGTAGCGATGGCGAGTCACTGGCGAAATTGTGTCCGATTTGACCGGCCCAGGACGCGAACCCTTAACCTCCCGCACCAATAGCAATGTCTTAACCACTGAATTAACCGGCCGTTTTTTGTAGGCCTACATCGAAAGTTCTCGAGACCCTAGGAAAAAAGGCAAAGAACCCCTAAGTTGAAAACTTATTTTTCTACTAGGTAGACTAATTCTTTTTGTCTTAGGACAAAAAATGTCATCAGTAAATAATTTTTTGTCTTAATGATTTGAGCTCTAATGGCTTGAGCCAGCTCTTAATGGTTTGAGTAGTATATATGGTTTGAGCTCTCTGGTACACTAGCGCTGACATCTTTTTTAAAAATGATTGCGTGATTTCCAACTGCATGGTGAAAAGTTGCTTGTAAGGTATCTCGTTGCTATGTTGAGATAAGCGATGCAGTAAGGCCTATTCTGTTTGGAAATTTTAATCTCTTCATCTTGCTCTTTTGAATGTTTATTTCTTTCCATGGCGTGGATTCGTTAGATTCTATGAACATCTGAGGATAATTTCATTCATTTTACTGGCGCCTAAAATGGTAGAAGAGCAAGAGTTAGATTTGCGTGATGAACGGTAAGAAGGCGCATGTACAGACTCTGAAGCAAATGAAACACCAATAGACTCTGAATCAGGCACATTGCGTGTGGCATCAGGAGCGTTAAATGCAGTTGTTTCAGGTCTACTTCTAGCTGGTGCAGAATCGCTTCAACGTTACAAACGCCCAATGCAGGATTAGAAGTACATAAAACGGTATTAGAAATGTTTACAGCAGACTCTGGTGCTTTGGCAACAGATGCAAGCCATTCATATAAATACGTATTGAACTCTTGTTTATTTTTCCAGATTGAATTAATTGCCCGATTGTTAACAACCTCGCAAGTTTTATAAGCATCGATAAAAGCTTGCGACACAAATCTTCAGTAGTAGCAGCAAGTTCTCGCACTGTATCCACATTGCTTTTATTTCTAAAGGATAAGCACCGCTCAACAGCTTGGTATTTAGCATTTAATTCTTTATTTATTGATTCTCTGACGCCTTTAAATTCGTCGGTGTCGCCAGATATCTCATCCATAATTGGAGTTACAATAGATAGTCAAATAATCCAGTAAATAAAGTCAAATATTCGAAACTTTATGTAAGATACTTACGTGAAGCGCTGGCTGCTTCCGCATCTGTTACTTCCTGTCGCAAAATAGAAAAATTGTATTACTTCGCTGACAGGACGATTGATAAGAATTGTATGACAAACCGTAGGAATTACTTCGTTCTTAGAACCGACCTCACTGAAAACCAAGACCTTCTTCACCAAACGAATATAATAATCGACCCAACTTTGCTCACTTGGCTACGGTACCCACCGTACTAATTTTCAATAAACACAAGCACCACTGCTCACTTCAGTAACGCCATACAACAAAATTGCTTACTCTACGCTCACAAAATCTACACTCGAATAATTACCCTCGAAAATTCACGCCTATTTACACTCTAAATTCAGTTTCGAGAAAGTTCTACGGCATACTGAAAAAGAAACAAGAAGAGAAATCACATGACATGCAAAACTCACACCAAATCACGGTAAACGATTGTGGCGTCAAGAGAAATCATATGACTTGCAAAAATTCACACCAAACCGCAGTAAACACAATTGTGACGTCACAAGCGCAGATTTTAACTCAGTGAAATTACGTAACGAAAAGATCTCAGTAGTATACGTCAGAATATACGTCAGTAGACAATTATGCAACCTTACGAAACAATCCCACGAATACAACTTCGCAAAACAACGCATTGGTCTAGAACAGGGGTGTACAACACGTGGCACGCGTGCCAGATGTGGCAGGATGTTTTCGTTAATCGTGTTGTTGATAAAAGTCAAATTACTGCAACCGTTTTTTTCGTACTTTTGTGAATGTTTGGTTCTTTGTAAGCAACATGGTTTTAAAAATAGAAAAAAGTATTAAATTGATGATAATTTACCAAGCGTTGGCACGCGAAAATATTATAAAACAGAAATTGGCACGTTAACGGGTTTGAATTGGACACCCCTGGTCTAAAACCTTTTATAGTATACAAAGCATATAAAACAGTTATATCGTTACACTTCCGTATCTGGCTATATACTTCCGTATCTGTAGTTATCTCACATTAACCCAGGTTTAGTGTGAGCGAAGTGACAAAGATATGTTTAAATCAATCAATCAATGTTTTTTTATGCTTGAAAATGCAAGTATTACGATGAAGCGACAACGTGTGGGAGAAGAGATTCAAGAAAAGGAAGACACGACACAAGGGCAAAACTGTTAAAACATGCGAAAGAAAGAAAAGACGAGAGATAAAAAACAATGACTACTAGTTCTAAGACAATGCTAGTTCTACTTCTAGTCCAACTGTAATAAATCATACTTCCATTAGACATAGATTTGCGGGAACTTTTATATTAGGCTTATCATGTGTCCTCTTTTTGGAGGGCATAACCTCCTTTTTAAGAAAAAATAATTTTTCCTCCGAGAACGCTAAAAAATGCCCAAATGTTCTTCTTTTTGGCCTTTTGAAACAGCGAAAACTGGTCAAATCATGCCTACACGAAAATTTTGGGAAATTTCAGCTGAAACTATGGATTGCGGCCGTGATGAATTTTCTTTTTGCTCTTCACGTGATTTTTAGGCGGAAAATTAAACATCTGCGGAAGTGATGACCCTTTTTTTGCTCTTCACTTGATTTCGGGCGTGAAATTGGACATTTGCGGACGTGATCACCTTCAAAGAACCTGTCCTCCTTTTGACGGATGAAAACCCTAATCCTTTATTTTGTTCACATGTTCAATCTTTTAGTGGGCTTTTAGGCCCGCGGTTCTTAATTTTAGTCAGGTCCGCAGCCAGAAAAAAATGCTAAGAGAGGTGAAAACTTTTCCAAGGGGGGCGGAGTCCCCGCGCCTCTCTGGTTGCGGGCCCGATTCTAGTTCCTGTATCATAATCATTTTCTTGGTGTCATATAATAATTAAAAACAGTAATTATGACATCAAGAAAATGATTGTGATGCAGAAACTAGAACCCAAAATCGCGAGCCTAAAGCGTACAAAAACTGGAAATTTGATCAAGGTGATTAGCAGGACCGGCGCCAAGGGGGGGGGGCCGGCCCCCCGAATCAACTTGCTTCGCCCCCCCAATTAACAAGCTTACTCGTTTAAAGACAGCGGCGTTTGCGCATATTTTCAAATTTTGACCCCCCTTGACAAACGCTTGGGCCCTGTAAGTCGACTGCTCTGCTGCCGGCTCTGGTGATTAGTTTATTCAATGTGTCTCCTGATCAGGCGTTTGATGCTTTTTTCAGTTTTTTAGGTTTCCATATTCCCACTAAGTGCTAAAATTGTAATCTGTATAGTGTTACTGTAAAAACCTTTCAATTATTTCAAGTGTTCAGTTTTAAACTGAACAGCTTTTGATAACAGATGAGCGTAGAATCTCGTACAGTGTTTTTTTAAGGCATTAGGCCTGTGATGAACCGAAACGGTCTCTCAAAATTGTCCAGCAGTGTCTCCAAATCTGCAGTTTCGTCAAAACAGTAGTCGACTGTAGTTTTATTCACAAATTTAAAATTAGCGGTCTTTCAAAATTGCTTACCTTAAAACAATCTCTGATCCCGTACCCAAGCAGCTGTTTTTATATTATTTGTCAAAATGATGTCTAAGTGTCCTACTGTATACTGCACCGTACTCTCATATATAACTACTGTATACTGCACCGTACCGTACTGTCATACATAACCAGATGCACTCAGCGCCAATACTATTGGCTGCTCCTTAACAGGCTTAGAGTGTTTCCAAGCTTTCAGTGAAATTGTCTGATGAGAGCAATCATTACAGGTTAGGTTGCAAGTTCACATGCAAAACTTTGGATTTAGAACACTAAACACCTTCAATCACATCAACTGCTGGCTGACAATACAGTCCTAGAAGTGCGGATCAATCTTTTTTCGGTTAAAACACTTATCGCCATCTCATTTCCGCTGAATCTACAATTTTTTTCAAACGTATAGAAAATTGTTTTGTTTTTTTTTATTTCAAGCCACTTAATTGAGGCTTAGGATATTTTTGGTAGTGAAGTACATGCATCATGGAGATGACCTAGTTGAACATCGAACCCGCGAAGCCAGCTTCGGAGCCCAATGCACCAACCACTCGGCCAACTCCATGAGCAAACATATAGAAAAATTTTTTTTTCTTTCAACCCATCATGCCGGTAGTTACTGCGACATCAAACGGTGGTAAGTCAAAGCTCTTGAAAAGCTAAAGGCAACAAATCATTTATGTCTCAAATTTGAAATACTCAGGTGCGAATTAACTATAAAACTCACGCATGTAAATCTCGTTTTAAGGATATACTAATTTCCATCTTTTATCGTAAATTTGCAATAAATTTGCCCTATAAAATCGAAAGCGTAATTTAAAACTCTTGTTTTTATTATTACTGTCTCAGGGGATCGCTGATCAGACGGTTTCCATTATCTCATAATTCTTTAGAGGATAGGTGTCTTGGTAAGCAGTGCGGAGGCGTTTTTAATCAACTTTTTCATATAAAGATAGGCTTTGCGTTTTGCCACTACAGTTGGAATTTTATAAGGGTGGTAAAAATATTGTGTAATCTGTAAGTAATATTTCTATTAAGCAAAGCAACAGAAGTTAGTTCAAAAAGCAGTTTCTATTTCTATTTGCGAAAGTATTTTATTGCTGCTTAATCATTATGGCTAAATACTTCATAATTGGTGGAAATATGTTCAGGCAAGTCCTTACTTATCTCAAAGTTAAACTTAAGCATCTGGGATTGCGATATATAACCTACTGTATAATCGTTAAAAATATTTCGATTGTTAAAAAATATAGAAACGATGTAGCCTACACTGTGCGTGAAATAGTAAACGAAATATCACTATAAGTTTTTGTCAGTTTGAGTAACCTTGTGAAACGCGACTGATTCACAATTACTACAGCGGATTAAATTTCTGAAATTTTATTTTTTTGACGATATTAGGCTAAATAAATTGCATGTAGCGATCAGAAAATAAATAAGCTTAAATGTACGATTAACAAACTTGTCAATCACATTGCTGAATTCTTATTTTTGTAAGTTTTTGTAATACAGATTATATTCTAACCTAACATGATGCTGAATGCTCGCAGATTACCATAAACAAACCAACATCATAAAATAGGCGCAGTCAATCATGTCAACTTCGACGCCATAGTTAGATTGCAACAAGACTAGTGTGGGACAGCAAGTGTTTTAGGGTGGTAAAACGTTATTTTCATACTTTGCTAGAAGATTTCAGAACATGTTCGGGAGGTTTCTTTTCTAAAAGAAGGCCGCTCTTCCTGGATATCCATTGGTTGCCCCTTGTCTTTAAATATTCCTCTCAAGTCCTAATACAAATCAATTCCTAATTTTCCACATTAGCTCTACAAGAAGTTTTACAACAGAAGAAACTGTAGATCGTTTAACGGTACGGCAATACTTCAACGTATCGTGAGTGCGATTGGTAACGAGTGGCGGGGACCATCTCCACTGCCTAGCGCCTGGGCAACATAGCTCCGAAGAAACTTTGCAGAGTTGGCGACACTCTAATCGATTTGACCGGTCCAAGAATCGAACCCATGACCTCCCGCATCGACAACGATGACTTTAACGCAGTACCACAACTAAGCCTATTTAATGTAAAACCTAGAGAAGACAAGCACTGCGTTTCTCTTTTCAATCATCACCAGAATAACTACTGCGCAGTGCGCATTAACTTTACGATGGTGACAAGATGGATAAATTTGTTTCAACAGGTTTGTAAATTTTAATATCTTGTATCATAAAAATTAAATGAGTCATGACTCCAAACATTAGCTTTATGTCTGGCGTGACGGAGTCTCAACCAGAGTCCAGTGTAATTATTGCTCCATACCAAGAGATCTACTGGATTGTGTCAGAGGCGATTTTGGTTGTTGTTTCAATAATTACATTGTATTTACTAGTTTGTCTGTTGAGATATGCATCTCTGACCAAATGCCAGCCAGGTAAAGAGATCACAGGAAGCCGAAAAGGAAAAACTCTTTATCAAATGTGTTTGATCAGTGTGATTATGGCGATTGGAAGGTTAATTGCTGATCAAGTGGTGGCTTTCCTCGGCTGGCAAACCGATTCTAATTGCAGTTCAGCTGTCGCCACCAGCGCTGTGTTTTATTCCTTAAGTCTTTATCCTGTTTACATCTTCTTGTGGCTGCGGCAAAGTATTTTCTACGCCAGTCCCGTCTTGTCCCACGTCCTCAACCCTGCCATAACCGTATCCAGTTGGTTGACTTTGATTTTTATGATAGTGGGAGGCGCTGTGATAACAGTGTTTTACGTAGTGCCTGACATCAACGGATGGCATTACGTCGCTTCCGCTTCCGGTTGCCGAGATATTTCCGATTTATCCGGATTTGAATTGGTTCCAACGATTCTGGTTTGTTTTACTGTTTGTTTTCAAGTCAGTCTTCTTGGCTTGTTTATTTATCCTCTTTTTTCCGAGAAGACTCAAAGGTATAGAAAGGCTTGCCGAAATCCACGAAATCTGCATCCGGAACAAGCCAACTCCGTCGCTTCCGAAGCAAACGAAGACGACTCTTCTAATCCTTGCTGTTCCACAGAGCAAGGATCTGGATTTCAAAAATGCATTTCGGATATTAATTTTGAATCCATTGATGGACATCCAACTTTTTTTGATTCTTCTTCATCTCATAACAGCAAAATCAGTCAAAGCTGTGAAGTCAAAAACGGAAAATCTTCTCCTTCAAAGCGGATCGAAGGTACAATGAACGGATTTCATTCAAAACCAAACGGTGAAATTCATCAGAAAAAGAAACAAAGCACCAAGTCATCGTCGTCATCTTTATTTAACATGATAAAAAGAGGAAGAAGCGTCAGTCTCAATTCGATGGCGGGAGAAGCAAAATCGAAACGACTTAAACGGTAAAATTTTGATGAAATTGTGGCAGTGCATCAAAGGCCATTAATTGCTTTACAACAACAACATTAGTTCAATTCAGAGTCCGACTTGTTGCTGCATTCTTTGTTTTGGGTTCAATGTAGGGCTGCGAATTGGCAAGAATTTTTAATCGAATACGAGTGCGAGTTCACCAAGAAAAAAGAGTTCGAGCTCAAGTTCTTCATTCTTAATTTTGCGAGTCCAAATTCAAGAAATTTTTACCGAATTTAAGCTGAGTTCAAGTAGTTTTTATCGGGTTTAGGATAAGTTTAAAACTCAATCAATTCTTATCGAGATCGCAGCCCTAGCTCAATCCCATCGAAATTAGGTTTTTGTCTTTGGGTAGTAATAATTTCTCAGGAGTTCCAACAAACAAAATTTAGAATAAGGACGCTAGGTCAAAACTTGCGAAAACTTTACAGGTTTGAATAGGCCTCATGTGCAGAGTTTTGTCCATTTTTTTCATTACGGGGAAAAAGTACACAACAAAACCTTGTTACAAAAAATTGTCCTCGAAGTGTCTTGTTCATGCATATTTTTTTGTTTTCAGGAACAAGACCCAGCAAGGCCGGCGAGTGATCAGATTTATTCGAAAAGCCTTTCTTCTCGCTCTCATTTGCGTAGTTAGTGACATCGTGTTTACTGTCGCGCAATTGATGATTGTTTTTCCGGAGCTTGTTTATTTGGTTCTTTTTGACATCAACCTCCTCATCAACATTATTTGCATCATCGTGTCTTTCAGAGAATGGAAACATATGATTCTCCCATGTTCAAGGTTTTATTTTTGTTTACTCTTACAGTTATTTACAAAAGTGTCACCGGCGGGAAAGCGTAGCGGTGAAAAACATCACTATAGGCGCGGGAGGTCTAGGGTTCCTGGGCCGGTCAAATCGGACGCAGTGTCGCCAACGTCTCATAATCGCTGCGACGTTTCTTCGGAGCCGTGTTGGCCAAGCGCTAGGCCGCAGAGATGACCCCGCCACTTGTTACACGCTTCAGCGTAATTCCGCGTGTAATACCTAATAAAGGTTTGCTTAACCGGCCGTTAGCTCAGTTGCTAAACGCACGCTATCGGTGCGGGAGGTATGGTGTTCGACTCCCGGGCCGGTCAAATCGGCACAGTGTCGCCAACGACTCGCCACCGTTGCGACGTTTCTTCGGAGCTGTGTTGCCCAGGCGCTAATAGCCGCGGAGATGGGCCCCGCAACTCGTTACACGCTTCGGCGTAATACGACGAGTATATTGAAGATTTGATTTGATTTTTGATTTGAAAACCATACAAAAGTTTACGTTCAAGTAACTTCATAAAAATTGTACCGGCTAGGTCGAATCTAACTGGTTGCAAATAAATCAAAGAAGACAGAAGCAAAAGTTTACCGGAAAACTCGGTCGCAAAGTCAACAACTAAGCAAGTCTGGCTGCGTCCTAGATATAAGACCTTCGTCGCTTTCTTATGACGAGAGAATAAAAAACAAACAAAAAACAATCAATATTTATAACCTGTCATTTTTATTGCTAAAATCGTAAAGTAAGCCTTAAACTAACGCAAAGGGAGCTTATAGTAAACTATTATGTTGGGCTTTATTTTCTTGTAATTTTTTTTTCAAAAAAATAAGCCTCGGTATATCCATAATCGATTCAGGAAGAAAGTGCAGCCATACCATACATTATGATTATTGATTGAAGCCTGATTCCTGAAGGTCTACGAATCCCCCCGCCTGTGAAAATCATAAAACAAGTATAAAGTGTGATTACAACTTTTTTTAGAATTTCCAAAAAGAAACATCGTGAAGCCTCAAGAGACTTGCCAAATCACTCATCTCAAATTTCTACGGCAATCTACAAAGCAAAACTGACCAATCAGCATTCTGTTCCAGATCACGTGTTTTCAACGACAAATGGATCCGTCGTCAAAACTGCTGCAATTTAGCTTTTTGCTTCGTCGTTTCAACGGAGAACATCTGACAATTTATTAATTTGTAAAACCATCGTCCCAGAGGAAAAATCTTGAGGGATGTCGCCTTGGCTTGTGCTCAAAGCAAAGGCGGCCAAAGTGAGATTTGTCAGAAGATGAAGATCCATGCGTCAAACTCAAAGGTGGCCTGATACTGACAAACTCATACAGCTTTTTCTGTTTTTTTATTTGGCCGGTTTTAATCTTTACAAATGTTGCTAACGGGTAAAAGCGTTATAGACAGTAGGCCTATATCAAAATATTCCAACAAATGCTTTTCTCCGAATTGATTCCGATATTATTTTTATTGCTGAGAGTTAGTGTCCGTCGAAAAAAAAAAACGGTCTGTTCTTAGTCTGCAGCGTGGCGCAGTGGTTTGGAGCGTCGTTTTTACGACGACTATGATCGCAAGGTTAATGGTTCAACTCCCAACCTAGCCTCGTTGTTGCGTCCTTGGATAAAATGCTTCACGATGATAATCTCTGCTAGGTGGAATCTGGCAAGCAGCAAATTAAAGAAGTCAGAAGAAAATTCAACCGGAAAACTTGGCAACACAGGCAACGCCTAAGCAAGTCTGGATTCGTCTTACGCATAGCGCCTCTGTCGCTTTCTCGTGATAGGAGGATAAAGATGAAGAAATCAACTATCCAAAGTTTACGGTACTAGCCTCCGACTAACAAGTTAATGCTGTTTGCAATAAACTCGTTGAAATTGGCAAGACGTTGTTTTGATTTGGTTAGGTTAGCATCAAATTGATCCGGTGGCGCCGTGATTAAAATCATCGCTCTTGGCGCGGAGGCCGGGGGATCATGGGTCCATTTTTCTAGCCTCTCAAGTCGGATATAGTGTCGCCAACGGCTTGCCACCTACGTGACGTTTCTTCAGAGCTGTGTGCCCACAAAGTCCCACATACCCAGATGCTAAGCAGCGGAGATTGGCCTCGCAACTCGTTGCGTTATCGCAAGTATGCACACAATTTTGCACTTCAACATCAAAGACCAATTCCAGTATTTAAATAAGCTGATCAGATGATGAAAATGTGTGTCAAAAGGTTACAGTTACGCTATTTTCCCGCAAGAACATCATCAATTCATTAAAATTGGTAAGATGTATACTTTATGACATAACAGTTCAAATTCACAGCATGGATTATGACACACGCGATTTTTATTTTTGACTTCAAACCTGTAATAGCGGTAAGCTTAGGCTGGACAGGTGGTCCGAAAAGCTAGTTCCGTAGAAAGCAGGGCTGCGACTCGCAAGCATTACATCGAGTTCGAGTTCACTAAAAATTTTCAAGCGTAGTTAGAGTTCAAGTTCTTGTTGATTTTGCAAGTTCGATTTCGAATTTAGAAATTTTTGCCGACTTTATGTCAAGTACCGGTATCTGTATTTTTTGAGGCTTATGCTAAGTTCAAGCAATTTTTGTCAAGCTTAGGATAAGTTCAAAACTCAATTGACTTTTTTCACGATCGAGTTCAAGTTCGAGGGATCTATGCGTTTTGAGTTCGACAAAAGAAAGATTTCAGCGAGTTTGAGTTCGCAGCATCGGTAGCCTAGAAAGAATGAAAAATTTTCAGAGTTAACAGCACCACAGCGTATTTATGCTGTGCAGCACCACAGCGTATTTATGCTGTGGTAACTATGTTATTGTTTTGTTGAGGAGTACCTCCGATGTGGCAGCACATTGAATCGTTTGTCGTAGTACGAAAGCAGTGCATTGCCACGAAACCAGCAGTTAATGGGACAGGTAGTTCGTAGTGCAGGATGTAGTCAGCAACTCAGCATTAGCAACCACTTGATGACGAGGAGAAAAAGAAGTCAGTTCATTTTTCTGTTTCTCCAGACTTTCGATTAACTTTCAGTGGCAAAACATGCCAAAAACTTAATAGTGAGGCAAAGGCCAACAATAGGCAGACTTCAGAAATAATGATCTGTTTGGGTCAGGAAGTTGGGCATACCCCACGCACCTTTCCGATTTGATTCATCAAAAGGGAGGCAGCGTCTTGCAGCCTCCATGGCTAATCCACTGCTCACTTATAACCGGTTTTAATAGTAGCGAAGTACAGGTAAAAGAATGCTTTTTCATTTTGTTTGCTTCCCCCGAAGAAGTTTAAGCGGACGTCTAAGCTTGCAATCACTATGACTTTTATGTGTCTGTACATAGGTTGCTAAAAAGACACCAGGCGACTCGGCCTGATCAGGACAGCAGAAGCCGCGTAACCAATGAATCAAAATATAAACTTTCCGCTAGGTGTAGTGTTTCCTTGCTTCAGAGAAAGAGATATGAATGAGAAGGTTGGTATTGCAGTACCGGAGAGAGGAAGAGTAAAGTGCGGTGTATTTTCAGAAGACCCGGCCGTTTTGACCTCTATCATAACCACTTCGTGTAATAGCCAAGTCTTGGCCTGTCTGGACATGGCAATGGACTGCTTCTTATGAGGATCAAGCTCTTGATTCTCATAGCATTTGGTGTTAGGCGCCAGACTATTACAATGGAAGCAAAGTAAGCAAAAACTGTTCTGTAGGACAGCTAAGACCATTTAAAAATATGCTCCGATGCTGTATACTTACCCTGTCTACATTTCCGATTTATGTGGGCTTTAAGCCTACATTGATGTGAGCTTGTTGCTGTGGGCTTTCTGCATCGGAGCATAATTTAAATGGTCCTACTGTCCCACCAAAAACCCACGTCAATGTGGGCTAAAAGTCCACATAAATTGGACATGTGGATAAGGTAATTGTGAGTTACATCCAGGGCCGGATTTACCAATAGGGCGCGCACACTGAAGTCTAGGGCCTCGTCACGAACCACGAAGACCTCTTTTTGAAAATCGACCAAGAAGACCTTTAAATATTTCGAGATGAGTCCGGTCTTTAATCATTAGCAGCAAACGTGGAATCTAAATAACCTAGGACTTCTCATTCTCCAAATCGAGTCCTGGTTACATCACGCTTGGTGCCGAAATATTATTTTTGTTTTTTTAATTGCATACTTCGACTGAACCTTACATCTTCTGAAATGCAAAAAAAAAACGTCGAGACAAAACGAAATACGTTTTGACAGCATCGCTGTAACGACTATATTGCGTTACTTTCCGGTGACAAAAAGTTGGGCCTCATTACCTTCATTTTCTGCATGTTCAAGAAAATTGATGGCATGCCTTTTCTAAGTAGGCCTAACCGCTAATATAAAATTGTTTTCACGTTTATTTCAATTGCCGAGAGTTGTCATTGCAATCTCATATTTTATGCTTCGACGACAAAAGTCTCATCAACCTTGCTGTGCAAAGCCAATACAGGCTAGACTCTTTATTACTTTGCTTATCCTTGACATCTTGACATAATTTCTCTTTTAAGTTGTCTCCTCATACTATCAGTCGGCCAGTCTACAACAAAGCCCGGTTTGAAAATGAAATCCTAATACCTAAACCTCAACTACGTTCTTAAGCCTAACCACAGATCCTCAAGGCAACCCAGTCATCCCAGTCATGTGCAGTTGCAGACCCGGTGCAGTGCGTATAGCAAGATTTGCTGTGCCCAGGCTTGGAAAAAATCGATTGTAATCGATATTCGTTAGCGATATTCTTTACTTTTGTTCACCGAATGCACTGGGGCATTTACTTTTTTGAATGAGTATCGAACATGGCCTTGTCTTTACTTTTTCTTTCGGCGCAATTCGATATTGCATATTCCATTCTTTTTGTCCTGGTTAGTTTATCTCACTTTAGTAGATTTAAAATAATCATCCGTATGTCATTACCTTGTTTTTGCTGATAAATTTTTTTGTGCCAAAAAAAAAAAAAACAAAAAGTAAAGATTTTTAATAGCCAAGTTGCTTCGCATATAAGATAGGCCTACTATTTCCGTCGTTTGTCTGTAAGTTACCGCATGAATGTGAGGACATCACAAAAAATGCTTGGCGTACACCGCTAAATGCTCAGTGCAATATCGAATTTCGATTGAAATATTTTTTATTCTTTACTTTTTTAAACTACCATCGAAATCGATTATTTTCTTCACTTTTTGGTGAACTATTGAATACTAATTATTTCTTTATTTTTTGGGTATCGATTCCCAATCCTGCCTTGCCTAGCAAGGCAGACAAGACTTTTTGTGTGGTCAAAACATCAAGTTGTCCCGTGCAACTATTTTCATCGAACTTTACATTGTTTTAGATGTAGATTTGTTGTGTTTGTGTTGTGACCCATGGATTTTTTCAAAGATAAACTTTGGACAATAAATGCAATGGAATTAAAATGCTTTGGCACGCATTCTTATTGCCGTGCTATTTCCCAAGTTTGTTATTGAAATATGAACTCAACTACGCTGTCTCGTGAGGAACGTTTGCAACCAGTAATAGAACCTCCTTATGGTGAAGTTTATTGGGTGGCCTGTTTATTTTTTATCACTTCTTCTTTCGCAGTGATTTTATACATGCTGATTGTTCTCATCCGTTTTGCTTCCGTTGTACTTCGTGAACCAGGGAACAAACTAACTGGTAGAAGGGCAATCCTCTTATATTATTTGTGTGTGGCTTCGGTTGTGCTGGCCTTATTTCGAAATGTGTGCAACCTAGCAGTCGTTTTTACAGGCTGGCAAAGCGACCATATGTGTCGAACAGCTGTAAACGCAAGTTATGTCCTGTATGCTCTGTGTTTATTTTTCGTCTTTCTGTTTTTGTGGCTTCGGCAAAACATGTTTTACAGAAATCCACTTCTGAGCCAAATAATTAACCCGTTTGCGATACTGACAAGCTGGTTTTTGCTTTTGTTTTTAATAGTGGGAACAGCTCTTTTTATCGTTTTTCATATGTTTCCTCAATTAATTGACAGAACGTTTCAAGCGACACCTAGCGGATGTCGAGACGTGTCGGTTCAAAAGCAATTTGTCCCCAGTGCGTTGATCTACTGTACTGTGTTAACTCATATTCTTCTGCTAGTGCTTCTATCTTTTCCTCTTTTATCTCATTCTACAAGACCTTACAGTTGTAACGAAACCAAAGTTGTTTCCGATTCCGGCAGCACCGGCTCTTCTGACGTTTCAGGAGAAGTTATCGTTGGTGCAAAGTATAACAAAAGTGAACAAAAAGCTCAAGAAAAGTGAGTAAAAGTTGTGGTTGTGTTTTTGAGTTTGAGATATTTAGGGGCAATATTAGCTTAATTTACATCTGCAGTAAACCAAATTATGTTACCAGCAGTTCAAATAGCAAGTGACTATGAGTCTTCTATCTCCTATATGTTTTCGTATAGCGTTGTGTTGACCTTGTAGCAACCTCATACATACCTCAAACACACAATTATTCTATAATGTGGAAATGATAACAAAGGTTTATAATATGAGAATGAAAAGCCTCAGCATACAGAGCGCAGAAGTATCCTTTACAGTGGATGGCGTTCTTTTAACATTTTGGCTACATTGGTGCCCCACATTTTGATCTTATGATCAAACCTGAAAATTACAACCACGCCGATTCCTCAAAAACTTTG
Source organism: Trididemnum miniatum (assembly GCA_964006365.1). Lineage (NCBI taxonomy): Eukaryota > Metazoa > Chordata > Ascidiacea > Aplousobranchia > Didemnidae > Trididemnum > Trididemnum miniatum. The sequence goes on along the minus strand of OZ023235.1, from coordinate 4,082,741 downwards.
GCTGTATTCTCCAAAAACCTTGTTTCCGTTTTTGTAAAACAACGATTTTGTTAGTAGAGATTTTCATCCTATTTTAAAGATTGTACCACTGGTCGGAAAAATGCCTTTTAATTTCAAGAAGCTATGATACTTTGATGGAGTGATTCTCAACCTTTTTAGATTGCGGACCGGCAAAATTTTTAAATAAATTTTGTGGACCGGTGGACCTTAAAAACCAATCAAAAACGTCATGTTAAAACCAAGTGCTAAAACCACCAACTTGATTTTCGTTAATGGGGTGTTTGGAAAAAAAGGAAAACACTTGGCTGTTTGTTTCTTTCCGTTTCATAATGAAACTCCGATCATACTGCTGAATTTCATTCAGGGTTGATGAGAGGGGGGCACGGGGGTACAAAGTATCGGGGCCCATCATGTTTTGAGGAGCCCCGCTCTTACAAAACTTTTTTCTTTAGAGACACACGCGAAGAAATGTTGGAGAAATTACGTCTTCGCTATGTTAAGATTTTTTTGAGACACACGAAAAACTTTTGGAGAAATATTACGTCAGCGCGATGTCGAGACCTTTTTTTTTTTAGAGAACCAAATTTTAGTATCAGGAGGGGGGGAATTATATAATTATATCTTTGCCCCGGGGCCCGGACTTTTTCTCAATGGCTCTGATTTCAGTTAAATATGTTCTTAGATTCTATATACTACTATAACAACTCGTGGTAAGTGAGTGGTTATGCGCTAAGTTCATTTCACCTTTAACTTTTTTTTTTTACAACAAAAGGCAAAACTCAACGAATCAGCAGTGCAACTGCATAGCCTAGTGCAGGGATGGGCAACCTTTTTCGGTCTGGGTGCCAAAGTCGGTTAAAATCAATGGCCCAATTTTTCCGCATGCCAACCGACAGCTCGTGTTTTTTCCTGAAAATATCGGTGAAGAGCAAAAAAAGGTTTTTACGTCCGCAGATGTCCTGATTTCCTCTGAAAATATCGGTGAAGAGCCAAAAAGAGGTCTTTACACCCTCAAATGTCCTACACGAAAAAAATTGAAGGGCCATATGTTGGTCAGTGAGACTTCTGCTGCTGCTTTGCCGTTGACTGGTTTCCGTGACTTGGCTCGCGTGCCAAGTTCGGCACGCATGCCAGGGGTTGCCCATCCTTGGCCTACTACATGAACTTGCCTGTTGGTTGACGAAAAAAGTATTGAACGTGCGTAGCCAAGTGGGTTTTAATATAAAGCACAATTTTGAATTGTGGTATAACATTGGAATTTATTTGGCGGACCGGCAGCAAAGTATACGCGGGCCGGTGCCGTTCCGCAAATCGGCGGTTGAGAAACACTGCTCTAGTGCAAAAATTTTATCCTTTTGTGATTAAAAACAGCAAGCTCCAGCAGTAACTGATTGCAAAAGCAACCTGAATGTTGTACTTTCCTGGCAGTATTCACCTAATTAAATTGTGAACTTTTAGACTTAAAAACGAACAAGGACGAAAAGTGATGGCATTTCTGCAAAAAACATGTTTCCTCACATCCATATGCGTCGTTACCAACTTGGTGATTTCGTCGTCGTATATCTTTGTCGCGGAAGGACCAGAGATCATTTTTTTAACCGCTTTCGACATGAACTTGATAGTTAACATCTTGAGCAACATTTTAACTTTCAACGAATGGAAGCACATACTTTTTCCTACATGCTGCTCGTAAGTTGGTTTAAAACCTACGAGCGACGGCTGAAGGGAGCAAAAAATATCCAGAAATTTACGTATTTTAACGAGAAGGCCTATAGTTTATTTTATGAGCAAAACTGGATTTTGGGCACCTTTTTTGAAGGAAAGCCATGATTGCCCCACACCTTCGACTCATGACAAAAATTGAAAGTTTGAAACAACAGTTTTTCGTTTGTTTGGTATTTTTTCAACGTCTAGCGGTAGCATATCAACACCTTACGCTTGCTTTTGCTGGAGATCTTTTCTGTCGTAAGCAAGAGAATAAAGCGATTAACATTGAATTCATTTGAAGCGGAGTCGGCTTTTGTTTACGATTGCCATGAGCTGGTCATTGTGAAAAATCGACCGTAAAAGCGAGATAATTGCTGGAAAGTATCTTTTCTAAATGGGGAGCAACAAGAAGTACAGTATATTGCCATCATGGCTGTCAACAACACGCCGTCACCCCTGCTTGAAATCGTTTAAATTTTTGAATGTGATTTTGATTCAGTTTGCATTGATGTAGGCATTGCACAATGCATGCACATTTCAGTATTTTATGACTCTTCGTGAATATAATCTGTTATCATGCCTTGCAAGACGGAATCTTATTACGGCCCTAAGAATCACTGATAACTTATGAGTAACAACAATTACATTTTGCTTATTTTTTCCAGGAGAATAAAGAAGAAACGAAAAAAGAAAGCAGAAGAAAACAAGCACAGTAAAAACAGCTATCGACAGCCCAAGGCACAACGACCACAGGTGGAAGCTGATAAGAAAGAGATTAGAATTTCGGCTTTAGCTTTAGATATTGTCGATATCTCTCGATCTCTGACAGATAAGCAAAAGCAACTCAAGAAAGATGCTGTGAGTTTTGAAGTTTGTATTGTTGAGTAAATATTTGGTCTGAGGAAAGTACTTCAGGTCGGCCTTTTCAAGATAAAATGTAAGGATTCTTGAAAAAGAGTCCTGATACCACTCGTTTTTGATCAATAAAGTGTTACGCATACGCTTAAACCAACTGTGTCCTCAAACTATTCGCTCTCTTGTTTTTGCGCTTCATAACTTGTTTCGTATAAATTCACCCTAAAGCCTTTATTTCATCGTTATTTTTTAACTATTTTTTATAGTGGCGTTCAGAAAAAAATGGCGTTCAAAGAGAAGTTTTAGGCTACAGCTTTGGATATTACTCCAATGTCATATAACTTAAAACTCTCGTGAGAACAACCCTATTCAGTAGCCTCGCAACCTAATGACAAATTTTGATCCTGACAGTATTTGAGGGTAATGCTTTTCATTGATTTTTCTGCAGCAATCCGGTGAAAGTGGAGATAACGTCAACCTCGATGAGGACATTTATCAAAAATATGAATTTAAGATGACTACTGAGACAGTAGGAAAACGATTAGTGCAAAGTGCCCATCAACTAACCGATTTTAGAACCTCTGAGGTAATTTTTTATGAGACATCGAGTTTTTATGACCTAAATTGAAATCCCGGTGATTTTTTCGTAAGCATTGACTAGAAAGTTTAATTTGCTTAGAAGTAGACTGCGAAATGAGCTTGCGATCTTTGCGTTAGCCGTGAATTGAATCCGTTTTTGAAGGGGCAGTAGCTCACACTAGAGATGGCATTGGGCTGGCTTTTTTGCAACTCGGACCGCCCAAGGCCCAAAACCTCTTGCTCAGTAGCGGTAACCAACATGGCTAGTCATTCCCAAAATAGAGCCCGGCCCGCCCAAGCCCATTTTTTTATGGATCATCAATTACTTTTAAAGGAATAATAAAAATTAAAGGTGATTTCAAAAATTGGCAGCGGCTCGCTAGCGGTCCAGTTAAGTGCAAAAGATAGAACTGGGCCGTTAGCGGATCAATAAAAAAACCGGTTAACGGCTAGTTAGCGGGTCTCTTAGCTGCCTATGCCATCATAGCTCACGCGGTATATGCTGTTATCTCTAGCTCACACGGTATATGCTGTTACGCCATGCCGACTACTTACATGCTGACTGATTTTAGCGACAAAATATACTGTTGACAAGTTTTACGTTTTCACAATAATATCATAGAAACAATGTGCTTCAATTAAACCTCTGAATAAGGTTTAGACCAAGGGTTTTGAACGGGATTCCGCCAGTACAGTAGAGGGATTCCGCAAGTTTACGATTTAGAACTGGGTTCTTGTAAATTATAGTATGTTTAATTAATGCACAGGCGGTTCCGCAAGTCTCCAGAAGGTTCCTTTGGGGCTTCACTCCACCAGAAAAGCTGAAAATCACTGGTTGAGACAAACCCGTCCAAAGTTTTTAGGCTTTAAAACCACTTAAAAACTTATGAAAAATGCTATAAATATTACGTTTGCTTCATTTTTGCCGAAGAAATTTAAAAGATGCAGATAGATTTGGTGGTTTAAACCATCTAAATATTTAAAGCAAATCTGCCAATTCCTTTGTATTGTCTCGAATATTAACTTTCATACTGTTTTACAAGTTATGGTTTCAACCTCCTCTGTCTTAAGTGCTCAATAAGTAACATTAGTGGGAGCTGTGGTATTTAAACTTTGTTAAAAAACCCTCGACTCGCTATCCCATTGTAATTTTTGACCACTCACGGCCCCTTGCAAGTATCAACATAAATTCTATACTTAAGCAGAAAAAAGGTTAGCCTACTGTAGCGAATTCATGAAGTTTAAATTAGGTAAGCCTAGTTGACCGTAATAAATGACTCTCATGCATGCTCCATTGTGCTATGTGCATTGATGCAACCTTTGATAACAGATGCACTGAGCATCATCATCATTATATGAAATAAGCTAAATTTCTTGAGTTTGCCAATGCTGCCATTTAAAATGCGCCGAAGTAGAACTCCGCGACCTTTTGGCATTCCCCTGAAACTGCTTCATCGCGGATTCTAAAGAGACCACGGACCCCAGTTTAAACAACCACTGAGCTAGAGTTTATATTTACATGAATAAAATCACTTCACCATGATTTGTGACGTTTTTTATGCAGGTGGCTGCAACGGCATTTCAAGAGTTCAAGGCAACAGCCTCAGACACGGGCTTGAAAATACGTGAAAAGGCCAATTCAGTTAGCGCACAGCTAACAATGTCAAGTACGGTATGTTAAAGTGAAATTAATGTGCATTAGACTTGATTGACTTCTTTTCTGTAACGCAATAGCGACCAAGGTATTGCATGGCAGTGCAGAGAAAAATCAGATTTGCTTAGTAGCTTACAACTTCTCCTGTTCCTTTTTGCTCTTTAATTTTGTATTTTTTGTATTTAAGCTTCGGTAAAAAGGTGTTTTTTCTGTAACAGTGGTTCCCAACCTGGGGGTAAATTACCGTTGAGGGGTAATATGTGATTGTTCGACGGGTAATGTGACACCTTTGTCAAAAATATAAGCCTCAAGGGCCAAGGCACGTTTTTTTGCCCATCACCGATATTTTCACGAAAACAGGACACCTGCAGACGTGTAAACCTTTTTTTGCTCTTCGCTGATATTTTCACGAAACAGGACACCTGCAGACGCGTAAACCTTCTTTGCTCTTCACTGATATTTTCACGAAACAAGATACTTACAGACATGTAGATCTTTTTTTGTACCTCACCGATTTATATACTGTATAATTGTGATAAACTTCAGAAATAGGTTGTTGTGGATAATTGAGGATTTATTTATTTAGTAGCATATTTATCCTACTATCACGAGAAAGCGATCAATACGCTATACGAGCTCGCTTAGGAGTTGCCAGCCATCTGTCTACCACACCGAGATGGGGGAATCCCGCTAAGTGCCTTTCCCAACGGCACAACAAGTAAACTTGCCGGCTTGTTCTCCACACTGTCCCTTTAATGCTGAACGTCAAGCAGGGAAGCTGTGAATACTAATTTTAAAGTCATTGGCTTGACCCTACTCGAAATCAAACTCGAGTCTACAGCTTATGAGACAGACGCTCAATACCACTCGGCCATCTGAGCTGTTAAAGGATCAGTCACATCAAAAGTGGGTAGTGAAGAAAAAAAGGTTGGAAGCCGCTGTTCTATACCACAAAGTTGCAATCGCCAGCAAGTTTAAAATTGAATGCATTTTTATTAAAAAACTGAACGTTTTCTACCCATTTTTTATGGTCCTCATCAGAGAAAAATTATGCTCTGTACAGTAACATGAAAACTTTCGAAAATACGACACAATACGTGCAATTATTAAATCATATTAAGACAATGTCAGAGCAAAGCATATTGACGGACAATGTATTGCGAGTACACAGCATTAATTTCCACGGCTACACCGACATATTCAAGAACGCAAACAAAAGCAATACCAACATTAAAACACATTTAACAGAAATGAAGACCCACTGGCATAAGCTGAGAATTTAATTTGGGATTCTGTTTGTTTATGAATAAGGCTTCTTGATTTTTGGTCTCATATTCATCATTATATTTTTTCACAACTTTAAAATTATTTACGTTTAAACCATCAGATTTACGTTTTTCCAGATGTGGGAACAATTTTGTTAATCGCTAATTCGTTAAAAACAAAGCTAACTTTTTCATTAACTAGTTAATTCGTTAAATTTTTTTTTGAAATTAACGGATTAAATTAACTTCCGTTAGTGCTTGATGACTTCCGCTAAATTTTTGTAAACGCGTATTTTTCTTATTGCTGGTTAAGTTTGACATCGATAAACTAGCAAAATACTACCAATGAAGTCAAAAAGCGAGATAAAAACAACAAAACATATTGGTTGTGAACAGAAAAAATTGCTTAAATGCTTACGCAAACATTGATATTAAAAATTTTCAGCTCTTTTTTTTGAAAAGGAATGCTGTTTCAAGTCAAAATTAAAGATTTAACGGATTGAATTAACTTCCGTTAATTGCAGCTAAATTTAACGAATTAACGTTAACGGAGGTACATAAGTGAGTTAACGAAGTAGTGGTTAACGAAGCTAACGTTTTGCATTAACTTGCCCATCTGTGCATTTTTCACAAGTTAAATTATGAGTTTTTACAGAAGCCTTTTTTGAATTTATTTGGAAGCTCAAATGCTCGTTTGCTCTAATGCCTAAATATCATTTCGAAAGCTTTGCTGTTACTGTATAAAAAATAGTTTTTTCTCGGATGAGGACTGAAGAAATGTACAGTTATTTAATAAAAATGCTTTCAATTTTAAACTTGCTGGCGATTGCAATTTTTTGCATTTAGTTTCATATTTATCATCGTATCACGAAAAAGCGATCACAGCACTATACGAGTTAGTTCACTTAGGAATTGCCAGCCATCTGTCTACCATTCTAAGGTGGGGAATCCCGCTAAGCGTCTTTCTTAACGACACTACAAGTAAACTTGCAGGCTAGTTTTCCACACTGTTTCTTTAATGCTGAGTGTTAAGCAGGGAAGCCGTGAATACAAATTTTTGCAGCCGTAGTTTGGACTCGACTCGGAATCAAGCCAAGTCTACGGCTCCATAGGCAATCGCCCTAACGACTCGGCCGTCGGAGCTGTCAAAACAGCTTGTATAAAACTTGCCGGGCTGAGATAACTACACAACAGCATCGTCCTGTTCATTAAAAAACATGACGAAGTTTGCAATAGTTCAATCAATAGCTTTGTTATCATGGTCGTCGCAACAAATTTCTGCGTTGTCCAGCTACGCCTCCCTGAGATCCGAAGTAGACAAGATGCTCGGACCGGTGCCCGTAACAGCCTTTGTGTTTGTTGCGATATTGAAATTGGCTAGAGAATCAACCTTTAATTCTGAGAACAGATACGTTATCTATCCCAGCAAGGCCGGCGCTAAGGGGGAGCTTAGCACCCCAATCGACATGCTTGGCCCCCCCGAAGAACAAACTTACTCTTTTGAAGACAGCGGTTTTTGTGCTTAATTTCAAAGTTTGGCCCCCCCTGATAAACGCTTAGCCCCCCTAAGTCGACTGCTCTGGCGCCGGCTCTGTATCCCAGAGAACGACGAAAGAGTATCAGTATTATATCCAATGGTTTTTGGAAATCTCGCAATCTATTACGTTCAAAAAGAAACAAACCACCCTTGTTACGAAATTATATGTAACGAAATTACGTATTAAGTAACTCAGAAAATATTCCTCTCAGAGCAATTAAAATCTTTTTAAAATCTCCGCTAACACTCACTCAAAATAACTTACGAAATACGAAAAGCAGCAACACAGACTTACTCTAACACATCTAATACTCATCTGACTCCAACAACAAAGTCCCGCCCCTATTTATAGAAAAGTTAAGATTCCAGAAAATTCCAGTAGTAGGCTACCACAATTAGCCTGTTTCCATGTCCACATTTTGTGGGCTTTCGGTCCTTGGGCTTTGCTCGAGTCAGGTAAAATTTTGCTTTTTGTGAGCTAATTTTTGCAAAGCTTGGGCTTTCCAGGCCGCACCTAAGGAGATGGTCTGCAAAATTGGACTATCACAAAAAGTGGGCCTTCAAAAACTGTCCTAGTGCGGCCCACTTTGAGAAAGCCCACGATTTTTGTGGACATGGAAACAGGCTAATTGTTCCGTAATTCGACACAACAGGAGACGTCTCCATTTTAGTAAACAACACCAAGATTGCAACGTCGATTATAAGGTCATACACAAGATAAAAAATGCTCAAGGTAAGGGGTTTCTGCAGGGGCTTGTATATCACATAATTCTAATCAAAACCTGCGACAAACAACGAAAGTTGTGGATTTTATCATGCCTCTCGTCACTTCTTGCAATAAATTCACACACCAAATGACTATAACTACAGAACCAGCTCAAATTAAAGAAGTAAGACGGTTTCATCACTTGATTAATAACGTGACACTGTTCAATTCTTCTTTATTACTGTGAAAATACTGTACCGTTTAAATATTATTATCTCCACATTTTTATCTTTGTTATTTTTCGTCACAACTAAACGTTGCTTCAGCGGAGACAAAAAAAGAAAGGATAGACTGTCATTGGGTAGTCAGGGCTGAAAGCGCGCAACGTAACTGCGATGCAAATTAAGTTCTAAGAATATATATTTTGACCTACAACTACAAGATTCTCTTTCGTTTCAGGTCAAGGGCAATATTGCTTCTATTTGACAGTATCAAGTTTTCAAGGCCAAAATTTTGACAGCAGTTAAAGTCAACGCAAGACTACTTCTTCATTTCGTCCATTACATGACAAATTTTACCAGGTGTGAACTGTGACATGGAGAGATTGCTGAATGTTTACGCTATGTGCATTGTAAGTAAGGTGTGAATAAGCAAGGCAGACTTAATAAAATAAAAAACCTACGCGTCACTTTGATTGTTAAGAGTGATTGTAAATTAGTATGATTCAATGAAGAGTCTGAGTTTGCTTTCGCGCAAATTCAAAATGACAGCTCGTCAAAGCTCAGCAAAAATGTTCACCAAAAGAGATCAAATAAATTGATTTTCAATCAACGTGTGCTTACACGAATGCGTTACTTTTCGGGCATGAAGTGACGTATGCTGCGGAACTATACGCTACGTCACTAACGCTATGCAATATGTATTATAAAAAAGTCGCTGAAATTTGGTATCTGTTGGGCATACTACCGCCAACTGTATGCATCAACTTGAGTCAAATCTCGCACCACGGATATATAGAACATCGCACCACAACAAATCGGATAAAAATTGCACTTGATATTTGCTCACTTTTATACCGTACTGCACAGAAGCTGCGCTAATTCAACAAAAGCAAACAACCAGTCCGCTAACCATAAGTGGCGGAAGCGGGGGGGCCCTGAGAGGGCCCTACCTCTGCATGAATGTATTTGAAACTCAATAGACCTACCATCGAAATTAAAACCCGGTAAAGAGCTTAAATCCAGCGATGTTTTCTTTGAAAATTTGTTTGTGGGGTGGGGGAACAAAAACTGGAAGCGAAAACTGCGGCTCTGAAGCCCACATAAATTAAACATGTCACTTGTGGACAGGCTAAATATGGATTGTAGGCATAGGGCCGGATTTACACATAAGCTAAGCAGGCTGAAACCTAAGGCTTCGGAGAAAATGGGGACCTCATCACAAGTGATGAAGACCTTACTTTTTTCTCTTCGCCGATGCTTTCAGTGGAAAACAGAACATCTGTGTACGTGCATATCTTTTTTTAATCTTCACTATACCGATATTTTCAGTGAAAACAGGACATCTGAAGATGTGAAGATTTTTTTTTGCTCTTCCAATCAGTGTGATCAAATAGCCTAGGGCCTCTCATTGTCTAAATCCGGCCTTAAGGAGCATATTTGGGGGCGGGACCATTGTGCCATGCCCCCTCCCTTTTTGACTCTGCCTTTTAGTAAACAAGAACAATATACTAATGGTGTCAAGTGACTGAAATATGCCAGACTCTTTTGATGGTTTCTGTAGCTTATGGCCAGGGGCGAATCCAATGGGGTAGGATAATATGAGGGATATGCATCCTCTCACCAGCCATTTTCAAAAATGTTTTTTGATGCATACCATTCTTCTATAATTTCAAACCTCCTCGATAGCTATAAGCCTTACTTCTTAAAAGCACGCATAACTAAAATGTGAGAACAAAATGTATCATATTTAGCGAAGCACTCAAAATTAGGGTCAAAAAATTTAAGCACAGTTTGCGTGAAAATTATTCAAAAAGCACTAAAATAGCCATTACGCCATGTAAATTTTCAAAAATTTTCCGGGGGAGCATGCCCCCGGACCCCCCGAGAGCTTTTCTTGTTTCTTAATCAGCTTCAAATTAGTTCTTTTGAAAAAAAAAGACGCTGGAAAAAAGTGGAAATTATGCCCTCCCCCCTTTTACAATTTCTCGCTTCGCCACTTCCGGCCCTGGTTGTAAGTGAAGAAAATCTGGTCGTTATTTTTGGCCCCCCCCCCACTTTACAAATGCTTCCGCCATCGCTGCTGCTAACCATGTAGGCCCCTTACTTAAAAATCTGACTCAGTGTTCTGAATTGTCAGCCGGAGGATCGCAATCAAATTCAGTTGTTAAGTGCTGGAAGAGAGGTCGTGATAAATTGCTTATAGTTATGCAATAAAATGACTGCCGCAACCCTCCTACTCCAGGGAAATTGTTATGGGTGGTGTGGTAGTTCTATTTCTGCGCTTTCTGTTTGCTCAGTTCAGTCAGTTGCTCGAAAAAAGCTATCTCTCAAGAAAAGGAAGAATTTCACGCGTTAGTAAGCCTGACAGTATGCAAAATAAACTTCTATATGCGCCATGCTTGTCTTTAATAGCTTACAGCAGAGATGGCGAACCTTTTCTAGTTGCTGGGAAATTTAGGAAGCCTTAATTTTTAAAAATAAAAAAGCGGGTAACGGATTTAATGATAGTAATAAGAGATTTCGGGAATAAGCAAAAATTGGTTTTTACTACCGGTATACAAAAGTTCCCGCAAATGGTGGGTGTAAAAGCAAAAAAAGGTCGTTGAGGCCAGAGAAAAAAAGTTACACCTTTTGTCACTACATACTTCAACGTTCGTTAACATTTTTCTAAAAGTTTTGAAACTACAAGTGGGTCACTGGAATCTGCAAGTGAGTCACAGTGTGACCCGCGGGTCAGTGGTTCGACATCCCTGGCTTGCCGAGTTACTGTGAGCAGAAAAAGTACTGGCGAAATCATTAGTGCACCGGATTACCGGTACATAGTTGTACATCCGTAATCCACAGCCTTCAGGTGTGTTTACACAAAATTAGGGTTGGGATCCCGGGCCATCCTGGGATTTTCATCTAATTTTACCAATCCCGAACCCGGGATTTTTACAGGCGGAATCCCGGGATTGTAGCACAGAACAATTACCATTAAGTTGGGGTTGATTTCAGTTCAATTCCGACGCTGGTCAGCCAAATACAGTGTCGTCGACGTCTCACCATAGCTGCAACGTTTCTTCGAAAGTTGAAGCTATGTTGCCCAGCGCTGAGCGGTGGAGATGGGCCCCGCACTCGTCACACGCTTCGGCATAAAACCGCGAAAAAAGTCAAGATCGATTCGACTTTTTAATACAGTTTTTGTCTTGTTTGCTGTCAATAGAACTCGAGTTTTCAAGCGAAATACTTATGTGGTGAGTGTTGACATCAGCGCTAATGATTATTAGCTATATATCAATCAATCAAACAAATTTATTTAGGTACACTCGCACATTAAATCAACGCATGCATGAGTAAAATAATGACACATATTGCTATTACACAGTAGATAAAGCATGCGTCATATCAGCTCAGAACACAGTAGGCCTACAATTTACAACATCAGGGATGTAATAAAATTAAAAATGCAATTTCCGTATATTTTGCAAGATGGTATGAAGTTCTATGAACACGTGCAATTATTTTTGTTAACAGGATAGTCTGATTAGCTGTTTGCGATGTACCAGGAAGTCGCGAAGGGAACTTTTGGTCTTCGAGTCCACGACTACCAACATGGTTGTATAAATCGAGATAAAAATTTAATTGATTATCTATGAAATGAAAAAAGAACAAGGAAACAATTTTTTTTTGAAAATTAAGAGTTAAAGGTCTATTCATTACACAGTAAATAAGTTTCATGTTTATGTTTAAATTGGGTGTGGTTAAGTTTTTTGAGTTCTTTTGGTACGCTATTCCAAATTTTTGAGCTTTTGTATTTAATGCCACGTTGAAGTTTATTGGAGGGAAATTGCGGAATGAAATATTGATGAAGCCTTCGAAGAGTTACAGTAATTCTGGTCGTGCGAGAATGCACAGACGAAACCAAAGTAAAAAATCGTTGAAATTCTTGGGCAATTTTCCGAGATAATGTTTATGCATAAATTTAGCAATCACGTGAGTCGTAAGTTTATTTAGATTTATAATATTTAATTTGGAGTAGAGTGGGGATGCATGCTGAGTCTTCCAGTCTGCACCAGCTAACAGTCGAATAGTTTTATTTTGAATTTTAATTACAATAGACCTACAATATAATATAATGATTTGTAAATTAGAACAATAAAACTCTTTTTATTACCCTTAGAGTTGGATTGAACTTGATTCCGCCCAGAAGTTATTGATAAATTTTAATTCAGTTTCTTCAAAGTTACTAAAATTAAATTGTAATGCCATGAAAAATCAAATTAAAAGCTAATGAGTTTAAATTTGAATCCGCTTACTATAGTTAAGCTCTTAACGAATTAGAATTTAGTTTTCCAAAGTCAATTATCAGCATAGTTTAAAAACCTTAGTTTAAAAAAGAAAAAAGTTAGTTTAGAAAAGAAAAAAATATGAATGGATCTAATTCTCTATCAGACTTTTAGAGTTCTTATTAGGCATCACGAATAAAGAATTCGGAATCAGTAAGAAGTAGCACAAAAGCGACTGTCAAATATTTTATTAATGCTGGTAGGTTGAATTTTCATAAAGCTTACGTTACCGGTAGTCAGGCCCGTAACCAGAAACTGAGATCAAGGGGGCATTTTTTTAACAGGGGGGGCAAAATTTTTTCGTCTACTCCCAAAAATACCAACTTTGAAAACAGTCATCTATTTCTCTAAGTCCTTAAATACGTTAAAAAAACATCTCTTGATTTCACAAGAATTTTGATTACCGTTATATTCGATTATCTATGATTATGTCAGTTGGTCAGTAACATTCATTCTGTCAAATACATGTAATGTGATATCACGTTTCTTTTTGGTTTTTGTTTTGCTCTGACTTTCCTAAAGGTGATTCGTTTCATTCTATGTAGGCTTTTCGTGTCACTGATTAATTTTGTGCGCTTTTTGTGTCGCTTCTGCTGGAGAGAAGATGCAGACTCAACGAACCAATCAGATGGCTGAGTGGTATTGAGCGTCTGCTTCTTGGTCGCTAGACTTTGGGTTCGATTCCAAGTAGGGTCAAACCAATAACTTACAAATTGGTATTCACAGTTTCTCTGCTTGACGTTCAGCATTTAAGGGACAGTGTGGAGAACAAGCCGGCAAGTTTACTTGTTGTGCCATTGGAAAAAGGCACTTAGCGGGATCCCCCATCTTGGTGTGGTAGACAGATGGCTGGCAACTCCAAGCGAGCTCGTACAGCGCGTCGTCGCTTTCTTGAGACAGGAGGACAAATATGCCAATAATGATAATAATAAACCCTCAGCTGCTGCTTTAGCTGTCATCGTTCCGCATCTCCTCACGGGACGCTGTTCCTTCTGTTTTATGAGGCGTAATTTTTATTTTAATGTAATACTCTGTCCAAAAAATTAAACATACAATGCAATATCTAAGCTTGCAAAATTTAAATTTGTTTTTCATGTAACTAAATTAATTACCGATTAATATAAGTAAAGGTAAAGGTACGGGACAGCGGGTGCAAGCACACATTGTTTAGGCCATTCTCAATTGTCGGCCCATTACAATTTTCAATCACGAATGATTGAACGCTGTTAAGTGACATACATAACGAACAACACATACACAAAACCCTTCGCACCTCCGCTAGTGCCGAGCGCCTGGCGCGAAAGCTGCGAATACTATTTTTAAAGTCTTTAGTATGACCCGACCGGGAATAAAACCCCAGTCTACCGGCTACCAAGTGGACGCTCTTAACCGGTACACCAAGCGATATGTCAGTTGGAAACAATGTCCGGTAGGTGTATTTCCACTACACTGTAGTGGTAAGAACATCGCTTCCATTGCGGAAGGTTTGGGGTTCGATTCCCGGGCTGGTCAAATCAAACACAGTGTCGCCAACGGCTCGCCACCGCTGCGATATTTTTTTGGAGTTCGAAGCAGTGTCGCCCAGGCGCTAAGCTGCGGAGATGGGCCCCGCAACTCGTCACATGCTTCGGCGTAATACAGCGAGTATAACCATAACGAAGGTTTGGTTTTGATTTGCAACAAATGTACGAGAAAAGATAAAATGTTTTACGCTAAGAGATCACAATTGGCTGCTAGTAGGCCTACGTTGATGATCGTACCTGGGATGTTCCAACAACAAACCGATCCATCTACAGTAATTCACTACAATAGACTCATATAGCTAATTGGCTGACAGATCTGTTAAGGTAAAGGTATGGGACAGCGGGTGCAAGCACACATTGTTTAGGCCATTCTCAATTGGCGGCCCATTACAATTATCAATCATGAATGATTAAACGCTGTTAAGTGACATACATAACGAACAACACATGTACAAAACCCTTCGCACTTCCACTTGTGCCGAGCGCCTGGCGCGAAAGCTGCCAATACTATTTTTAAAGTCTTTAGTGTGACCCGACCGGGAATAAAACTCAAGTCTCTCGGCTACCAAGTGGACGCTTTTAACCGATACACCAAGCACCTGAATTGGCTGGTCTGTATCAGTACCAGCAGGGGCGTAGCCAGCGGAATATTTAGGGGGGGGGGAGCAAATTATAATAGACCAAGAACTTCAAAAAAATGATCTGTTCAGTCCAAGGCGTTGGGCGCACGCTGTTTTCCTGTGTTTCGACTTTTGCCTGAAGTTGTTGGTACTCATTTTGTTTACGGATGAATATGGAGTTAATTATTTACTGTAGACCTAGGCACGCAAATCGTTCGCTAATCGCTACCCTAATACTAATCAAGCTGCCTACTCTTCTTAAAATAATTTTCAATTGAACATTCTTTGCTTTTGCTCGCCATATTCGATTGCCTTTTTGCGATACATCTTGCTTTTTTTCTGTATACTTACACTTAAATATTTGGTTCCATTGCGCTGTTACGATGCAATAATGCGTATCAAGCGCTTTTTGTGGACAAGTTATGTCGAAATTTATACGGCGCAAAAACTAGCCGTAATGCCCTTAAATGAAAAAGTGGTTAGATGTAGGGATGTGCCAAAACGAAAATTATTCGACTCGGCGAGTAACGAGTACCTGATGAAATTACTCGGCGAGTCCGAGTCCGAATCCGAGTATCTATGACGTCATATTTGATGTACGGTAATGCCAAGTAGGCTTACAAACGATTTTTCATTTTTTTTCTTAGGCCTAACTAATGCTGCTTTTGGCTATTCAGAAAGTGATTGAATATTAGGGCCATTAGTATGCTAATGCTACTTGCTCAAAGTGGTAGTAGCGCTATGGCGAACCAATGCTGAAACTACAGCTAATATATCTTTACATCTGAAATAGCAAAGCAATGGATTTTTATAGCTGTTTTTAATTCTGCGGAAATTTTTAAATATTAGCAGCTAAAACACAACACCACTAGTTCAACTGCAATGGCGTAAGAGCAGAATGCTGACCAATGAACAACATAGCATTATTTACAAAGTGACACTTCCATTCAGTTCTTTCGCATACATTGAGTAAATACGTAGAATTAACACTACAATGAAATGCTTGCGAACAGTGATGTTGACCCACGAAAAGGTGCAATGTGCATCCCAAAGTGATTTGAGAAGCAGTGCCAAAACACATATCGAATCTTCAACTCAGCAACAATGCAATCCAAAAAGGATAGTATTGATCTGCAAGATTGCAAAGCAAAGGGAATTCAGACACAGAAGCTGACTGTGACATCACAAGCATTGGTCAACTCTTACCCTTATTCCTGAACACTGCAAGTTTTGCAACATGGCGCAATAATATTTTTTCTCGCTGGAGAATCGGATTTTTGTAAAAATGCTGCAGTAATATGCGTTACCGCACACATTTTCATATTTGGACCGATAAACATAAGCGTAATAACATGCGGCCGAGTAACAGCCGAGTATTGCATAATACTCGGCCGAGTACGAGTAATAAAAACCTGTAATACTCGGTCGAGTACTTGGACTCGGACTCGGCTCGGCACATCCCTAGTTAGATGGTAGAGCTTTTGAAACAAAGTTTACGGTATTTTATAAGAATGTTTAAATTACGCTTCAGATTAGGCTTCGTCAAAAAGGGGTAGGGCAGTGCCCCGGTGCGCCCCCCCTGGCTACGCCACTGAGTACCAGTAAACTCTTTCTTACTTTTTTAGATTAGATTGCTCTCAGCTAAGCTTACGTTAATTTTCTCTTGCCCAAATAATGTCCTCCTTTTTGGCCAAATAATGTCCTCCTTTTTGGCATGTTAAAATGCCCTAATAATGTCCTCCTTTTCGGTATGTTGAACACTGAAAACATGTTGAACACTGACAACATAACAGCTCAGATGGCCGAGTGGTATGGAGCGTCTGCTTCTTGAGCTGTAGACTCGGATTTGATTCCGAGTCGGGTCAAACCAATGACTTTAAAATTGGTATTCACAGCTTCCCTGCTTGACGCTCGGCATTAAAGGGACAGTGTGGAGAACAAGCCGGCAAGTTTACTTGTTGTGCCATTGGGAAAAGGCACTTAGCGGGATTCCCCCATCTTGGTGTGGTAGACAGATGGCCGGCAACTCCTAAGCGAGCTCGTATAGCGCATTGATCGCTTTCTCGTGATAGGAGTTTAAATATGCAACTAAATAAAATAAAATGTGAAATCCCCAAATAATGTCCTCCTTTTTGGCATGTTGAACACTGAAAACATGTGAAATCATGGTTACGCGAAAATTTTGGGAAGTTTCTACTCGAACAACGGCCTGCGGACGTTGATGACCTTTGTTTCTTAATTGATATTGGGCGGAAAATTGAACATCTGTAGACGTCATGACCTTGGATGAAATGTCAAACGACTACAGATCGGACTAAAAGCGCATTTAACGTTAACAGACCTTTATCATAGATATGACCTTTATCGTACAATGTTCCGAAAATTCGAATTGGTCGAAAATACTGTGACGTAATAATAATTTGAAACAGCCATCTGGGCTGGTTAAACCAGTAGGCAGCATTGCCATGACCTTAGTCACGACAAGTCAAGTCTACAAAAATGGAAGTTACCAGATATTATTTTGCCAAAAACAAGTGAGATTTTCATTTTTTAGTAGGATCCAGTGGCTATGCAAATAAGGGTAGGCTAGTGGGAGATCCCAGCAGGATTAGGCTATACCATTGTCTCAAAAAGTTGCACTATAGGCCTTTTATTGCCACTTCAGATTTCGCTAAATACAGCTTCAGCCGATCGTTCGAATTCCACTAGAGCCAGTTGAATGTTAATTTGAGTGCATAGTACAGCCATGGCACTACATTGGTATCAGATCTACATTTCAAGGATTGATGAGAAAATCCTGATAAATTTACATTGAGAGCAAGATTAGCGGCATTGAGTGTCGAAATTTAAACTTTTAATTAATTAGGAACTGTTGTTAGTGTACAGTATTTTTACCTAAAGAAAGCAATGATTTTGTGCTGTAAATTACTTTTAGAAACGGCTTGCTTTTAGACCTAGACAGCATTCAGCATTAACATGCCTACTAGTTGAGTTTAGCCTAATCAGAGTTGGGCAGTACCGCGGTACTTTTTCAGTACCCTTATCGGTACCGTCGATTCTTTTTAATAAATGTACCGTTTTTGGTACCACCGTTTCTTTTTAGACCGTTTTACTCGATATTTCGGTAACTTTTTGTGCGTAAACTTAAGAGAGCAAAAGCGGAAAACTTTCCTGGATTTTCCGCGAAAAGCATCTTCGAAAGTACCGCGAAACCACGTTGTTGTAGTCTGTAGATGAGTGATCGGCTACCACAGGGCTACGACCCCGGGCGAAGTTTGATACCCGCCGTATGCGTTTTCAGAATAAATGCTTTGAATTTGAAACATTTTTATAACGTTGGGCGCAATTTCAGTCGCCAACGAATTTTTGCAGTTTTCACATAAAAAACACTCGTTTTAGCAAACTTGTTTATCGAAAAAGGGCTTGCAGAGAGTGCAGTCACTGTGGGCAATGCAAAAATGTTTCCGCAGCTTAGGTCTGAAAGCAGAAGCTTGGCTAAAATAAGTGAAAGGAGGCTGCAACCATTATTAGTTTGAGAAATTATAGACTAAAAGTTAGGTTTTAGTACCTTAATATACGGCCAAAGGGGGGGTGGCATGGCACCCTAGCCTCCCCCTGCGTGCGCCTATGACGTCAATTCGCCTGTAACGGCAGTTGTTTTAAATCTCCTAGAGGTGCCGTTGTAGACGAATTCTTCTACCAATATTGTTAACAATTGATTTAAGATGAGAAATAAATTCAATAACAATGAGAATCAGTGTTTCAAAAAGTGCTGGATAACTGAGTTCAGTTAGAACAGATATACAAATTCAGTTAATACAGTAACATCTATTTAAAATCCGACAGTCTGTTTCAGCCAAGAGGGATCATCAGGGGTGTTTTATTCAAATAGAATCTATTCTATTTAAATAGAATCTATTCTATTTGAATAAGATAAGGTGAAACAGACTGTCAGATTTTAAATAGATGTTCTTAAACTGTGGTGAATTTGTAGAAATAAATTCAGATTTATCAGCAACATACCTATTTAATGATCTTTCAAAAACTTATACAAGTGTGTAGCAAATAGCGAAATTAAAAAAAAAATCATAAAAAATTCCTCAACGCCAGAGCTGGGCAAACTGCGGGCCGCATGCAGATATTTTTTTTGCTCTTCACCGATTTTCAGAGGGAAATAGTAGATCTGCGAACGTGTAGACTTTTTTTAATTTCTGCTCTCCAATGCTTTGTGGGGGCAATTTGGATTCACACTTTCCAAAAAGGGGAGATTGTGTAAAAAAGATTGAATAAAACTGGTCTTAACAATATGGAAAAATTTATTTCTGCGTCATTGAATCAAAACAAAACTATAGACCTGCAAATTCTGAGAAAACTGCAGATTTTGATTCATCTAAAAGTTCGGAGTATGCTGCTCCTGATACACCAACCTCTACTGAAAGTGGCATTGAAAATGAAAATATTCTTCTTCAACACAATGATGAAATTCACACCGCAAGAACCTTTGCAACATTTTTTTCGTATAGGCCTCAAGCTTTTTTACGTCCTCAGGACTGTTCGAATGTAGCAACGTAGCCAGGTAAGCAGGAGTGTGACAAAAGTTGATGCTCTCCAGGGCGAGTTTCTAATGATGATACTCTTTATACCTAGCCTCATAAATAATGAAGGAAACCAACAGATTATTATACATGTTGCCATACATGAGAATGCTTGTTTTAGTAAGCGTGTCCCTGTCGTCTTGTTGATATAACCGACGTGTTCGCTTGCAGTATCAAGATTCGCGTGAGACACTGAGACTACAAGTCAGATCTTACACTAGCACCAGATGCAACAAAAAGCTTGATAAGGCTTAAATTTTGTTGCTTTACTAGACGGAAACCAAAACAAAAATTAATTTCTAAAAAAAAAATTTTCGTTTCAAAAGTACCGAAAATCAGTACCGAGTAACGATATCGTCGTTACTTTTTTAAAAATGCACTGTTATCGGTACCGACGGTACTTTTTTAGCAAAGTATCAGTACCGATATCGTCGTTACTTTTAAAATACCGAGTGCCAAGCTTTGAGCCTAATCACCACTTAGACTACGTGTGCTAGGATGTTAGCCTGGTAAGGCCTAACCTTGTTTGATCGTCGTGCAAATTAAGGAACGCTCCGGTCATTTATTTGGTATGCTATGACCACCATAAAATTTTGCAATGACTTTGGTGATGGTGTTGCTCCGATGACACACGATTAAAAGTTATAGCCTACCGTGCGCTCATGTAGCCTAAAGATCAGTATCGGGAAGATAGTGTAATATGAAGAAAGTGAAGTGCAAGGATTTTAGAGTAACGTTTGATCCCCTTAGCTTTGAACCATTCGATCTGCCAATGTTTACAAATTGCATATATGTGGCAAATGTAGCGAAATATATTTGTTCCTTTCAGAGGCGTAGCTGGGGGGGGCAAGGGAGGGCATTTGCCCCCCCCCTTAAGAAGACCTCTGTATCCCCTCTTGCCCTCCCCCCCGGAAAAATTTCTCGATTGTTTTCGAAACAACACTGCAATTACTCTTTTCAAGAAGTAAAGCTACTGAAGTAAAGCTGCAGAAATATAAAGCCTCCCCACGCGTAGGTTAGTTTTTGCTGCGCTCATGGCCTCATCACGTTACGGACCCGAGTATTTTGGCTTTGAAACACTGAAGGGTAACGTATATTGGCCATTGTAACGTCATTAGACAACTGTTACTTATAATCGTTGTATTGTCAATCAATCGAATCGCAATTCGCTGGCATTACCTTTTAACAATTTTAATCGCAATTCGCTGGCTTTTAACAATTTTAGGGAAAGGCCGAAAGGGCAGTTTTTTTTTTGCTAAAGTGATTTAGGAACATTAAATGCCTTAAAATGAAAATAGCGTCGATCTTAAAATGCTAGTAGTGAAAATTGTTTGGTTTTAAGCAGGGTTGCAGTCGATACTCAAAAAAGTAAAGAAACAATCGATTTCGATGGTAGTTTAAAAAAGTAAAGAATAAAGGATATTGTAATCGATATTCAATATTACACTGAGCATTTAGCGGTGTACGCCAAGCATTTTTTGTGATGTCCTCACATTCATGCGGTAACTTACAGACAAACGACGGACATAGTATGCTACATTATTGATGCAAAGCAACTTGGCTATTAAAAATTTTTTTTTTGTTTTTTTGGCACAAAAAAAATTTGCAAGGTACAGCAACCAAAAAAAGTCTGATGCATTTTCACTAATTGATTTACTCTATTTATAGCATTACAAAGGTACTACGAACGTTTTCGGCTCTACATTGACTCTCGTCAGGTATTTTTCTAAAATAGTCACACGATTAACTTTAAATGCTTAGGAGCATGCATATTGAAGGTACGATTAGCTAAAGCTGCACACTACTTCTTGGCTAAACTTCCCACTTTAACAATGCTACACGTTTCTAATGCACTGGTTTAAGAACAGTAATTTATAAGCAAAAAAAATATTTATCAGCAAAAACAAGGTAATAGCATACCGACGATTATTTTAAATTTACTAAAGTGAAGTAAAGTAACTTGGGCAAGAAGAATCGAATATGGAATATCGAATTGCCATATTCGATACCCATTCAAAAAAGTAAAGGCTCCAGTGCATTCCATGAACAAAAAGTAAAAATATTGCACTCGAATGTCGATTACAATCGATTTTTCCCAACCCAGGTTTTAAGGATTTAGGAAACTATAGCACAGTGGTTCTTAATTTTTTTTTAAATTTCAACTTTGCGGTCCCCAAAGATTTTTTTTTATCACTCGCGGTCCTTTATTTGTTAGCATAAATTTCCAAGCAAAATCAAGTGAAGAACAAAAAATAGGTCATCACGTCCGCAGATGTCCAATTTTCTAGTTTGTTGACTAGTAGACTGGAAAATCATCACGTCCGCAGATGTCCAATTTTCTAGTTTGTTGACTAGTAGACTGAAAAATTGAACATCTGCGGACGTGATGACCTTTTTTTTTGCTGCCAGACTGCTGACAGGAAAATAGCTGAAGTTGTCAACTAAGCGAAAAGTGTAGAATTCCTCTAGGCCACTTGCATTAAAACGAAGTTCGTTTTTTTAGCAGTATCATTATAGTAATTTGCTGTTAAGAGCGTTTTAGGGGGGGGTCTGCTATTGCCCCCCTCTGAATCCGGTCTTGAGTCTGTATGGAAGTTTGAAGGCCGATTTGTAAGTTTTAGCCCACCGCTGTTTTGTTATAGACTACATAGGTATACACGTTCATGTTTAATTATTTTCAGAGAAGGTTTCAAGTTGTAAAAGTATTTACCGGTACAATTAAATTGTGGTTGGTGGCAATTTAGATCTTGCATGGAGTACACTAGTGATGACAATAGCAGCATTAACGCTACGTTTGTTGGAGTTCCCAGTAATCCCTATGGACAGTTACGATGGATTTTAAGCGAAGTAGTTTTGTTAATAATTGCTTTCCATGCTATTTTCATGTTGTATCGTCTGTGGAAATACTCTTATCCATTCTTTTTAGTGGAC
Source organism: Trididemnum miniatum (assembly GCA_964006365.1). Taxonomy (NCBI): domain Eukaryota; kingdom Metazoa; phylum Chordata; class Ascidiacea; order Aplousobranchia; family Didemnidae; genus Trididemnum; species Trididemnum miniatum. The sequence goes on along the minus strand of OZ023235.1, from coordinate 4,060,220 downwards.
ATGAGCGGAATAAATGGTAAAATATTCTACGGTTTTTGCATTTCTGGATTCATCTTGCTGATTTTAGTTCTTGTTGTTTCCCTGGTAACGGGATTTATTTCTTGGCGGAGTAATGAGATTTGTAATGTGCTAAGCAAAATTAATGCCACTTTTTCGGTTTTATGTCTTCAAACCGTTCATAATTCGCATTGGTTGCAGCAGCATTACATGACTTCGCATCCCGCAGTAGGAACAAAGCAAGAAAACTGTTATGTCGAAGATGCTCGCAGAATTGTACTGATTTTACTTATTCTTTTTTTCCCAAGTTATACAATTATTTTTTTGATTGGCGATTATCATGTGTGCGGGATTACTGCCTCGACTGATGGATGCTTAATCCATGTCACTGATGCAACACTTCCAGTAATTTTTTGGATATATCATTTTGTCCTCATGTTAGGAATAGTTTTACTTTTCATCCCAACATGTAATACTTTAAAGCAAAAAGTAGCAGAAGACAATGGAGCTCACATTGCGTATGCTTATGAAGCCAGGACATTTTTCATTGATCGAGCAAGTTTAACTCGGCAGTAAGTAGCATTAGTTTTTATATCATTAGCAAAAATGTAGCTTTGTGCACATGGAGTTGGCCGAGTGGTTGGTGCATTGGGCTCCGAAGCTGGCTTCGCGGGTTCGATGCTCAACTAGGTCATCATCCATGATGCATGTACTTCACTACCACAAAAATCCAAAGCTGCAATTAAGTGGCTTGAAAAAAAAAAAAAAAAAATGTAGCTTTGTATTAGCGGCAGCTCATGTAAAATTGTAGTTGGTAGGTGTAACGGTATGGTTTGCCCACGATCCTATAATACAATTCTTTGCAAATAAATATTTTAACACACACAGTGTCAGTGCGCTGTACGAATATGGAACCGAGTGGAATGAGTGCTTGCCTCAGGATTGGTAGACTCGGGTTCGATTTCTGAGTCGAGCCAAACCAAAGACTTAAAAACAGTATCATAATGACTGAAATACTCTCTGCAATTGCTAAACTTGTCTCGTATAAACGTAACGCAAGCTGCTTTGACCTTCCCGAGTTGTCGCCCCTTCTTGTCACGGCTTGGGTTTTGACTTCAAGGTTAGAATTTTAATAAGAATACGAAATTAGCAAAAATAAAGAAAAAAAAATAATAATTTACCCAGGTTATTCTACAATACCAACCTAATTTCAACGGCTTAACAAACAGCGCTACGTATCCCACTGACTTAATTGACTGCAATTGCAATCACGTTGTATGACGCTTTTATAGTGCACCAGTAGGCCTACCGACTGTTTGCACCAAACTACAGAAAAAGAAATAGCAGTTTTGAAATTTATCTTAGTGTAATCTACTGGGTTACTACGACTAAAGTTAACTACGCCGAGAGGTCTGTTTGACCAATTACAAAAACAGCCTTAACGCCTTAACTTTGTCTGGTATATAACAATGACATGGATTGCTTCAGAAAAACTATATGTAGCTACGTCCATTTTTAGGTCAGAAATAAGGAAAAGAGAGTTGTTGCTGAAACGTATCCGTAGAGTATCTAAGCTTTCTGCTGTGAGTCTTATATTGGACTTGATCTTCTCCATGATTTATTACCATGTAAAAATACATACGCATACCCTGATGACATTGATGAGTATATTATTGTTGATGGATCTACATACAGTGGTTTTGTGTTTGGACAACTGGAAAAAAGTTTATTTTGGAAAAGAAAGAAGGTAAACGTTTTCAACACATTTTACGACTAGGTCTTAATCAGCGAATGGGGTTTCTAATTGTTGCTGCCTCGCCAGTTGTTTATGGGGTGCTAGTATTGATGTTTCTCGATTCTGGAAAAATATTTTGGACACTAGATATGTTTTAGTTAAGGAACGTTTTCACTTGACGAGTTTTTTCCGACTTTTATACGCATTTCTTCCGAAATTTTGTTCCTTGTGTTTACTGTTTACTGCTTGGCGGTAATGGGACTTCAGTCAGTGCTCGAGTTGTAAGAACACTTATGGGGGATGGTGCTATTATAACCATATTTTCACTGTGAAAAAGAAGGACAGGTAACTTTGAAGGTTATCACATCCGCAGATGTCCAATTTTCGTCCGAAATTATAGTGAAGAGCAAAAGGTAAACAGGTCATCACTTCCACAGATGGAAGAGCGAAAAAAAGCTTTTCACACAGACGTTAAGGAGGGATGGTCATTATTTATAGGAGGAGGATTTACGCTAATTTTTTATGGGGGTATGGCATCCCCCCGCATTACCCTCAATTCGAGTAATGACTTTAGTTGAACGCATTGGCGTGTTGTGTTTTATATAACAGTCATGCCCATCTCCAGGTGGGGGGGGCATAAACTATGAACAGAATGGTAATGCTATATAGGTTTTGAATGTCATTTTCAGGGTTGAAGCAAGACCTTCAACGAATTTTGACGTAGCGAGTTCTGGTGATAGCGAGGACATCCTACCGGGTCTTCCACTTTCGCCAGCAAATCGCACAAATCACTTCCATCCTTTCAAATTTACGGTGAGTATTTTGGTTGTTAACACACATCCAGTTTCAGCTTCGATCAGCTACTTAGATTTTTTTGTTGTCATGCACTTGTTGGATTTGAACTGAAGATGACAGTTTTTATTTTTCCTTTGACGAGGAGGTCATGTCTTTCAATCCTATCAGTCGCATAGTCAACCCTCGCTTCCTGCTTGAATTGACAGCCCAAGGCGTTGTTTTATCCCTGAACACTTTCCACACTTATTCTGCATACAAACAACTTTGATAGCCTTAATATCTTCTCTGTGTACTCAGTAACCAATCGTTTTGGTTAACGGTACAATTGGGTGTTTTACAAATACCGCAGCCAAGAAACAGCTAAAAATACCTATGAGATGCGTCTTCTGCCATAGTGCATTCCATTCGCAAGCACTTTTAGTTGATTTATGGCGGTATTATTTGTAATTGAATAAATTGTTTTACTTCTTTCAAGGGGTCGATTATCACCGTGGGCAATAACGATATGATATCGGGAATCAATGACACGCGTCGATGTTCAACTTTCCAACCGTTACCAGATAATGAGACTATTTTCTCAACCAGAGTGTTTGACAGTCCCGAGTAGTGATGTGTGCTGTAGTGTAAGATATATACTTTATGAACAGCAGGGTTGCCACTGGAACTCGGTCTTTTGTACCGAACTCAAACTCGCAAAATTAACAATGAAGAACTTGACCTTCATTGGAAAATTTTACTGAACTCGAACTTGAGTTCGATTAAAAATGCTTGCGATTTTTCAGCCCTCCCTGATTGACACTCTTATGCTTTAGAATCAAACCGTTGGGGCTCTGTAATAACTGCATAGTTTAAGAACTTTTTTTTGAGGCGTGTAAGAATCTCCATGTGGAAAGATTTCAAATATTAGGTTAGAAGCCTAGTTCTGGTTACGATTTGGGCTTCTGGTGCCTCGCCAAATCACAAGCTCTATTAAAGTTGTTTAGGTAAGAGCTGTCTGTTTGCTGAAGCTGTTAATAAAGCTTTGTTGAATCGTATTAAAATTGAATTTATTATTTAGCACTTATTACATATTGAAGGCTAGTTCTTCGAAGAGTATGTAAGGTTTTGTTATCGTTTGTCAAACCAAAACATCGCCTTGTTTCGGCTTTACATCCATGATCTTTTAATCTACAACAAATTATTGTTATAAACTGCGACAGATATGAGATCTAAAAGGGTGATGACGGTTTAAAGTGATTCTATTACAAAACATGGTTTGGCACAAAAACTATCATGCAGGTTCGATGCACATGTTAACTTTGATACAGCAACTATTGCTCGTCGTCGTTTGGCGGGACTTATAAGCGAGGGTCGGTGTTGTGACCTTGGGAACTTTTCTAAAATACATCTGTCAGGTAAGCGACTGTCCAAATCGACACTGGCAAATGCAAGATCTGGGTTGGTGTCTGTTTTCCAGCGGCCAGAGTGGAAACTGGCGGCCTCCTTGGGGCTATATAGCAAGGTGAAGTTGTTGGCACTGGCCCAGCCAGCCAGGCATTCACCATCTGGATTGCTATTATCATAGCCCCAGTCAACATGGTGGCAGTTGAAGTCGCCAGCATAGAGGCAGGGATGGGGGAATGCTGGAAGATCAGATGCTTGCATCCGTGTTGGAGGGGGTTTGTAGACGTTGACTATTTTATAGTTATCAACATCCACGCACACCCACTCGATCTCCGATGTTGGTGGGAACTGGTCGATTTGGATCCACTTCAGACGCTCATGGACAAACGTAGCAAGAGCATGCTTCCTGCTCAAGGAAAACCCAGCTAGATGGTAGCTCGGAAGATCTAGCCTTTCTATCGAGGTGCAATGGGTTTCCTGTAAGAGGATGACGAGTGCCTCACACTGTAACGCAAGATGATGCAACACGCTCATCTTGCTTGCAGTGAGGCCTTCGATGTTCAGTTGGAGAATGCTGGGCCTTTGGAACTTGTTGACGGTGCGCTGAAGATGCGCATCGCTCCGTCCTGAAAAGGACGTTTGCCGCTGCCCAGCTTGAACATCGTTAGGTGTCCCGCCACTAAGGCATATTCGGTTTCTGTCAGCCAGATTAAATAGCGTAGACGGAGTAACGCTCCGGGCTACGGGGTGGCAACTATCGCTAAGCAATGTACATTGGCAGCCCGTTCTGAATGTGCGGGTGATAAGAAGTGGTTTCCAAACTTTTTTGTCCATGGCTCACTGCTAGGGACTTGCTTCTTATGTTGCCAGAATCGTAAAAGTAATCGAAAGCGAGATAAGTACGTAACTAAACACGGTCACTTTGAGGGGATTGTGCAACTTAGACAAAATGCTAAATAGGCCTATTTACTTTAGGCCTACAACATCTTGATATTTGTGTGAAGAATCTTAGGCTCAGTAGCCCGATTAATATAACAATATGGACATATTGACTCTTTTGTTGTAAGCTATTGTTGCTTTCAGAACCCTTTAACTTTTGGGCACCACTGGTGTAGTCATCACTGTTTTTAAAGAACCAACACAACAGTTACAGCATACGAAACGGTGCGAAAACGCGCCATAATTTAACTCCGTGCTGGGCAATATATCCGACCACTTGATCAGCGAAGAGCTGCTACAGCGAAAACACTATATGCACTTAATAACAACACTACCGGTAGGCATACCACAGCGGCCCTGCCTGCTTTTGCGTACTATATAAAGGCATGAGGGCACCAAAGTTGTCAGATGTCGTAGTTTCTTTAGACATCATAAAATCAGCAAATTTTCAAAAGCAAACGGTATTGGGCAGCGGGTTTTGGAATCCCTCGTGAAATAAACCAAAAATCATTTTGGTATTAAGTTATGGCCTATTTTTAGAGGCTTGTCCTTGACAGCTTTATATGAGAGAGAGAAAGAGAATGTATTTATTTTTGATTGGAAAGACGCAACATAAAGAAACAAATTATCAACATTTTAATTTTCATATAAGGCAGTATCGTCCATCCTGTGAGAGGCTGCGAAATGACCTTAGTCCAATCCCATGTGAAATTGGCACGGTCGTCGAGTCTGCAGCCTCTCACAGTTTGCTTACAGCATAAGAAAACTATCAATCACGTAAACAGTTGTAATTATCGCAAGCAGAAATAATAGTAGCGCCAACATCACAGTGAAAAGTGAACATAATGTCACTACAATTTTAAGTAACTGCGCGCATATAAGGACTTATTTCTGGGTTAAATGAAGAAATTTCTGCAGATGTTTTACGAAATTGTTCGTATTTATAAGTGCAAAATTTTTAATTTTAGTTGATAGTTCATTCCAAAACACTGGTCCTAGATATGTGATAGAGCGTTGCGAATTTGATTTATTAAATCGTGCTATAGCATAATTTTCACCAGTAGCAAATCTGGTTGGTTAGGGGTGCAGTTTGGAAGGCAATGCAAAAAAATCATTGCAACAATTCGGTAGAGAGTTGTTCTGACATTTTCTCATTAATTTTAGAATTTCTCATTTATAAATGTTGCTTAAATTTAGCAAGTCTAGTTTTTGATATGAAGAATTGAGTTTTGTTCTGATAAATGATGATTTTGTGATTATCTTTACAATGTGATTTTGCTGAACTTAAATTTTGTTAATGTATTTGGCAGCGGAATGTCCCCATATAGATATACCATATTGCAAGTGTGAATACACAATACTAAAATACACATTTCGCAATACAGACAGGTGCAAAGTGTCTTAGTTTGCTGATGATGCCTCTTGCAATAGTCAATTTTTTAACTACACTTTTCGTGTGTTGCTCCCATGATAGTTTGTTATCAAGAAGCACTCCTAAATATTTAACAATTTTTTGTTGAGCAATAGTATTTCCATTCCGTGCTCGAATGCATAATTTATCTTTTTCTTTGGTATAAGTTTTGTTCGAAAATAATACGAAATTAGTTTTAGAATAGTTAATTGTCAATTTATTGGCAGTAACCCAACTCTCAATATGATGCATTTCTGCTTCACTCTTAATTTTGAGTTCATCACAGGTCTTATCGTTACATAGTAAAACATCAGCATACATCAAGACATCCGAACCGCAAGAGTCGGGCAGATCATTAATGTACACAAGAAACAAAAAAGTCCCTAGCACGCTACCTTGCGGTACTCCTACGGTAATGGGTAACGTATCGGGAGCTTACTCATTGTTCACGGTATACTGCTTCCTGTTGGTGAAATATGATGCGATCAAGCTACTTGCAATTCCTCTTACGACATAATGTTCAAGTTTTCCTATTAAAATTTGAATTACCGACATGTCTGTCAAAAAAGAACTAAACTCCGCTAAAGTCAAACGTAGAAGATCGATACGAAAAAAACTAGCTGCCTCTGATATTAAGCCCATTTAGATGGTCTGGTATAAAGCGCTTGATGACGTAGGCCAATTCAATCAATCAATTTTCTGGACCCTCTTATCCTGAAGGGGGTCGCGGGGGCAGCAGCTCGAGTTGGATCCTCCGAACATCTCGATCCTCTGCTACAAAATACACATGCTCTTCTGGGATGCCAAGGCGAGACCAACTAAGATCTACGTAATCTCGCCATCGAGTTCTGGGACGGCCTCTAGGCCTTCGACCAATCGGTGTTGAACAGAGCAGCAGTTTTTTGGCGGTTCTTTCCTGGGACATTCGTGTCATAAGTCCATACCAACGTTGTTGCGATCTTTCTACTCGGAGAAGCAGCGATTCGATGTTTAAGAGATTCACGAATATCTGCACTTTTAAGGCGCGTCTACCCGCAGGTCGCAAATTTTGAGCCGCAGCGCAGCGAAACTCAAATCGCCAAATTGACTGCTTATCTCTGATGGCAACTTCTTGGTAGAACCGCTTCGTTACTCTTGATTGAACGTTAATAGCCAGGCTCATACATTTCAATCTGCATTCGTGCGTAGTTGCAATCGCTCCTAGAGCGATTTCTGCGTAGCGCAGATCAAATCGCACGCGCGCTCACGCACAACTTGTTGCGCGTAGTAGAAATCGCCGATCGCGATCTGAACATAATAAAACAAACAAACTTCCTGATCACAACTACGCACGTGTAAACGCACCTTTAACCTTGTCCAACAAGGTCAAACCGCTAAAATTCTTCGCAAGAATCCCATTTCGGCAGCTTGAACTCGAGATCTCACTTTCTCTGTTATGATCCAACATTCATGACCATATTGGCCATAAGTCAGAATAGAAACATTAACCGATCTGAAAATGGATAGCTCTGTCTTGGTGCAAAGCTTCCGTTTCAGTATTACAGATCGGTGTAGCTGGCGCACTTACTGCCTCTTGCTTTTCCTATGGCCAGTTTCCGATAGCTAGATCCCGGCAGTTTGGTCCAACTCCAGTACATTTTCTGTGCGCTACTCCCATTTGCCTTCCCAAACGCTTAGCGACTGGGTTGGCGGGTTTCCGGTGATGGTCAGCTTGTGGAGAAGACTGTAGCTTATTTATCGAACGAGTCCCTCTGCCTAAAGCTCGAACGCGGACCTTTTTATCCTGCGCGCCGTCCGATGTAGCATGAATATTGTTGTTACAACTTTTCATTTAGCTACAGCATTGGATTGCTACTTGGTCTGTTTCTCTCCTTCGACCTTACCGCCATGGGTGACCCTGATGGAAGTGCACGCTGATTGGAAAACAAGGTGAAGTTTTTTTTTTGGAGATCACGGTCCGCTTGCGAATGTGATCTCCAAACTAAACGTTCCTCTTTGTTTTTCATTCCAATTTTGCACATTGAGGCTTATTTTTTTGAAAATCACTGCCACCGTGATCTCTGAAAGAGAAAAAGATTTTCCGCTCGATTCACGGTGAAATTAAGTTTCTGTAAGTGCAGACGGGCCGGATTTGGCCCGCTAGCCATAGTGTGCCCATGTCTTCTCCACATCAAGAGCTAGCAATTCTAAAACCCTGGGTCTATCTTTTTATAACCCCAGATTGTTGCGCAGTCTGGATTCCAAGCTATGGCAATCATAGACCTATAGCTCGGCGAGCCTTAAGTATCGTCACCCACGAGCAACGTACCACATATTCCTCTTGGTGCCCGACGAATTGGGCGCTTGAAAATGACATGCGCTACACTCACAAATCGCAATCAGGTGAAGGAGCGAGATTCCGCCTGTGAATGGACAAGCAAAACCGATCTATGCCAGTTCGTAGAAAATTCAGCATTGCTAAGGCGAAACTGGGCAAACTCATTCTAAAAGAATGGAGGCCATCTCGTGGTATAACATCATAGAACCTGGGTACACTATCGAGCACATACCCCGGGGTCCATTTGTGGTCTGCCCACTGCGCTCTGCCGATATAGGCCTACAATGTAAATAAATCGTGTAGTAGTTTCCGCACAGCAAACACAATTAGGCTTCTGGATTTCAGTTTTTCCTCGCAGGGATCCCGAGATCTGACCACGTGACCATGAAGAAGGGTTAGTTGCCACGATTGGCCAAGGAGAGCGCAGAGCATCGTTTAGAGCATTATATATGAGACGAGTGTGCGACATGCGTGCTACGACACCAAACTAGTGTGCAGTCCTTAGCGGTTAAGTAAAATAAGGAGAGGACATCTAAACGCAATGTTTAGCACCATGCAGTAGGCTACTCAACCAAAAGCTGCAAGTCGTTTCAATAATGTCACATGTGCAGAAAGTTTCTTGCGCAGTGTCTTGAAGTGGTGGCAGTACGTGAGCGTGTTGTTCTAGTTTGTACAGTTAAGAGATACGTTGGATATCAGGAAAGAACGGCAAAAGCTTGCCGTTGGTCTTAACCTTGTGCTCGCGTTTGGCCTTTCTGATTTGTTTAAGTGAAAAGCTGCGGTCACCTTTTCAGTCTAGCTGAGCATTGCTTCCAAGTTTGGAGATATGCCAATGAGATGGTCTTGTCTTGGCTCAATTTTCTCTCCGATGTTTTCGCGTCTCCAGTAAAGTGCATTAATGTCAAATGATCTGAAAATGCCGTTTTACATAAAAGTTTAAAAATAGAATTTAAAAAAACAAGTTTTTATTATAAAATATATTTCTTTTAGCGCGAGAGATCGACCGAAACGTGATCGGTTAGGAGTTGCCCGCTATGTGTCTTCCACAATAAGGTGGGGGGGATCTAGTTAAGTGCCTTCCCCAATGGTACAACCAGTAAACTGCGGCTTGCTCCACACTGTTTTTTAATGCTGAACTGTTACCACCAATTTTATAAGTTATTGATTTGAGTAAACTTGGATTGAACCCGAGTATACCGTCACAAAATGAGTCACTTCATCCACTCGGCCGTCAGATTGCGTAAAAAAATCGGGTAATATCAAATCATAATGAAACATGAAGCAACTCATTGAGCTGTAACTTCTGACGTGAGCAGCTCCAAAGAATGTTAGTTTGTAAAAAGTGTGCAGCTCGGCAATCGGTAATAGAGGCAATTTAACTGGGCTATAGACGAAACTGACTTCACAGGTCACCTATGGCAAAGAACGCTTCACCAGTTTAACTATCATAAAAGCGACTGGATGTAGGCTACTCCTAAAAAGATATATTATCAGTCGGGTCAAACCAAAGACTTGAAAACTGGTATCTGCTATTACACTTGCTGAACGCTCAGCAATTAAGTGTAGCGCGGAGGATGAAATGAACAGAGAATAAAAATACGTCAGTGAATTCTTGACAAAATTTAGTCCTGGCGCTGAAGGATCTTAGTAGTTAGAAAGCACCATAAAACCACTCAACATTTCATATTCATATGACACAGCGGCACAGCAGTAGCACAGGATTTGTGAACGCGCGCCTTTCCGCTACCGCGAATATTGCGGGGTGGGGGAGTCCTACGTCAGAAATAATAATAAGAATACTTGTCAAGTGTTGAACATTCATTTAGCTGAAGCTGCTGTTAAGGCATTTCATTTGCTCTTATGTTTGCCGCTTTCAAAATAAATTTATTTAGCTGAATTAAACTGGCTGACGTCAGTATAGACTATGCTGTGATAAGGCGTTTGGAAACTTGGCTCTTACGACACCATGCGGCATTTTCGTGACAAAAAGTTCTCGCACCTGAGAAGCAAGTTTGTTTGATCCTAATTTTTTCTTTTTCTTTAAGCAACACTCACTTAGCTTTCGAACGTAAATCTAAAGTTTTCGTAAAATTGATGATTTGTGAGATGGAATGCGAAAAGATGAAGTGAGTGATAAAGCAATGATTTAGAAGCGTTTTCGATACACCAAATTATCAGGTTTGAGATTTTCTGTACATAATGACTTCATCAATACACGATGTAATTGACAAAAAATCATTTGTGATTTTCGTATTTCATCAAAAACTACTCGCACTCCGAAATTCATTTGGTTTTAACCAATTAAAGCATGGTTATCGTCAAAATAGTGCATAGGTCTATAGCAATTGGTCTCAGCTTTTTACCCATGCAGATATAAACGCCATTGTTTGTGCGAAAACTTTCATAACATGAATTCAGTTTTTTACCAAATACGTAGTATTGCTGAAAAAAGTAATTTGTTGCTTTTATGTCAAGTAAAACGAAAGTTATATGCTCCTAGGTCAGGGGTCGGCAACCTGCGGCTCTTTGATCATTCTGTTGTGGCTCTCTGTGGCTATGAAAAAATAAGCGGTAATTTACCCGTATGTCCGTATGTGCATATCTATTAATATTTTATGGTTGCTGTAGCGAACGCTTCAATTAAGTTTTTTAATTCTTCCATTCTGTTGCTTCGGTTTTTGTTATCAACTTCTGATATGAGATAAAAATACTGTAAGTGTAGGGTGGCCATATAGGTCTACGTCCCGTTTGCGCCGGGACAATCCCGTTTTTACGCCTCGGTCCTAGTGTCCTGCCCCGTTTACCACTTTGTCCCGAAATTTTTGATTGAAAATTTGCTTTTGTTAATACAGTATGTCAACACACAAACGATCCATTATTTCGTGAACTAGCTAGACTCAAATTCCTACAATTTGTGACGTCACACATTGAGTGTCTACAATACTGAGGGACAATGGCGTAGCAAGGGGGGTTGCAGTCTTCTTTCACTGGTAACGGTTGCAGCCTCCTTTCACTTGTTTTAGCCAAGCTTCTGCTTTTAGACATAACTTCCGAAAATGTTTTTGCATTGTCTATAGTGACTGCCAGTGGTGTATCCACGGGGGGGGGAAAGGGGTTACAACCCCCTCCCCATTGAGCCTCAAATGACGTCATACGTAATCGAAACTGTGCGAACAAAATTCATCATTGGTGAATCACTCGAAGTTAGGGGCCAAAAATATGAGAAACTTTCCTTAAAAATTGTTCAAAAAGCACTAAAATGGCCATTACAGTATGCAAATTTTCAAAAATTTTTCAGGGGAGCATGTCCCCGGAGAATGTCATGTCATTCTCAAACCCCCCCTCCCATTGCAAAATCCTGGCTACGCTAGTCGTGACTGCACTCACTGCATGCCCTTTTTCGATAAAAAAGTGTGTTAAAAAGAGTGTTTTTTTTTATGTGAAAACCGCAAAAATTCGTTGGCGGCTGGGGGCCACGCCCCCAGACCCTCTTAGCCTCCGGCGGCCTGGGGCTTCGCCCTCAGACCCCCAGTCTTGTTCCCTCCCCTTTGGCCAAATCCTGGGTACACCACTGCATTTTGGGGCGGCTATTTCTTGAACCGCCCCGGGCGGCAGAACCTCTAGCTACGCCACTGCCGAGGGATTAGCATTACTTCACGGCAGTGGCACGATGATTGAAGCAGCGAAGGCTTAATGAACAGGTACCGGAGTTTTAGCTATTTTTTTTCATTAAAACTTGAGCTATAGTGTAGGCAAGCAAATGACTGCGGGATTTCGGTAAAAGTTGACAGAAGTTGATGTAACCGCATATCGTACCGGTAACCTATTGATTGCAAAAATAGTTTTGCGGCTCACAGTGGTTTTTATTTTTTGGCATACTGGTTAAAATGGCTCTTTTAGTGCAAAAGGTTGCCGACCCCTGTCCTAGGTTAAAGTTATATGCTCCTGGGTATTAGTTTTATGCTCTAAAGCAGGGTGGTCCAACTGCAGGCCCGCGGGCCAGTTTTGGCCCCCGAAGTAATTTTTTAGCTCCACGATGAATTAAGAGTGATTAGCACGTTCAGGTCGGAAAACATTTACTTAATCGTTGTTTTTGTAGTTTTTGACTGCGTTTGTTTTTACTTTTTAGATTTAACCCTGAACAACATGTAGCCTACTACTTCGTTTCATAATTTATGTGGTGCTTAATTCATCGAATTGCAACGGATTACTTATCAGCTTGTTGCAATTATGGGAGTCGAAGGGCAGTTCACTAATTAAAAAAGCAATGCCCTTCCTGGACTATTGGACGGAAGTCATGACGACTTCCTGATGTCGGGTCGGAGGTTATATCAGCTCTCCATCACCAACAGTGCAAAGCACTCCAGTCAAACGTACCGTAGAGTGGGACAGCGCGGTCTCGGGTTATTAGCCCTCATCAGTCATGACTTCCCGTCCAGTAAGCCAGGGAGGACATTGCTTTTTTAGTTGTTGATCTTCACCTTGGCCACGTAAAAAATTTGACTAGAGTGGTGACGTAGACACACGAGTGGCTACGTACCATAAAGGTTAAATTCTTTAATATATATTTACCCGAAGGGAAAAGTGATTCTCGCAAGATCATTCGTACTGAAAGATGAATGTATCTTACCTGAGGGCGCCTAATGAGGGCAAATAGCCCGAAACCACGCTGTCCCGCTCTTCGGGCAGTTTCGCGTCGGCAGCAATGGGGACGAACCGGTGCCAACAGGAGAAATGATGAAACCCTCGACATCCACACGCTTGCTTAAAACTGTCGGTCGTAGAGAGTCACGATCGCTTCGCCTAACCTAACTCAAATAAAGATACAGAGAAAAAGTGAGCTGCTGATACCGGTACGTAATTTTCACTTTTACTAACATGTGCTAGAAACGAAAAAAAAATAATGCCAAAACAGCAGTTATGCCTGGTTCACACTAGCGCGGAAAAGCGGAAAGTTTTTCCGCTGACGGACTCGTTCCCACTGCCAGCGGAAATTTTTGTCATTTTTTCCGCGCGGTAAAAAACTGTGCTTCGACGGAAAAAATACGAAGTAGAAATATTTCAACTTTTTCCGCTTCCGCGCGCGGAAAATTGTCGATGGACTAGTCCATTATGCTAAAGTTTCAGTTGAGTTTAGCAAAATATGCAATAACCAACTCTAAGTTAGATTGAATTAATGTGAATTGTGGGTAGTGGGCATCTGCTAAATTTTTATAGTTCAACAAAATTTGCTGGATATCAAAAGTAGCCTACCTATTAGATCTATTGATTAAATAATTATACCCTGGAGCTCAGACACAGAGCGTCTACTACAGTATGCACGAGGGAACCACCCTCTGTGCTTACTTCCTCAGTGTCTGTTGGCATCCTCTCTCTGTGCTTACATCCGTCGAGTCTAGTGTGAACTCAAGCGCGGAAAAACCGCGACGGTACCGCAGTTTTACGCGCGGAAATTCCGCTCGCGGATTCCGCTTTCCGTTTACCGCGTCTAGTGTGAACCAGGCATTACTGATTATAACGACACATTGGTACAAGCATTGTTGCAGTTAAAAAATGCTGCCAAATAAGTTCAGTATTACGAAATTAGAAGAAGGGGCATTATTTGCTACACAATGATTTGTTTTTGATATTATTATTAAGCAATGGCACAAAGGTCATTTAAAGGTCCTGTTTTATGCGTAGTAGGACATAGCAAGAAGCAACATCTTCTGTTAAACCAGTGCTTCTCAACTGGGGGTCCATGGCGTCTTGTTCTCTAGGTCCATGAGGCTCGTGAAGAGGTCCACATCCTGTTATTTGAATTTGATGTAATGCTTTTATAATTTTTTTGCTCACGCGTGTATTTTTATTGTCAATTCGCGGGTCATTCTGCAGTGAAGACCTTCTAAATCTATTCGATTAGTTGTGAGCTTTTCTGAGATAAAAACCCTTTTTTTTGCTCCTTCACACAACAGTCATGGTTTTTGTGCACAGGAGACCTATCACCTTTATCGGGGTCTATGGAGACATCTGCATAAGCACAGTGGTCCACGGACCAAAATCCATAGAGAAGTCCTGTATTAAACATTGGCCCGCGGGATAACTAAGCAGCTTTTTATGGCCCGCGATATAATGAAGTTGGGCCACCCTGCTCTAAGGCAGAGTTTCCCAAACTAGGATCGGCGGACCCCTGGGGGTCCGCGACGACCGCACTGGGGGTCCGTGACAATGTTGCAAAAATATAAAAAACTAGAACTTTCAAATGATTTCTGCAGGACATGCACAGACACATTTAATTACTGTAGTGATTAAAAATCTTATAGAATGTCTTTTTCCTCTACTATCTCTTGATTATTGAGTAAATATTTTAATTAGTCAAGGATTATGATACTCTTGCCTTTATTGTGTATAAATTATAATGTTGTAGGCCTAATAGCCTAATTGCACTGACAAGTTGAACGCACAAGCAGAGATGATAGACTAGGTCAGAGAGACCCCGATGCAAACTTATGAAGATTTAAGTTTATAACAGGGCCGGCGCCCTAATCGACATGCTTGGCCCCCCTCCCAATTAACAAGTTTTCTTTTTTTGAAGACAACGGTTTTTGTGCTTAATTTCAAGCTTTGGCCCCCCCTGATAAACGCTTGGCCCCCTAGGTCGACTGGTCTGGCGCCGGCTCTGGTTTATAAGATACAAGAGCAAGCTTTAATGACCTACTTTCTTTTACATCCTGTTGGTAAAGCTAAATAATAACTAAAAGCATTGTAATAGTGTAGATGTAAAATCAAATCAAACCTTTATTATACTTACGGTAATACGTAGAAGCGTGTAACGAGTGGCGGGACCCATCTCCGCGATTGCGACTTTACTAGCGCCCGCGCAATACAGCGTCCACTCCTAAGAACCCTCGAAATGATGGCAAACTGCTGTTGGCAACGCTGTGTCTGATCAATGACATAAGGTCTGATTTGACCGGCCCGGGTATCGGACACCAGACTGATGTATTTTGCAAGTACGCCAGGGGTCGGCAACCTACTGCACTTAAAGAGTCATCTTAACCAATATCCCAAAATATGAAACGCTCTGTGAGCAGCAAAAACTCTACGGCAATCAAAAAATTTAAAAAGATCTTTGTTTCTCCCTCTCCCGGAAAAGGTCTTTGTTTATCCCCACGAGAAGTCTCAACCTGAGGATCAAAGAATCGCAGGTTACCGACCGCACTACGCCAATCGCACGGTCTGAATGTACAATTTACGGACAAGTATTTGAAACGAAAGCTGTGAGAAGCAACCCCATTCGTCCCATTCATGTGATTCATATGTGTTGGTAAAAATGAAATTACGATTAAGCACAATTTACAGTATTTTCGTGTTGCATTTTATGTTTTTATAGCTGTTGGGTGAAAAATTAATGCAAATTAAAAGTGGATTCCGCGGTAAACTTGATTCGCAAAAATGGGTCCGTGACACAAAAAAGTTTGGGAAACCCTGCTCTAAGGCTCTGAGGTATATATATCGGAGTTATAGGCTATATGCTCTTGGGTATGAGCTCAAACTGCATCCGGTTGTGAGCTCATCGTTGATGCGTCGGACTCGGATTAATGAGGATACCATCACAACTCCCTCCAGGTCACCCTTGGGCAAGGTATAGTACCTGTAAGCCCCCCTCAGCAAGGGTTCCTTGCTAAAAACGATTAGTACTAAATCTATTGGGAATTAAAGGTGAAAGGGCTGCTGTAACAGTGTACATACATTTAGCTGCATTTTCTTTTTTTTTGCGTATTTATTAACTTTTGATTGAGGTTGTGCATTGTGCAACCATGCACAGTTATCCTTTACTTGCATGTTTCAACGTTTTGCGTTTTTGTTGCATATTCCTTTTGCTGTGCCATTTTATTTTCACGCGTTATTTTGATTGGTTATTGTTGGCGGTCAGAAATAAAAGTTGTAATTGATTGATTGATTATAAAAGTTGACAGCGACTCAAAATACAAAAAAACACATTTTTTGACGTTATTAGCTGAAGATTGTGACATCATCAACGTATGAGGTCATAAAATTATGTGAAGACACCTGTTTTTTCACTTAATTTATTGAACTTGGTTTGAAGCAACTAGGCCTGCTGTTTGTGGAATCAAAGTTATAAGCAAGTAAATGGAACTAATCACGATAAAAAAATTGCAGCGCTCACGTAAAGGTGACGCCATAGTGACGTAATCCAAAGACATTATGCGTGAGACTTCTTTTTGGTGAATGTACATACAATTAGCTAACATATATCAAAAAACTGGCTTATCTATATTTTTCTTAAAGTTCGACTCATTTTAGAGCTTCCACGCCCTGACTATATAACTAATAGAGATGTCGTGGTTGCAACTTGTAGTTGTAGCCCACAACCGGCTCTCGGAGCCCCTGCCTAGCTTAATGCCTGCACCAAATTTTAGTGCGAAAAATCACATCGTAATTTGTGTGAATCCACCTGAAGCCAATTTCCAACACTGCAGTAGCATCATCACTATACGGATATTAAGCTGAAGTGTGTAAAAACAATGTGACGTTCATAATGCTTTTTTGAATAGGGTTACAATTAGGCTACATCCTCCTTTAGGAGGACATGTCCTCCTTTTTGACCAAAAAAAAAATGTGTCCTCCGAGGACGCCAAAAAATGGCCAAATGTCCTCCTTTTCGGCATTATGAACAGTGAAACCATGTCAAATCATTCTTTCACAAAAAATTTGGAAAAAATTTAGTGCAAACTGCGGCCTGCGGATGTTATGCCTTTTTTTTTGGTCTTCACTTGTTCTTGGGCAGAAAAATGGAAATCTGCGAACTTGATGACCTTTTTTTGGTCTTCACTTGATTTTGAGCAGAAAAATGGTCATTTGCGGACATGATGACCCTTAAAGGACCTGCTGTCCTCCTTTTACATGGTAAAAATATCAATCAATCAATTTTCTGGACCCGCTTATCCTTGGGGGGTCGCGGGGGCAGCAGCTCAAGTTGGAGCCTCCAAGCATCTCGATCCTCTGCAACAAAGGATAGATGGCACTTTTGAGGGTCCTACTAAACATCGCAAAGGAGCGACAAAGGACTTACTAAACACCGCAAAGTACGACAAAGGACCTGATAACCCCAAGCCTAACTCTAATTTAACCCTCATACGGTAATCACATTTTCATTCGCATTAAGTCGTTTGGGGTAAGACTTGACCCCTATTGTTTTTTCTGTAATAAGGACGGTTATAAATGGACAAAACTACAGCAGTAGTGATTGGAAAAGACAAAGCCACAAGGGGAGCCGATTCTCGTTATTGAGGTAACGTTGAGCAATCAAGCTAAGGTTAACAAACATCAGTCATTTTCACTATTGTCAAATTTGACCCCAATTGACGTTTAGGTAGGCTATGTGCTGCAGAAATATCATGATAAAAAAACGTAAAATCAGAGAATATTTGATATGATTAACCTAAAAAGAGATTGATTAAGTAATTGTTAAAGCGATTTAGCATAAATTTTTTCGACTAACATAAGGTAATAATGGTTTTTATTTTCTTGGGGCCAGATTTGACCCCTATTGACTTTTACCTATGTGCTGCAGAAAAATTATGTAACATCATGAAAGATAAAATCAGAGAATATTAAATGTTAAAAACCTTGAAGCAGCTTGATTTGGGAATTCGTAAAGCGATTAACATAAATTTTAAGACTAACATAAGTTATTAGTGGTTTTTAACCTCTTGGGGTCAGATTTGACCCAATAAGCGTATGAGGGTTAAAGTCTTTCGTCACTCTTTGTTATGGTATAATTCCAAGTCTTTTGTCGTTCTTTGCGGTGTTTAGTAAATCAATTTGAAGTCCTTTGTTGCTCCTTTGCGGAGTTAAGTAGGACCGCTAATGAAGCTCATCACGCAAACAAGCTCAGCCCTTCCAGATCGGTAATTTTTGCGTAGTCATTGTGATGTCACATTAGAAATGTATCGATTTTATCAGCTGCAGTTAATTTATTACCAATTCGTAATGTCGCAACGAGGGTAGGCTACTATTAGCTATCACGAGGCCAGCAGAATTGATAGAAAAATGTTAAAAGAAAGGCAGAGGCTAAGGTTACGTGACCGTAACATTTGTCTCTTTGGTTTATTTTATTATCCCTTCACGCTTCCCCGATTGTACGAGAGCGTGACGAAGTAATAAAATAAACTAAAGAGGCAAATGTTACGGTCACGTAACTTTAGCCACTTCCTAAAAGAAAAGGTAGATAGCCTTGTAGCGTACGAGGGATTATCTAATTAGGAGCGATAGTATGACCATGTTCCTAGTGCCAATTTGCGAGCTGTAATTTAACTAAGCTATACCGGTAATTCTTGCAAAGTTTCTTATGAAGAAAAATTGGCTAGTAAAGCTTTTTAGCTTGAAGTTTTTAGCCACGCAACTCTAATGACGTTGTCAGCAGTTGTTCTGGTTCGCACTGCAGACCTTGTAATTAGAAGAACTCTGCCACAACGTGGTTCAAATTGGAGTCAGCTTAGAACGTAGCTTGTCGGTAGGGAAGTTAGGTTAATGCTGAGTTGATTTTTAGGATTACCCAGTCCCTTGGTCTACCTGTTCAATTTGGGCGGTTCGTGTCATAGACTAAATAATTTAACCTTAACGCAATTGTGGTTTTTACTAGTGTTCACGTCGTTTAGTTTACCAGCTCGTACTCAGATGAATTTTTATTTAGCTAATATTCTAGTCCTCCTCAACAATTTACTATCGGTGCTGTCATTGAGACTAAGTACTGGTATCCTGGCTCTCGACATAAAACTACCTTGCCTTTCCACGGTGCCGGTACTTAGTTAGGCTTACCAAACGGCCTCCTTTTTAACGAAAAATATATTGTCCTCCGATGACGCTAAAAAATGCCTAAATGTCCTCCTTTTCGGGCATTATGAACAGTGAAAGCATGTCAAATCATTCTTACGCGAAAAATTTTGTTAAGTTATAGTTCAAAATAGGGCTTGCGGACGCGATGACCTTTTTTTTGCTTTTCACTTGATTTTGGGCAGAATATTGGATATCTGCGGACGTGATGCTTTTCAAAGAACCTGTCCTCCTTTTGCGCAGTGAAGATATGGTAACCCTATACATAGTTAAATCATTAATGGCAAAGCAACACTGTTTCGACAGTTGCAGAAGACACGGGGGGTAGTACCGAGATGATAGAAGAAACGTTAAGCGACTGAAAGTAGCTACCGGTATGCAAGAGGTAAAGCTTTTTGTAGTGCATATTTATCAGTTTATCCTCCTATCCCGAGAAAGCGATCAAAGCGCAATACTAGCTCGTTTAGGAGTTGCCAGCCATTTGTCTACCACTCCTAGATGGGGAATCCCGCTAAGTGCCTTTCCCAACGGCACGACAAGTGAACTTGCCCGCTTGTTCTCCACACTGTTCCTTTAATACTGAACGTTAAGCAGGGAAGCTGTGAATACCAATTGTGAAGCCATTAATTTGACACTACTGGGAATCACACCCAAGTCTACAGCTCCCTAGGTAGACGCTCTTACCACCCGGCCATCTGTGCTGGTAATTCAAGACCGAAGATAGAACAAGAAAGCTGAGAGTTTTGTAAAAGGCAAACATTAGCGTGGCGTATTAGTGATTGGGCCGTCCCCATTCTTCTATTTTTGATAATGGCCTACTAAACTTTTTCAGACTTGTGTGTATTGCAGCACTGTAGATAATTTCAGTATCTCGCAAGCATTTTTCCGTTAATTTTAGTGTAGAATGATCAGAAAAGCCGCAAGGCAGGATCTACTGTTTACCCTAGTTTCTGCATTCGTGCTGTTTGACCCAGTAGCGCAACAAAAGTAGCAAGTTCAAGTGCTATATGCTGTTGAGTCTGTTGACGTGCTACTTTTGCTGCGCTACTGGGTAGTGCTGATATGTGACGCAGTCGGCAGCGTGGCGCAGTGGTTTGGAGCGTCGTTTTTACAACGACCATGATCGCAAGGTTAACGGTTCAACTCCCAACCTAGTCTCCCAACCTAGAAGCTTCACGATGATTATCTCTGCTTGGTAGAATCCGGCAAGCAGCAAATAAAGAAGTCAAAAGTAAAATTCAACCGGAAAACTCGGAAACAATGGCAACTCCTAAGCGAGTCTGGATTTGTCCTAACTACTAAGTATAGCGCCTTCGCCGCTTTCTCGTGATAGAAAGATAAAGATGAAAAAATCAATCAAAATATCAGATGTATCGGTGAAACTAATTTCTTTCGATTTCAATTCCTACTGTTTTTTTAATTAGAAAGTTTTATGCTTCTGCAGCGTCTTTATTTAATCTAATGTGAAAAAGGACGCAGTAAAAAATTATCAGGGAATGTTTTTAGTTTGTTCTGTGTGTGTTGCTCAGAACAAGTATAGTGTGAATGTCAAGTCAAATCCTCTTTATAGCCTACTAGCTGCATTACGCCGAAGCGTGTAACGAACTGCGGGGTCCGTCTCCACCGCCTAACGTAAAGCTCCGAAGAAACGTCGCAAAGCTGGCGAGCCAGTGTGTCCTAATTTTTTCCGCTCGGGAATCGAATCCCTGACCTTTCGCACCTATAGCGATGTCTTTAACCACTGCGCTGACTGACCGAATGTCATTGGTGTAAACCAGTGTCGAGGATTATTTTACACTGATCAGAGTGTGTTTTCACTCAGCGGTCAGAATATTTTGTGTATTAAGCGCAGAGCCGGCCCCAGAGCAGTCAACTTAGGGGGCGGGGGCAAGCGTTTATCAAGGGGCGGGGTCAAAGTTTGAAATTAAGCACAAAAGCCACTGTTTTTAGAAGAGTAAGCTTGATGATTGGGGGGCAGCCCCTGGCTTCCCCTTTGGCGCCGGCACTGATTAAGCGTAATTTCTCGATTTTGTTAGTTTTTCATGACTAAAGATGTGCCGGATACCGGATACATATGCAGTATCCGGCGCTTTTTGAGGTATCCAGCCCGATAGTGCTTCTTTATCCGACCGTATCCCGCATATTTCTAAAGCTCAGGGAAATTGCGTAGAACAGACTCGGTAAAAATAAAATTTACCTTTTCGATTTATGTGAGAAAATTTAATGCAAGTTGAAAACTTGAATTTTGGTTAGGTTCTTTACGAAAAGCAAAACCGAGTCCAAAGCTTAGACTACGTTGGTAATTTTTTTATCAAATGGATTTGAATTTAGTTTACAAGATTTTTTTCGTTTGGCGCTGACAGTTTTGTCATCAGGAAAACCACTTCGGTGGTGTAGCAGGAAGGCAGTAATCAATCCACTTCAAACCGAGACGGTATAAGTTCGGGGACCACTATCGTTAGTTCATTCGTAAAGACAATGCAAATAATTTACGTTTAAAAGCCTGTCTTCTGTCCTATAACAGGCATGTTCGTCTTTCGTTCAAAATGAAAAAAAAAAATGCAATGAGCGGCGGACACGGCGCCAATGCTTTCTCGAAGGCAAACAGCAGGGAGAGAGAATTTTTATAGAAACTTTGTTTTCTACATTCGAAACATTCAAAAACGACATTAGCATTGTAATGGATGAGTTTCTGCTTTTGAATGTTGTGCGGTTTTGTAACGTTATGTAGGCTAAGTTGAAATCTTTAGTTCATCGTTCTTAGTTCATCAATCGGCTGTTTGTATTAAAGTTTGCTGTAATCTACCCATCATAACAGATTTACCGCAGGATCGATTTTTCGCAGCAATTTTGTAGTGAAGTAACTACAAATGAAACCATGCGTTTATTAGTAGCTTTGATGATGCGCAAAACATGCGAAAATTCAAATTTAAACTTGCCTTACACCAACCACTTAGCGTAGTGGTTAAAGACATCGCTATCGGCGTGGGAGGCTCGACACCGTTGCGACGTTGTTTTATTTTTCGGGATTCGAAATTGTGTTGCAAGGGCGCAGAGATGGGCTCCGCCACTAGTTACATGCTTCGGCGTAATACCGCGAGTATAATGAAGATTTGATCTGTTTTGAAGTTTGCTTTTCGATGGGTATCACGAATTATTGCTCATAAGCGTAAAAATCAACACAAAGTGTGGCGATTGTTAACTCGATTGCTTTACTCGTAAAATCACTCCGCTGACGCTAATCACATGTTTGATGGAGTTTTCTTCTCGCTTTATACATAGCATGAGCGCAAAATTTTGTCAAAACAATGCTGAGATTTTGCGCTGTTCCAGTTTGGAACTGTTTTAACTACTGTGCAACGTGCATGCAGTCATCTTTTGATACATTAATGAAAAAAACCCGAGGCCAGACATGCGCCGCCTCCTGCGGTATAAGACCCGAGGAAGCACTGCTCCTGCTCCCGCCGAATAGACGCCTGTAGCTGCCGACCGACTAGGCGTCCGATTTTCGGCACACTCTTGACCGAAATTCACACTTTTAACACAATTTTTCCTTACCAAAAAATAAAGCCCAGCGTTGAAAACGTGTTGCTACACAAACGTAGTGTCGTGGAATCGGAGCTGAATCAAACACGATCAGTAAAAAGGTTATTTTATCAACTGAGCTTCTGCCGCTCGACCACGTTGCCGATTCGGTCAACTTAAATAGAGTGATAAAGTCCATTTTTAATGGCGCAATACTTCTGGAAGTTTCCTGTGTGTCACATGATCTCATGCAATTAGTTTCATGGCTTGCTAGTCAAGCAAGGCGATAGCGAGTACAAAAACCATCAAAATATTAATTTTGGCTTAGTGCTAATATCCGATATCCAGCCGGATAGTGACGTATCGGATATCCGGCAAGTCAAATTTGCCGGATATCCGGCTATCCGGTGCATCCCTATTCATGACTTAATGACATGGGGATTGAATTAAGAGCATGTTTGATTTTGTTTATTGCATGGTTGTAGTATAGCTATATGTTAAATAACACTCGCTTTCGCCAATTTCTTTCTGTTTGAAATATATGACTGGCATTGTCCAATGACAGAAAGTGGGGCTGCCGGCAATCTACTGTCCATCAAAAAGTTTGAGCAACACTGATCTAGATAAAGGCGCTAACACGATTATGCAATTATGATCAATAGTTTTACATTTTAGATGAAACACATATTCTATGTTATTGACTGAAAATGGATTGTATTGACTGCAGTTATTTGGGTAGTCAAAAAATATCATGGAGCAAGCAACAAATGTTTCAACCACTACCATTTCTGCGCCTTTCGCACTACCTTACTGGATTGCAAGTGTCGCGATTTTGGGAACAATAACTCTTTCCTCATGGTACATATTCCGCCGCGTTTATCTGTACGGTCATCCATATTGTGTGTTAAACATGGGAGCAAAAAATGGGAGAACATATTATCGGCTATGCTTAATTACGACTTTTTTTCTGATGCTTACACTGGTAGGCGCTGATATCTTTCCCCTCTTATCTTGGAATAGCGATACAGCTTGCTATGTGTTAACCAGAGTTATCGCATATATTTACTCAATGTCCGTACTGTTTGTTTTAATTTCATACTTGCTCCAGGAAGAAAACGTAGGAAAACACCCCAGCGTTTATTCAGGCACTGCTCCACCTCACATAAAAGCTTATCGTCTATTAGTTGGATTACTAGTAATGTCTCTGTTCCCTCACCTTTATTTTGCTTTACATGTTTTGCATTTTAACGAGTCTCTAATTCATGCAACTCCTGCCGGATGCCTCACTTTTCAACACAACCCAACGTGGATCATACTTTTGTGTTTTCATCGCTTTGTTTTGCTGCTCTGCTTGTTTGGTCAATACATTCCGACGTATCAAAAGTTAAAGCAATTACAAGATGAAAAGCAGCTGAAGCTGAAAGAAATAACCCACAACACAGCGTTGAAAAACCAGTCACACACCATCGAGTAAGTGTTATGCTGATTTCAATGGAGAAAAATTGTATTTAGTTGTTACTGTTTCTTTGCATAAGACACCATTAGGGTAAAGTAAATTTAGCTTGTATTTGAAAGAAAGCTTGAGTAAAGTGTATATAAAAGCGATCATAACTAATATAAAAGACGGTGTTAAAAAATAAGGTCTTTGAAGCGAAAAGGTCTTTGAAGGGCCGTGCTGTCTTATAATGTTACAGTGACGCCTGATGTTTCACCATATTGTTTTATAGTTTGTTATACTTCTCACTTCAGTACACCTTTTGAACATTTTGGTACAACCGGTTGAAAAGTGCACTGTCTCATTGCATTTGCCTACTGCGGTATGTGCTACAAACTTGATCCTTATGCCTATGGTTAATCTAAAGCAATATATTTATTATTTGGTGCTTATTCATATTAATTACTTACTGCAATTTGAGCTGGCTAGTTTACATATTGTGCCGTTGAAAAAGGTTGTTTGAATGGGATTCCACTCTATTAAAATGGTACTGTATACTTGCGACAGGCGGCAACTTTTAGGTCTATGCGAGCTCGTTATGACATCTCTGTCGCTTTTTCGCGATAAAATAGGTAAATGGATATGCGGTCAAAAGAGTTTGATAAGTTGATTATGCAATATGCATGTGAGCTGTCTTGAGGTGATTTTGCGTCGTTACTACCGTAATCAGTTGTTTTCCGACCCAAGATATTTTCCAACAATAGGCAGTTACGTGAATCGGTGGAAACTTCAAGCTCAGTGGATTTCTTACTTAGTTACAGTACATAAATTTCTTACTTACAGTACATAAATAACGAATTGAAATGAGTCATTTTAGCATCAAGACCAAGTCGATATGCTGTGCTTAACATAACGTTATGGATGTAAATAGCATGCGATAAAACAGAAAAAAAATCAGAAAAAGAACGAATAAATATTTTCAGGACAGAACTTCAGCGGATGGATGAGTTGATTTCACGGATTCAAAAAATATGCAAATTATCACTATTTATCATAGTGAATGATGTCGCCGTCAACTTTTGTTTTCTTTTATCAGAGTACTTACAGCTTTGTATTATGTTGATGTGCGTACAGTTATTTATCCATTTGATTTGTATGATTGTGTTCTTGGACAGATGGGCAGAAGTGTTTTTTCCAGTGAAGCAAAGGTAAATAAAATTGTTGTTTGGCAGTAGAATGAATGCGATCTGCAGTTACTTTTAATGGGATTGAAACGTAAGGTCAAGAAATACAGCCATAATAAATGCTTCGCGCGCGGAAAAT
Source organism: Trididemnum miniatum (assembly GCA_964006365.1). Classification (NCBI taxonomy): domain Eukaryota; kingdom Metazoa; phylum Chordata; class Ascidiacea; order Aplousobranchia; family Didemnidae; genus Trididemnum; species Trididemnum miniatum. The sequence goes on along the minus strand of OZ023235.1, from coordinate 4,034,521 downwards.
GGGATCGCACGGTTGTTATCATCAGTGCAGTTCATATACGCCGAAAAAAGTTCGGAAACCTCGAAACAAAGTTTAATCTAACGTTAAGCAAAAAGGAAAAAGGTCTTTTCCGTGACTGAATTATTATGTTTGGCAGGTTAACGCTGGCTGATCTACAAAAGAAAGCTTCGGTTGAAAAAAATGCAGTTCAGGAAGACCCTAAACCCAGTAAGGTTAGCTATTTTGAAAATGTCTGGTTTATGTTTGAGATGAGCATTAGACTGCTTATTTTTGCTTTTCGAGGACTACATGGATTGATTTAGTTAAGTTAATTAATTGGTGTTGGTTTGAATCATTGGTCACTGTCTTTATTTTCTTCAAAGAAAGCCATGTGCACCACATGGATATGAATGAGTCAAAACTAGGTTTTACAGAAGTAGTTGTTTTCAAACTGTATGACTTTCCTCTGTTATCTTGCAAATTTATCTCTAACTTATTCAATTTCCGAACAACTTTGGCCGCAACGGCAAATAGGTGTTGAGCCGAATTTTTGTAATGACGACGGTCATTATAACAACGCAAACTTGTGAAGTAATTTATAGCAAGGGGCTCCCGAACATTACACAGCTTTTATTCTTTATTCATTAAACTTCAGACTTTTCTTTTGTAATTTGTTATTTTGATATAAATTGATTGAGAATTTCTTCAGTTGTTAATCTGACATTGACTTCCGTAAAATGAAATGGCGCACGCAAGGGCGCGTCAGTTAAGAGCTTCAATATCCAAACGGTAGCCTTAGCTAATAATCGGAGAACATTTAACATTACATACGAAAACTAAAATGCGCTGAACGTTTTCGGACAAATCGACTGTCCTTCATCAGAGCATGATTAGAAGTGGAAAGTGAAAACATCATCAGAGGGTGATTAAAAATGGAAAGTGAAAAGTTGAGAGCATGATATGGGGCGCCGTGTGTAAGCTACGCAATATAAAATTTTGCATCATTTTTTTGGTTAATTTTGGTTAAATTACGTGCAATATCATATATTGCTGCAATTTATGTATATTGCTGCAATATGTGTTAAATTGCTGCAATTTGTGTAAATTGTTGAAATTTATGTATATTGCAAAAAAACCTTTAAATCGGCTTTTAATTGCCATGGTGATATGCTAACTAAAACAGTCAGTGTTGCCCTTTCCCTTTTTCCATGAACTCATGTAGTGTACTGGCCTGAGGCGCTGTTGTACTGACTGTGCAGTGTGCGCTTATGCTGTATGGCTGAAACATGTCAGATTACAGTATCTTCTGTGATCTGTCCACAGAAAGCAGGTAGGCTACATCCTGACATCAGCAGATCAGCACACCGATACACCAGTAGCCAGTTACATACGGTAAACTGTAAAATTAAAAATGTCAAACTAGTCTACCGATATTTTGTAACTGAACGAACCCAAACTAAATTTAACCCTAACTGAACCTAATTCTAATCTAACCCAACTGGACCTGGAAACTGATACTAGTTGTTACCCCTATACCGGTAGTCTAGTCTAGTCCAGCTGCTGATATTCCAAAGGATGCCGATACCAGTAGCTTAACAGTAGTAGCTTAAATGATTCATTTAACCAGTAGCTTAAATGTTTCAGCCAAACCAATAAGCGCACACTGCACAGTCAGTACAACAGCGCCTCAGGCCAGTACACTACATGAGTTCATGGAAAAAGGGAAAGGGCAACACTAACTGTTTTAGTTAGCATATATCACCATGGCAATTAAAAGCCGATTTAAAGGTTTTTTTGCAATATACATAAATTGCAACAATTTACACAAATTGCAGCAATATACATAAATTGCAACAATTTAACACACATTGCAGCAATATACATAAATTGCAGCAATATATGATATTGCACGTAATTTAACCCAAAAAATGATGCAAAATTTTATATTGCGTAGCTTTACACACGGCGCCCCATAGCATGACTGGAAAAAAGGACGGGAATGAAGCGTGCAACGAGTGGTAGTATTTGTCCTCACGGTTCAGTGCCTGGGCAACACAGCTTCGAAGAAACGTCGCAACGGTAGCGAGCCCTTGGCGACGCTGTGCCCGATTTTACTAGCCCGTCAATCGAATTCCAGTCCTTCCGCACCGATAGCCTATGTCTTGAATCGCTAATCCAACCGTCCAGTATGCTAGCCTTGCAATTGAGTAGTACCATAACATGAGTCAAAGTTCTGCCTTAAATCAAACTGTTCATAATAGAATTACAGCCATTTTTTTTGTAATTTAGTTATCTCCGCCATCTTAGGCCTGATGCTACCAGTGAATCAAAGTTGTCAATATCATACGAAAATTCAAGCTTTCCCCTAGTTGTTTGCGTCAACAAATCCACAACATTTGTTGATATTCCGCTTGAAAACTCGCTAAAAACGAACGCTCATAGCGGCCGACTGACTTCATTATTGGAGTAAGTTGGTCACTTGCATGGGCCATGGGGTAAGTCGACCAGACACGCCTTAGTACAAACTGCATTACTTTATTCAGCATCATTACTAATTTTTGCGTTTTGCGTGAGAAATGAAAATCCAAAATTAGGTTTTACGGACCGCCAACGGCTAATCTCCACCGTTGCGACGTTTCTTCGGAGCTGTGTAGCCCGGGCGCTAAGCCGCGGAGATGGGCCCCGCCACTCGCTTCGGCGTATACGGCGAGTATAATGAAGATTTGATTTTTTTTATTTTAGGTTTTACGGTATCAGCATAGTTCTCTATTGATGAGTTGCAGCTGACGTCATCATTTTCCCGCCAAAAGCATTGGACGGCAAAAAGAGCTTCATTCTTTTATAGTGTACATGCGCTTAATATGAAAAGATGTGGGGTGAGTGGAGGAAGGGATGGAAGAGTGTAGGGGTGAGTGTGGAGAAGTGTGGGGAAGTGTGGGAAAGTGTGTTGGGGTGTGGGGGGAGGTGGAGTGTGTGGAAAAATGTGGGGGAGGTGGAGTGTGTGGAAAAATGTAGGGGAGGTGTGGGAAAATGCATTGGGGTGCAGGGGAAGTAGCCTAAAAAGAGATGCGGGGGAGGTGAGGAGAAGTGGGGGTGTGAAAAAATGTGGGGGAGGTGTGAGAAAGTGTGTTGCAGGTGTGGGGGGAAGGTGTGGAGGGGTGGAAAAATATGGGGTAGATGTGGGAAAGTGTTTTGGGTGTGGCAGAAAGTGAAAAGAGGTGTGTGGGAGAAAGAGAAAAAAGGTGTGGGAAAGTGTATTGGGGTGCAGGGGAAGTAGCCTAAAAAGAGATGCGGGGGAGGTGAGGAGAGATGGGGGGTGTGAAAAAATGTGGGGGAGGTGTGAGAAAGTGTGTTGCAGATGTGGGGGAAGGTGTGGAAAAGTGGAGGAGTGGGAAAATATGGGGGAGGTGTGGGAAAGTGTTTTGGGTGTGGGAGAAAGTGAAAAGAAGTGTGGGAAAGTGTGTTGGGGTGTGGGGAAGTAATGGGGGAGAGGTGTAGGGAAGTGTGATAGGGTGTGGGGAAGTGTTAGAGGAGGTGTGGGGTGTGTAGGGAAGTGTGTTGAGGTGTGGGAAAAGTGTTTGGGGAGGTGTGGGGTGTGTGAGGAAGTGTGTTAGGGTGTGGGGAAAGTTGTGGGAAAGTGTGTTGGGGGAGGTGTGGAAAAGTGTGTTAGGATGTGGGGAAGTGTGTTGGGGTGTGGGAGTGGTGAAAAAAGATGTGGGGAAGTGTGGGGGGATCATGGGAAACCCCAACACCTCTCACAAAATTTTTGCACAGCCTCCACACCTCCCCTAACACTTCTACACAGCCCCTACACCTCCCCAACACTTCCCGACATCTCCCCCCACATCCCAACACGCTTTCCCACACCCCCTACACTTCTCCCCACATCTCCCCTTACCTTACCCACACTTCAACACCCTTTTCCATACCTCCCCCAAAACTTTCTCACACCCCCACACCTCCCCCGACACTTTCCCTCACCTGCCCCACACTTTAATTCTCACACACCGTCACCTCTCCCACACACTTTTCTACACCTCAACACATTTCCCCACACCCCCTACACCTCTCCCCACATCTCCCCTTACTTTCTCCACACCCCAACACACTTTCCCACACCTCCACCAACATTTCCCCACACCTCCCCAACACTTTTCCACACCTCCCCCCACACCCCAATACACTTCCCCACATCTCCCCCAACACTTCCCTAGACCTCCCTCCACACGCCAACACACTTCCCCACACCCCCTACATTTCTCCCCACATTTCCCCCTTACTTTCCCCAAAGTTTTTCTATACCCCCCACACCTCCCCCACACCCCAACACACTTTCCCACACCTCCCCCAACACTTTTCCACACCTCCATCCACACCCCAACACATTTCCCCACACCCCCAACACACTTCGCCACACCTCCCCAACACTTCTCCACACCTCCCCCCACACCCCCAACACACTTCCCCACACCCCCTACACTTCTCCCCACATCTCCCCCTTACCTCCTCCACACCCCAACACACTTTCCCACACCTCCCTTATATTTTCCCCACACCTTCCCCAACACTTTTCCACACCTCCCCCCACACCCCAACACACTTTCCCACACCCCCACATCTCCCCCAACACTTCCTTACGTCTCCCCCCACACCCCAACACACTTCCCCACACCTCCAGCACACACTTCCCCACACCACCCCCAACAATTCCCTACATCTCCCCCCACACTCCAACACACTTCCCCACATCTCCCCTTACCCACACCCCAACACACTTTTCCACACCTACCCCACATTTTTCCACACGTCCCATCCCCCCACACTTCCCTACACCTTCCCCACGCTTCTCCGCACCCATCTCCCACACTCTCCCATCCCTTCCTCCATACACCCCACACCTTTTCAAATTAAGCGCATGCAGCGTACACTATGAAAGGTAACAGAAAAGACCTTTTTGCCGTCCAGTGCTTTTGGCGGGAAAATTCCGTGACGTCAATGCAACTCATCAATATGGTTAGCAAACACCATCATGTGACTTCTCCGTCATGCTTGACTGAGGCGACTCAGAATTGAAGCAGATCTGTGCTGCAGAGTTCCTGCTGTGAGCAATAGTCAACTTTTAAGGGAAATGTGGGGGAGGAGTAGGAAAGTGTGTTTAGGTTTGGGGAAGTGAGGGGAGATGTGGAGAGAGGGGTTGATGGAGGTAAGGGGAGGTGTGGGAGAGTGTAGGGGGTAGGGTGTGGGAAAGTGTGTGGGAGTGCGGGGGGAGATAAGAAGAAATGTAGGGTGTGTGAAGAAGTGTGGGTTGGAGTTGTGGGAGAGTGTATGGGGTGAGTGTGGAGGGTGTGGGAAAGTGTGTTGGGGTGTGGGGGAGATGAAGAAAGATGTGGGGGGGTGGAGAGAGGTAAGGGGAGATGTGGGGTGTGTGAAGAAGTGTGACGGGAGGTGTGGGAGAGTGTATGGGGTGAGTGTGGAAGGTGGGAGAAAGCGTGTTGGGGTTAGGTGAGGGGAAATGTAGGGAGAGGTGTGGGGGGTTTGGGGAAGTGTAGGTAGAGGTGTGTTGGGTTTTCTCATAATTTCTCCCACACTTCCTCATATCTGTCTTTATCTAGCCCCAAACCCCAACAGACTCCCCTGAACTTCCTGACCTCTGTTTTCACTTTTCCCCACACTCCTACACTCACCCCATACACTCTCTCACACTTCTCTCTCTTCTTTACACTCCCCACATTTCTTTTTACCTTCCCCCACACCCCCTGCTCCCCTCACCTACCCCACATCTCAACACACTTTCCCACACTCTCCCACACCTCCCCCACTCTTGTTCACACTCCCTACATCTCCCCTTTCCTCACATCTCCTCTCACTTCCTCCTACCCCAACACACTTTTCCACACCTTCAACACTCACCCTTACACTCTCCCACATCTTTCCCCACACTTCTTCACACCTCGGAACATTTCCTCTTACCTCTCCTCATCTCTCTTCACTATCCTACACACTTTCTTACACCTTCAACACTTACCCCATACACTTTACCACATTTATCCCAACACTTCTTCCCACCCCCACATCTCCCTTTACCTCCCCCCACACCCCCCATACCTCTCCCCCTTCTCCCCTTACTTTCCCACACTCCAACACACTTTCCCCACATCCTTTACTTTCACTCCATACATTCTTCCACACCTCCCCACACTTCTTTACCCTTCCACATTTCTCTTTGTCTTCCCTCACACATCCATACCTCTCACACCCCAACACACTTTTCCACACCCTCCACACTCACCCCATACACTCTCCCACATCTCACCTATACCTCCCTCCACACCTCTCCACATCCCCTCACCTCAACACACTTCCCCACGCTCATTCCATACGCTCTCCCACACCTCCCCCACACTTCTCCACACCCTTCATACCTCTCCCTACTTCTCCCTTTACCTCTCCCCACACCCCAACTTAGTTCTCCTCACCTCTCCCCACACCCCCTCCCTTGCACTTCCCCGCACCCCAACACACTTCCCCACTCCTCCCCCCACTCTTCTCCTTAAAAATTGTCTATTGGCTACGATGCTGTTACGTCATAGTTGGTGCGTTGATGTACTCAAGCATCGTGGGAATTCTACTTCCGTATATTGCATCATTGAAACGTGACTAGATAAAAAAGAGAAAAAGAGTTTTACAACCATTTAACCATAAAAGAGAACTATGGTATTAGCATTCTTAAACAATCTTGCTTGCAGCTTTTGCCTAGACAACAATTGCAAGCGAGAAGCATCTTTTTTACGGCAGCTAATGCGTTACAATAAAAGTAGCTACCTAATTTAAAATGAAAAAAGTCAACATAACTTATTTATGCAGGTGTATCGATTTATACAAGTGATAAAAAATTTGGATGAAGTTGGCCAGTTTTAGCATCAACGTTTTGGTGGTCAACTTACCAGGGCTGCCAACTCGACTGATTTTTTACCGAGTTCAAAGGTTTTTTTCGAGTTCAGCAAAATTAACCGAATTTGGGAATTCAAATTGGCAGCCCTGTCTAAAATATTCCTAAAACAAACATACCCTAACTTAAAAACAGTTGAAACAGACATTGTAGCACCGCTTGCTACACTGCAGCTGCGTTTTCATTAAAAACTCTCGCAGCTATGGGACGCCGTTTGGAAAAAATAATTTAGGTCTTTCCACATCTTGTTTTGGCCAATTTATGCTACATTTTGTCCTATATTGTATAGAGGATATTTTCTATTTATTTAAAAGACAACTATGTGACTTAAAATAGCCGAAATAACTGACACCAAGTATATAGAAAATTTTCTACATAATATAAGACAAATTATTTCATAAATTTGCCAAAAACGCCACGCAAATCATTGCAGGATTCGACCCAAACAATTCTAAACGACAAACGAACATTTTTTCTTTTTTGTGTGCCAATCCCAATTACGCGGCAATTGAAACGAACATTTTTTCTCTTTTGTCTGCCAAACAAGCGTGAAGGAATTCGTTGACTTATCATTCGGAAGCATTATGAAATGAAAGTAGGAGTCGTTTTCTCACTAAATTTAAGTCAGTTCACTTGCGCTTCTAAGTTAACTTTTTGGGTAAAATTTCGATTTGAATCGAAATTTTGAATTTGAAAGTGCTATAGGCTTCTGTGCTGTAGTTATGCAATACAGTACAAAAGCTAAACGTGGCATACTGTTATACATTGACTCGTCACAAGGTTCTTTTTACCAATCATTCATAAATCTCACCTGGCATAGTATCGAAATTAATGGATGACATAGTAACTATTTTTTATTAAATTTCGTAGGGACGATCAAAAGCGGCGTAGTATCGAGAGTGGCTTAGAAGCGGAGTGGCATAGTATCGAGGTTTGACTGTAGCGCAGACATTTCTATTGCCTTAATCGCAATAAGTCAATGCCGAAATGATGACGTCATAGATTCAACCACGTTGTTTATAGTTCCGTCGCTTTCGCGGTGAAATGAAAAGCAAGAAAAAATGCGACATAAACCGGTTTAAACCAGTATTTTTCGCCTGCTTTTCATTTCGAGTATCTTGTATTGAAGATAACAAACGAATACAATTATTTGGAATCGATATTTTGACGAAACGAATCTGTTAATTATCCGTTACTTCTTGTTAACCGTTACTTTTTAACGAATGATTACTATTCGCCCATCTCCAGTTCGCAACGGTGCAACTTGCTCTACTATGTAGCGAGTTTGAAGATAGCCCGCTCACGACGACATACGGGATATATCCCTGGAATGAGCTTGTAAAACTTGCGTTGAGCTTGGACTTTTCCCCTTCTGGTGTTAAAAATCAAAGTTCAGGTTTTTTGTTAAAACGACAAAAGCCCGGCTTCCCAAACTCAGCGCAAAAGTAGGTGGTTCAGGAAGATCCTTGAAGTGTAAACAAATGAATGATACATTTCCATGGCGCACTTTCCTGACGAAAATTTTGCTCAAAAGCGCGAAGGCTTTTACAGTTTTTTTGGAGGGGAAAAATAGCTATGGCCAGCTTGCCAAACAGTGGCGTAGCCAACAATTGATTTTTGGTGGGTGGGACTATTTTAAAATTTTGGGAGGTGTAGGTTTCTTTGTCTTGTCTATCCTTTTCTAACGCCAATTATTGCCCCCGCCTTAATCTTGCCTCTCGAAAAATGGCGTGCTACAAAGGCAATTTTTTGTCCACCAGGTAGCGAAAGCAAACTCCAAATTTTTGGGACTTCGTTCAAAATGCATTTAATTGCCAAAAAGAAATCCTTCGCCATTTTGTCTGGCGCTACCGATGCTCTTCTTTTTATTTCACGTCTTTTTTATTTTCAGATACCAGATAAACTCGAAGTTCCCGATAAACCAAATATTATACATCACACCGTAATTGCTACACCAGTTTACGTCAGTCTTTCTCAACTTACATTTACCACGCCAATTCGAAGCAGGACTCCAAGAAGCGACTATCTAGGGTTGAACCTTTGAAATGTTTAACATTGTTTTGTATGACAAAAGTAAAACGCTTTCTGCATTTTTGTTTGTGACCAAGGCCGACGCTCGTTTCAAATAAAGAATTTCAATCAATTTAGCGGAAGTGAACGCAATTGTTTCAGGTAGATTTAAGCTGCTTCTTGAATCAAAAGTAAAATAAAACGTCCAGGCCAGAATTAGGTTTGGTTTGTATTGTTGTTGGCAGTGCCAGGATTCAGGGTGTTCGAGCGAACACGTTCTTGGAATCTCAGGAAAACCATTCATGCTTTTTGTTGTATACCGGTAGCCTATAGATATAAATCTTCGTTTCTCGATCTCCATAACTATTCCAGCTTATGCCACAATCGCAGAATCTTAATGCTCATCGATTATTACAGAATAAAACACAAAAATCTAAGCTGGTTGAAAACTACACCCTCTGTAATTAGCATTGTGACGTAAGACAAAGCCAAAAATTCTATGGAAGCGTGATGCGCAGAACAATATACGCACTAGCATCAAAAACCTAAATGGCCTAAAATAGCAGGGAGTCGAACCGAATACGAACCCAAGTTTTGTAAACCGATTTTACGCTGTTTTTGTTCAACCTAAACCAAACCCAAACCGTATTTTTCAAAATCGCAAAGAGCGAACCGGAACTGAACCGAATAATTTGAGTACTTGAGAACCTTAAACGAACCCGAACCGATTGAAAAAGCGGCGCACTCCGTGAGGTCACTCGCGTTACTTTGAAGGCGGCTTATATTCAAAGAAGCACAGTAGCCTACTTGCACAGCACTATTAGACCTACGTTGGCCCGTCAATGTGAAATATGTTTCTTTATCAAAGTATAGGACGCCGGTGTCAGAGCATAGTAACAATTTAATTATCTCGAAATTTTCTTACCACAAGTATTTCATGCATTATATTGGCCTGCCAATGCAAAGAAAAATTGCTTTTTACGTTTCATTTTTTAAATTGTGTTACTAGAATTATACCATTTTTTACTGCGAACCTGTACCGGAACTTTATAAACCGGTTTTGAAAAACTTTTACTCGAGCGAACCTAAACCGGAGCGTTTCAATTTATCTGATAAATCTATAACCGCTGTTGAACCAAAACTGAACCTGAACCGGAAAAACCAAACTGTTCTACTCCCTGTAAAATAGGCACAATCTTATTTTCTCTGTGGTAAAGTATAACTTTGCTCTGTGTATTCCAGTAAAAATGATTCTGGTCAATTAAATTACAGTTTTTGCCAGCTGTACGCTTCGAAACATGCGTGCGAATACCGGTAGCTCTGGATCCAAGAGTTTAGGCTAGGTTGTACGTGCAGCGCAGTCCAAATCAAATCCTAATCTTGATGTTGTTTGGCTTTGTACGTTGGAGGCTTGGATTTATTGCAAATTTAGTTATTCTTAAAAATTAGCAGCAATGCGAAGAACGTTTAAGCAGTGGTTCTTAAACTGGGTTTGACCGAACCCCCAGGGGTTCTGTGACGCTGCAGCACAGGTTCAGCAGGGATCAGATTTAACATTTACACGAATAGGCCTACACTCTTACCACCACCACGATATGTGTGTATTTTGTACTCATGCAAGTCAGTTCTGTTATGTGGACGTAGGCGCAACCAGGGGGGTAGGGCAAAGGGGGCTGAAGCCTCCCCTTAACTTTATGAACGACAGTAGATAAAACAGCTGTAAAGAACTTTTAGTAATCGTAATTTTGTTAATAAAATGCATCCCCCATCATCCCCTTACAAAATGTTTTTGGTAGGCCGAAATATACTTTTTTCATAATTTCGAACCTGTTCGATAACAATAAGCCTTACGCACGCGTAATCGATATGGCCCAGCGGTCAGCGACATGGCTAGCGGTATCGCGCAATGGTGACAGATCCTATTCGTGACGGGTTCGATTTGCGGCTGGAGACGATCGCATTTGACAAATGTAACGGGTGGCTGCTAACTCGAAGAGCGCAAGCTCACTTCGCAGTCTCCCTCAATTGCTGTTTAATTTTCAGTTCAATATAATTTGAAAATAACCTCAGTTCTTTTATTTAAATGTGCGAACAAATGCATCAGTTTGATGAAGCACTCAGAATTGGGGGCAAAGAATTTAAACAAATTTTGCTTGAAAATTGTTCTAAAAGCATTAAAATGACCATTGTAATTAGTAAATTTTAAAAAAATGTCCGGGGGAGCGTGTCCCCGGACCCACACATCCGTTTTTGTTCCACAATTTGCTTCAAATTCATTTCGCCGGAAAAATACGCTTAAAAATGTGGAAATTTGGTACCCTTATGCCTGAAAATTTTTCTGAATACGCCCCTGACATGAAACATTTTGAAAAGGCTTATCTACTCTCATTTCCGGGTCTAAACGTGTAGCGTTTTTTGTATTTAGTAAACATTAAACCTAATTCAAAACTGCATCCCCCCACAAAAATTTTATCGAACCGCTCCTGACCAGTTTTAACAATTAATGAATTTTTATGCCCGAAAATATCGTTAATTGCGGTTATGAGCAAGGTTAAAACAACAAAAACGCTGACTCTGGGCTGATACTGGAAGACCTCATTTTATTTGTAAATTAAAATCGTTATTCGGTCAGAACAACGGTTAACCAGTCTCGCTTTGCTACCGAATCACCGAGAACGATCAGTCGATAAAGAATGTGTTTTAAATGAATATGCCACAAGTGCCAGTGGAAAATCTCATTTTATCGTTTAATGAATCAATCAGTCACCTTTATGTTTGTGTGAATTAAAAAGAAAACTAGTGACAAATTCAAAAATATAACACAACGTAAAGTTGTCGAACAATAAAATACACACCTATGGAGACTGCAAAAAACGTTGCAGTCATCGAGTCAAGCAGCCACCATTTGCTTTGATTTAAATTTGCTTTGATGACGTTGACAACAATCACGGAGTCCAAGATTGTTGTAGTACCACGACCTCTCACTTCTTAGTTGAAACTTTGCATGTGGAACATTGACGCATAAATTTTTTTAAGTAAATTTGCATAATTTTTCTTCGTCAAAATAGATAGCAAGATGGGCTTACCTTTGGTTGAGAAAATCTTTAAAGACTATTGTGTGCCGCTTTGAGATAGTTTATAAGCTGAACTTCTATTTTCAACATAAACTTTGCTTGCCTATAGCAGAATAGTTTCGGACATAACACTGAGCTTTCTTCTGTTTTAATCCACAGATAATGGTTTGAGCAAAAAGACTAGTCGTGGCTTTTGCTTAGAAGAAGCCTACGTTATCTCGCCAGCCTGTCAGACATATTACCAGAAAATTACGAGGTACAATTTACTAATCGTAATCACAAAAATTTATAACCCTCCCCCCTCCTTACGAGAATCCTAGTTGCGCCACTGTATGTGGATGCATTTTGTAGCATTAGGGATGTCCATTTCAGAATATCGAATCCTACGGAACCGGTTCCTATTTTGAACCGGCTCCGTTTTTAGGATTCGGTTTAATTGTGACGAAAAATTGCGCGTGATAAGTCTTTTCAGGTGTTGCGCATAAACGCAAGTGCGCGCTCGGCCTCGTGTGTGTGTGATCATGCGGTGTTCGTCGGAGGCCGTAAAAATTTTTGGGAGGCCATGAGTGTAGTATGCACCGCTTGAATATGTAGGAGAGCCGTATTTTTTCACGCGTTTCTAAAATTCAAGAGGGGCATGCCCGCTGTTAGCTCCATGACTACGCCACCGCGTGTATATATGCTTCGAATTTATAGTGCTGTAATACTTGTGCTAGCCATAAATTCACAAAAAATGAAAGAAATGATCGATTTTTTTTTGTTTTACAGTAGTCGAGCGGTTGCGAGCTGAACTGATGTCAAAATAGTACTAACGACCATTACGTAGATTTAGGATTCGGTTAAGGATTCGAAATTCTGGATTTGAAAAAAATAATTTGGAATAGGATGAGTCTGCGCGGCGTCTCGAGGGTCTCGGCGCCTCAGTTGGTGTGTTCGGGCCTTTATTCAGCAGGTGATTCTCTTTTTCCTTTTCTTTTTTTTTTTTAGGTGTCACGACCATGCGTGTTGCTCTTGTTTTTTTTGTTTTTTTTGTGTGTACTACTATCTTCATATCGCATGTTTTAACGCTTTGTCGTTGTGTCGTTTCCTCGTTTTCTTGAGTTTCTCTTTCTATTAATGTGTTCGACGGTACCTTCTTTTTTTTTTTTTCAAGAATAAAAAGCTTGATTGATAACAGTGCCGCCAACGGCTCGCCACTGCTGCGATGTTTCTTCGGATCTGTGCAGCCCAAACGCTAAGCTGTCGAGATGGGCCCCGCCACTCGTTGCACGCTTTGGCGTAATGTCGCGAGCATAATGTAGGCTTACCATACGTCCTCCTTTTGGAGGACATGTCCTTCCTCTTTTTTAACAAAAAATAATTTGTCCTCCGAGGACGTTAAAAATGCCCAAATGTCCTCTGTTTTCGCATTTTCGAACAACGAAAACTTGTCAAACCTTGCCTACACGAAAACTTTGGTATGTTTTAGCTGAAACTAAAGCCTGCGGGCGTGATGACCCCCTTTTTTTTGCTCTACACCTGATTTTGGGCGGAAAATTGGATATTTGCGGACGTGATGACTATTTTTTGATCTTCACTTGATTTTGGGAGTAATATTGGACATTTGCGGATGTGATGATCTTCAAAGAACCTGTCCTCCTTTTGCGCAGTGAGAATGTGGTAGCCCTAGTATAATTAAGATTTGATTTTGATTAGTAAGATTTTGATAAATCGGCAGCGTGCCGCAGTGGTTCGGAGCGTCATTTTTACGACGACCATGATCGCAAGGTTAATGGTTCAACTCCCAAACTAGTCGCGTTGTTGCGTCCTTGGATAAGCTGTTTCACGATGATTATCTCTGCTTGGTGGAATCTGGCAAGCAGCAAATTAAAGAAGTTACAGGAAATCCTACCGGAAAACTCGGAAACAAAGGCATCTCCTTAGCGAATCTGGATTCGTCCTACGCATAGCTCCTCTGCCGCTGTCTCGTGATAGGAGGATAAAGATGAAGAAATCAATCAGCCAATTGCTCAGTTGTTATGTAACGTTATTAGCAATTTGGTTTGACCGCGACATTTTATATGATTTTGTGTTAGGAAAACTTATTTGCTAGTACAGTAGACTCCGCTTAACTGGATCACTTCGGGCAGAGAGCTTTTGATCCAGTTGGCCGAATGATCCAGTTAGCCAAAAAGTTGCGTATTTAAGAAAAGATCAAGTCATCAAAGACAATCAAGTTGTTTTATTGTAAAAAAAAGGAAAATGAATGCTGCGGAAAAAAACGACACAGAGTCGACTGTTTCAAGTCTGCTGTGAGAACATGACTCGAAATCTTCCTATTGTTTTTGGTTCATCAGTAACTTACTCGCTTACGATTCGTGTATCGTTTAAGAGCGTCCGCTTGGTAGTCGGGATACTTGGGTTTTATTACCGGTCGGGTCATACTAAAGACTTTAAAAATAGTATTCGCAGTTTCCCGCCATGCGCTCGGCTGATAAAGAAGCGCGAAGGGTTAAGTGTATGCGTGTTGTTTGCTATGTATGTCCTCTAACAGCGTTCAATCATTCATGGTTGAAAATTGTAATGGGCCGCAATTGGTCTAAACAATTTGTGCTTGCACCCGCTGTCTCATACCTTCACCCGCTAACCCGCATAATCACTGCGGAGCAAAAGCATGTTTTAGCGTGTGATCATTCAATGACTGAGGTACGTGCCATTCCAAATACGGGATTTTACGGTAAGTTTCAGTGTAAAAGTGATCCAGTTATCCGAAATAGTGATCCAGATAAGCGGCGTACTTTTGCATAGAAAAGGCGCGTGTGATTAGGGACTTTGAAAAAATGATCCAGTAAGCCGAATGATCCAGTTATCCGTGAGCCAGTTAAGCGGAGTCTACTATACTGGTGACATTGTTGGATAGGCTTAATCTCATTGGCATTATAGTCCAACAGGCCTAATGCAGTAACACAATATGCATGGTATTGCATGTTATCTGTAAAAGTGTTCCTCTAATCTTTGTCAAAATGATGCATTAGCTTTTGGTACCAATCTTAATCGGAAAACATTGCACTGGTAGCGTAGCATATTTGTTTTCTTTTAAATGTAGGCCTGGTTTAACTCGTTTTGAAGTTGTTCCCTTTTCCTATACCGCAAGATGCTTTGTTGTTCTTGTTGAGGTGACAGCTGACTCGATGACAGTTGCGTCTTTTCCGTGCTTCTTCGGCAAGCGACTGTACTGCGTTGCTTAGCAAAAATAAAGTGAACAGAACTGTGCCGACTAAGATGCATACTGCGTAAGCTTCATCGATTTGTCTATGAAGCAATTAAGTGTTGACTTTGAGCATGGCGCATGTCAAAGTGAAGCCGTGCCTTTCTAGTCACTGAACTGCCACAGCATAAAGGCGCGTTTACATTTTTAGATGAATACGAAGCTATGGAAAGTTAGCTTAAGCTTTTGTCATGGTCTCCACTGGTTCGTAAATCACGTCGTTTTACATGCCTGCACAAAAAATCATTATGTATTTTGATTGAGTCTACCCCAAAGGACATTAAGTGGTAGTAAGTTAGTATTTTAGTGCGGAGTTCATGTTTTAATTCGCCGAATAAAAAGATTTTATGTAAAACAAATGTAGGCCATAGTTTACTGTTGCTCAAGTTAGTTTACTCTACTGTGGAGCAGTGGTTCTCAAACTTTTTTATAATTTCGACTTTGCGGTCCCCAAAGATTTTTTCTATCACTCACAGTCCTATATTTTAAAGAAGCGTAAATTTCAACGCAAAGTCAAGTGAAGAACAAAAAATCGCGTCCGCAGATGTCCTAAGCGCAATTCAATGGGATGATTTATCAAAAATTTGCGACTTCTTTGCGGTTCCTCTGCTACTGCTTCGCGGACCCCAAGTGGTCCGCGATTCCAAGTTTGAGAACTATTGCGCAAGAGTGTTTGAATGAGTCTACCTGAAAGGGCTGAGTCTAGTTGTAGTCGATTAGTATTTTTGTGTGGAGTTTATCCTTTGTTTCGCTAAAAAGATTTTATGTGAAACAAATGCGAAATGCAGGCCATGGTTCACTGTTGCCCATTGCCCAAGTTAGTTTACACTGGAGTTTTTAAATTAAAGAAAAAAAGTGTTTGACGAAAGGTAGTATGATAGCTAGGTTCGGAACCTTCTATAACTTCAGGTTACTGGTTTAAAGTTTGTTCAGTGCAAAGAGTAACTTAGTGTGTGTGTTTCTATACTAACGTTTACAACTGTTAAACAATTAACCACCAATTTGGTTAGTATAATGGGACTAATTCTGCTGATGACCATTGACTGCATAGATAAATAACTGCAAGCACATCATTATTACACAAAGTTGCACGTATCTTGATAAAGAAAGCAAAGTTGAAGGCGACATTCAGTATGATAAACATTGATGCTTTGCATATTTTTTGCATTCGTAAAACATCCAATTATCAGTTGCTACCACTGAACTACCGGTATGGCAAAGACAAAATCCTTAAGTTGGATCAGATTTTTTATAGAATTTTAAATTGCATTGAAATTAATCCGTGTCCATGAACAAAAGGTTTTCATTCACGAAGTTCACCAAGCAGAGATGCGGTAGTGCCAATTGGTCCACGTAGATTATCCTCCACTGACAACCTGTTTACTTGACGAGAAGGTGGGGATTTTCTTGTCGGTGATAGATAAGATTCTTTTAAGCTTCTTTTAGGGGATAAGATCATGATTTTTGACCTAGAAAGCGAAATGGAGTCTGTTAGACTTCTAGGAGATGAGGACGAAAATGGAGATAACAGAGTTGGAAAATGAGGGTCTGTTAAACTTCTCGGAGATGAGGCAGATAATGGAGATGTCAAAGATGATGATAGGTGGTCCGTAAAACTTTTAGGAGTCAGAGACGAAGATGTGCCAGATCTTGACTGACGTGGACTTTTCAAGCCACGAGAGATTTTTAAAGGTGGTGGTTTGTTCAATGTCACGAAAGACCCCTGTAACAAAATTACTTGTAAAATGAATTTGGTCTTATGCTTGGATATGCAAAATCCACGCAAATGCTTATAAGCTCAATCATTAACGTCACAAGACATACAACTTT
The DNA here is from genome assembly GCA_964006365.1 of Trididemnum miniatum. Lineage (NCBI taxonomy): Eukaryota > Metazoa > Chordata > Ascidiacea > Aplousobranchia > Didemnidae > Trididemnum > Trididemnum miniatum. The sequence continues at coordinate 4,017,432 of OZ023235.1, read as the reverse complement.
GCGACATTAGCGTGCCAAATTACGCCTATCCGTCGTCAACATAGGAAGTTGCTTGTGACACAATTTTAACAGATCAGATGGCTGGATGGTAAGAGCGTCCGTCTTGGAAGCAGCAGACTTGGGTTTGATTCCGAGTCGGGTCAAATCAATGACCTCAAAATTCGTATTTATAGCTTCCCTGCTTGATGCTCAGCATTATAAAGAGCCAGTGTGAAGAACAAGCCGGCGAGTTTGCTCTTTGTGTATTTGGGAAATGCACTTAGCGGGATTCCCCCATCTTGGTGTGGTAGACAGATGGCTGGCAACTCCTACACGACCTGGTAAAGCGCCACACGACCTGGTATAACGTAAAGCATTGATCGCTTTCTCGTGATAAAAGAATAAATATATATAAAATTAGGTTTTAAAAAAGCTTGAGGTAAAATCTTATTTTGTTGATGAAATGGAAATCATACCGTCTCTCATGTGAAATTCCAGATGCTTATCGGTTAAATGCAATTTCAACAAATTTGCGTTTTTGCATCAAGTGAGATTCAACTGTAATCGATTTTCCACGTCATGTTTATGTTGTATTCACAACTGGTTGGTCGCATAAACTATTATAATATCTAAATAAGCGAACCTGTAACGCAAATGCTGGAAGCATTACGTTATCAAGAGGCATGTCCCGAACAGTGTCTTCACTCGTATCACTACCCAATAAAGCTTCTTCTCCTATATCCTCCAAAGTCTTTCTGTCAAAAAAAATGTCAGCAATGTTATCACGCTTTGTATTAGAGCAGGGGTGTGCAACCCACGGCCCGCGGGCCACAATCCGGCCCTCCAGGCCAGTCAATGCGGCCCTCGACGATGGCAGGACAAAAATTTTTTTTTTTAAATCGATTTATTTAGTTATTTGTACCGTCTATAATACACGGGTTGTGTTTAGCATTTTATAATTTTATACATATTTGACGGTGACTGACCCTCGACGTTGTTAAAATTTTCGAAAGTGGCCCCCAGTGAAAAAGGTTGCACACCCCTGTATTAGAGTTAGAAAACAGCAATTATATGCCAAAAATCCAATTAATCAAAAGCGAAATAATAACAACTAATGCAGCAAAGTATTAGAATGGTATGCATCGCTAAAAGCAGCAAGAAAGTTTTAACACTAGTTTAATTCAAGCCAATTTTACGCAAAGAAAGTCAGTTGTATAAAAACTAAAACCATTATAAAGTTGTTAAAAATACAAATCGTGACGACATCACTTTCGTAGTGACGTGTCTGTCATTTCATGCAGGAGTCAGGACAAAATTTTAACATGCAAAAACTTGTAACGTTGCTTTTCAGAACAAAATTTTATCATTGCAAAATGGGGTAAATTCATTCTAAAAGTCTCGTCAGCCTTGCTACGCACAGCCAATCTAGGCTAAACTCATTCCAGACTGTAAAGACTCTTTTTTGCATAGCTTTACCTGGACATCTCGACTTCATCACTTTCCTAGGTTGTGCCCTATTTTTAGCAGGCGACTGGCCCCAAACAACGATACCCAATGAAAGAGCCTATAACTACTAACCTCAAACTAAGTTACCGGCAGCCTAACTAGCCCACATCACTAGAAGCCCCCATGGCAACCCACTCATTTGCAGCTGCAGACGCGTTTCGACCTTATTATGGTCTCATCAGTGCAGCATAGCAACCTCCCACCTTCCTGAAAAAAAAAAAAAAATTCCAACCTTCAAAATAGCTACACACCCCAAATCTAAGCCTCTACTCGTTATGCTCGCGGTAGATCATTTGAAATAAACCTTCAAGGGATTAGTACATGCAATGCAAAAAAGAGTCTTTACAGTCTGGAATGAGTTTAGCCTGGATTGGCTGTGCGTAGCATGGCTGACGAGACTTTTGTTATAGTCGAAACATTAATTTGTCCCTGGCAAATTTCTCATTCTAAAAGCTTTTTCTGACACTCTTCACGAGAAATTGTCAGCTGATGTCGGGTTGACACGATGAGCCTAAAAAATGCTTCCTTCTGCTGCATTTTATGTAAACTGGCATTGACAATGAGTAAATCGGATTGATTCGTAATAAAAATCAAATTTTCATTATACTCGTGGCATTACGCCGAAGCGTGTTACGAGTAGCGGGGCCCATCTCCGCAGCTCAACGCTTGGGCTACACAGCTCCAAAGGAACGTCGCAGCGATGGAGAGCCGTTGGCAACACTGTGCCCATTTGACCGACCCTGGATTTGAACCTTAGACCTCCCGCACCGATAGCGTGTGCGCTAAGCAACTGAGCAAGCGGCGGGTTGATTCGTAGTTTGTAATGATGAACATCGAATCACCTTAACTATGTTCTTACCATAGAGCGGAAGAGCGCTGTTTTGAGCTAATAGCCCTCATCAGCCTCTTTTTTTTTTTTCTTATTTCAAGCCACTTTATTGCAGCTTGGAATTTTTGTGGTAGTGAAGTACATGCATCATAGAGATGACCTAGTTGACCATCGAACCCGCGAAGCCAGCTTCGGAGCCCAATGCACCAACCACTCGGCCCAACACCCCTCCGGATTTGTATACCCCAAACGAATTTAATCTTTGTGGTACGTAGCAACATGTTAGATAACCACTCAAGTTAAATTCCGAATGTGGCCAAGGCATAGCAATGAAACAAACGCCGTCATACCTGGCTTTTTGTAGTACCTTGGCCACGCGACGTTTTGTTTCATGGTTGTACCTTGGCCACATGAGGAATTTAACTTGAGTGGTTATCTCATATGTTGTTAGGTAACTTGAGTGGTTATCTAACATGTTGTTAGGTACCATAAATTCTTTTGGGGTATGCAAATCCAAAGGGGTGTTTGGCTGATCAAGGTCAAGCTTTCTGAAAAATAAGTGTACCTTAAGCCTGAGGGCGGCTGATGAGGGCTAATAGCCCGAAACAGCGCTGTACCGCTCTATGGTAACCATGGCTGGAGTTGTGCAACTGTTGGTGATGGAGGATGATCTATCATACGACCCAACACGTGGAAGTCGTTCTGACTTCCTATTTAGCAGGCCGGGTAGAACGACGTTTTGTCTTATTAACTATGCTCGCCGATTTTTCATAATGAAACCTCTGTTTTGCGTTTTTCTCAATGTAATGTAAACGTTATACGGAGCTGGAGTCGTAGTTTTTCGCAAGCTTATGACGATTTCTACGGGAGAATATTGGGCGAAAAGCATCAAAAACGAATCCACTTTGCCTTGCTTGCTAGATGACAATGAAGTCACCACAAGCCATTTAACCATTTTTTCAAACCGTTTATCGTCATCAAAATGCGTTTTGCGTAGCGTACAAAGCCAATCTGTGTTTCATCTCCGATAAAATCTGCAGAGGGCGAAACCACTTGTTGATGTTTTTAGGATTTCTCATTGAAAGTTAATGCAATCTTGAATGCAGGGAGAACTTTGTTAACCTTGTTTTGCACGAAAAACATATTTCCTTCCATTCATCCAACATACAGATTACAGCAAACGTGTAGAAGATCAAATCCGAAAGAGATGCTATCCCAAAAGCGTGTAGATAAGCCTTTTCATTAAGGATGGCAAAATTCGTAAGAAAGTTCAGAAACACGAGCACCAGCAAAGTTTTGCCTAATCTTTGTAATCGTCTGATTAAGTGTTTGTTCTTACGAACTTTTGCCCTGAAAAAGAAAATTTTGTCACGCAAAACGATTTCACGATATGCATTAAGGATACCTTGAGCACTTTTTGGTTGCGCAAATTATTTCTTTATATTGCGTACAAATAAATAACTTAACTACAAATTAAATTCTTAAGTTCCTTTCACAAAAAAACAAATATACATACTGAAGAACTGATGTTGTATGCTCCATAAAAAATGTTTTGGCTTCAAACCCATCTTCAATAGCGCCACCACGATTTTCTACCAGTTTTCGCTTGAAAGCTAGATAAGATGGTATGAAAAGTCCCATTATTCCACATAGAACGAAGTAGAAGTAAACGTCAAAAACTATGGCAGGGGTGGAACCTCCTAAGTGTACGACACACCCAGCAGGAGTAGCGTCAATTACTGGCAATATTGCTTCACCAACAACATAAACAAATAATAGAAATGGAAACACAAGCACTAGTAAACACAACACCACTTTTCGAGCCCATTTCACCAAATAATGGATGGGTTTTGAGTGAATGATAGGATGTACCGAAAAACAATGTTGCCCAAACCACAAGCTAATGAGAGCGATTTGCAAACAAAAAGCATACAACACGCCTAACACTCTAAAGGCTGTGGTGCAAAGATCTTTATCGTCTTTGGTGAGAAGCGGTAAGAAGACGAGTGAGGAAATTGCTGCTGTCAAAAACAAACTCAACACTGTGGCCACGCATAATCTGTAGTAGATTTTGCCATTTCTTACTTTCATATTCAATACGCAATACGGGTATGAATATCGATACACACAGAATAACAGATATCCCGCTAATACGCTTATCATTGATGAAGTTATTTCAGTTGCGATCCAGTGAGGTAATCGGTAAATTGCACCAACATCCGAAGCTTCGCTTGTAGCATTGCTCACATTGGTCGTTAGCTCCATATGCAAAATGACCGTGACTTAAATAATATATACCATTTTAGCCAAAACACAGCCACTTGAATTTAGGTCAGATTCTTCATTTATCTGCAAAATGCAACCGATCGAAATAGTGTTTTCTGCGAAAAAATCACCTGTCCGCGAAGCTCATTTTGGTAGGCTACAAAACGCGCTTGATTAAATCTAACTAATGACATATATAAGCCCTTTAGTCATGCGTCATTAGTCAGACGCAAGTAGGAATATACCATCTTTTTTTTTGCTCTCATTTTTTTCGAAATATATAACTGAGGTTATTTTTAAATTATATTGAACTGAAAATTCAACAGTAATTAAGGAAGACTGCGAAGTGAACTTGCGCTCTGCGAGTCAGCAGCCACCCGTTACATATGTCAAATGCAATCAACTCAACTTCTATTTACCATGACACAAAATAGCGCAGGAGGGAGGCAGCGAAAGACCATTGGTCATCTAAATCTGCTGCTCCCGAATGCAACAACTTACGACATGATATAAAAACACATTGACTAACGTATTACACACAGGTTTAAAACAACACAGTGGCACACCTTTCAGCGACATTCTGGGATTACCAAAGTAAGATACCGGCATCTATGAGTCGCAATATTAAATTATCGAAAAGAAAAAAAAAAAAATAAATAAATAATAGCAAGTAATTAATAAGCAAATTAAAAGTCCATCAAGCATCAACAAGTAATTGGTTAAGATGGCGTGAACCACCCAATATATAGTTAGTTGCATATTTATCCTCCTATCACGAGAAAGCGATCAAAGCGCTATACGAGCTCGCTTAGGAGTTGCCAGCCATCTGTCTACCACACCATGATGGGAGAATCCCGCTAAGTGCATTTCCCAACGGCACAAGTAAACTTGCCGGCTTGTTCTTCACACTGTCTCTTTAATGCTGAGCGTCAAGCAGGGAAGCTGTGAATACCAATTTTAAAGTCATTGATTTGACCCAACTCGGAACAAAAACCCGAGTCTACAGCTCAAGAGACAGACGCTCTACACCACTCATATATTGCAATACAAGAAAGACACAAGTCAGAAAAAAAAGTCATGAAATACACTATTGTTCACTCTTCAGTACTGACATACGTTTTTAGAATATTTGTTTTAAAAAATATCCAAAACTTATAGAAACAACAGTGCCTGAATTCCTCGGAATATCTTTCCATAATTTTAGGCAGATATGACAAAGTGCTCTCCTCCCTGCTTCTGAACTTACGAAAGATTGAAAATATTCATTACGTTTTTTTGCCTTGTATTATATTTATGTATTTTATCAAGCTTAGAAAGTAGTTATTGAAAGAATTTGGAAGCATTTTATTGTTAAATTTGAACATAACCTTAGCGAGTTCTATTTTACAAATAATAGAAATGGAAACACAAGCACAAGTAAACAGAACACCACTTTTCGAGACCATTCCACCAAATAATGGATGGGTTTTGAGCGAACAAGAGGCTCCAGCCGGGAAACGAACCCGTCACGTAGGATCTGTCACTTGCGCGCGGTACCCCTAGGCCGTGTCGCTGACGGATATGCTCCATATGCCCATCAAAAGTGTCTTAATTAGGCATATTTTACTTTTAAATGAGCATCTTTATCGCTATTCCCGTAAAAACCGGTGCCCAGTTTCGAACATCAAAAACAGTGATCTCCAACGTAATGTAATAGCAACAAGAATGTCATCAATGAGGATATTTCGATACAGTAAGAGACAATGGAGTTAAAGAACATTGATCATTGTTTATCTTCCTTACTCCTTGTGGTTACCATTGGGCAATATAGTTGAGTGCATTTATTTGGTTAAAGATTAACTACCGATACCCTTATTAGGCCAGTACTGGCACGTTGACCTTACGGCTTAAACGCAAATTTTCTTTGTTTTTGATTAACACGTAACGTTTTTATCCACATCTCAACGTCACTGCCTCACTAAGCAGCAACTTTCTCTCAGTTGAAGAATAATTTCGTTTAATGGTGAGGCTCAGTAGGTCAGATTTTTTTTTGGTAAGTTGAAAAAGCTTAAAATTTAATATAATGGTAGGCCATAAGACTTACTAAATATACGATGTAAAACCAATTCTACGACTAGTTTCGCGGTTTGACCGCTCATCAGGTAAACACCGCTCACCTCCCTAACCACTCGGCCACCGAGCTGACAGCGTTTTCAATGCAATTTTAGCTATACATACTCAAGCCCCTGCAAGTGTAGGCTTTAGCATTGAGCAGTTAGCCTAGTTGGCATAATTACGTCGGCAATGGCAGGCCTGATTTTATTAGTGTTAGACTACTGCAATAATGATGATGCATTTATTTTTGTTTGAAAAGAACAGGTATTGACGCAAAAACGAAAATGCAATACAGTACAAAAACATTAAAGCACGTAATAGATACAAGTTCTTCTCAGTGAGAGGCTACGAAAGACCATGAATCCAGGTCCGCAAAGCGAGCCTGGCGAGGTCATTAAGTGTGTAACCTCTCACTACTCAAGATCTAACTTACTTACTTACAGGTTTACATTAGTAAAAGTGAAAGCATGAAAGAAAAAATAAAAACAAAACATCCACACACACATTCTGAAAAAAAGACAAGCAAATTATTTAGAAAAAAAAGTACACTTTATTTACAAGAAAGTAAGGTAATTTCAGTCAAATCAAACAACCAAAGTTTTATTTCCCTAAGCAAATTTACGACGCAGGCCAAGTTGTAAACTATAATGGGCCATTAAGAGGTGGTTGTTGATTGTATAGAAGGTAGCGCTTCAATTTGTTAATAGAGGTTAGTCGTCCTTTTTCAAATGACTGTTTTAGTTCAGGAGGAAAAGTTTTCCATATGTTAGGGCCAGATACTTTTATAGATTGTTGGGTTAACGATTTTGTTACACGACGCATGAAGAAATTGTTTTTACTTGCTTGTCTAGTCATATGATTGTGCACTTTGGAAGTCAATGTAAAATAATCGTTAAACAAGGTAGGCAGCTTTCCATTTTTGTGTTTATTCATAAATTTAATTACTTCCAGGCGGTAGATGTTATGAAATTTTAAGATGTTAAGCTCTTGATAAAGAGGCAGCAGTTTCGTTTTAAACTTAAAGGTATTAGAAATAATTTTTATCAGGCGATTTTGTAAAACTTGAATTTTTTGGAGGTGTGTTTTGGCTGCGTTTCCCCAATTAGTGACTGAATATAATAGGTATGGGTAGGCAATACCATAATAAACTTTAATAAGAACATCTTTAGGTACATAGTGCCGTAGTTTACTTAATATTCCAACAGCTATGCTGAGTTTTTTAGCTACTATCTGGATGTGATACTGCCAAGTAAGCTTGTCATCTAATGTAGTACCTAGATATTTAACCGTGTTGTAATTGGTAACTTCAACGTCTCCTAATTTGATTTTAAAAGAGTGTTTAAGTGATTTATTAGAAAATAGTACACATTGGGTTTTACTGTAATTTAAAGTTAATTTATTGCTATTAAACCATGTAGTAACATTGTTCAATTCTATGTCGGTTTTCTTTTTTAAATCGGTTAAATCGGAATTAGCGATAGTTAACACAGTATCATCTGCATACAGAGTTGTGTTACAGTTTGTACAGTGTGGAAAATCATTCATATAAACCCAAAACAGAAAGGGTCCTAGCACGCTTCCCTGCGGCACCCCGGTATTTACAGATAATATTGAAGAAGCGAGATTGTCAAGAGAAGTTTATTGTTTGCGGTTAGTCAAATATGAATTAAAAAGGTCAAACGCCACACCACGAATGCCGTAATGTTCAAGTTTATCCAAAAGAATTTGATGATTTACGGAATCAAACGCTTTAGCCCGGTCCAAAACGACGCCACATACATTTGAATTTTTGTCTATTTTTTCGAGAATGGACTCATACAAATGAGTTACTGCAAGTTGGGTGGAGTAGTTTTGTCTAAAGCCAAATTGGATATTATGAAGCAGTTTGTGTTTGGTCCAGAATGAAATTAATCTTTTGTGTAACAAGAATTCAAAAATTTTATTAATTGGGGAAAGAACTGAGATGGGCCTATATCGTCCTAAATCACTTTGAGATCCGCCTTTATGTACGGGAGTAACTTTTGCAACTTTTAAGATATGCGGATAAATACCATTTTCAATAGAATAATTAAAAGCACGTCGAATAGCATCAGCAATAATAAATTTACTTTGTTTAATTAAAATTATGGGAATATCAATGTATCCTGAAGATTTGTTTGGATCTAATTTATCAATAGCCGCAATAATTTCGTAGTTATCACATGGGTGAAGATACACTGAAGCGCATTGTCTTTTTCCTAAATAAGATTAATGATCGTTTTGAGAGTTCTTTGCTTTCTGTGCCATTTTTCGGCCAATATTTGTGAAATGATGATTAAATTCGTTGCATATTTCTTCGGGAGATATTATTGTTTGACCATTTGAATTAATCAACCTTACTGGCGCAGTAGCCGATGTTTTTGTTTTTCGAAGAACTTTGTTGATATATTTCCATGTGTTAGAGGGATTGTTGCATGCATTGTCGTTAAACTTTTTTGAAGTATAAGCGTTTGGCGGCTTCTTTTATGTGTGTAAGTTTATTTCGGTCCCTTTTATATTCATAAACAACCTCGTTGTTTTTGCATATAATTGTTTTTGGTGATTGATAGATACAAGAATTGCTTTAGATATCCAAAGTTTTTTTGATAATTTATATTGTTTCCTAGTCATCTTATTTTTGGGAAAGTAAGTCTCTGTTAGTTTTGTCATAATGCTAATCAGTGTCATTATATCCGTACTTGCGCAAACTTCAGGGCAATTTAATTCTCAGTTCAATTCAGAAAAAAACGAATCAATCTTGTTATCTGAAATGCAACGTATTTCAGGCCTCTGGAGTGATTTTATTGAGGGAGAAAATTGTAAATTTGCAAAAGTTGGCAGGTGATCCGAAATGTCATAATACAACACAGCTGAGTTAATTTCTTTTATCATTGTAGAGTTAATATAAATGTGATCTATGACGGTTTGAGATTGATGAGTTACTCTAGTTGGCTTATCGATAATTTGTGTGCAATCTAAGCGATTGATGTGGTTAATGTAATTAGCGATTGCTGGTACTGAGCTACTTTTATTACAATCAACATTAAAATCTCCAAATATGACATACAGTACTTCTGGCGAGCTTTTATAGTCTTAAGCGATTTTGCAAATTTGTCCTCAAAGTTAAATAAATTAGACGAATGGTGCCGATACATAGTTCCAATTATCACATTTTCGTTACTACTAGAGGAAACTTCAACCCAGACTTCTTCACATAAGCTAACATTTAGTTTTAAATAGGTTAGTTCAGCGCACTTTAATGTATTAGAGACAAAAATGGCAGCGCCACCTGCTCTGGTCGGCGAATTATGGTAGAATAGATTATATCTTGGAATGTTTACGTTGCAAACGTTATGTTCATGGAGTCTAGTTTCGCTTAAACAAACGATATCAATTTTTTTTAAAAACTCAGATAAAAACTCTTCTAGTTTGTCGATATTTTTTTGCAGACTAAGTATGTTTACATGGCATATAAGCAGACTGGATTGTTTAGTTAGCGTTAGTTCATCAGATACTGCTTTGATGGTTTTATATTGACATACATCTGGGTCGGTAGAGTCAAAAATGCTTTTTATCATTGGACAGGAGAGTACGATAACTAATTAGACTTGTAGCTTCAGTAATTTAGCCAGAGTCTTCAGTAAACATATCTACATTGTAATTAAGCGGTGAATGACTAAATTTAGCAAAGTCGATATCAATTCCCAATTTGAACAAATCGTCAGGGGAATCTACAGTAAGCCATTTGCCAAAGCCTGCATCTCTACCGTTTTCATCTAGCGGTTGACCATTCTTTGCTGCTGATTTTTTGAATCCGATTTTACCATTGAGCGTATATATAAGTACAAAATTGTTGTCACATTCCTCTTTCAGATAACGAAGAAGTTTCGCTCGAGTGGGGGTTAGATCTTCTGAGATAAAAGCGCTGTGAAATTCTTCATGGTTTTTCAGATTAGATTTACGATACAGAAATTCGCTTCTTTTTTTGTAAGATTGAAAGCGAACAATTATAGGACGAGGTTTCATGTTCGTTTTCTTTTTGCCCAGTCGATGGGCACGCTGAATCTCAATGCTGCTTAAGTTGATTTTGAGTGCCTCGGCAAGTTTAAGGACTTTTTTCTCCATCTTCAATGTTGGTCAGTGGCTCCGGGATATGGTGGATTTTCAAATTTTCTCGCCCACCGTATTGTTCTAGATTATCGAGTTTGAAATTGGTTAGATTGAGAGCCTGTTTTAATTGCGCATTTTCAGCCTTTACTGCATTAACCAGTGATTTACTTTCAGCGAGTTCACTTTCAAACTTTGCAATTCGTCCTTCAAAAGCTTTACGGTTTCGTTGATCTCTTGTAATTGCTGACGATCCTTGTCGCTAAAAAAACAAGCGTTTTCTTCTTTTGAGTGATTACTAGTGCTCATACCGGTGCTTTTTCGCTGCTTGTGAGAATTAGGCATGATGTTGATGTTTGTTGCGTAATAATTACCAAATTGGCCGATTAATTCACTGGTGCAAATTCTGTCTTTGACCAGTTAACTTTGCAAGTATTTTTCTAATTTATAGATTCTCTTGAATTACCTCTAATCCTTCAAATAGCTCAAACTAATCACTTAGCCACTAATTTCTCAATAGACTAGAATTTAAATAGGTGCACTTCCTTTCCTTTCCAAAATTTGCAAACAGAACACGTGTAGATCCTGAGCTCTAAAAACGCGTCCGCTCGATAGAACGAAAACTCGATACTCTATTAAGTTCTTAAGACCACTTCTTCCTACACTGAGAAAAAACATTGGTTGGCGAAGTTGGTTGAGCTGTTTATTGGTTGCTGTTAACTACATTCTTGGTTAAGGATACCAACTGTGTATCATGGACTTTATTTTTTAATGGTTGGAATAACCAATAATTTTTTTTTATATAAATGTACATAAATATTTTTTACTAGTGGTACTTAAAACTTAACAACCAAAAAATTAATTAAAGAAGTGATTAAATTTGATTAGGTTCACCAACAATATTTTCTTTAACGACCAACGAAATTGGTTGAAGTAACCAAGAAAGTTATTCTAAGCAACCAATAATATTGGCTCATTCAAGGCTAAAAATTGGTAACATTAGGTAAATAATTTGGTTGAGGTAACCAATAAAAGTGGCACCACTTAACCATCTATCTTGTTTAGGATTAGCAACAAATTTGGTTGGTTTAACAAATAAAATCGGATGTAATAACAAATTAGACTGCTTGAGACAACCGTAAAAATTGGTTATAGATAACCAGTATCACTGGCAAAAATAAGCTTAAAAGTTGATAAAAATATGTGATAAAAGTGGTTGTAATAACCAAAAAAATTATACTCTGTAACCACTCATTTTGTTTAAATTGAATGATATATTTTATTAGTTTACTCACTAAAATCATTTGGAACAACCAATAAAATCAATTCAGACAACTCTTGAATTTGGTTGTGAACAACCTCTATTATTGGTTGAAACAAGGCTAATAGCTGGTTGCATTATGTGATAAATATAATTAAAATAACAAATAAAAATTATTTGATTTAACCACAGAACTTGGTTGTGAATGGTAAAAAATGTGATTAGTTCAATGAATAAAATCGGTTATAGCAACCAGTACAATCGGTTTAGACAACTGTTAAATTTGGTTACGAGCAACCTTTATTATTGGTTATAATAACACGTCCAATTGTTGGTTGCGTTATGTGATAAAAATGGTTAAAACAACTAATAAAAACTAATTGACTTAACCACGGAGGTTGGTTAGGATTGGTAGAAACATTGGTTACTTTGATGAATAAAATCGTTTGTAATAACAACTTGAATTAGTTACGATAACCATAAAAGTTTGGTTGTGAACAAACAGCATTATTGGTTATAATAAGGCTAAAAGTTGGTTGCGTTATGTGATAAAAATGTTTAAAATAACCAATAGAAACTATTTGACCTAACCACAGAGGTTGGTTGGAATTGGTAGAAAATGTGGTTAGTTCAATAAATAAAATCGGTTGTAGCAACCAGCACAATTGGTTTAGACAACCATAAAATTTGGTAGTGAACAACCAGCATTATTGATTTTAACAAGGCTAAAAGTTGGTTGAGTTATGTGATATAAATGATTAAAATAATTAATAAAAACTAATTGACTTAACCACGGAGGTTGGTTCGGATTGGTAGAAACATTGGTTACTTTAATGAATAAAATCGTTTGTAATAACTACTTGAATTAGTTACGATAACCATAAAAGTTTGTTTGTGAACAACCAGCATTATTGGTTATAATAAGGCTAAAAGTTGGTTGCATTATGTGATAAATATGATTAAAATAACTAATAAAAATTATTTGATTTAACCACAGAACTTAGTTGTAATTGGTAAAAAATGTGGTTAGTTCAATGAATTAAATCGGTTGTAGCATCCAGTACAAACGGTAGAGATAACTGTTAAATTTGGTTGCATGCATTGGTCTTAGGTATGAGAATATGAACGTAAAGATGTTTTAAACCAATTCAGTTGGCCCTTTTTTTTGCTCAAGAACGTGTAACGTTGTTGCAAAAGTCGGAAAAAATATGTTTAAGTATGATCACCTTGAAAAGTTTATCTAGATATAGATATTCCGCTGGCGCCCCACACCAACTCTCTTCATTTGAAAATCTGCGGAGTAAACTAGGCCTATAAATCATTTTAAAGTCGGAAGGTTTGAAACGAAACACTGTGTGAGTTTTTTTCAAAACATCAAAAGCATGTTTGTCGTAAAAACGACATTTCATACAACAAGTCAATTGCCGTTATATGCAGTGGTGGGATTCAAATTTTTCGTCAGCCGGCTCTATTACAGAAGTTATACTGTGTATATTATCAGCCAGTTCTGTTTCAACTAATGGTACAAGTATAAGCAGCAATGCTAACCGCTTCGCTGTTCTGATAACATTCCCTGAGACGGTTCTGTAGAACCGGTGCGAACCGGCTGAATCCCACCACTGGTTATATGCAGTCTGCACAAAACCTACATTTCCAGCAAAAAGAGGAAAGTGTACTTGAAGTTAAAATACCTTTTGAACAAGACAGAGTAAGTCGTTTCTACTAAAAATGTTTGCCATGATACCGCCAACAAAGCAAGTCATAATCATATTATTAATCAGCTCTCAAAAACGTAAGCTTGACGGCATCTATTTAAAACCACACCAAATATCGAAACTCTTTCATAACAAAGCTTGGAAGAAATAACGAAAAACTCTTCAAAATTCCGCAGACGCTAGATGACACAAGTGATACTTTCACACAAGTCGGACAGCTTATTTTCGTGCGGAGAGAAATGATAAACAATGCAGGTTGTATTGTTACGAGTTACGACACCATTGAACAATGAAACTGCCAGTCGTAGGCTTGCAAATTTTATATCGCAACCTTGCAAATTGCTTGTCACGTTGCCGCAGGCCAGCATAGTTTTAATATTCAATGTTTGTCGTGTTGCCGCGTATTGGTAAACGCACCTTTAAGCATTCGATGGGCAGTGGGCACCTCCAACAGATTTCACACGGCTCCAAAGTGCGCACCAACAGTTGCAAAACTTGTCCCCCTCAATTCTTTTCTGCATACGCCCTTGCAATGCACCCATGTGGACTAAAATGCGTTTGCCCAACTAAGAATGAGGTGTACTTTACTTAAAGTTGTGTTTCTAACAGGTGGGGGCAAAAGTTTGACCATCAGTATGGGGCAAGCTGTTTACAATTGACCAAACATGGAAAATCCTTGCAAAAATTTGGCACTTAGACGTGTTACATTTTAATATTACGGGCACATTTCACCCTTGAGAACTAAATCACGTTTGTCCCACTCGGAATGGTGTGTACTTTACCACAAGTTGTGTTTATACCAAATGGGGGCATACGTTTGACTTGCCGTATGAGACAAGCTGTTTGAAACTGACCAAAAATGAAAAAATTGGTCAAACTTTCGTGTACGTTGACGTGTTTTGTGTGGTTGGTCAAGAAAGATTTCACTCATTTTGACTAAAATGCGTTTGCCCCACTCGGAATAAAACGTGCTTTACCTAAAACTTTTTTTCGATTCGGTGGAGATAAATTTTTGACCATCAGTATGGGGCAAGCTGTTTACAATTGACCAAACATGGAAAATCGCAGCTGCTGCATTTGCAATTGACCAAACATCAAAATCTTGGCCCTTCGACGTGTTACGTCTTATTGTTACGGAAACATTTCACCCTTGGATATTAAAATACGTTTGCCCCACTTGGAGTGGGGTATACTTTGCCTAAAGTTGTGTTTATACCAAATGGGGGCAAACGTTTGACTTGCAGTATGGGGCAAGCTGTTTGAAACTGACCAAAAATGAAAAAATATGTCAAACTTTTGTGCACGTTTACGTTTTCTGTGTTGTTGGTCAATAAAAATTTCACCCATTTTGACTAAAACGCGTTTACCTCACTCGGAATGAAGTGTGCTTCACCTAAAGTTAAGTTTCGATCCGGTTGCGGGTAGAATTTTGACCATCAGTATGGGGCAAGCTGTTTGCAATTGACCAATAATGGAAAATCGATACTCACAAACTTAGGCATTTCGACGTGTTACGTCTTATTATTACGGACATATTTTACCCTTAAAAACAAACCACGTTTGTCCCACTCGGAATGGGGTATACTTTGCCTAAAGTTGTGTTTATACCAAATGGGGGCAAACGTTTGACTAGCCGTATGGGGCAAGCTGTTTGAAACTGACCAAAAATGATAACAATGTCAAATTATTGTGCACATCAACGTGTTTTGTGCTGTTGCTCGAAACAGAATTTATCCGTTTTGACTAAAACGCGTTTGCCCCACTCGAAATAAAGTGTGCTTCACCTAAAATTGTTTTTCGATCCTTTGCAGGTAGAATTTTGACCATCAGTATGGGGCAAGCTGTTTGCAATTGACCAAAATCGGAAAATCGCTACAAAATTTTGGCACTTCGACGTGTTACGTCTTATTATTACAGACACGTTTCACCCTTGGGAACTAAAATGCGTTTTCCCAACTCGGAATGGGGTGTACTTTACCTAAAGTTGTGTTTACACCAAATGCGGGCAAACGTTTGACTTGCCGTATGGGGCAAGCTGTTTGAAATGACCAAAAATGAAAAAATATGTCAAATTTTTGTACACATCAACGTGTTTTGTGTTGTTGGTCTAGAAAGATTTCACCCATTTTGACTAAAACGCGTTTGCCCCACTCGAAATAAAGTGTGTTCAGACTAAAGTTAAGTTTCGATCCGGTTGCGGGTAAAATTTTGACCATCAGTATGGGGCGAGCTGTTTACATATGACCAAAATCGGAAAATCGATATTCACAATTTTCGACACTTCGACATGTTACGTCTTATTCTTGCGGAAACATTTCACCCTTGGGAACTTAAATACGTTTGCCCTACTCGGAATGGGGTGTACTTTACCCAAAGTTGTGTTTATGTTAATTGGGAGCAAAAGTTTGACTTGCGGTATGGGGCAAGCTGTTTGAAACTGATCAAAAATGAAAAAATATGTCAGATTTTTGGGCACATTAACGTGTTTTGCGTTGTTGGTCAATAAAGGTTTCACCCATTTTGACTAAAACGCGTTTGCCCCTCTCGGAATAAAACGTGCTTGACCTAAAGTTAAGTTTCGTTCCTGTGGCGATACATTTTGGACCATCAGTATGGGGCAAGCTGTTTGCACTTTACCAAACATGGAAAATCGCTACAAAATTTTGGCACTTCGATGTGTTCGGTCTTATTATTACGGAAACATTTCACTTTTAGGGACTAAAATACGTTTGCCCAACTCGGGAAAGGGTGTACTTCACCTAAAGTTGTTTTTCGTACCTGTGGGGATAGATTTTTGATCATGAGTACGAGGCAAGTTTTTTGCATTTGACTAAAAGTGGAAAATCGCTGCAAACGTTTTCCACTTCGACGTGTCACGTCTTATTTTTACGGAAAAATTTCATTTTTGGGGACTAAAATGCGTTTGCCCTCTCGGAATGGAGTGTGCTTCACCTGAAATTGTTTTTGGATTTCGTGGAGATAGATTTTTCACCATCAGTATGGGGCAAGCTGTTTACAGTTGACCAAAATCGGAAAATCGCTGCAAAATTTATACATTTCGACGTGTTACGTCTTACTATTACGGACACATTTCACTTTTAGGACTAAAGCACGTTTGCCCAACTCGCAATGGGGCGTACTTCACTTAAGGTTGTGTTTATATCCCATGGGAGAAAACGTTTGACTTGCCGTATGGGGCAAGCTGTTTGAAATGACCAAAAATGAAAAAATATGTCAAATTATTGTGCACGTTAACGTGTTTTGTGTCGTTGGTCTAGAAAGATTTTACTCATTTTGACTAAAACGCGTTTGCCCCGCACGAAATAAAGAGTGCTTCACCTGAAATTATTTTTTGAACTTGTGGGGGTAAATTTGTGACCATCAGTATGGGGCAAGCTGTTTGCAATTGACCAAACATGGAAAATCTCTACACAATTTTGGCACTTCGACGTGTTACGTCTTATTGTTGCGGACACATTTCACCCTGGGGGCTAAAATACGTTTGCCCAACTCGCAATGGGGTGTACTTTACCTAAAGTTGTGTTTATATCAATTGGGAGAAAACGTTTGACTTGCAGTATGGGACAAGCTGTTTGAAATTGACCAAAAATGAAAAAATTGGTCAAATTATTGTGCACATCAACGTGTTTTGTGTTGTTGGTCAAAAAAGATTTCACCCATTTTGACAAAAATGCGTTTGCCCCACTCGGAATAAAGCTTGCTTCATTTAAAGTTAAGTTTCCACCCTGTGGGGATAGATTTTGGATCATGGGTATGGGGCAAGCTGTTTGCAATTGACCAAAATCGGAAAATCGCTGCAAAATTTTGGCACTTTGACGTGTTAGGTCTTATGATTACGGACACATTTTACTCTTGGGGACTAAAACACGTTTGCCCGAATCGTAATGGGGTGTACTTTACCTAAAGTTGTGTTTATATCAAATGGGAGCAAACGTTTGACTTGCAGTATGGGGCAAGCTGTTTAACATTGACCAAAAATGAAAAAATATGTAAAATTATTGTGCACATTAACGTGTTTTGTGTTGTTGCTCAAATAGATTTCACCCATTCTGACTAAAACGCGTTTGCCCCACTCGGAATAAAGAGTGCCATAGCTAAAGGTAGGTTTCGATCCGGTTGCGGGTAGATTTTGGACCATCAGTATAAGGCAAGCTGTTTGCAATTGACCAAACATGGAAAATCTCTACACAATTTTGGCACTTCGACGTGTTACGTCTTATTGTTGCGGACACATTTCACCCTGGGGGCTAAAATACGTTTGCCCAACTCGCAATGGGGTGTACTTTACCTAAAGTTGTGTTTATATCAATTGGGAGAAAACATTTGACTTGCCGTATGGGACAAGCTGTTTGAAACTGACCAAAAATGATAACAATGTCAAATTATTGTGCACATCAACGTGTTTTGTGTTGTTGGTCAAAAAAGATTTCACCCATTTTGACTAAAACGCGTTTGCCCCACTCGGAATAAAGCTTGCTTCATTTAAAGTTAAGTTTCCACCCTGTGGGGATAGATTTTGGATCATGGGTATGGGGCAAGCTGTTTGCAATTGACTAAACTCGGAAAATCGCTGCAAAATTTTGGCACTTTGACGTGTTAGGTCTTATGATTACGGACACATTTTACCCTTGGGGACTAAAACACGTTTGCCCAACTCGTAATGGGGTGTACTTTACCACAAGTTGTGTTTATATCAAATGGGAGCAAACGTTTGACTTGCAGTATGGGGCAAGCTGTTTGAAACTGACCAAAAATGAAAAAATATGTCAAACTTTTGTGCACATTAACGTGTTTTGCGTTGTTGTTCAAAAAGATTTCACCCATTTTGACTAAAGCGCGTTTGCCCCACTCGGAATAAAGCGTGCCTTAGCTAAAGGTAGGTTTCGATCCGGTTGCGGGTAGATTTTGGACCATCAGTATGGGGCAAGCTGCTTGCAATTGACCAAAATCGGAAAATCGATATACACAATTTTTCACTTCGACATCAATCAATCAATCAATCAATTTTCTGGACCCGCTTATCCTTGGGGGGTCGCGGGGGCAGCAGCTCAAGTTGGAGCCTCCAAGCATCTCGATCCTCTGCAACAAAGGATAGATGCTCTGCTGGGATGCCAAGGCGAGACCAACTAAGATCTTCTACGTAATCTCGCCATCGAGTTCTGGGACGGCCTCTAGGCCTTCGACCAATCGGTGTTGAACATAGCAGTTTTTTGGCTGTTCTTTCCTGGGGCATTCGTGTCACATGTCCATACCAACGCAGTTGCGATCTTTCTAGTCGGAGAAGCAGCGATTCGATGTTTAGAGATTCACGAATATCTGCGCTTTTAACCTTGTCCAACAAGATCAAACCGCTAATTCTTCGCAAGAATCCCATTTCGGCTGCTTGAACTCGAGACCTCACTTTCTCATTCATGATCCAACACTCATGGCCATATTATAAGTCAAAATAGGAACATAGACCGATCTGAAAATGGATAGCTTTGCCTTGGTGCAAAGCTCCCGTTTCAGTACCACAGATCGGTGGAGCTGGCGCATTACTCCACTTGCTTTTCCGATGCGGATATCCAATTCGCTATTTTGTCTGCCGTCACTTGTGAATGAGACGCCGAGGTACTTGAATTTCTCTGACTGTTTTAGTGGTACTCCATCACTTCGACATGTTACGTCTTATTATTTCGGACACATTTCACCCTTGAAAACAAAAACACGTTTGCCCAATTCGGAATGGGGTGTACTTTACCTAAAGTTGTGTTTCTACCAAATGGGGGCAAACGTTTGACTTGCAGTATGGGACAAGCTGTTAGAAACTGACCAAAAATGAAAACAATGTCAAATTTTTGTGCACATTACGTGTTTTGTGTTATTGCACAAAAAAGGTTTCACCCATTTTGACTAAAATGCGTTTGCCCCACTCGGAATAAAGTGTGCTTCACCTAAAGTTAAGTTTCGATCCTGAGGGGATAGATTTTGGATCTTCAGTAGGCCTATGGGGCAAGCTGTTTGCAATTGACCAAACATGGAAAATCGCTACACAATTTCGGCACTTCGACGTGTTACGTCTTATTATTACGGACACATTTCACTTTTAGAAACTCAATTAAGTTTTCCCAACTCGGAATGGGGTGTACTTTACCACAAGTTGTGTTCATATCAAATGGAGGCAAACGTTTCACTTCCGGTATGGGGCAAGCTGTTTGAAACTGTCCAAAAATGAAAAAATATGTCAAATTTTTGAGCATATCAACGTTTTTTGTGTTGTTGGTCAATAAAGATTTCACTTATTTTGACTAAAACGCGTTTGCCCCACTCAGAATAAAGAGTGTTCAGACTAAAGTTAAGTTTCGATCCGGTTGCGGGTAAAATTTTGACCATCAGTATGGGGCAAGCTGTTTGCATTTGACCAATAATGGAAAAACGATAAACTCAATTTGGGGCACTTCGACGTGTATGGTCTTATTGTTTCGGAAGCATTTCACCCTTGAGAATAAATCACGTTTGCCCCACTCGGAGTGGGGTGTACTTTACCTAAAGTTGTGTTTCTACCAAATATGGGCAAACGTTTGACCTGCAATATGGGGCAAGCTGTTTGAAACTGACCAAAAATGAAAAAATATGTCAAATTTTTGTGCACGTTAACGTGTTTTGTGTCGTTGGTCAAGAAAGATTTCACCCATTTTGACTAAATTTCGTTTACCCCACTCGGAATAAAGCGTGCTTCTTCGGCAGTTAAGTTTCGATTCGGTTGCGAATAGATTTTGGACCATCAGTATGGGGCAAGCTGTTTACAATTGACCAAACATGGAGAATCGCTACAATATTTTGGCACTTCGACGTGTTACGTCTTATTACGACAGAAGCATTTCATTTTTGGGGTCTAAAATTCGTTTGCCCCACTCGGAATGGAGTGTGCTTCACCTGAAATTGTTTTTGGATTTTGTGGAGATAGATTTTTGACTATCAGTATGGGGCAAGCTGTTTACATATGACCAAGAATGGAAAATCTCTACAAAATTTATGCATTTCGACGTGTTACGTCATATTTTTACGGAAACATTTTACTTTTATTTACTACTAAAGTACGTTTGCCCAACTCGGAATGGGGCGTACTTTACTTAAAGTTGTGTTTATACCAAATGGGGGCAAACGTTTGACTTGCAGTATGGGACAAGCTGTTTGAAACTGACCAAAAATGAATAAATATGTAAAATTTTTGTGCACATCAACGTGTTTTGTGTTGTTGCTCAAAAAAAATTTCACCCATTTTGACTAAAATGCGTTTGCCCCACTTGGAATAAAGCGTGCTTCACCTAAAGTTAAGTTTCGATTCGGTTGCGGGTAGATTTTGGACCATCGGTATGGGGCAAGCTGTTTACAATTGACCAAAATCGGAAAATCGCTACAAAATTTTGGCACTTCGACGTGCTACGTCTTATTATTACGGACACATTTCACAATTGAGAAGAAAAATACGTTTGCCCAACTCGGAATGGGGTGTACTTTATCTAAAATTGTGTTTCTTTCAAATGGGGGCAAAAGTTTGATTTGCAGTATGGGGCAAGCTGTTTGCAATTTACCAAACATGGAAAATCGCTACACAATTTTGGCACTTCGACGTGTTACGTCTCATTATTACGGAAGTACTTCACCCTTGGAGATTAAAATACGTTTGCTCCACTCGGAATGGGGTGTACTTTACCTAAAGTTGTGTTTCTACCAAATGGGGCAAACGTTTGACTTGCAATATGGGGCAAGCTGTTTGAAATGACCAAAAATGAAAAAATATGTCAAATTTTGTGCACATCAACGTGTTTTGTGTTGTTGCTCGAAAAAAATTTCACCGATTTGGACTAAAACGCGTTTGCCCCACTCGGAATAAAGTGTGTTCAGACTAAAGTTAAATTTCGATCCGGTTACAGGTAAATTTGTGACCATCAGTATGGGGCAAGCTGTTTGCAATTGACCAAAATCGAAAAATCGCTACAAAATTTTGGCACTTCGACGTGTTACGTTTCATTATTACGGACACATTTGACCCTTAAAGACTAAAATACGTTTGCCCTACTCGGAATGGGGTGTACTTTACCTAAAGTTGTGTTTATACCAAACGGGGGCAAACGTTTGACTTGCCGTATGGGGCAAGCTGTTTGAAACTGACCAAAAATGAAAAATAATGTCAAATTATTGTGCACATCAACGTGTTTTGTGTTGTTGGTCAAGAAAGATTTCACCCATTTTGACTAAAACGCGTTTGCCCCACTCGGAGTGAAATGTGCTTCACCTGAAATTGTTTTTCGATCCGGTAGGGATAGAATTTTGACCATCAGTATGGGGCAAGCTGTTTGCATTTGACCAATAATGGAAAAAGGATAAACACAAGTTGGGGCACTTCGATGTGTTGAGTCTTATTATTACGGAAACATTTCACCCTTGGGAACTAAAATACGTTTGCCCACTCAGAATGAGGTGTATTATATTTAAAGATGTGTTTATACCGAATAGGGGCATAAGGTTGACTTGCAGTACGGGGCAAGCTGTTTGAAACTGACTAAAAATGAAAAATGGTGTAAAATTTTTGTGCACGTTAACGTGTTTTGTGTTGTTGGTCAAAAAGATTTCACCCATTTTAACAAAAATGCGTTTGCCCCACTCGGAATAAAGCGTGCTTCACGTAAAAGTGTTTTTCGATCCTGTGGGGATAAATTTTGGACCATCAGTGTGGGGCAAGCTGATTGCAATTGACCAATAATGGAAAATCGATATACACATGTTTAGGCACTTCGACGTGTTACGTCTTATTATTACGGACACATTTTACCCTTGGGGACTAAAACACGTTTGCCCCACTCGGAATGGGGCGTACTTTACCACAAGTTGTGTTTATACCAAATGGGGGCAAACGTTTGACTTGCAGTATGGGGCAAGCTGTTTAACATTGACCAAAAATAAAAAAATATGTCAAATTATTGTGCACATCAACGTGTTTTGTGTTGGTCAAGAAAGATTTCACCCATATACGCCCCTGTTCGCGAGTATAATGAAGATTTTGGTTTTCGATTTTTTGAATGTCTAACCAATCTCACAGTCAGGTGTTGCTTAGTGGTTAAGAGTGTTCGCCTTGGAAGCTGGGAGACTGGGTTCTATTCTCAGTCGGGTCAAACCAAAGACTTTAAAACTGGTATCTGCTGTTACACTTACTAAACGCTCAGCAATTAAGTGCAGCGCGGAGGATGAAATGAACAGAGAATAAAAATACGTCAGTGAATTCTTGACAAAATTTCGTCCTGGCGCTAAAGAACCTTAGTAGTTATAAAGCGCCATAAAACCTCACATTTCACAACATGTGTTGCCATTTGCCAGAATGTACAGTGAACCTCCAGTTCTTAGCAATATTTAAGGTGAACTTAAGGCATGTTTAAGCAGATTTGACATTCATGAACTGAAACTTTGCCTAACACGGAAACTTTACGACACAATCTCTTGTAAAAGTAGCTCAATTTGACCCAATAATCTAGTGACGAAATGAAACGGGAAAATGTGCATATTTTGTGCGCATGCTGTGCATTGTGCACGTGCTTAAAGATTTTGATGTGCACAGGTGCTACGTGTGTTGCTATTTTACATGTACAGGTAAATGCTCAAATAATAGTGATAGGTCAATGGACTGAAGCCCCTTCCCCTTATATCCAAGTCATTTTTTTTAGAATACAGATGCACAATTATCCATGTTTATATGGGCAGTTGGAGATCGCTATAAGCAGGTTTGTTGAAGAGAAATTTGAAAATATTTTGCCTCTGTGATGAAATTTAATTGATTTTACAGTAGGCCTACACTCTTCACAAAAAGAAGCTGACAATCAAACGAAACATTTTTAAGAATTGGCGACGTTCTAGGACTTTTAATTGGCGAGAGGAACTTTACACTTTGGAATTGCTCTAATTTTGTTTCACTTCGACCTATATTTTGATTAACACTTTTGATATTGCTTTGATTCTAATTAAGCGTGATGACCTGATTGCAGGTGCAGATATTGCACTGTGACCTCACACAGCGCGAAGAAGTAAACAGAAAGCCCTCAATGCCAATCTCCTTTGTCTATTGCTTCAACTGTGGTTATTTTTTCTAGTTTCCTTTTTTTTAACTATTTCTTCTGAAGAGGGTCAGACGAAAAGCTTCCAGAATGAAATCACTCGAAATAGAAAAAAGAGAGGTTTATTGGATAGAAATATTGTTAACAGGCTGCGTATTAAAGTTTGCTATTGATTTTGTTCAAGTTGACGTCGAAATTTGGTGCTTAGGGCCGAATTTACCAATTCAGATCAACTCAAAGATAGATCAAAATCAAACACCGCTCCACTGATTGGACTTTGAGAAGAACCGCACTTTCGTATTTACCCACTAAAATCAAAGTATAATCAATTGATCCAAGAAGAACAGAGCAAATACTAACTTTTGGACATGAAATATTCATTCAAGCGTGAAAGACTGCAAATATTTCAAAAAGGTTGCGCACAAAGTAGAAAGTTTTGCAAGAGGATGTTAGTTTGAGGTCGGACCTCGAAACTTGTGAGTCATCCAGTTCTATTTCCAGAAAAAGTTAAAAAGCGCTGGGCCAAAGTGGACTTTTGGGGCCATTTTTGTGAAGAAGTATTTGCTGCAACAATTCATGACATATAGGTCTGTTGGTGCCGGTACTCCAGCATCCAGTACCGGTAATTTTTTTGGTTTGGATATGAAGTGCAGAAGTGACTTGCCTTAAAAGTTTAGGTAGTCAGCTGATAGGGCTATATCTAGTCCGTAGATAGTGTCCTACTCTGTCTGGTAAGTGAAGTAAAGAATATGCCGTTTGCTTGTTATCGTTATAGCGGCTTTTAAGTTCTTCTTCGGTAAATATTTTAAAAGCATTACGTCTATTTCGCTGAATCATTTGACAGAATCCCTCCAAAAATTTTATCAACTCCAGTTTCCATAGGCCTATTACGCACTTGAAAATAAAAAAGTAACCGGTAGATAGACTTGTTAGCTGAAAAAAGAATTGCTGCATGAGCGACATGACAGACGCAAATCATTTTAGGTTAAAATGCAATAACTTTGTTCACGTTTTCAACAACTTTTAATAGCTATTTTTACGTATTGCTATCAAGTGTTAGCTACTGACGTTGTCTTTTTGCTGTCAAAACTGCTACGCAGTCAAGGAAAAACGGGAATAACCTTCTCCGTGACGCACCGGTTGTCTGTTGCGTAAAGCCAGTCGTATCGGCTTCGCACCTTTGTTTTAGAAATTTTCAGCTAGTCTAGCCAAAATGGAAAGAAAAAACTTGATTTTTCTTTGATTCGCCGATGTTGGCCGATCAAAATTGGAGCGAAAATCAACCATTTGATTCTTCTTTGATCAACAATCAAAGTTGATCCGTGTTTGTGAATACGAAAAATGCATTAGCTTGCAAGTTGAATCTAACAGTCTAATTTGAGTTGATCGCAGTTTGATTCGTGTTGGTGAATTCGGCCCTTATTCTAATAGGTTTAAATGAGTAATTAATTTAAGTGAGTAAGTAATTAATAGTAGTTAATCTGATCTCCTGAATTTCATATATTTGTATTCTTAAATCTTAACACAATAAAAAAAAAAAGAAAACGAAGACGCCACTGCAAAGAATATGGTGAGTGGTGTTTCGTTTATTCTTTTTTCAATTGTGAGGAGTATGGGGCGCCGTTTGGAAAAAAACATTTCAGGTTTTCCTCATGGTTTTTCGGCCAATTTTGGTTACAATTTGTATAATGTATCATAAAGGAAATTTCCTATGTAATATATAAGAAAAATCATTGCATAAATTGGCCGAAAAAAGCAGCGCAAAACATATCGGTCTATTGAGTAATTAATGCAATAATTTGTCTTATATGTTATGTAAGAAATTTTCAACTTGTTTTGCACTGCTGTTTTTGACAAGTTTGTACAATAATTTGTCTTATATATTATATAGGAAATTTCCTGTGTTTTGCGCCACTTTTTTGACTAATTTATGCATTAATTTGTCATATATATGACATAGGAAGTTTCTTGTATGATGTATTGGACAATTTGTAGTTTAAATTGGCCGAAAAAACATGTGGAAAACCCAAATTATATTTTTCCAAACGGCGCCTTATAAAGTAGACCTATAATAGGCCTACAGTCGTGAACTTGTCCAGAACCAAAATAAAACTTGGGAGGTGAAGAGAAAATGAGAGTGCAATTGCGTACGCATGTCCATGCGTTAGATTTCGGCCAGTTGGCTTAGTCGTTTTAGGCGCAGGAGGTCTTCTTGGGTTTAATTTCAGGAGCGATTAAATGGGCCACAGTCTCGCCATCGTTGTGACGTTTCTTTGAAACTGTATTGCCCGGGCGCTAAGCCGCGGTGATGGGCTCTGCCACTCGTAACACGCTTCGGCTTAATACCTCGAGTATACTGAAGTTTTGATTTTGATTTTTTGAATCTGATTTGATTTTAAAACACTTTTGCGGTTCAACACGAGTTTTGTATAACTTGATATTTCATGTTTTCTGCCTTGATGATTCACTATTAATAAGCTGAAGTTTCAGTAATTGCTCCGGACTTAGCCTAATTATATTAATTTTTGAAAAAAAATCGCATTAATCAAAAATTCGATGGTTTACTGCAGGGTTTCTCTAACTTTTTCGTTTTGCGACGCCGCTGAAAAAAAATTTTCTATGCAACCCCATTATGGATGCTTTCACGTCACAGTTGTCCATGTACCGGAATAGGAATTTGTTCCGGCAGGAATACATAGATTTTTTTAGGAACAAAAGCCGCAATGGAACTTTTTTGTGGCTAACAGGAACAGGAATTCCGGTTGACCGTTTAAAAAATGTTACAGAACTCTTGTCTTGATTGTTTGTTTCAATTTGCATCTTTTTGCTGAAAAAGTTGGTTAACTAGGTATAGATTCTGTGTGTATGATAATTTTTCATATTGGTATTGACATAATCGGTATTTACCTTGACTAAAAATAATCATAAACTGAATGATGACACTTCCTGCTATTGTTGTAGATGAGGAACATTTAGGAATTAGGAATTGTTTTTTTCTAAAATTTAGGAACGGATCGGAATAGGAACAAAGGCTTTAGGTTGGGAATGGAATTAGGAACAAAATTCTTCATTCCGGACAACTCTGTTTCATGTGAATGATATTTAAAGCGTTCCCCATTGCAAATTCTCAAATGCTTGTCATTGCTTATGAATTTTTTTTTGCAGCAACATTATTTTCAAGCAGCATCGCGAGGCAACCCCGCGATTGGTTTTATACAAGATCGTCTATTGAATGTCCAGCATAAACTGGCTAAACTACAACGAAACTCCGTATCTACCATCAACACCAACAATAAAAACTACAGCGTTGATGATGAGAGTAAGTAGATTTTAAAAGATGTGTTTGTTTGGACAAAAATACTGAATAGATCTGATTTGAAAAAATTATTACTAAAAGTAGCTGAGAAATAGAGCATGATCTTGTGAAATTTTGATCAATCAGAAAACCATGACTTACTGTGAGTTTTCACACTGTGTCATTGTTTTTCAGCAAAACCAGAAATTCATACCAACATAAATAATAAATACGAAATTTTGATATTCACAAAGAAAACCATTAATTGCGAGACAGCGTTACCTATCAACCAAAGTTTTGAAATCAGGAACTCTACGTATTCAAACACGCATAATTATCTGGCGCCAACAATTTTCATAAACAATTCCTTTCGTAAAATTTGAAAAAAATTTTTCCGGTGAAATTACAGTCGAAAAAGCTTTGAGTCAGAAGTTGCTTTTTCGTGGTTTTCTCTAGAATTTGAAATAACATTTAAAACTGCTGAACGCTATTTGAAGTGTATACCAAATCAACTGGGTCTGAAATCGTTCCATTGCGTACCCAATGCATCTATTCAATTTTAAACAGTGTGCACCGTTCCATCCATGTTCACTTTCAATCATTTTACCCTTGCCGAAAAGCAATTCTATTTATGTGGATGCAAACATTTAACCTAATTTTGCAAACATTTTGTAAATGTTTAGGTCCAGCAACTTCTAATGTGGAAAGGGCTACCACAATGTGAAGATGCTCTTGCGTGGCTCAAAACAAATGCTGAGCTCTGAAGTGCAGTAAAGGAAAAGATGGGGTGCACTTTAAAGTGCAGAAGGGATTGGATAATGGGAAGGGAAAGCCCTTCGATCAAGCAAATCTTTGAAAAGGTTCCTTGTTTTAAAGGAAATAATGGGTTTGCTTGGGTAAGTTGTCAAACTTTTGAATTTTTTAGTTAACGAAAGCCCCGCTTGCAGTTGCTACAAATACTTTGGCAACCTGTATTTTAAAAACACATTATTGGCTGGAAAGGTTCATAATCATTCTACTCCGACTTCCAGCTGTTTTTCATTTTTAGAATGTTTAATTTACTACTACTTATCAAAATCTTGTAAACTTCCAGGGGGAGGACCCCTTGAGCGCCCCCCAAATATCCACACATGTAATCGAGACTGTGTACAAAACGCTATTCCTGTTTAAAAGAACAAAATTTAAAGTAAATCCCGTAGAAACTTGATCCACATGGAGCGATTTTACACAAAACTAAAACTAAAGTAGTTGTTACAGCAAGTTGAATTATTGTGCATTTTTTGCGTAAACAAGTTTGTTATTGTGCTTTTCTCTTCGAAAGTCAAATTCTCTTCAGTAGATCCTAATTTGGGTGCTTGTTAATCTTAATAATGATTTTGTTCTATATTATCCACAATTAAATAGAATTGTTTCTTTTATGTTAAATTTCCTTTTTGTAACTTTGTGCCAATGTATTAGTAATAGGTATTAGTCACGAGAAGTTTTTGGGAAATTCTTATCGACAATAACAATTTCTTAATGTGTTTTTTTCTCTTAAAATTTTGCTTGTTTTAAACACCCCTGAGTTAACAACTTCTCATGGTCTATTTGGACTTGACTGGTAGAAAGAGTCGACCGCATGTGCTTACTGTTTGATTCTGTTTAGTAAGCTGTAAGTTCCGTTAGGTCGCTAGAACAGTTGAAAACCGCTGCGCTCATTGGTTGTCATTATTCTTCGTGTATTCTGTTTGATTGGTGGAAGACGAGACGTAACTTTGTTTGAATATTACGTTTGGAGTTATAAACAAGGGCCCACATTGTCCAACTTTGAACCTATCAAGGGCCAATGTAAAAGCTAGAGCCCCAATTCGATGCAAATTTAAAACAAACTTCCCCTAAGATATCACCTTGCAAAAATGTTATAGTCTTTGTTGATTGCCCCCTGTAATTGGATGAGCCCCGGGGTCATTTGACCCCCGCTCGTATAGACCCTGCAGTTATTTGGTTGTAGAAATTGATGTTGAGCTGCTAAGTTATGCAGCGAAGCGAAGGTCTGATGTATGGCGTTAAACGTGGTTATGCTCTATGGGGCCTTCTTTTGATTTTTCTTGTTACTTGCTTAGCTTTCCGAAACTTCGTAAGCAACAATAAAATAGCAGCTGCATCTTCAGCCTATATCGTAATTTATTACTTCAATCAAGATTTGGCCCACCCAGAAAATTTAGGTTGCGCGACTGCAGTCACTCGCGTGAAAAGTAACTATATATGTAATGAAACGCGCGTCTTCCGAAAAGTGAACACGCGCGATAGTGGGTGCCTGTGTGAAAGGGAGTTTATAAGAAACGATCAGACAGATCAAAGAAAAGGAAATACCATTAGCCTACACAAAGAAGATTTCTATTAGCAGTAAAAAAATGAAAGCGCAAAAAACAATTATTTCGAAACTCCGAAAAGGCAACAAACTACCGTTGTGAGGTTAACTTCATGACTAAACCTCCCTAGGGAAAGTCTGGGAAAAAAACAACAACATGAAGGAAATGAAAATGATAAGAATTGCATTCCATACTTAATCAAAACAAAAGATGAAACTTGCTGTAACATTCCCTAAAATTGACGTCATAAGTCATTAGAACTGCGGTACAGGCAATGACTGCAAAATTAAATACGTTCACGTCCAGTTGATCAGAAAACAATGCTGGCTAATGGTATATTATATTACCGATATCTGACGACTGGTAAATTTTAATTATGTTGCAAAAGCGAGTTCAATCCCGGAAACATAAGAATCATGCCGCGCTTGCTACAGGTAATCAACTATTTGGCTGACTTTTGGCACTGATCCTTCTAGCCAAGGCAATCCATCCACAGTTTTGATTTAGCACGTGATTTCAGTGGTTTCAAAAAACTTCTTATGAACAGGCAATTAACAGTTTGGCGTTTTCCCACAAATAAAAGAGTATACCCCTGTGGTTTCATACCTATTTTTTACATCTGCCTCGGCCCTGGGCTTTTAGATCTTCTAAATACTAAAAACAATTTTTATAATTTTCGCAGGTGCGGAATGATATCAAATTGCTGTACCCGGAAAAGCAAAGTGACAGTATTTCCAGTGATACCTGTAAAAAGTTCTATATGGTAGAAAAGTCCAACTTAAGGGACAAAACCACAGCCAACCTAGTCAAAGAGATCGACAACTTTATGGTTGATACGGAAGAGTACAATGGTATGTTTATAAATAATTGTGTACCATTCCATAATCGATTTTGAGTTGAAGCAATTCGTTTTTAATGCATGACATTGAATCTATTGCATCCTTTCTAGACGCAGTGAGCAACGTCGCACTGTACTTGCTCCCCAACCTTTTGCCGGCAAGTTACTTAAAAGGAGTGGGTTCCAGCAAAAGATGGAGACCCAGCCTGGTGGAATTACGGCGAAATTTCATCGATGTGCCGCCTGTAGGTAATATGGAAATATTTTGAAAGGGGGATGTAACTAAAACTGACATTGCGTTTTTTCGACGGCTTATGCAAGTAAACTGGCTATTATTTGTCCCACATTGCACCAAAATAATCACCACTTTTTGTTTTGCGGGCCATTTTATATCCAATTTTTAGCTTATCATTTTTTTACACGAAAAATCGCGTTTAGTTTGAACTGGTTTGAACCAACAGGGCGAACCAAACACAGCTCCCGGCAGTTCGGCTCGGCAGCTCGGCTGTTGCAATGCGGAGGAATGACAGTTTCAGTTTTTGGGACCGGTACTTGGTAGTTTGAAATTTTAAGCATTTTTTATTTTCTTTTTTTTTTAATTACGAAGAATCAAAAGCAACTATAAATTTGTTAGTCTGGTCGTTCTTTCCGATTTAGACCCTTAAATTATGGCAATATGAGCACATTTGTTGCGTTCTTACAATCTCATTATCAATGTTTTCGTAAAATAGTAACTACATTCTGACTTAAATCACGCGTTAATAAACTTTGTCGGCCCTCGCGATTTGATCGTTCACACTTCATTACTTTTGTGAAACATTAGATTATGACATAACCCCTGCTGTTTTTGTTTTCCGCTTATATTAGTTTGCCCTGTTGTCACTTTCTATTTCTAATCATGCTCTGATGAAGGACAGTCGAGTTGTCCGAAAACGTTCAGCGTATTTCATTTTCCGTGTGTTATTTTGTAAATAATGTGAATACATAATGCTAAATGTTCTCCGATTATTAGCTGTTGCTGCGGTGCGGGAGGTCTGGGGTTCGATTCCCGGACCGGTCAAATCGGCATAGTGTCGCCAACGACTCGCCACCGTTGCGACGTTTCTTCGGAGCTGTGTAGCCCAGGCGCTAAACCGCGGAGATGGGCCCCGCCACTCGTTACACGCTTCTGCGTAATACCACGATTATAATGAAGATTTGATTGTTTGATTTTGCTACCATTTGGATATTGAAGATCTCCTCTCTACCAAAGTTATATCATTATCAGAAACTCAAAACATTGAAATAGGCTTTCGCCAGTAACTTCGACAAATCTGCCAGTCCCGCATTGCAAAAAAAAATCCTTAGAAAAACGCTGCAAAAATCTTGTTCGTTGCGTACGCAATAAGATGTAAATGATAATTTAAAGCATTGTTTTGTCATTTAAATACATGGAATTGAAAATTTAAAAGATGCTTTTTATCCAGGAACAAAACTTGTTTTAAACAAATATAACTATGTATAAAAATATTTAATAAAAAATGGTTTATATCGCTTTAAAAACGAATTTTTAATGAAAAGCTTTTTTTCTGTTCGTGTTTCTGTCGCTTGCCTTAGTTTCAGCACGCAGAAAAGAAGCTTGATGGTTATATTGAAGTAGTGGCGTAAAGGCACATAGCTATAGCTCTGGGGCGCCCCCTTGTGGGTGAGGAAAATCGAATAACTTTTCAAAATGTTTACTCTAGCTACGCAACTTGCTGATATCCTCCGGCTTTTTGATTAACATATCACAAAATCAAAAAAAAAAAAAAAAAAGACATACCCATAAAGGGAGGATAGCCAGCGGAAAACTTCCAAAGAAACATTTGGCCATTTTAAACACACCCTTACCAAACCATTCCTCACTACAGAAATTAAAAACAAAAAAAAACAAAACAGCAGACTGCATACAAACTCGTGCAACAAGTTCGACTACATAGTCTGACTATCACAGTTCATGCTGCTGGTGAGAACTGTGTATATGGGCCCTAAGGTATTCCCGCGTTTTTTACTACGAAAATCTGCTGTTTTATAAAAAGCTCAATCACTCAAAAAAGTAGTCGGAATTTTTTTTGACAAAGTGGTTTCAGGTTGCAGTAGCAATAAAGTCCTACATTTTGAACAAAAGTTTCAAAAAGTCAATTTTTGCTACACCCCCCTTCAAGTATAAGAAATTTATGAACTTTTACATGATAAAGCATGTGTATTGTGTAATTCGTAAATGTTATCATTCATTTTCTTGTAAAACTAGAGGTAGATTCTGTGTATGCATTCACAGGTTTTCAAGAATTTACAATTCTGATAATATTAAGCAGTAAGTGTGGCTTCAGATTTCCCACCTCTACATCCACTTCTTTTTTAGCATTAAATAATTTTCAAAAAAATGTTAAAGTCTTATAGAAGCCAAGAATGAAAAAAGAACTATGGTAATGATTCCTGGAGTAGTTTATGTTAATGTAACTTTTCATTTTAGGAGGTCTGTTGCGTGGACGAATACTTAGAAGAACGTGCTCGTCACAGCACGGAAGAGCATCCGTGGCAGCCACAACTTTTAATCATTGGAAATGTAATGAAACCCAAGAGAATTTTAGCAATTGTCGATTTAAACTGTTACACTTTTAGAACGTTACCAGAAGCGGTGGCGGTTTGTTTCGAAACATTTTTTTGGGTTTAATCTACAGTACCCTCCAACGACCAATCTACCGTGGTATTTTATACAAAAACAATGGTTTGCCATCAACTCATCTCACGACCATAACATAAAAAAAATTAAGTGAATGAGTTGATGGCACGTTTTTTAAACAAGTAGGCCTACTCTGGCGTAGTTGTTTAATGTACCAATCGGCAACTGCACTATTTGGTGTGATAGCATTGCATCAACACTTTGAATACCGTTGATGGTTTTTCAAACAGAGAAAACTTGAAGATAATGAGTAATCATAGCCCTATTTGACTGTTACAATGGTTAGTTTAACCGCAGTAGATTGATGCCTTTACCATTTTTCTTTTGATTTTATAAAGGTGTTTCATTGCTTCATCATACCCAGTGGTGAAGTTGCCGATTGGTTTTAGCAAACATTTTTTCAGTGAGCTTGTTTGTCATTTGCCAGTATTGCTTGCTTTCTCGCTCAGCTTGTTTTGCAAGTACAGCAACATGATTTACTGTAAATAATGCGCTACTGTTCACGATTAAATGAATATGCTAGCTTACATTTTTTACTTTTGGTCTGTTTTACATTATGCGTTTGAATTAATGAAGGCTTAATATAGCAGGTACAAAAGTCGTACATTGCTCAATTATTCGTGCTGCTTGTTTTTTGCTGGCTATGTATTGTTTTGCAATATGTTGCTTTTGTTTCGTGACGTGTTGTGAAAACCAGTGGTAAAATTGCATTCAATTTCATCAACATGATTGAGTTTTTAAGCAATGTAAGTTTTCTACGCATTTACTAGCTAAAGTGATATTAACAAAGCTGTGTCAGTTTGGTAAGGAGCTGCTATAGCATTTTAAGCTAAACACAATGGTTTCCGCTTTTTTGTTTTGCCCAACTTGCGATGTCCTTGGTTGAATCTAATAATGCAATTTATGAAATGAAATTAATGCCTTTACTTATCGCGAAAAAATGCGCTTGTAGATTGCAATTAAATTCACGATTCAGTTTGACCACTTCACTGGTTTGTTCAATCGATATACTGTATAGATAGTCGCTACATTCAGATTTTTTCAATTTGATAAACCGTTGCACTTAATTGGTGACTAAGCGAAGTAAGCATAAAACAACCAAAGTAGACACTTGCAATAACAACTAACTTATGGTGGTTTTTGTGGTTGTGCTGATCATTTTGCTGGGGTAGTTTTTTTTTTTCGGTCATTTCTTGGTCATTCACCGATTTTTTTTCGCAATAACCGAAATCTTCTAAACTTTTTCGGTCACACTAACCGTAAATGAAATTGCAAGTGACGCACAAATATCCGTATTACAGTCACTACAAAACCGAAAACACCTTTATTTGGAGATAGATCACTTAAACTTTATACTCAGACCAAAAAAATTAAAGTGACCGAAAAAAGAAACGCGTAAGACTGCTACAATTGATCACATGACTGAAGTAACTAGTTGAAAAACAAAAATAGAATTCAACTGACATAATTACAATGCTTGTGATAACCAAATATTGTTTGATTACTTTAACGTTTCCATTTAGGTAGTTCAATCAATATAAGAGCTTGCGGAAATCAAATTTTCGGCATCA
Source organism: Trididemnum miniatum (assembly GCA_964006365.1). Lineage (NCBI taxonomy): Eukaryota > Metazoa > Chordata > Ascidiacea > Aplousobranchia > Didemnidae > Trididemnum > Trididemnum miniatum. Next base: position 3,982,793 of record OZ023235.1, on the reverse strand, counting down.
ATTAACCATTACATTTGTTTGATTCAACCAGTGCACGCAATTCCAATAACCAAGCAAAAAGTTATTTTAACCGTTTAATGTGATTATTTTGACTAAATAATTTACTCGCAACAACCCGTTATCCAGCTTCAGTTAACATTCATATTTGGTTGATTCAACCAACAAACCTATTACCAAGTATCTTCATTTTAACCACTTCATGTAGTTGTTTCAACCAATATAAACGATTTCAACAAACAAATAATTAACTTAAAATAAATCACAAGTTTGGTTAAATAAACTAAAAAAAAACATTCGTTACAACCAAATTTTTTAGTAAACTCTACCAAGCCTGTTGGCTGGGTTAAGCAATAAAAACAGTAGCAGCAACCTAAAGTTAAGCTTAGATCAACCACTGCATTTCGTTAAGTCAAATCAAAAATTACTTAAAGCAATCAAACATCTTGTTTAATCCAACCGCTTTATTTGGTCGGTTAAACCCATTTAATTGTTTACAGCAACAAAATATTTGGTTTAAGTTAACCACTACATATAGTTGATTCAACCAAAAAAGCTACTTGTAATGACCAAACATTTCGTTTATTTCAACCATTAACTATGAGTTACTTAAACTGAAAAGATCATTTGTCTTGATCAAAAATATGGCTTAAATTAATTATTGCAACTTGTCAATTCAACCAAAAAAAACACATGTAATAACTGAGTGGTTTGGTTGGTTTGATCTTTGCTCATGGTTAGTTCAACCAAAATAAACGTTTGAAACAAAAACGTAAATCGCTTAACCTAATGGTTATTATTTGATTGATTCAATCAAGAAAATCACTTGAAGCAACCAAATATTTGGCTTAAAAAAACCAAGAGACTTGGTTGATGCAACCAATTATATTACTTGCACCAACTACATGTTGTAGTTGGGTTAATATAGCAATTGGTTGCTATAACTAATATTAACAGTTCAAACAACCCAACTGAAGAGTTAACACAACCAATATTTTTGATATACCTTAACCGCTTATTTTGTTTACCTAAATCAATTTTATCACTTGATTTCACCAAAAATTTTGGTTTTTAGATAACACGTTTTTGTTTATTAATCAATTTTACTGCTAAACTTGACCAATTTTCTGTTTAACGTTAACCAAAATAATGAGTTGGACACAAATTTTGGTTGCTATGACCAACTTTTATGGTTGTCTTGACCAACTTTTTTCATTGACGAATGAAAAATTATTGTAATTTTAACCAAACATTTAGGTTAACGTAACCGAGGTATATGGTTATTTCAACTGACTATGATGGTTATCTCAACCAAATATGTTGGTTAAATACGACAGAAAAATTGCTCGTTTTTACTATAAAATTGGTAAAGTTAATCAGTTTTAATTGTTAAATCAACCATTTTCGTCATTCCATTTTTTTGTTAGATTAACCAATAAAATGAGTTGGACACAGATTCTGGTTGAGTTAACTAATTTATGTGGTTGTGCCAACCAACTTTTTCTCTGAGTGTACAGGAAGTGGTTATTTTTACGGACTCGCAACATTTGTCTCTTTGGTAGTACATTTGTACGGGCTTGTACATATTTATAGCTCTTAGTACGGGCCCGTACAAATAACCACTGCCTTGAGAGCTATTACGTGGCAGCATATTGTATTGATGCATTGCGCCATGCTCTTACCCAAGACTTTTACTGCATTTCGTTAGATTTACCCATCTATTGGTAAACCTTTTATTACTAGGTGAAACCATACTAACTCAAATGATATCAAGCCTTCTACACAACTGATGTGGTCGTACGTCATTCGCCACTTCTCAAAAATTATTCTTGCTTATTCTAATAGTATTATTCAGGCAAAAATACGGACCGTATTCAGGCTTGCTGTAATCTGGTATAGATTATATTCAAGCAAAAATGGGGCTTACTTGAATTAAGCCGTGGTTCAACTTCAAGGTTAGGGTTCAGGGATAGAATTTAGGGTTAGGCCCTAACCTCTACTAACAGACTAATAACCCCAATAGTAATATATCCGCCTGCTTAATTCAAACAAACTCCGCAAAAACCACTGTAACTTCCAAAACTTTTCTTGTTTTCGTTGTGAAATTTTCAATGAATAAAACCTGAAGTCTACTGCTGTACCGTACACCCTATCCTCTCGGGAATGTTAGGCCTAACAAGGTAGTTTTGTTGTATATATTGCTTTTGCACTGAATACAATACTTTTGAGGTAAGATTTTGCCTCCGTGCACATGCTGCGACGATGCTCGAATAATGCTTACGATTAGGCTACGTAAAATGCCTCATGAAGTCCAATGCTGCATTCTTTTAAGTCCTTGTTCTTCAGTAAAATTTTTGCCGTGTTAACTGTTCGGCTCCTATCAGTTCAAGCACTGAAATATACTTAGTTCAAGCCTAACGCACAAGCTGCTGCCAGGGGCGGATCCAGGGGGGGGGGTGTGGGAGGCATCCCCCCACCAGCCATTTTCAACAAAACTTTAGATAAAATTTTTCCATACTTTCGAACCTCTTCATACCAATATGTCTGAGTCGCCTTAAGCACGCATAATCGAAACTGTGTGAAAAAAATGCATCATATTTGGTAAAGCACTCAAAATTTGGGCCAAAAACATGAACAAAATTTGCCTGAAAACTGTTCAAAAAGCACTAAAATAGCCATTACAGTACGTCAAGTTTCAAAAATTTTCCGGGGAAGCATGCCCCCGGATCCTCCTAGAGTCGTTTTTGTTACTCAAGTTGCTTAAAATTATCTCTGCCGGGAAAAACTATGCACGAAAAGATGACGGAATTTGGTGCCCTCTCCCTGAAAAAATTTTTGAATACCGGTACGCCTCTGACATGAAACAATTTTAAAGGACTTATTTACGCTTGTTTTCGGGTCTAAACATCTTTGTATTTAGTTTACATTCAACCCAATTCAAAATTATATCTTCCCCACCAAAACTTTCTGGATCCGCCCCTGGCTTTCTCCTCTCAAATCAGTCGTTTTTAAGCAAAACTAGCAGCTAGCGCAAAACGATTGTTGTATGCGAATTATGTTTATTGGGTAATAAATGCGCTTAAAACCAAAAACGCAGTTAAGTGGGGGCTGCAAAGGTTGGCATAGGTCTAGAGGAATTACGTTCACCGGACATAGACTATATAAATTTGCTTGAAGTTTTTTTCGCTATTACGGTAAGCTTACTATAACCTCATCTAAAAAATTATTTAGGTTTTACTATTGCCACAGTTTTGTACTGCCTTGCAGTGGCGTACGCAAGGGGAGGGGGGTTCGGGGGTCAACCCCTCCCCTTGTCGCGGATATGACCCCTAATGGCGTATACAAGTGAGGGGGCCGGGAGTCACCTCCCCCCCCTGACAACCGCAGAAAAAATTAATTCTTGCTTAATTTTGAAACAAACCAGCTTTTCTTCGTGCAGAGCTTGCCGAAATTGCTATCATGTTTTTTCTGTTCGGTCCAAAGAGTCAATGAAGTCTACCAAAGATCAACTAGACAGTCAGTCGATAAACTCAGTTTATTCTTTCCCCGCCATCCGACAACTAAACTACAAAGAAGCACAAGGTATCAAGGAGTCAATATATGGAATTCTATTCCAACGGAAAGGAAATCACTAAATTTTCAGTTTTTCAAAACTCGTCTCAAAACATTACTTATGTCCAAGTATGACGAATAAATTCAATTGACTTGCTTGTCTTGGTAATCAACGATGCAGCGCCGTGCTCAATTGATGCTTCGTCTCTGTCATTATTGTGGTCGCTTACCTCATTTCCCCAATATGATAAGTTTGATACCCGTAATTTATTAACTAAGCTGATAGATTTATTCCTTACATATTTAATATCTGACACTGGGAGGTTGCTTGACTAGATGATCGCAGGGTCCATTCGCAACTTCCCTGTCGCATTCGTGATTATTTTTCTTCGATCATGATTTTTGCGAATGATTTTAACGAGCGACTTAAATAAATATGTTCTGCTCTATTTTCCACTCAAAATCAAGTGAAGAGCAAAAAAAAGTCTTCGTCTAGCGATCTGGCTACGCTGCATGTCAACTTTTTTGTTTCCAGCCAGCGGGAAATACTGTACATCGCAACGCAAGAAAGTTTTTCGAGCATTAATGTGTCCGGGCCCCGCAAAACATGACGGACCCCGGTACTTTGTACACCTTGCCCCCCTCTCACCGGCCCTGGCCACAGCATAAAAGCGGGTTTACATTTGTTGCAACTTGCGTAAAGATTCATCCGGTTTTAGACGCATAAGGTTGAAGGGTGTATCGGTTGTTTTGTAAAACGCCATACGACTGCTTTCTACGAAGCCATGGAAAGTTGGCGTAAGCCTACGTCAAGGCTTCCACTTCTTTGTGATTCACGTCATTGTACGTACAAAAAATCATTTCTATTTCGAGTGAATCCACCAAAAAGGCATTCGGTTGTAGTAAATTAATATTTTAGGGTGGAGTTTATGCTTTGTTTCACTAAATAAAAGATTTAATGCGAAACAAATGTAGGCTATAGTTCACTGTTGGCTCAAGTTGGTTTACACTTGAGTTTTTGAATTAAAGAAAGTAAGGGTCAGCGCAAGCTCGAATGATAGCTGCGTTCGAAACATCTGGCATATTTTAGGAACTACTGGTTTAAAAAAGTTGTCAGTAAAAAAGTTTTTCAGTGAGACATGGCAACCCTATTATCGTACTTACAGAAATGGAAGCTGAAGCTCTTTACTAAGACGGTCACCGCTGCTTTCCATCAACAAGGAGGCAACTCGTGAGCTTAAGGTTGTTGCCGAAGGTCGCATCCTCCTTTCTCTGCTGAGCCAACTTACCTCGGCGTTAAGCTGGACAGATCGCTCACATACCGTCGACATCTAGAGTCACTGCGCAAAAATTAGCAACACGCGTTGGTCTTTTGAGGCGCCTAGCAGGATTAAGCTGGGGGGCTGGTGCCAGAACGTTGCGCACAGCTACCTTGGCCTTGATCCACTCTGCTGCAGAGTACTGTGCTCCTGTTTAGAGTCAAAGTGTTCACACGTGCCTTATTGACAAGCCCATCAACGACGCTTTGCACCTTGGTGACTGGATGCCTGCGTCCCACAACGGACAACCTATTTGTTCTATCAGGCATCACACCGACTGAGCTTCGTCGAAAGAGAGCCACACTGTCTTTGGCTTGTCGTGCCCAGAAGCCTGGTCATCTAATCCACGATCGGCTCACGTCCCACCCTTACGGAGGGCATCGACAGCTTAAATCAAGACACCCCTTTGTGCCTGCTGCTCTGGAACTGCTCAGAGATGCAAGCGAACTGGGCATCAAAGCAGCAAGATGAGCATACTGCCGGTGGAGCATTGGGTGGCGGGAGGGCACTTCTCGTCTGCATTCATTTTTTGATGATGTGGACACCCTTCTACCTGGAATGGGGCTTCCCAGACCCGCCTGGGACCGGCTGAACCGTCTCCGGACTGAAGTCGGCCTTTTTCGGTCATTAAGGCATAAATTGGATACGGCTTCCACGGCGTCCTGTAAGTGTGGTGCAGAGGAACAGCCTGCAGACCATATTATAACATCGTGTACCATATACTGCCATTGAAATGGATTCGGGGTGTGCTCACTGTGAACGAGAGCTTGACAAAGTGGCTGTTGATACATGCCCAGCCATTTAGATGATAGCCTACTACCTCGCAATGCAACATCGCACCCACACGAAGAAGAAGTGAGAAGAGTAACTTAATCCATGTGTTTTCTACGTTACAGCTTTTAATCAACTAAAAATGTTAATTGACTAAAAGCTGTAACTATTAACTATTATTTTAACAACCAGTTTGATTAATAGAGTGGGATTAACCGTAAGCACATCATTATAATACAAAGTTGCGTGTATCTTGTAACGTTGTGAGGAAACAAAATTAAAGACGACATCATTCAGTATGATAAGCGTTGATACTTTGCATAGTCTTAGCATTCGTAAAACATCCAGTTATCAATTGCTGCTAATGAACTAGCGGTACATAGCAAAAACAAAATACGTATGTTGGATTAGATTTTTCAGTAGAATTTTAGACCATACCAGCAAAAATCGTATTGAAAATAATACGTGTCCATAAACAAAAGGTTGTTATTCATGAAATTCACCCGGTAGAGATGCGGCATAGTGTCAATTGGTCAACGTAGATTATCCTCCACTGACAACCTGTTTACTTGACGAGAAGGTGGGGATTTTCTTGTCGGTGATAGATAAGAATCCTTTAAGCTTCCTTTCGGGGATAAGACCATGATTTTTGACTTAGACAGCGAATGGGGGTCTACTAAAGTTCCAGATGTGGACGAAAATGGAGATGACAGAGTTGGAAAATGAGGGTCTGTTAAACTTCTCGGAGATGAGGCAGACATTGGAGATGCCAAAGATGATGATAGGTGGTCTCGGTTTGTTAAACTTTTAGAAGTCAGAGACGAAGGTGAACCAGATCTTGACCGACGTGGACTTTTCAAGCCACGAGAGGTTTTCAATGGGGGTGGTTTGTTTAATGTCACGAAAGACCCCTGTAACAAATTATTTGTTGTAAAATTAATTTGGTCTTTTGCTTGCATATGCAAAATCCACGCAAATGTTTATAGGCTCAGTCATTAACATTACAAGAAATACAACTTTACAAAATCAACGCGTTAAATGAGGCCTACGAGCCGTCAACATGGGAAGTTGGTTGTGACACAAATAATTGTGATGAAATATTTTTTTAATAAAATGGAAATCAAATCGTCTAGTGTGTGAAATTCCAGATGTTTATTAGGTGAATTCAATTTTAACAAATTTGCATTAAACATAAAGCAAGTGAGACTCAACTAGTTAATTGTAATCGATTTTCAACGATTTGCTTGGAATGCATTCACGATTGGTCGGACACACAAACGATTACAGCATTTAAAAAGGCAAACCTGTAACACAAATGCTGGAAGCATTACGTTATCAAGAGGCATGTCCCGAACAGTGTCTTCACTCGTATCACTACCCAATAAAGCTTCTTCTCCTATATCCTCCAAAGTCTTTCTGTCAAAAAAAAAATGTCAGCAATGTCACTCATCACTCCTTGCAGGTTACAAACACCAATTGGGCTACATGAAAAAAATTAAAAATCTAACCAACAAAGGGCGAAATAATAGCAGCTAAAGCAGCAAAGCATTAGCATGGTATGCACCGCTAAAAGCAGCAAGCAAGATTTGACATAAAACTAAAACCATTACAAAGTTGTTATAAATACAAATCGTGACGAATCACGTTTTGTAAGTAAGAATTTTTTTTCTTTGAGGAAGGTGGGATATTGAGAGTGAGACCATAATGAGGTCGAGTCGCGTCTGCATCTGCAAATAAGTGGGTAGTCCTGGGGGACTGTAGCGGCGTAGCTAGGCTACAAGTAACTTAGTTGTGAGTTGATGTTTATAGGTTGTTCACTGAGGATCGTCGTTTGAGGCTGGTCACCTGCTAAAGGTAGGAAATAATGTAGAAAAGAAGCTAAAATGTTTAGGATGAATAATTTAGCAACGAGTCTTTTTACAGTCTGGAATGAGTTTAGCCTGGGTTGGCTGTGGGTAACAGGTAAAACAAGACTTTTATTACAGTCGAAACATTCGTTAATGTTTTTAACTTCAATTTTAACGATAAGTTAATGCAATAGGGTGTTAACTTTTTTTGAATTTGCACTAGTTCTTACGATTTACACCTTAAGTAAATTTTACAGGGCACAAATCATCAATAAAACTTAATGGATTTTTTTTCGAAAATATTAATGTTTTTATGGGGGGGGGGCGAAGATTTTTAAAGGGGCGCAAAGTCAATTTTTAATGTAAGTCGAAAACTACTTTAGATAAAAAGTCTATCTGTTTTTAATACATTTTTATGGGTTGTCTACAACAGAAAAAACGTTATGCGCAAAAAACGTGATTTAGCAAAAATACAAAAAAAAAATTGCAGTTAATTTTTTTTCTAAATGCAACTCTGCATTTTTTACGTTTATGAAAAACTTCGAATTTAAAAAAAAACACGAAATAAAATTGACAATTTTTTACATCCACACAAAAGAATGCGCAGATATCCATTGGCAGCCGGCGCATTATTGTGTATGGTGGTAAAGAATTGTCATCGGCACAAACAGGCAAATTGAAAAGAACAGCGTCCTTTATTGTATCGGTGTACGTCCCAATATTTTTTCGTACCCACTTAAACCCTCGTGCTCCCGAAGGTCCAAATAACATGCTTTTTTTGAGAGATGCTGTGCTTGATCATATGCGCATCGGTAACGAGTAGGTGAAAGTGTTAAGAAAAATCTTTCTGAAACGCTTCTATGCCTGGATAAATCCGACAAATGTTGCTCTTAATATTCATTTTAAAACCCCAGCTTACAAGATCGATCATCTTAAAGATCCCAATTAATCTCTTCCAAAAAGCGAAGGACATTGAAGCATTGGCTTTGAAAAAAACACTCACTAAGTCTTCCTTCAGCAAAGCAAGCAAGCAGGTACTCTGTGTCCACACTGGCGACATCACATTTTGGAATAGTGTGGATAACCATAACCGCACTTGTGAACGGTTTATAGGAAAAATGTCGAAATGTTGTCTTGAAAAATTCATGATAGTTCCACACCGAGCTCAAGAAAAAAAGTGGATATGCGAATTCGTGGCTACATCAGCCAAGGGGAAAAATTAATTGAAAATGTCCCAATTTTGTTTCGTGTTTTTTTGAATTCGAAGTTTTTCATAAACGTAAAAAAATGCAGAGTTGCAATTAGAAAAAAAATTAACTGCGATTTTTTAATTTTTTGTTTTGGGGTATTTTTGCAAAATCACGTTTTTTGCTCATAACACTTTTTTTGTTGAAAATCAGGTATTCTGCATCGTTTGACTCCAAACTCGACTTTCTACTGTATCTAAAGTAGTTTTCGACCTACATCGAAAATTGGCTTTGCGCTCCTTAAAAATTATTGCGTCCCCCCAGCAAACATTAATATTTTCGAAAAAAATTTTTGCATCAAGTTTCTGTGATGATTTGTACCCTGTAAATCGTATAAACTAGTGCAAATCCAAAAAAAGAGCAAAAAGTTAACACCCTATTAATGCAATCTTGAATATATGGAGAAGTTGTCAACCTTGTTTTGCAAGAAAAACATATTTCCTTCCATTCATCCAACATACACACCACAGCAAATGTGTAAATAACCGAATCCGAGAGTGCTCCTATCACAAGAACATGCATATAAGCCTTTTTGTTAAAGACACCAAGATTCCCAAGAATATTCAAAAACACGAGCACCAACAAACTTTTGCCTATCCTTCGTAATCGTTTGATCAAGCGTTTGTTCTTACGAACTTTTGCCCTGAAAAAGATACTATTGTCACGCAAAACGATTTTACAATATTTGCACATTATTCATAATACCATGAGCACTATTTTGGCTATGCAAAAGTACAGTTCCTTTAAAAAAAAAAGAACAAATATACATACTGAAGAACTGATGTTGTATGCTCCATAAAAAATGTTTTGGCTTCAAACCCATCTTCAATAGCCCCACCAAGATTTTCTGCTAGTTTTCGCTTGAAAGCTAAATAAGATGGTATAAACAGTCCCATTATTCCACATAGAACGAAGTAGAAGTAAATTTGAAAAAGTATAGACGGTGCGGAATTTCCGAAGTATACGACACACCCAGTAGGAGTAGCTTCAAGTACATGCAAATATGCTTCACCAACAACAAAAACAAATAAAACGAATGGAAACACAAGCACTAGTAAACACAACACCACTTTTCGAGCCCATTCCACCAAATAATGGATGGGTTTTGAGCGAATGATAGGATGTGTCGAAAAACAATGTTGCCGAAACCACAAGCTAATGAGAGCGATTTGCAAACAAAAAGCATACAGCACGCTTAGAACTCTTAAGGCTGTAGCACAAAGGTGTTTATCGTCTTTGGTGAGAAGTGGTAAGAGGATGAGTGAGAAGGATGTTGATGTCAAAAACAAACTCAACACTGTGGCCACGCATAATCTGTAGTAGATTTTGCCATTTCTTACTTTCATATTCAATACGCAATAAGGGTATGAATATCGATACACACAGAATAACAGATATCCCGCTAATACAGTTATTATGAGTGTAGTTATTTCAGATGCGATCCAGTGAGGTAGTCCGTAAATTGCATAAACATCCGAAGCTTCGCTTGTAGCATTGGTCACATAGGTCGTTAGCTCCATTTACAGAATGACTCTGACTTGAATAACATGTACGTACATTATATACCATTTTAGCCAAGATCAACCAAACTTGAATTTAGGTTACATTCTTCATTTATCTGCAAACTGCAGCCAATTGAAACAGCGTTTCTTAAACAAAGACCACTTGTCCGCAAATTAAGCCTAATTTGGTAGGCTAGAACATGCGCATAATTAAGTCTGACGATGGACGGAACATACCGGATGTTAGGCGAATAATTTTACAAGGATATACTCTATAACCAGTATAACGGGAGTGCGCCATACAGCGCACGCGTACCCAATGTGGCACGCCATAGGCTCGAACGTAGCACGTGAACATTTTGGTAAAAACTAATTCTTCGATTCTTGGAACAGAATAGAGTTTTATTCGTTGCTCATACACAACATCAATAACCATATGAATAAATGACACAATTTTGAAAAAAGGAGCAATAGGCTACTGCGAAGGGACTATAGGTCTTCAAGTCAAGCAGCAGCCCTATTATTGCAATTATTGAATAGCCCATAAAAATATCAAAAGCCTTAAATCACCATGTTTACTTCCGCACTTCTGGACATAAAATTGTTTTAGTATTATTATAAGATTGAATAATTATGTGAAGTTTGAAATTACCGGTATGAGTTTTATAGAAGTTTATCATAATGCTAATTATTTGAAAGCGGCGTGGCACGCGGTAAGGTGATTTTGAAAACTTTTGCCCGCATCCTCATTCGAGTTGTACACTTCTGCCCTATATGCCTATAAAAACTAACTTGATAAAGCGTCTTGAAATTTATGAAATGTGCTCCATTATGGCCATACCAGCAGAAATCGGCGCCCCACTTCGAACATCAACAACCTACTCATCGCCAACGTAATGCCATGAAGAAATTGGAGATGAGGAACGTTGTTCTTCACTTTTCGACTTACGTCCTTACTCCTTGTAGTTACCATTGGGCAATATAATGAGTAGGATTTTTTTGGTCTAGGCAAGTTAACTCTCGAGCTACGTCATCAGTTCCTGCATGCTGACAATACCGTTTAAGCACAAAATCAATATATTTTATTTCAAAACCAACGTTTTGGTCCACACCCTATTACTGTTGACGAAGTTTAAAATACCGGTACCTGAATCGTTGTGTAATTAGCGCAAAACAATTCTGTGCTCCGTCAAGCGTTTATTCCTGATGGTGTAAAGTTAACATGTGGATGTACAATTACTAAAGCGGTTCGTTTAAATAATTATTAATGTATTAGTGCTGGTATTAGTAAAAGAACCTCATCGAGTAGGCTTATAAACAATCACCACTGCCTCACTCAGCAGATACAAAGGGAAAGAATCTGATCAATAGGATGCATTATGCCATGCTTTTCGCCGAGACTACTATAACCTCAGATTTCCCATCTATCGGCAAAATGTTATTTATTATTGGGTAAAATCATGCTAACTCAAATGATATCAAGCTGTCCAGACGACTGCTGTGGTGATAGGTCATTTGCCATTTTTTAAAAAATAATTCAGATCGAAAACAGTTTAGAAAAGGCGCGGAAATCCGCGGTACACCACTCTGGAAATCCGCCTGTTTTGTTACGTTTAAAATAGAGATGGCATGGGCCGCTAAGAGACCCACCAACGAGCCGTTAACCGGTCTTTTTATTGGTCCGCTAACGGCCCAGCTCTATCTCTTGTTTCTAATTGGGCCGATAACGAGCCGCTATCAATTTTTTAAATCGCTTTCAGTTTTCCTTTAAATGTGGCTGAAGGTTCATAAAAGAATGGGCTCTGTGCCGGCCGGGCTTTATTTTTGGAATGAGCTGCTGGTTCGGTTACCGCTACTGGGCAGGAGGTTTCGGGCCATGAGCAGTCCGGGCTGAAGAAAAGCCAGCCCGAGTCATCTCTAGTTTGAAATCCTTGCTCTTTTTCATATCGATCGAATGACTGCGCTGAAAAAAAAACAACTGAAAAATTCTCGATGAATAAAAACCTGAAGGCTACTGCTGTACACTCTCTCCTCCAGGAAATGTTAGGCATAACAAGCTAGTTTTACTGTTTTGTTTGTTCTTTTTTCTTTCACTTTTTAATATATTTTAGAGATAAGACTGCTTTGATTCCGTTTTAAAACAGTTGCTGCGATTATGCTTGAATGATGCTCAGGGCCTACATTATGCTAAGTGCTTCATGAAGTTCAATACTGACTTCGTTTTAATATCTCTGTATCTTGCACTTCATATTCAAATTTTAATGTTGACCAGTAGGCTTCTATCAGTTAAAGACAAACATACCCCTGCATCTAGTAATGCGAATGTTGTCTGCAAACTGCGTTGCCTAATAAACGCGTGTTAAGCAAAAACGCAGTCAAGGGCGGCATTATTCAGGCCGAACATTTAAGCTGCTGCCTTTCCAATCAGTCGTCTTTATGAGCAAGGAGTTGCAGCTTGCAATACGGATGTTCTCTGCAAACTGCGTTTATTGCGTAATAAACGCGCCAGCAAAAACGCAGTTAAGGGCGGCGCTTTTCTTGGAGATGCGGATACATTTCACAACATTTAACCTTTATCTTACAACATAGAACATAATATATCTTACAACATAGAACATAACACAAAACATTCAACCAATAACCATGATTTAATTATAAAAGCACAAAATATTTTTGCATTTTTTTCATCTTATTACGAGGGAAAAACAAAGGGTAGCGAGAGAACTCTTTGGTAAAAACAGGATGCTAGTCGTGCAAAAATAGTTGCCTATTGGCTTGCAAATAAAATGGTTTGACTTTTGCAGTAGCCTCCTCTTAAACCTCGTTTATATTTGGCGTAAGTTTTAGCAAACGCTGAGCGTGCCAAGATGGATTTCGTTCAAATTAGCGTAAAAATGATTCTACGCTGAACGTAGTTTTGCTTGCTAAGTAGGCAAGAATTGCCTTTATACGGCTCAGATGGCCGAAAGAGTGTCTGCCTCGGGAGCTGCAGTAGCCTGTAGACTAGGGTTTGATTCCGAGTCGCGTCAAACCAACGACTTTAAATTTGGTATTCACAGCTTCCCTGCTTGACGCTCAGCATTAAAGCGACAGTGAGTAGAACAAGCCGGCAAGTACACTTGTGCCGTTGGGAACAGCACTGAGCGGGATTCCCCCATCTTGGTGTGGTAGACAGATGGCTGGCAACTCCTAAGCGAGCTTGTATAGCGCATTGATCTCTTTCTTGTGATAGGAAGATGAATATCAACTAAATACAAATTTATGGATTTGCAACTGTGGGCTTTCATCCTTCCAAAACAAGTAAGGGCGTTTAATATCCTTGTTAGCAATCGCTTATGAAAAAAATATTAATCTGTGTTTTTCATTTGCTTAATAGAGAGCGAATAACTAATCACAAAGTGTTGTTAACTTACCAGTTATCAGATGACAAAACGGAAACAGCGTCTGCCAGAGTAGAGTCATGGACGGTATTTTGTTTTTCTTGCCCGCATAGCGGTAGATTCGCAATTCGACTATTATTATATTATCGTTTATTTCAGACTCGAAGTTCATACAAAACTAAAAAAAGAACATAACACACACACAGTATAAACGTAAACAAAAATAAATAAATATAAGCCGAAGCCACCCAACTAACACATTACACCAGTGATGGAGTACTCGAGTACAGTGCCCGTACTCGAGTACCATTTTTTAAGTACTTGTACTCGGAACCCCAGGTACTCGGTTAATACTCGTACTCGAAGGTCAATGTACTCGGTACTCGGTCAAAAAAAGCGCCGGGTACAAGAGTACATGTGGCTTTCGCTTTCGAAAGTGAAAACACAACATCTGCGGACATAAAGACCTTTTTTTTCTTTTTTGGTCTTCATCGATTTTCAGTGGAAAAAAGTACTCGTACTCGAGAACCTTTTTCAAAATCAGTGCTCGTACTCGAAGTTTTTTGCGGTACTCGCACTCGGAAGTTGAATACTCGACTCCATAACTGCATTATACTGGCAAAAATCACAGAGATGCAATTGAAAATATTTCAATGTTAACTCAGACGCAAATACGCCTAACAGTCCACAGATACAGTAATTACCAAAATACAGAGGAAAAGAAAATAAAGCATTACATTCACAACACATCGCAAGTATCTGTAAGTAGCATTCTCAGCAATCATAAGAAAACGCGCAACTCCGCTACCTATCCCAAGTACACTACGACCTAGAGTGTACGATAAAAGGTAACCGGTTAGCATTTATTTCGAGCTACAAAGTCTCGTCAGGTGCACTAATCCCCGTAAGCAGATCAGTCTGCCAGCACTCTTTGACGCCTTGGAGGACGGAGCTAGAAGCTAGTTATCGTGCACTCTAGGTCGTAGTGTACTTGGGATAGGTAGCGGGGTTGCGCGTTTTCTCATGATTGCTGAGTATGCTACTTACAGATACTTGCGATGTGTTGTGAATGTAATGCTTTTGCTCAGTCAACTGTCCGTTTCAAAAGAAAATAACTTCAGAAAACGAAAAAACAAAAACAAATAATTACAGACAGCACTGAGTCATAACAGGTGTTATCCAAAATCAGCTTTGACAAGGACAAGTAAAGCAAAGCTAGAAAAGCATGTTCTCGTAGTGTTTCCAATACGGAGAGGTAAAAAAGCAATTTGACAAGACTAAACTTTGCATAAGCAAGGCGAGAAATGAAGGCAAATAATTGCTTACGAATCAAGGCATCTAATGTGACAATATTGAAAGAGACTTGATGTTCACTAGCACTGGCATAACGTGAATGATCAAAGAGCATACGAAATTAATTATTAAATACAAAACGCATGCGTCTATAAGAACTATGCAGGTCCTGCGACCACAAATGACTGGCAAATAATGTGGCATAGTACGCGTTGAAGATCGTTTTTTTTGTTTTTTTTTTGACGAATGTGGAGCACATTTTAAACTTAGCTTTAACTTTGTTGGCAATACAGAACGTCGATTTCCTTGCCTGAAAATGTTATTTCGATTAAGAGTCAGGTCATATCGTACGACTCAATAATGGTATTCAAAACTTCCTTGCTTGAAGTTCAACAGTAAATCAATTGTGTGGTGAACGAGCCGAGTTAGAAAAAGCAATTTACAGACTCTTCCCCCTTTAAGTGGCAGACAGATGCTGGAGTTATGCGATCTATTCGCTGTCAAACTATACTGTGTATTAGAAGCTTCCGAAAAAAGAAGCTTGAAAATGCAAAAGATAAAGCTTATGCGACAAAAAATGTCATTTAAATTTTGAAGCATTTACGAAAATGTGATTGATTTATAGAACTTGGGGTGTCACAATTAGATTGTGCGAGTAGATTTTGTAGTCTCTCACAGTACTTACAAAATAAACAGCACAATACAACACTCTAGTCTCTGTCGATGACGTAATATATGTCGGTGACGAAACAATATTCTCTAGACCAGGGGTGTGCAACCTTTTTCACTGGGGGGTCGCTTTCGAAAATTTTAACAACGTCGAGGGCCAGTTACCGTCAAATATGTATAAAATTATAAAATGCTAAACACAACCCGTGTATTATAGACGGTACAAATAGCTAAATAAATCGATTTAAAAAAAAAATGTTTTGTCCTGCCATCGTCGAGGGCCACATTGACTGGCCTGGAGGGCCGGATTGTGGCCCGCGGGCCGTGGATTGCACACCCCTGCTCTAGACCAACATGCCTCTGATTGTCTCTCGCTTGCCGAGACTGCACAGCAAATATAGACATTGATGGGATTTGTTTGTTAGAAGCTTCCTAACTTATTATTGGAATCAGGCAAAAAGTTTTTAAAAGTTTCATCCAACTCTATTGTCCTCATCCCCTCGCTAATGAATGATAAATCCAACAGGCACGTCAAACGTGGTTTTCCAACTGCGAATCATTTAGTTGCTGACCTGCAAAAAACAATGTTTTTTGTATTTTAATAATCCCTTGCTCTCGGATGGAAATCTTGTCATAAAACGATACATCACAGACAATTTAGAATAGTCGAAACATTTTGGAGACAGTAGCTATACAACAGTTATCGCTGAATAATTTTTGGTTTGTTTGAAGTGCATCGTAAATATACGGTTAATACTGACATTTCAAAATCCAAATGTGTGGAACTTTAACACAACTCCTAACCTTCATGCTTACCTAGCAATTGCAAAATTTACACTAGGCAATTCAATTTCTTCATAGTATTTAACATTTGCACCCATATCCTTCAGCAACTAAGCAGCCATCTACTGTAGGTACT
This sequence comes from Trididemnum miniatum, assembly GCA_964006365.1. Taxonomy (NCBI): domain Eukaryota; kingdom Metazoa; phylum Chordata; class Ascidiacea; order Aplousobranchia; family Didemnidae; genus Trididemnum; species Trididemnum miniatum. The sequence goes on along the minus strand of OZ023235.1, from coordinate 3,966,297 downwards.
AAACACAGTCCATTACCACTGCCCATATTATTGCTTAACTACCCATAAATAAAACTTACTCTGCTGCATTCTCATGATCCTTTACAAGTTCATGATATTGTACAAGGACCATACTTTTGCGTTTTGGCAGAATTTCTAGATGTTATCATCATATTTTTTGTTTCATAATTCTGTATTTTTCCTTTTAATGTTTCCATTGAGTCTTGCATTGTTCATCTGTCAAAGAACATCAGCAGAATGATAAACATGCTTATTGCCGATCGATTCCGTATTGACTGACCACAAACTAGACACTATTGGTATTGATGCTGCTAATCCAGTTTCCGTTAATGCATAGCATCCTTTAAATCATAAATCTGTGATTGTGTATTACATGAATGAATACAGCATACTGGTAAGTTAATGCAAAATATTATCTTTTAGCCACCATTTTGACAACAAACTTTGAACTTAATAAAGGTAAATGCAGTTTCTACGTTAATTTAAGGAAGTGTCCATTTTGCCGTTAATGGCAAAGCACTGATAGGCAAATTTTCTCAAAACTGATTGAGTGTACTATAGACGCAAGCCAATCAACAGTCATGCGTATACACGCCTATATTTTTTAGCCAATCACTAAATCAGTATTTTGCCATTAGCAGCAAAATAGACACTGCCCAAATTTAAAGTATGAAAAGTTTACAAGTGTTACCAGCGATGCAATAAATTTTGGTTTATAAATGAACTTTATTTATATATGCAAGTATTTAGGTACGGTATGTTCTGTCAGCTTGGTTAATTTGGAACAAATGATTTATTAAATAGTGGTTCAATCAAATTGCTGTTCATTTAATTAATAGATTCCCAGTACTAAAATAGAAATTTGGTCATATTCCAAATTTTTGAAGTGGATACAAGCAAAATCAAGCAACACACAGTGTTTTACATATTGGCTTTATACAGATGATACTGGCACAGTAGATGGTAATCCTAGAGCTGTACTGCAGCAGCACAAGGTTATCACAGACACATATTAGAGTAGACTGTAAACTCATTACCTACAACATCTTAAGGTTCAACACTGAAACACTTTAAATTATGCACCAGTAGTTTTGTTCTATTCTTTTTTTTTTTTTCTTCTCTTTCATTGCCTTACCTCTTTCTTTATCTACCCTTTCACCCCCCTCCCCGACTTGAAATGGCTAACTAGGTTTGCAATAGGTCATATTATTGCTTTTTGTATACTTTAGTTGTTGTTGTTGTTTTTTTGTTTTTTTTGCGTCGTAACTAATATGTAAATATGCAGGGGGTGCGGGCTAGAAGACCGTGCGGTCATTACCGACACCTCCTTGTGCTAAAATATTAATTTGTGAAATAATCACTTTGTTGCTTTGAGCACTAAAATAAATGAATCTTGAGTCTTGAATCTTGTATTAGTGCATTAATAAATGTACATAAATGCCTTATTTAAAAAATTACAAGCATTTTCGTTGGTGAAAAAACAATCTCTATTTTTACATAATGATGTTGTCACCAAAACTAGCAACAATATTTGCATCTAACAATGGTTTAGTGTAAAATATTGCCTTTTAAATGTCACCTAAGCTATTTAGGCCACTCCTGTACTGGTGTACCGGTAACCTTTCATGGTGCAGGTAACACCTTCCATGCTTTATCATTCAACAGAATAAAAACGCACCTACTTTCTTGGTTAACTAAAACTGCACAAAATAGAACAAACAGATTACACTGTACAGTACTTACATGAGGGCATCCATATCCTTCAGCAACCTGTTTCTAACAAATTAGCTTTACACATTGGTTGTTGTAGTACCGGTATTTGTTTCTAAAATTCCACCAGCAAGTATACCGGTATTGTTCTCGTAGGTGCTCCAGATTTTTAGGGGATGCTAATATAGTGAAAAAACCATGAAGCACAAATCAGTTTAACAAGATTCTAACCAACACCTGTAGACTAGAAACAAAACTAGTCAAATCAATATGGACAGATACATAGGCCTGGTTCTCACGTATACACAAATATATCTTTGGAATCTGACTCTCTTCATCGGAGTAGCCTGTGCACTACCCAGTACTGGTATAGTTAATGATTAGTCTTATGTAGGAAGTCAACAAAAAAGTTTTATTTAGTCGAAAAAGAATGAAGGATATATCCACGAGTAAGATCTGTAAGAGGGCTTTTTTACTGATAACTCTTGCCAAAGATCTAGGTCTGGCAAAAAAGGCAAAAAGCTAAGATAACAGGGTAAGGCTAACCTCAAACAACTCTCTTGCTAGGCTGAACTGCTGAAGTAAAACGCTAAGCAATAAGTTTATGGGTACCACGTGTAGTATCAGCCCCCAGGTTCGGTTAGGATTGTTTGGTTAGGATTAGGTTTGGTTAGGGTTAAATTTAGTTAGGATTCGGTTCAGTTACAACCCTAACCGAAGCCAATCCTAACCAGAACCTAACCGAACCTAGGGGCTGATACAAGACGATACCCTAAGTTTATTTTATTAGCCTAGCAAAAAAACTGTGGTAAGGCTAACCTCATGTAACTCTCCGGCTAGGCGAAGTAAAACGCTATGCATAAAGTTTATTTCACTAGCCTATAGGCTCGTGAAAAATTTATACCCTATACAAAGTTTTTTCCAACAAGCCTATGCCTGCATCGCTAGTCTTAGCAAGAGGACCTACTGAGGGTGTTACTAAATAGTACATGTCCGCGATGTCCACGATGTCCGCGATGTCAACGATGTCCGCGATGTCCCAAATTGCGATGTCCGCGATGTCCCAAATTGCGATGTCCGCGATGTCCACGATGTCCGCGATGTCCACGATGTCCGCGATGTCCAAGATGTCCGCGATGTCCACGATGTCCGCGATGTCCCAAATTGCGATGTCCGCGATGTCCACGATGTCCGCGATGTCCACGATGTCCGCGATGTCCCAAATTGCGATGTCCGCGATGTCAACGATGTCCGCGATGTCAACGATGTCCGCGATGTCAACGATGTCCGCGATGTCAACGATGTCCGCGATGTCCGATGTTGCGATGTCCGCGATGTGCGAAATTGTTCAGAATTAAAATGTGCGAAATTGTTCGAAATTGTTCAGAATCAGAATGTTCAGACTGTTAGACAAGTGATTTCATGGGCTTTTGTTTGACCACAGTCGCAGACGATGGAGAAGATGAACTTTTAAAAGAAAATAAAGACTGAGACTGCAGTAGTCTGCCTGAGTACTAAGTTATATACTGTACTTTGTGATTACCAGGTGATAATTCTCAGTTTGCAATGCATCAAAGTGCAAACAGAAGGCTATTTATTGTTGTTAAATCGCTAAATCCAATGTCAGTTGGGCAATGACTAAGAATAATACTGATATGTGAACATACTATCAGTCAGTCAGTGGCGGTTTTTGCTTCACATTGTGGAATAGGCTATCAGTACCTCTGAAATTATTGGGTGGGAAGTTGAAACTCAGAACTGGATCTGGGGTTGAACTGCCTTAGCTAAGCTACCGTGTGAGGGCGAGGCTACCCTACCATGTCAACAAAAAGTTTACGTAGGATGGGTACTGTACTGGGTATTTCCGCAATAGTTCTATTAGGAAAAGTCATGAATGATTAAACCGTTAAAATGTGTTTTTTTATAGTTTGTTGATAGGTTATCAAATTTCCAACAAACTGCTCAGTGCTACTGTAACGGTATTCAAAAAATATTTTAGCATTTAGCTTAAAAATGAATTATATTTAAGTACCAGTACTCATTGTCAATCGGTAAGTCAACCCTCCTCTCTGCCTTTCTTAAGACTACTGGTATTGGTTACGATATTTTAACATTTACCGGTACTGTGTTGTTGCAGGTATTTTCAAATAAGGAGTTGCTAAATATTGCTTTTACATATTTAAACAACTACTAGAATGGATCCTGCACATGCAAGAAAACAAATGAAGTATATATCAGTGTGGGGCAATCTGGTAATGCTGGTTTTACGCTGAATGTGGTCGAATTTGCACAAAAGTATGAATAACTGTGCATAATAGAAAGTTGGTTGTATTGCATGATTAACAGCAAGAGCATTCACCAATCATCCTGAAAGTATACTCAGCATTCAAGTCGTCCTTGATGTTTAAATAAAAATTTTAGGGGTGAACAATTTGACTTATATACCCTTGAAAATGCATTATTTTGTGTTGATCAACAAGTGCCTGCCATACTAATATGTGAGGCAAACTCACTTGCTCATCACACCAACAAAAGTTTATATGTTTCCATTCATACATCGAGAAAACAGTGAAAAAATTAATGGACCTGTGAACTGGGTCCAAGCATCTTTCTCCCAGTGGACTACAGATATTAGGTGTTTAGAAAATGTTATACAACATAAGTAAATGTTGGTGCTAATTGTGATTACCGGTAACAACTTGTGGATACTGTATGGACACGTTTGGTAGATGACGGATAAGTAGTTCAACAACGATCTTTTCAAGAATTTGAAAGCTGAAGTTATGGGAACTCAGACGTCAAAATCACTTTAAAAGCTATTGATTTATGGTTTTGGAAAGGATCCTCTCGTCAGCAACGAAATTAAAGAAAAAAAGTCTGAACCCACAGAAAAGATTATTTGCAAGGATGATTTGGGGAAAAATAAAAACGTTTTGCTAATGTTCTGCAACAATATCTATATGGTTTTATGTACATTATTAGGACTTGTTGTTGCCTGTTGGTGCACAGTAGCTTTGGTCACTGTGCTTTTCATCGTCTTTTTTTCCGGCTTGCTGCTTATGTTGTTGTTTTTTTTGTATGCAGTTTTGAGTATGTTTTTTTTTCTTTTGTTTTTTTGCTTTATCTCTGGCTGTTGTGCTTTATTTATTCTTTCTATGGGCTAATTTAGCCTGAAATAAACTGATTGATTGATATGATCACAATAAACTGAATAGGTTTATTTGTATGTTTTACATTGCGTGCTCAAGGCAAAGCTATTATCTTTTATTTTACTTTCATCAAAGTTATTGATTTTCAATCCATCACCTTTTTTAATTACACTGTATATACGTTTTTTTCTTTCACTTTTCGCAAGTGATTTGTTGGCAGCATAATCAAACGGGATAAAGTTGTCGGTTGGGTGAGTCAATGTGAGCTAAACTGTAAACAAGAAAACAAAATGGCCATGCCAAATAAGTAAATCCAGCTGTTCATTACGACTAGCACCAGTACAGTAGCTTCGATAAAAATTGTGATTAAAAAGCATACCGTACTCTATTGTTGTGGTAATATAATCTCACTGTTCACCCTAATCAAAATCATGATTAGTCTTGATAATTATAGAGGATATAGAATTACTAGCGTTTATGCAACCATTAAAAATTCTGGATTGATGTCTCTAAAGTTTATGTTGAACATGACATAGTTATCATTGTTGGGTATGTGTCCATGGTTATGATGTTCGTTGCCTTGCTTTTGTTGTAAAGATATTTTTATTGAAGGAGCTGGTGAAATGGTATCAATCAGAATGGGCTCTTTTCTATTGAGGTCTTATAATTAGCTTTGCGATGCTGTTTAACACATAAATTAGCTTTTATCAAAAACGCAGAAATGTTCTTGAATTACTTATGAAGTGTTACTTATTCTGTTGATATTATGTCATTGTTAATGTGCATTTCAAAATGTTTCCGTCTTTTAATACACAACGAAAGTACGTGGATATGAGGTGGGTAAGAAAAGAAGCATGGTCGAGGTGATAAGTGAGACACGATAATTGGCGTTGAAGAATGTATGTCGAATTGTCGATGGCCGAATGCCCGCCTCTGGAGCTGTAGACTCGAGTCAAACCAATAACTTTAAAATTGGTATTCGCAGCTTCCCTGCTTGACACTCAGCATTAAAGGGACAGTGTGAAGAACATGTCGGCAAGTTTACTTGTGCCGTTGGGAAAGGTTAAAGGTACTTAGCGGGACTCCTCCATCTTAGTGTGGTAGATAGATGGCTGGCACCTTCTAAACGAGCTTGTTATAGCGCTTTGATCGCTTTCTCGTGATGGGAGGATAAATATGCCAACCCCTTCCCCCCGAAAAAAAAAAAAAAAAGTAGTCCCATCATTGACCAGAGATGCTGGTGAACAATGGCGCTCTTCGTGCTGTCTGAAGGGCAGTCGCATCAATACGAGGAAAGGTAAAGGACAGATTAAACTGTGTGCTGACTGTCCTCAGCTTATTAGTTGTTGATTTTTAGCCTTTTGGTATAACAGCGTGTTGTAATTCGGCAGCCCTAAAATATTCAACAACGTGATTTTAAGGGCTGTAGGGAAAATATTTACAACCTTTTGTAAACGCCTGATTTCAGACGTCTCATCGTGGCACAATTCGACTTCTATTCCCGTACGCCGGAAAACTCATATCAACACAAAAATAACAACTATGGAAAACGATACACGAGGCAAAACGGATTAATGCTTAGACATGCCAGTCGGTTCTGACATGGCATGGCTGTATGACTGATGATGATGATGATGTCCAGAATTATCCGGTGTTCTCCCCGTCAACGGAGGTGGCCGGATTCACCCCATTTGACTGCATTTCCATACCGCCCGTCTCCATTTCTCTCGATCCAAGGCATCTTCCTTTTCTAACCCCAACTTCTTCACTTCTTCTTCAACTTTTCTCTTCCATGTGCTTTTTGGCCGACCTCTTCTTCTTTTACCCATAACTTCCAAGTCTAGAGCCTTTCTCAAGATGTTACCATCTTCCCTTCTCAGCACATGGCCATACCACCTCACAGCATTCGCCTTCGCTATCATTCCCAACGACTCAACCAAACCCAACATCTCCATCAATTCTTTCGTGATTTTCTTGTCCATTAACTTAACACCACACATGGCTCTCAACATAGCTCTCTCTGTTCTTCTCAAAATCGCAACTTCTCCTTCCGTTAGACACCACGTTTCACTCCCATACAGAATCGCTGAACGCACACAGCTCTGATACACTCTTCCTTTTATCTTAAGCGAAAACCTTCTACCATAGAGCACCTCACCACATTCTCTGAACTTCAACCATCCAATTCTCGTTCTTGCTGTCACCGCCGCCTCAGATCCACCACTCGCATTAAGTCTATCGCCCAAATAGCAAAAACTTTTAACAGTCTCCACTCCATCACACAGCTTCTCCTGTGGCAGCCGCGTTCCCGTCATCCCACGCCTGCATACTTCACAGACAAATCCTTTTGCAAGGGCCCCTGACACCCTCTTGATTTTCGCACACCTTCCATGAATCCAACAACCACATTTAGTACATAGCAAAGAGTTCACCATCACTCTTCTCCCACACACTCCGCATGGATCAGTCTTACTCTTTTGTATCTCTCCATCTGTTCCACTCACCATCACTTTCGTTTTTATGTTGTTTACCTTCAAACCTTTACATTCCAGAGACTCTCTCCACCTTCCAAACTTATAACGCAGCTCCTCCATAGAATCTCCCATTAGCACCAAATCGTCTGCGTACAGCACTTCATTCATCAAGCCCTCTCTTGCCTTTTCTGTCACAACATCCATTACAATGGCAAACAGCAATGGTGACAGTACTGAACCTTGATGTACTCCTACTGTCACAGAAAATTCGTCAGAGTATCCCGACCCGACTCTTACTTTTGTTGTGGCCCCTTCATATAGACTCATCACTGCTTTCACCATTCCCTCCGGTACACATCTTTTTCTCAGTGCCCATTCTACCACTTTTCTTGGAACTCTGTCAAACGCCTTCTCCAAATCAACAAAGCACATGTACAAACATTTATCCATCTCGCGGTATACTTCTTGCAATCTCCTCACTACAAATAGTGCATCTATCGTCCCCCTTCCAGGCATAAATCCAAACTGCATATCATCCAGAGCTATCATCCCTCGTATCCTCTTTTCCAATACTCGTTCTACAACCTTCATTCCGTGCTCCAATAATTTCACACCTCTATAAGAAGCACAACTCCTTACGTCACCCTTTCGTTTGAAAATTGGCAACATTACACTTGTCTTCCATTCGTCTGGCATACCTGCTCCATCCAATACTTTCTGACATAGTTCTGTCATCACCTCTACTCCAACTTGGCCACTTGCATTTATCATTTCGATGTTTACTTCTGACAAACCAGCTGCTCTTCCTGTTTTCATAACCTTTATGGCCTTTAGCACCTCTGCAGGAGTAATCCTCTCTATGGGTCCTTCTACCATGTCTGCATCGGTCACCTGATCCCACACGTTTTCTTCGTTCATAATCTTCTCCATGTGTTCTTTCCAAACTCTTTTCCTGTCATCCTCCGAGAAAGCCAGCCTTCCAGCACTGTCTCTTAAGCAACTTCCACCTTCAACATCTTTCCCATCTCTTTTCATGGACTTTAAAAACTTAAAAATGCTGTTCGGGGTCTTGCCCAATTCGTTCAGTTCTTTTTCAGCCTCTATTTTCATGGTTCTTGCCACCACTTTTTTTGCTTTCTTCTTTAAGCTATTGTACACCTCCTTGTTCTCTTCAGATCTTGCATTGCACCATGTCTTGTACGCTTCCTTCTTCCTCGCAATAGCATCCTTGACATTATCATTCCACCACCATGTGCTTCCTCCATGTCTACGTAAAGTTTTCTTTCCACACAACTCATCACATGCTTTCAAGACTCCTTCTTTGAAAGATTTCCACAAATCAGGAGCTTCCATATCCACCAACTCTCTTACTCTCTGCTTAAAGTTGCTTTTTGTCTCCTCTTCTTTCAATTTCCACACTCTTCTACATATGATGTTAGTTTTCCTCCCAGGTCTTTTCAGTTTTCTACCTCGTACATTAGCAACTATAAGACCATGCTGTAACTCTCCCGGAATCACCTTTACATCAGTCACATATTTCCTTTGATTTCTTCCAACCAGCACAAAGTCAATTTCTGTACCATTTCCTCCAGATCTGTACGTTATCTTTCTCTCTTCCTTCTTCTTAAACCATGTGTTGGCCACGCATAACTCTTTCTCATCGCAGAACTCTAATAGCAATCTTCCTTCCATATTTCTCTCACCTACTCCATTTCCTCCATGTACATTCTCAAATCCATCGACTGATTGTCCCACATGTCCATTAAAATCTCCCAAACCCATCACCATTTCATTGTTGCTCTTAAGGTCCCATTCACAAGCCAGCTCATCATAGAAGCGTTGCTTCTCTGCCACTGATCTTCCACATTGAGGACCATACGCACATATCACTCTCATGATCTCTTTTCCAATCATCATCACCATCGACATCACCCTATCGCTTCTTCTTCGAACTTCCACCACATTGCTACATAGTTCTTCTTTCGCCAAAATACCCACTCCGCCTACCCTAGCATCGTTTCCTGACCACCAAAACTTGTATCTCCGTTCTTTAACACCCATAAATCGAGCTCCTTCACCTCTCCATCTCACTTCCTGTATGCAGCATACATCTACGTTTCTCTTTCGTAGCTCTTCGCAAACCTCCGTTCCTCTTCCACATATACTTCCCACATTCCAACTCCCAAACTTCATTCCCCCCAACCCGGAGATTCTTCGCACCCCCTGCCCACTTAAGGGCTGCCGGGGACTAGGGGCCATTTGTTTTTTATTTGCAGTCATAACGAGATTTTTGGAGCAAAGATTTAACAGCCGCATGCCCTTGCTGACGCCAACCACAGTTTTCGGCGGTGGGCCTAGCCTTCGCCTCAATAGGCATACTCCTACAAGGCAGTAGGGTTGCTGACATAAATTTAGCCAATCAGCCGAGACTGTTGCCCGTGTGGTGCCCCGAGGAGGCATATGTCAGCATGATGAAGGTGACGGGACTAGTGCCTCTGAGCCCCAGGAATTCGGATACCCAAAAAGGTGCTCGAAAGCCTAGGCGGCTGCTCAGAGTGCAAAAGTGCTACCCATTCACACTTCAACAACCACACTTACACATGATAACATCAAAAATAAACTTGGCCTACATAAAAACGAACCAACATAGCAACAAAATAACCACTGGCTTAGGCTTCTACCAAAAAAGCCGAATAATAATGATTTATGTTCAATTTCTGCTCAAAGTCTCGGTGACGAAGATTTTGTTCGATTTGAATTGACTAGGCTATTTGTTGGACGGTGGACTTTTTTATTTGGCTTCAAACTGTCTCTTATGCGGTGAACGCTGAACGTCGATATGGAAACTGTGAATAGTCGACCAAGTTGTAAATTATCGGTTGATCCAGTTAGGAGTCGAACTTTTAAGTTTTCTTTTTCGATGCAGACACACCTAAAAAGATCTAAAAATGATTCCTGAACTTCCCTTACACATGACTTGCAGCTGCTGTAGCACCAACGCTACGTACAAGCAACAAGCATATGAAGCACTGCTGTGGCATAAAATCAAAAGTTATTCAAAATGCATGTGATTTGAATACCAATAAAGTTCGACTGTCAAGGAGGCTCCGGAGTTTCACTGGTATAGTGGTATACCTACATACCAAGGAACGTCGTACTTTTAACGTTGAGCTCCAACAACGAATTACGTAACAAGCCAAACTTATTTTTACCATATTTGGAGTTGCAAGATATTGCGGCGTTCCCTCTGAAGTTTTTTTTGGCTTGAATGCCGCCGCTTCTACTAAAGTTATCTGCATCCGGTTCCAGTTTCCGGCTGTCGGAAACCTTTGTCGGCGAATCCACTTCATCTTCCAACTTCCGATTCCACATTCTTGGAAAGAAACTAACATCAAAAAAATAAAAATTTGTAATAAAGCTTCGATATATAAAAAACATAGTTCTGAAACGAGCTCTGCTCGCGAGCTCGTGCGAGCGAGCTCGTACTTGTTGCTATCAAACTCGCCTTTTTAACAGGTACTCATAAGCCTCTGAGCGAAGGTGCACTTATAGTTAAAAAGAAAAGAACGCATCGCATATTCACAAAAGCTACTTACACCCAGGGCCGGATTTACCAATAGGCTAGGCAGGCTGAAGCCTAGGGCCTCGGAGAAATAAGGGGCCTCGTCACGAACAACGAAGACCTTCTTTTTATCAAGATCTTTTTTTGGAAATCGACCATCAAAGACCTTTATAGGCCTAAACGTAGAGACAAGACCTTTATAGGTCTAAACGTAGAGACAAGAGCGTATTTAGGTGGGAGCATTGTGCCTTAGCCCCCTTTTTGACTTTGCCTTTTAGTAAAAAAGAACAAAATTAATGGTGCCACGTGACTAAAGTATGCCATACTCTTTTAATGGTTTCTGCAGCTTATGGCCAGGGGACTGGGATGAGGGGTATGCATACTCCCACCAGCCATTTTCAAAAATGTTTTGATGTATACAATTTTTTCCATCATTTCAAACTTTTTTGATAGCAAAAAGCCTTACGCCTTCAGCACGTACATCGAAAACGAGCGAACAAAATGCATCATATTTGGCAAAGCTCTCACGAATAGGGTCAAAAAATTAAAAAAAATTTGCGTGAAAATTATTCAAAAAGCACTAAAATAATCACTAAAGCATTAACTGGCGGCCCGCGGTCCAAATCTGGACCTTCCAAATGCTGAAGCTGGACCCCAATAAAGTTTTTAGCCAATCAAATATTTTCCAAGTGATAACGTAAAACTTTATCATAAATACAACAGAATAAACCTTAAAAATAGGCGAGGTTTTTGTTTGTCCTGTTGTAACCTTCTCGTGGGTGCGATCGAAGAGTTATGCGTTAATTAAGATATAACTTTAACTAAAATCGACTGGTTAGTGTATCGATTAAGGATAACGTTATCTTTGTGGCAGGTCTTGGGTTGGATTCCCGGGCTATTTACATTGGACACATTGTCGCCATCAGCTCGCTACAGCTGCGATGTTTCTACGGAGCTGCATTGCCTAGGCGCTAAGCCGCGGAAATTGGCCCCACTACTCGATACACGCTTCGGCGTAATATCCCGAGTATAGCGAAGATTTGATTTTATTTAAATTCTTATCTTACAGCGCGCCAAAAATAGCGACTGAAGGCACTTTTCATTTAGTATTTTTAAAACAATAATGGATCGCAATGGAAGGTAACAAGTAAAAAGATAACGATAAATGCGATGGAGAGCCCCGGTGTTCATGGTATTACGCCGAAGCGATAACCAGCGCACGTGACAGGGCCTATTTCTGCGAAGTAGCGTCTAAGCAACACACCCAGGAGCGGATCCAGAAAGTTTTGGTGGGGGGATGTAATTTTGAATTAGGTTGAATGTTAAGTAAATGCAAAGACGTTTAGACCCGCAAATGGGCGTAAATAAGCCTTTTGAAAATGTTTGATGTCAGAGGCGTATACAAAATTGTATTTGAGGGAAGGAGCACCAATTTATGTCACTTTTTCAAGCGTATTTTTTTCCGGCAGAGTTAATTTTAAGCAACTTAAGTACCAAAAACGACTCTAGGGGATCCGGGGGCATGCTCCGCAGGAAAAACTTTGAAAATTTCATTTTGCAATGGCCATTTTAGTGCTTTTTGAAGAATTTTTGGGAAACTTTGTCATATTTTTGGTCCCTAACTTTGAGTGCTTCACCAAATAACATGATGCATTTTGTTCGCACAGTTTCAATTATGCGTGCTTAAGGCGACTAAGACGTATTGCTGTGAAGAGGTTCGAAATTATGGAAAAATGTTATTCATCCAAAACATTGTTAAAAATGGCTGGTGGGAAGGAATGCATACCGGTACCCCACACCTCCCTCTGGATCCGCTCCTGAACACACCTTTGAACTCCAAAGAAACATAGCAGCGGTGGCAAGCCGTTGGCGATTCTTACCCTGTCCACATGTCCAGTTCAAGCAGCTCCGAAAGCCCACGGGCTGTCTGCGTCACAATTGAAATTTTCATGTCGTAATCACTTACTTCAACAAATTGACTAAGAATCAAAAAATGGTTATGATGCCGCAAGCGTGTCGGTCATTAGAACCACTCAAACTCGACATGTGGACAGGGTAACTACGTCCGATTTGGTAACCCGGAAATTGAACCCTAAACCTCCCGCGCCGATAGCAAGTCTTCAATTATTTAGTCAACCGACTAGTATATTTTTTTTGCCCTAATCAAATCAGCCATGAATTTGTTTCTGGACCTTTGCAAATAATGAAGTTGTCTTTCTGGACCGATCCTGATTATAGTTGAGTAGCCCTGCACTACAGCATGTAAATTTTCAAAATTTTTCCGGGGGAGCATGCCCCCGGACCTCCTAGAGCCTTTTCTGTGTCTCAATCAGCTTCAAATTAGTTCTGCCGAAACAAATACGCTTGAAAAAAATGTGGAAATTATGCCCCCCCCCCATTCAAAATTTCTCGCTACGCCACTGCTTAAAGATGAGTCTGATCGTTGCTCATTAGGGCCTCATTGATCAAATAGCCTAGGGCCTCTCATTGTCTAAATCCGGCCCTGCTTACACCCTTTATAACAACTATAGTAACACGAAACCATGAATACTAACTCGATACGAGCTAACAGATAGGCGTCCTGCCATACAGATCTTACTCAATTAGCTGCAATACTACAACTATAAATCGCATTATATCGATACATGAAAAATACTATTATAGTCACACTAGTCAAACCCCCATCATTCTGAAATTAAGTTATTCCTAATTAATGAAGCATGAAAAAACGGTAAAAATTTATGAAGGCATAGATAGTGGCATGGCATACACATCAAAACTAGACCTACCTACATCTCTAATTAAATGAAAATGCCTCATGAATCGCGAAGTCCAGATTTCTGAGAACCTTAAATATTGAAAGTGGATATTTTTGCCACACCATTATTTTTATGGTTGATATGTTCCACGAAATTAAATCTTTAAAAACATTGAAATGGACCAATGGTGTATACCAAAATAGAGTTATGGAATGGCATATATAATATATATGCAGTTTGTGCACTATTGGATTGGTCCTGCATTTTTCTTTTGGCTTCATACATACGCCTTGTAGAAGTCTATTTGGAATTTACGTCATGGCACATATGTGTTCCGTTGGCCCTTAAAGGGTCAACTAAGTATTACATATCGAAGAACTCTATCAACACTTTGACCAGACAATAAACATCAGTCTATGACAACGCAGAAAAATCTAATTTACCTTATCAATAGACTATTGGGAGACTTTTGGGAGTCACAGACCTCCAGTTCGCCATAAAATAGACCGTTAGGAACGTATAGATAAGAGCACGCTGATATTGAAAGTGTGAACTTGCGATCCTGAAAATACCGTTATGTGCTTAGCATCAAAAACTAGAACCAGCAAAATATTAAATGCAGCTAGTTATCTTGCAGGTTTCGTGGGTAAGCCTCACTTCAATCACTTAGCGTGATTTCCAGTAGTGTATTCAGCGGGGGATTGTTTTATGCCATGCTTCCTCCCCTTTTGCCTCTCTTAATTGGATTTTCACAAAGTCCAGAAGGAACGGCAGTTGAAGATTAAGCAACTGCTGGAGCATGTGGTCGTGCCCCCTCCCCTTTGAAACTTCTCGCTATGCCACTGTCAGTATGGTACAGATAGCCGGAAACTCCTAAGCTAGTTCGTACTAGCGCTTGATCTCTTTCTTGTAACAAGATAGGTAAATAACATGCAATTAAGCTCAACTGTTTCATTCTAACCTTTCTTTACTTAAAGCCCAATTATAGTTTTGGCGAAGGCGGGATAACATGAATCTTATGTCCCCAAATCACAAACTGGGACGCAATCAGGAAGACTAAAGGAGCAGATGCCCTACTTTAGCTGACAACCAATATTTTGCAGAATACACGCTGGATTACCGCGAGGCATCAACAACTGCCACTACATTCACATTTTTCTTAGTCAAATCATACAATTTTACATTGTTTGGCGTAACGCCAGCGCAGGAGTTGGAGAAAAGTAATTGTAACTTCCACTACAGTTGAATTGACTAGGATATTTGTTGGACGGTGGACTTTTTTATTCGGCTTCAAACTGTCTCTTATGCGGTGAACGCTGAACGTCGATATGGAAACTGTGAATAGTCGACCAAGTTGTAAATTATCGGTTGATCCAGTTAGGAGTCGACTTTTAAGTTTTCTTTATCGATGCAGACACACCTAAAAAGATCTAAAAATGGTTCCTGAACTTCCCTTACACATGGCCATTGGCCAAACTTATTTTTACCATATTGGGAGTTGCAAGACATTGCGGCGTTCCCTCTGAAGTTTTTTTTGGCTTGAATGCCGCCGCTTCTACTAAAGTTATCTGCATCCGGTTCCAGTTTCCGGCTGTCGGAAACCTTTGTCGGCGAATCCACTTCATCTTCCAACTTCCGATTCCACATTCTTGGGAAACATGAAAGAAATAAAAATGTTTTAATAAAAAAGCTTCGATATATAAAAAGCTAGGTGATTCTGTGGGTAAGTTTAATTTCACAATGATAATGACTTGAATCCAGCTAGCTTGGACGGGTGTTTTTGGTCATTGATATAAGATAAAAATATGTGATGTTTAAACCAAATATTCTCACAGGAAAGGCAGTAATTGTAGAAAGGCAGTAATTTTTAGCACGGGAAATTTATTTTCCCAAAAGGCAGCGAAAAAATAGCGAAGAACGAGGTTTCCATAGCACTTTATTGCAGTGATAAATTGTAAAGAAATTATTTCATAAACTATGCTAATCATAATAATGGACTATGGCTTTTAGAAAATATTTTGATAACGTTCCGATAAAATGTTTAAAATAATTTTTAGCACGGGAAATTTATTTTCCTAACAAGCAGCGAAAAAATAGCGAAGAACGAGGTTTCCATAACAATTTATTGCAGTGATAAATTGTGAAAAAATTATTTTTAATTATTAAAAAAAATTAATTATTGATCATTGTTAAAAAAATTATTACAATTATTAAAAAAATTATTTCATTAACTATGCTAATCATAATAATGGACTATGGCTTTTAGAAAATATATTGATAACGTTCCGATAAAATGTCTACAAAAAGAAAAGATAAGCCTGATAAGCCTATGTTTCCATGTGGTATGTGTCAGTTGGAATGCAATACATCTTGTATTCTACGTGAAACATGTAATTCATGGTACCATCAAAATTGTGTCTCCGCCTCCCAACCTACGTGGGATCAATGGAAACTATTAAATGATATCTCGTTCGTTTGTTCTGCTTGCTACCAAAACAGCGACAAAGAATTCGACTTCTTTAAAAGTGCCTCAAGATTGAATCAGGTAAAACAGTTTTAATTGTATTTTCATACATGAAACGAGCTTGAATACTTGAAGCGCATAATAATTTATGAGCGATGATGCGTGGCGATGTACTGCATGAAAATTCAAATTATTCGTGAGCGCGCTTAATTTTAGGACTGATTAAAATACATTTTTTTCAAATGTGTTGGCGCTAGCTTCCTCTTCAATTGAGTGTAAACACAAATTTAGCGAATTCTATTTGGGTGAAAACTACGAAATATACTATTTTTTCGAGCCATCTAACGGCGAAAAATTTTTACATCTTTTCGGATAACAATGCCAGATGGTTAAGTAAAAGGTAACTACCAATCGCCTGATAATATTTGCAATTCGTTTGGTTATAACACCTTTGTGGAAATAGTCTAGTTAAAGAGCTGCAGATCTTTAATAGTAAAAACAAAAACTATGCACGGTCGTTATTAAAAAACTCTAAATTGCGTCCGCAATAATTCTGAAGGAGAGCAATTATTCTGATACTTCTCTATAATAATGCGCTGAACGAAGTGTGCTTGCCATAGCATTGTAGCACAGTTCTTTTCAGACCTTTCAAAAGTTTATCACATATAAAACGAAAAAAAGCGCTCCTAAAAGTAAGATATTTTGGGGGTATGGTTCATCGAAAAAATTTTGATAAAATTGAATTATTAGTGGCGATTTTAATACATTTCGAACAACTCTGAAGGCAATGTTTGAGTAATATTTTTTCGCCCCAATTTCGACTGTTTGAAGACAATGCATTTTTATATAGGCTAATATTCTATATAGGAGTAGCCCACGTGAGCATAATTGTACACCAAGTAGGCGCATTATGAAAACGGTTCGAATTCTTCAAAAAATAAATTCGCACTTTAGAGCTTTCCGGCATATCTTCGGAGATAACGCCCGACTAAAGTTTGTTAAGTTAGTATCATTTTATTCTATCGTGGTGGGAAACTCTTAACACAAGCGTGAAGATTTGTGAACACAGGAACCATCCATTAAAATTAATATAGTTGTGCACTTTTTACGCGAAATTAAAGGGAAAGCACGTGGCTCTTCTTGCCCCTCTGCGGACTCCCATCGTTTCACCTTTGCTAAACGTTGGCAGTACTACAAAGAAATCTAGTCGATGCTATCAAGCTTATTTCATACTGATGTAATTATAAGTATCGTTAAACATGATATAAACAAGGTTGCCATATCGTGCTTATTTCTAAGATTTGGGCTTATATTCAAGAACAATGTCTTGCAAAACATAAATGCACTTATGTGCAAAAATGTACTTACTTTCAATTGCCGTATTAGTTTTTTTAGAAAATGGGTTAATAAATCTAGGATTTGCATACTTTGTTTTGGCTTTTTGATCAATAAATAGATATCACAAATAGAATTCTATTTGAATAAGCTCGCAGCTGATGATTGTCGTACGTGGTGGCGGCATTAAACACCGTGTAGTGCTTTTGCAATTTTAGCAATGTATGCTCTGGTTATTTTAATTATTGAGCTCTGTATTAAGATACAGACATCAGTCAATTTGTATACATATTACGCGTATAAAAATACTCAATTTCTGTTAACTTGAGAACCGTTATTTTAAAGTTTTTTCAATGTGTTAATCGCTAGCCGAGATTCATACCAAGTGACAGAAATAAGATTCTTCTAAAACAAAATTGTCATCGCACTTTGTCATCACGTCATCGCATGTCTATTTACGTCATCATAATTTCATCGCAAAGCAGCGTGTTTATTACTTGGTGTAGGCAGATGGTAACCCTGCGTATAAATAAGATATTAGTTCAAAAATAAATGAGCTTGTAATCGAATTGCTTTGGTAAATGCAAGAGCTGTAATGCTGAAACTGTAACATCTGTAATTGCCGCCAATGCTGAGCACTAGCAGCTCGTGCTGTGATGCTTGTTTTCAAATTATCACACTACAGTTATTCATTGAGAAACGCGCATTGAAAAGCAATTACGAACGTATAATTAGAAATCCATTCCGTTAAGCCATTGGCTTTTAATTAGTCTATACCAAATGCTGTAAAATTTGTATTATGAACAATTTACCGTTGCATACAGAACAAGAGTTGCATATCAAATTATTTATCTTGCCCATCACGAGAAAGCGATCAAAGCGCTATAACGAGCTCGCTTAGGAGTTGCCGGCCATCTGTCTAACACGCCAATGTGGGGGAATCCCGCTAAGTGCTTTTCTCAACGGCACAACAAGTAAACTTGCCGGCTTGTTCTTCACACAGCGGGGAACCTGCTTGAGTGTCATCGAGCTTACACTTGTCACAACGAGAGGAAGCTTATCATACAATTTCTTTAAATTCGTCTTCGTTCTTGAAGAATTGGGCAAATATTGTAGTGCACTTATTTAGACTATAGGACAAATTTTACCTGCTTAATGGAAACGTTTTACGTTTTAACAGTAAAACGCTTATCGCTTTATGGCAGTGATTGTCGTGCAGTCAGTTCTTATCACTAGGGAGGAACTGCAAAAAAACATTTAAGATCATAGCGGTGGAATAAACTTTAAAATGTCAACACAAATTTTCTGATTAAATTTAAAAGCTGCTGGCATTTCGGGTTATAATTTTTATATAGGCTCATATTCTATGTAGGAGTAGCCCACGTGAGCATAATTGTACACCAAGTAGGCGCATTATGAAAACGGTTCGAATTTTCCAAAAAATGAACTTTCAGTTATGTAATCAAATATGAAAAGAAGTTTTCGGTTATTTCCAAACAAAACAACACCAAAATGCGACTGTTGTGAACAAAATCAGAGAAATTGAAGGATTAGAGGTGAAAAAGGGATATACGTTATTCATAAAATTTGTGATATGCGTTCCTAATACCGATAATAACAGAAATTAATGTTGTTACAGGCTGCAAACATGGAAGAGAAGGTGTTGAAACAAATTGCCATTAGAGAGAAGAAATTAATTGGAAATTTTAAAACGAGCGAACCACGAAAACAGATCAGTAAACGATTAAGAACTCACCAGTATTCCGATTCTATATTAAAGAAATATTCAAATATAACACACAAAGCTGCAGTCGAAACTACTGGTGATGGTAGCTGCCTCTTCAACGCCACTTCCATTGCTCTCTGCGGAGATGAAAGCCTGGCAACAACACTTAAAGTACTATGCGGTATTGAGATGGTGAACAACCAGTCCATCTATATCAACCATTCACTGGCACGGGGTTTTGAATTGGTTAGTCCCGACTACTGGGACAGCTGCAGGGATTGTTTCAAAAACGGAGGGTTTTCATCTGCCTGGACAATCCTTGCACTATCCCAGGTGATTGAAAGAAGAATCATATCAGTTTATCCAGCGTGCAATGGCCCAGACGATATGACAAAAGAAATTTTAAGCTGCTCAATATCGGCGAGAAGTTTCTCCAATGACGACCCTATTTACATTATGTGGACGAGGATGGGTCCTACCTCCCAAAAATGTTGGACCCCCAATCACTTCGTACCTCTTGTGAATAATGAATCAGTTGATAATCGAAACCAAGACGACATCTGCTACACCATTTCAGAGTCGGACTCCTCAGAGAGTACTGCAGGCTACTTTAAGAGCACTTTATCACCAATCAGGGGAAACAACCAACAAGTCATTATAGATGATGGGGACCAATGTAGTTTCAGCTTCCCCACGACATCCTACCACAATAAGGTCACTTCCACTCCTGAGAAATACAAAAGAACGGACATTAGTAACATCAAGAAAAAAGAACCCAACTACGCTCAAATGCACATGGAAGAAGACGAAATAGAAAACATTTTCCCCGAAAAAATGAAAATGGAGAACGATAAAAAATTACCATTGAGAAAAAGAAAACCAAAACGAGAATCAGAACTCATTGCTAGTAAACGATCCTTTCAGGAAAACGTGTTTGCAGATGAAGCTATTCTAACATCAGATTTGGATGAAAGTGATGTAATTGAATTTACCACGAGCATAAAAAAAGCAAAACTTCATTACCAGACAGTAGTGGAAGCAAAGAAACCCGAAAACGCAATTTTTTCCTATATAGATGATAAAATTCCTAAACTAAACCGGCCTACAAAGATTCCGTCACTTGCGCAAGAATCGAAAGAAATCGCAACCGCTTTAACATCTTTTTCAAGTAGCAGTGATTTTGTTGATGACATTGAAATCCAACTAGATAAGTTGTTAAAAGAAGCAAAGAAATCGAAAACATCTCTTTCAAGAAGCAGTGATTTTGTTGATGACATTGACATAAAACAAGATGAATTGTTAAACTTTATAAAACCAAAAAAATCAAGCAACAACCCCCAAAATGATGAATACCCTCCGAATGACTCTATGACAAGCGAACCATATGATGACGAGACTTACATGAAACATGATTTAAAAAAAACTCTTTGCCGTTTGGCGAATTTCTAACCACCAATCAGGTGATTGTTCTTTTGCTTAAAAGTGGCAAAAGCATTCTAGACACAATACCCAAAGGAAAGAAAGAAAATGTATACTATGTAGTTGATAACAGCAACAATTACGAAAGGGGTAAACAAAAAATTTGCAAACGCTTTTACGATGATTGTGGTGCGTGGACATGCAACACAACGTCATCAACTGTATACCTTGAAACAGATAAAGAAGTTTATAAAGAAATTCATCTTATTGATGGTTTGTACTGCAAAAGAAAAACACGTGAAAAATGTTACTTACCTCTTGATCCTCAACCAGATGCAAAGAAGATTGTAGTTGTGAGCAAATATTATTCAAAATTGAAAGTCGACACTCAGTACCGGAGAAAAATTACCTGGATAAAATCTTTTTCCAGTGAATTTGAAAAACGTGCATTTGTTGAATATACTGGAAAGTTCCCTCATCACTCCCCTCATGGTAATTCGAAACACAATAGAAATGTTTACATCCGCACAAGCGAAAAGACCATGGAATCTGTCAAAGACAAAGTTTTATTTGCAACAGGAAGAAAATTATATGATGCACTGCAAACCGATAACAATAATTTACTTGACAAGCCACGTGATCTTAGATTAATATACAACGCCAAAAGCAACCAAGCCAAAAAAAAACTCAATGACTTACACACCAAGCAGAGACTTACATATGGCAAAACTTATGGAGACGAAATATTACAAGTTATTAATATGGCACAAACGCACGAATTCGTTCAGAGAGTAAACCATGGTAAAAATTGTCCCACTTCAATAATTTTGTATGTTGCACAACAAATATTAGATATCAAAAGATTCTGTTGTTCCGGATCTACCGATTTGGGAATCGATAAAACTTTTAACTTGGGAAAGGTATATGCTACAGTTATGGTATTCAAAAACCTCAGTGTGGTCAAATCCAGCACTGGTGAGCACCCTCTTTTTTAGGCCCAATTTTGTTGCATTGTAATTCTAATTATGAAACTTTTTCCTTTTTTTTCATTCATTTGCGTGCAGTATTGGGTGATCACAAAAAATTGATTTTCGGAACCGACGACGAACAAGCTCTCCACAAAGCAGCTTTATCGGCTTTCCCTTCCAGCAAGCACGCACTGTGCACTTCTCATTTAAAGACAAATTTGACACAGTATCTAATCAACAAAGTTGGCCTGGAAAAAAAAGCTAGAAAATTACTCAGCGAAAAAATTTTTTCCATTCTTGATGTCACTGACGAAGTTTCTTTTGACCTTTTGTGCCGAAAAATTGTAAAGGAATGCGATATTGAATTTTCAGGATTAGCAAGTTATTTGAATAGTCGATTCTTTCCATTGTTAAAAGATAAGGTTTGGAAAGTTTCTTCCTTGGTCGGTACGGAATGGACCAATAACAATAGCGAGTCCATGAATCATGTTCTGAAATGCAAAACAGAGTGGAAACTAAAAAAACTGCCAGATCTTATCACGATTATTTTTGAATTGGTAACGTCTATGTACGTTGATGTGAACAAAGCTGTAGCATCTATTGGTCCATATGAACTAAGTCCTGCCTACAAACAGTTTGTCAGCAGTTTCGACGAATTTAAAGCAAAAACCGGTTCTGAGCAGGCAAAACACATCGAAAACTTCATGACATTCAAGCCAGTCACATCAAGATTGACCAACTATCAAAGCATTAGTACCAACTCCAATTTGATTACTCGAAGACCTGCTAAATCTGCTGGAAAAAAAATTGGACAAAGACGTCGATCTGCAGCAAACAGAGCACCCTCTAATGCAGGTCAAACACATCAATTTCTTGAATAAAAATTTGTAATGAAAACACAGCACAAAAAACAAGTTGAACAGTATTTTCACCCTAACCAGGGATCCTAAATTTCTTTCTCAGCTGCTCTTTTGATTACATATAAGCAATCTAGCACCACTTAACACTTCGTTGCTCCTGCTATTGTATCAAGTATACATTCTTGTTGCCATATTGAATTGTGAATCACATTTCATCCTGGTTGTATTCGTATTCAAAATTGGAAGTTTTGTATTCATTGTTATTGTCCATAAGAATGTTGGTGAAAACTGAATCACACTGACTGAGACGCTGAGACCTTTGATACATTGTGCATGCTTACCTTATTAGGATATTATCACGACTCAAATGACTTTGCCGATGTGATGTCATAACGAGATAAACCTGTACAATGGCTTGTAGGTATCAGCGTCTCAGCTAGTGTGATCGCTCATTTAAGATCTTAAACGCCAGTTTTGAATTTGACGTACTTTTTAACACCTTCAATGAAAAAATAATGCTACCCTTCAATTTTCGTTTAATATAGCCTATTGGTATGTGGGATGATATTAGCTATCAAAACCAAATGGATTTGCACAGTATGTGTTGTGTGCTACTAGAAAAACTTTCATGTGATTTTTATTATGCAATGTGTATTTTGTACAGAAATACTCACTGTTTACTACATAATAATTTTTTCAAGCACATACGCCAGTAGTTGTCAACTAATTAAGGTTAGTTTTTGGCCCCCTTCTAGAGACTCTAAAAACCAATGGTCCTCTCCTCCACAATACCATTTTCTTTCAGCGCATCATTTGCAATGGCTACATCAGTCTGATGGATTTTAAGTGCTTCCTAATTATTGTTAAACAATATTGCACTGGAAAACCGATGGCTCATATCCTAATTGCTTCCAGTTGAGAGTTGCTGGACTAGCATACTGATTAATGATGTTGTTATGACCTAATGCAAAACCTTATTAAAGCTTTTTTTTTTTCGTTCCTAATTTTTGTGAAGCATAAGACTATAAAGAACGTGTATATATTATCTTTTTACAACAATGTTTTTTGTGCTCGATATTGCTTCATAATCGCATTGTATTGTTTTAGCTTGCTTTGATATATTCACTTCTTTCTAAAACTAATAATTGTCAATTTCCAGCCAACAAAGTCAGTCAGTAGTTGCTATATATCACAGCATTTGTTGTGCTAATGTTTCAAATTGTGCAAAAAAGTATATATACTGATTAATGATGTTGCTATGACCTAAAGCTAAACTGTATCCAAGCTGCCTTTTTGCATTCACCAGTCCAATGTCTGAATATGTTAAGTGTTAACTGTTTTATTACTTCGTTCCTAATTTTTGTGAAGCATAAGACTAAAAAGAACATATATTATCTTTTTACAACAATGTTTTTTGTGTTTGATATTGCTTCATAAGCACATTGTGTTGTTTTAGCTTGTTTTGATGCATTCACTTCTTTCTACAACTTGTAATTATATACTGCGTTACCAGCCAAAGAAGTCAGTAGTTGCCAGTGCCAACGAGGGCAAATTGTCACTAATTTCTGAATTTGCAACTGTGGAAACACGCTTTAAATTTTCACATTGTAATCTTGCTATTACACTTTTTAAGTTTTAACCTGCAACCAAAACATAATTCTTTCAAGGATTGCAACCACAATTTGATACATTAAAATTGCTTAATCTGTCAATTGCCTACAACTGAACTTATTAGCTATTATAATTTGCAACTTCAACTATGTGTAACAACAAACCATTTTCTAACCACAACAATACCTACTTTGGCAAGTAAGGGGTTGTAATACACAAGCAAGAACCGGTATTCAGGTATTCGTTTGTTTGCTTGCTAAACTTCTTTATAGAGATTATTTTGTCATTAAATGGGGTACCGGTACACTGGTACAGCGATTAAGGAAAAAGCTTACAAATAAATCCCCAATGTAACGTATTTGAGTTTAAGGATGTGATCCTGTGATAATAAATGTTTTACAACTGTTTTACATGCTTCTGCAATCTGATACTGCATTATACTGTTATAGGGCAATCACACTGTCACAAAACAGCAAACTATTGCAGGGTAATTAATGTGGCATACATGTAAACATAAAATGAAAAAAAAACATACCGGTACCACAAGTACTTTGCTATTTTGATGATATCAACACATATCCAATCAAAGCTAAAAAAACATTAACAGTTACAGTACAGCTGGGCTATTGCAATACAATGATCAAATTCTGATTCTTAGAAAACCACATCCAGGACATCTGAAAAATGTACCGGTAATGATATGTATCACTTACCACTTTGAGTTTTACACTAATCAAAATTATCTGCAATAAACCTTTAGTGGGTAAAATTAAAAAAAAAAGCCTCAGACACAGCTCGATGAAGAGTTTGATAAAATTTTAAAAAGATAAAATTGATATAATGTACCCAGTACCTGTGTAATACTAAACGAGAAAAATTAAATGCAATTTTCTTTTTTTTAGATACTGTTTACAAAAATACAAAGAGATAAGTGCCATTACTTCCTGGTCTTCAATACTGACAATCTAACTAAGAAACCTTTAAACATTTAAATAATATTTTGTTTGGATTTGTCATATACATACTCAGCATTATTTATGATAAAGGTCGCTTAATTCAGTAACTGAGTTTAAGATTTGTCAATATTGAACTTTGTAAAAAGAAGATTGCATTCAATTTTTGTCATTTAATATTACTTGATAACTTCCCTTTTACTTGAATGTAATCTGTATATTGACTTCAGTCCATTCAGCCAAATCGTCCAGGCCTATGCACTATGTACTCTGATACCTGGGTACTGGCCTAATCCAACCTCTCTGAATCTTAACTAGGGTCAACCTTATTGTAAACCACCGTAAATTCTTTTTTCTTGCTTTGCTTTACATTCACTGCAGTGCTTCAGTGCTCTAAATAAATAGCCTACCTGTAAATCAGTGAGCTCTGCGTTCTCTACCAGATTGGACATCGCTATTTGGGACATCGCGGACATCGCAATTTGGGACATCGCGGACATCGTTGACATCGCGGACATCGTTGACATCGCGGACATCGTTGACATCGCGGACATCGTTGACATCGCGGACATCGTTGACATCGCGGACATCGTTGACATCGCAGACATCGCGGACATCGCAGACATCGCGGACATCGCGGACATCGTTGACATCGCGGACATGTACTATTTAGTAACACCGCCTACTGATACCTGACAGCAAAATGGTTTTCTACGCTGAACTCGTCATAGCGTCCGCGTAAAAATTTAATATTGTTTACACATAGGTTTACAGATACGCGGCGCGTGGCAATGCGAATACCATTACAAACCATACTAGCCTGCGATTGAAGGCGTGTTTACCAATAGTTCGATACGCGGCAAGCGGCAACGTGATTATCTTACTTCTTGGTTATTTGATTTTGACGTTGAACTGTGGTGCGGCAACGCGATAATTGTCCTGTGCAATTTTTACCGCTTCATCTCCAGGTATCAAGAAAATGTTTGAAATAGCCTTGACGACGGAAATGAGACAATGCACGTTTGATTGTTGCGACATTATTGAACAATCAGCTGGCCTGACGCAGGCTAGCTTATTTTACTTCGCGTTAACGCAGGCCAGTATGATTTGTAACGGTAATCGCATTGCCGCGTATCGGTAAACGCACCTTTAAGGTGCGAAACGGCGGCCACATGAGTTGAACTGCTTACAGGCAAAAATTTAAAAGAAATTCGCGCGAAGGCGGTACTTGGACACTGACTTCTAGCAATTTACAGATTGGTTAATTTTATCTTTTAATTACCCTGTGCTCATCTCCACAACTTAAAAGAAGTATAATATGCAGAAAATATTGGTGGGGGGATGCAATTTTGAATTAAGTTGAATGTTAACTAGGGTTACCATATTTTCACTGCACAAAAGGAGGACAGGTTTTTTGAAGGTCATCACGTCCGCAGATGCCCAATTTTCCGCCCAAAATCAAGTGAAGAGCAAAAAAAGTAAAAAAAGGGCATCACGTGGTATTAGTTTGAGCAGAAACTTCACAAAATTTTCGTGTACCGTGAAATGGGGTTACTTTGAACAGTTTTGAACTTGAAAATGTCCCAACTTTCTCATTTCTTATCTAATCTTAACAAAATTGCGGTATGTTTGGGGAAGACACAGCTAATCATCTTGCATACATCTAACAAATTATATTTTCACGTGTTTTTTTTTAAACGTTGCTGTTCAAAGTAACAATTTGCAAAATTTTAGCAAATCATGGACTAATTAAAAATGACACAAGTCGGTGTCATACAACAAACATGTTTTTATTTGGCAAAACGACTTTTTACAGAAAACTGTAGAATGGGGGGTTGCTTTAAACTAGTTCAAAGTAGCCCCCCATTTTTCTCCTGGGGGGTCAGTTTAAATTAAACGTGTTTTAGCATAAATATGAACGCCACCACCAAACTTCACTGACATATTTTGAACAAGGGGTAGTAGAGCTATAATTTACTAAACGTAATTGGTTTCACTGCTCACACTTTTTTAGCTACCAATAAAAGTATATCTACCTTCAAAAAATGCACTTTTTAAAATAGTTCTTCTTTTCAAATGTTTGTCTTCAAGTTGCAGATGCAGGGTAACTTAAACAATTTTGTTGATTCACAAAAAGGTAAAATAAAAGATTAAAGCTGATGTTGAGCAATTTTAATATATAATCTAGAATGTAAAACAAGAAAAAGCAAAATATGTAAAAGTGTTCAAAGTAACCACGCTGTTCAAAGTAACCCCATTTCACGGTAACAATGATTTGTCATGTTTTCGCTGTTCAAAATGCCAAAAAGGAAGACATTCGGGCATTTTTCAGCGTCCTCGGGGGACAAATTATTTTTTGTTAAAAAAGATATGTCCTCCAAAAAAAGAACGTATGGTAAGCCTAATGTTAACTACAGTAAGTACAAAAACATCATCATCATCACGTGTCATGCCCGGATGCATTTTAATGTAATGTACCCAGTACCAGCAGAACCTTTCTTTTTTCTGACAAAGCGTATGGCTTTTATAAACGCCATTTTTTTGTATACTGCAACGGCAATTCTATAGCTCAGTGACATAGAGCGCCGCGTGAAGAGGAGAGCACTGAACTAGTTTTGGGTTCGATTCTTGTCGCGGCTTCGCTAGTAAAATGTGCACTCAACAATTGGGTTCGTCAAGATAATAGATTAAGAATGTTAGTTCTGCTGGTGTTGGGTGCATTATGTAAATATGCTGTTCTGATTGAGCGTCGGCGATCATTCGACGCGAGCAAGTTCTGGCATATGCCTGCAGAATTAGCATCGCATACAGTGGGTTACAATCGTTTTAGCTAATTTGACACCAAAAAGTTTATTGTTGTCCCCCTTTTGCTTTATTTCCATGTATTTGCCGTCTAGACCCGGAAAAGTGTGAAAATAAACCGTTTAAAAATGTTACATGTCCTAAAGTACAAAAACATACACGTTCAGACACGGAAAAGTGCGTAAATAAATGCTTCGAAAATGTTTCATGTCCGGAGGCGTATTCGGAATTTTTTCAGGGAGAGGACACCAAAAAAATGTCGACCTTTTTTTTCAAACGCATAAAATTTTTTTCCAGCAGAATTAATTTGAAGCAAGTTAAGAAACAAAAAGGCTCCTGTTGGTTCCGGGATAATGTTTCCCCAAATATTTTGAAATTTTACACACTGCAAGGGCCATTTTTAGCAACAGCATACTGTAATGGCTTTTTCAAAACAATCAATCAATCAATTTTCTGGACCCGCTTATCCTTGGGGGGTCGCGGGGGCAGCAGCTCAAGTTGGAGCCTCCAAGCATCTCGATCCTCTGCAACAAAGGATAGATGCTCTGCTGGGATGCCAAAGCGAGACCAACTAAGATCTTCTACGTAATCTCGCCATCGAGTTCTGGGACGGCCTCTAGGCCTTCGACCAATCGGTGTTGAACAGAGCAGTTTTTTGGCTGTTCTTTCCTGGGACATTCGTGTCACATGTCCATACCAACGCAGTTGCGATCTTTCTAGTCGGAGAAGCAGCGATTCGATGTTTAGAGATTCACGAATATCTGCACTTTTAACCTTGTCCATCAAGGTCAAACCGCTAATTCTTCGCAAGAATCCCATTTCGGCTGCTTGAACTCGAGACCTCACTTTCTCATTCATGATCCAACACTCATGGCCATAAGTCAAAATAGGAACATAGACCGATCTGAAAATGGATAGCTTTGCCTTGGTGCAAAGCTCCCGTTTTAGTACCACAGATCTGTAGAGCTGGCGCATTACTCCACTTGCTTTTCCGATGCGGATATCCAATTCGCTATTTTGTCTGCCGTCACTTGTGAATGAGACGCCGAGGTACTTGAATTTCTCTGACTGTTTTAGTAGTACTCCATCAATTTGGAGAGAGCACTGCTTTGGTTGTCTGGACAGGCACATGGTTTCTGTTTTTATTGAACTGATTTTCATTCCGGCAACAGAGCATGCATCCGAAAACCTGTCAAGAGCTTGCTGGAGACCATTTTGGGTAGGGTCGAGTAGCACAAGATCATCTGCAAATAACAGACGTTGTACAGTGCATTCACCGATCGTTACCTCGCCACAAGACTCACTGTTCTTAACTATTCTATCCATATAAATAAGGAACAGAATAGGTGAAAGAGAGCAGCCTTGCCGTAGCCCACACTTACTCTGAAAGGTTTCGTCGTTGCACTGTTAACACGAACACAGATCTCGGAATGCATGTACAGCGACTTAATGGCAGTTAGTAACTGGCCATCAATGCCATACTGCAACAGCACCGCCCAAAGCTTGTCTCTAGGAATGCGATCATATGCTTTTTCAAGATCAACAAAACATGCATTGACCTCTTTTGCATATTCCCACGACTTTTCAAAGATTTGCTGCAAGGCCAAGATCTGATCCATTGTGCTTCGGCCAGGACGAAAGCCACACAGAGCATCTGTTAGTTTAGGCTCGACTATTTCACGGCATTTCTTTTCAAGGCATTTGGCATAGACCTTACCCGGGACACTGATGAGAGATATGCCCCTATAATTGGTGCATTTTCTCTTGTCTCCTTTCTTGTGGATAGGTATTATCACACTAGTTTGCCATTGCTTTGGTGCTTGTCCGGTACTACACGCCACCTTACAAACACGAGTCAGCCAACGAACACCATGTATGTTCATTGCTTTTAACATTTCAGGTCTGACATCATCCTCACCAGGTGCTTTTCCAGTTTTCAATGATTTGATTACTGCATTCACATCTGCTTCGGTTATCTGAATATCTTCCCCAACCTGTTCTTCGTGAATTTGTATCGGTGTAGCATCAACTGGGTTTAAAAGATCACTAAAGTACTCTCTCCACCGATTCAAAATAGCATCTTGATCTTTCAGAGTCACACCATTTGAATCTTCGATAAAGAGAGCGGCTCGAGATCTTTTTCCACGCAAACGGCGAATGGTCTGCCAGAACACTTTGCCGTTTTGAAATCATCGTCTAACCTTTCTCCAAATTCCTTCCAGGCCCTTTCCTTAGACAGTTTAACTTTTGTGGCTGCCGCCTTACGTGCTTCAGAGTACTGCGAACGAAGTTCAAGTGATGACTTATTTGCAAGCCAGGCCTTATAGGCCACTTTTTTCGCACGAATAGCTTCTTTAACTTCTTGGTTCCACCAAGGAGTTCTTTTCTCGCTACTCTTCGTCCCTCCAACACGCTTACGTCCACAACAGTTAGTAGCGGACGCAATGACTGCTGTTCGAAACAAACACCACTCAGTTTCAATGTCTTCAGTAAAGGTCGGAAGTTCTTTGAACTTAGATGCAATGTTGTCTGCAAATGCAGTTCGTACCTCTTTGTCAGCCAATGATTCCCATTTGATTCGAAAAGTTTCTCGTGGTCGAAAAGTCTTTCGTTTTTTCAAGGGTTTCAAAGCTTTCAAAGTGCAGACAACTAGGTGGTGATCAGTTGACAACTCAGCCCCTCTTTTAACACGGACATCAGACACGGTAGAAAACAAGTCCGCCGAAACGATACAAAAATCAATCAGGGAGCGTTGTCCCAGAGAGTCTCTGTACCAGGTGTACTTATGAATTCTTTTGTGCTGAAAAAATGTGTTCATTATGCACAGCCCATTAGTGGCACAGAACTGCAATAAACACCTTCCGTTCTTGTTAATGTCAGGGTCACCATGTTGCCCAATAACACCTTTCCAGGTTGCATTGTCGATGCCCACATGTGCATTGAAATCGCCCAAAAGGACAAGGGATTCTGATGAAGTTGCTTTTCCCAATGCAACCTCAACTTCCTCCAGAAAGGCTTCGTACTGTGATTCTATGTTAGGTGCGTACACCTGCAATATACACAGAGATCGCTCCTGCAGCCTTAGCTTTAGAAGACAAACCCTTCCTCCCAGTGGTACCCAGTCAACGACACATTCAGCTATGTTGGGGCTCACAAGTAAGCCAACACCAGCTTGAGCAGACATTGCTTCATCAACACCTGAGTAGAAAATTTTCCACCCACCGTTCAACTCGACAGTTCCAGAACCCCGGCACTTTGTTGATGAAATTCCCTCAGTGACCAAACGTTCCAGTTCCCGATAGCTAGATCCCGGCAGTTTGGTCCAACTCGAGTACGTATTCTGTGCGCTGCCCCCATTTGCCTCCCCAAACGCTTAGCGACTGCGTTGGTAGGTTTCCGGTGACGGTCAGCTTGTGGGGGAGACTGTAGCTTATTTTTCGAACGAGTCCCTCTGCCTAAAACTCGAACGCGGACCTTTTTATCCTGTGCGCCGTCCGATGCAGCATGAATATTGTTATTACAACTTTCCATTTAGCTACAGCATTGGATTGCTACTTGGTCTGTTTCTCTCCTTCGACCTTACCGCCATGGGTGACCCTGATGGAAGTGATTAAACACTACCGACGGCGTTGCTCTAAGGATCATTGAAAACTCAAACCTCCCCACCACGTTAAGATGGCAATCCATAGGAGAGGTTTTCAAAACAATTTTGCTGTAAATTTTGTTTAAATGTTTTGCCATTAATTCGGAGTGCTTCACCAAATATCATGCATTTTGGAATAGGTCTACAATAAATATTGGACAAAAATGTATAGGTTAAAGAAAAAAAACAAATCCACAGTAAATCTCAGAACTGGACGTTGCGACAACATAGATTCACAGTTCAAAACTTTAAGAAATAGAACTTAAAATTCTAACTACAAGTTATAGGTAGCAGTGTTGTAGTCGAAACCACTTGCTTTGAGACCAAAACCGAGATCAAGACCGGAAATTTTTTTCGAGACCGAGACCAAGACCGGTCATCTTTTGAGACCTTTGGTTCGAGACCGACACCTGGAACAATCGAGACCAAGACCGAAACCGGCAATTATTCGGCCTTTAAAAATAAATTTCTATCACCAAGTTCAATCAATTTATTTTTCCATGTTACAATTAGATACAAAACAAACATATTCTGGTGAAATTGTAATTGCAACTGAAATTGATCTTTATTACTAAATTTGATCCAGCATTTTAGCAATAAAGTAAAAACGTTTTAGCATTAAAGCAAAATCGTTCTAGCATGAAGTAAAAGCGTTTTAGCAATTAATCAAAAGGGTTTTAGCAATAAAGTAAAAGCGTTTTAGCATCGAAGTTAAATCGTTTTAGCAAAAGGTAATAAATTGCTAAAACGATTTTAACCAAATGCTAAAACGATTTTACCTCAACGCTAAAACGGTTTTACCTTTAACGCTAAAGCGATTTTAACTACTAGCTAAAACGATTTTACTTCATGCTAAAGCGATTTCACTTTAGGCTAAAACGATTTTACTTCATTGCTAAAGCGATTTTACTTTAGAGTCAAAACGGTTTAACCTGAGGGTAGAACGTTTTAAATTATTTGCTAAAACGATTTTACTTCAAGCTAAAGCGATTTCACTTTGGGCTAAAACGATTTTACTTCATTGCTGAAACGATTTTGCTGAAACGATTGTACCCATTGCTAAAACGATTTTACTTTAATGCCAAAACGATTTTACTTTAAAGCTAAAACGATTTTACTTTTTGTCAAAACGGTTTTACCTGGGGCTAAAACGTTTTTAATTAATTGCTAAAACGATCTACGCAATTGCTGAAAAAGCTTGCAGGGTCAAATCGATTTGCATTAAAGTCAAATCGATTTAGCGTAAAATGCAAATCAATTTGACATTTCTTCGAGTGGAC
Organism: Trididemnum miniatum; assembly: GCA_964006365.1. Taxonomy (NCBI): domain Eukaryota; kingdom Metazoa; phylum Chordata; class Ascidiacea; order Aplousobranchia; family Didemnidae; genus Trididemnum; species Trididemnum miniatum. The sequence continues at coordinate 3,933,582 of OZ023235.1, read as the reverse complement.
AAACAGATTTGCTGTGAGTGCCAAATTGATTTGCATTTACTAAAAACGATTTGGAATTTTTTCAAATCGATTTGGCTTTAATGGCCATAAACAACGCAAATAGTTTTTTTCACTATGGCACCCCATAATACTGCAGTTTTCCAGTTGCAATGCAGATGCTCATGTATCTTAAGTTTAACTTATGTTAAAAAGTCTTTCCAACCATCGGGTTACTAAATCACGCATTTGGTCTAACCACAGATCTAACCTCCCTTCCTCCACAGCTTCTTCAAGCCTAATTCAGATAATGCATTACATCTTTGTCCCTTATTTTTGCAGCAGCACGTGTCCCGTTTTTTGTGACACATGCCCCGTTTTTTCGTGGCATGTGCTACGACTTTTCGGAGCATGTGCCACAGCTTTTTGAAGCATGTGCCACAATCTTTTGTGGCATGTGCCGCAACTTTTTGAGGCATGTGCCACAATTTTTCGGGGCATGTGCCACAACTTTGTGGGGCATGTGCGCAACTTTTTGTGGCATGTGCCTCATAATTTGGGGCATATGCCCCACTTTTTGTGGCACGTGCCCCACATTTTGCGGCATGTGGCATATTGGTCACTACCCCTCCTCCAAAAATGAAGCAACATCAAATAGGTGTGACAATTCTTTCGCCAAAAGCAGCAGGACACCGCAAGATAAGAATTTTCACGATAAAACTTTTTGCTTGATTTTGGCGAAAGAATATATACACCTATTTGATTATTTCATATTGCTCCATTTTTGTTTCACTTCGGCGGCGATTTTCAATTATACACCTTTGATATCGCTTGGATTATATTGAAAGACATTGATACGTTGACATGCAATATATCCTAGCTCATGCAGCGCTAAGGGACAGGTAGAGTTTCGCTTGTTTATCCTGCTTCAAGGTTTGTGAGATCGTTTTATTAGCATGCTGCTGTGGCCTGTGAGGGTGCAATTAAGCACTTTATTGACACTGCAAAAACAATAATTTTACTGTGCATCAAAGACCTAAAAATGTTCAGTCTCGAGACCAACTTTGAAAGGACGAGACCAAGATCGCACCATGTCGAGACCAAGACCACAAGCCTAATTTCGAGACCAAAACCGCAAAAAATCGGTCTCGAGACCTACATCACTGATAGGTAGCATTACCCAGGAAACTGGTTATAATTAGTAGCAAAGCACTACTTATTTTGACCAGTAGTCTGGGGTATACTAGTTGTGGTTTATCGAAGGGTCCAGTTTTGAGATTTACTGTGTCTTTGGATGAACATAAATATTTAAGCTTGTGGAGATGTTTGTACATTGCTGGGTATGTTCTTTTGAAAATGTTTCTGTTTAATAAACTTACTTTTTTAAAAATATCTGTTAGCTGTCCCCTTCGGATCATGTGGAAGTAGCTCTGGATTAAAGAACTTAACCCCAATTGCGTCAATGTCCGAATCAAAATGCTGCGATGATATTGTGTATTTTTGCAAGTTGGTCACTTGGATTTATTCTCATTTCTGTAAGTCATGCTTAAAACATTAGCAGCAATGTGAAGAGTATTTAAAGGGTCTTTCAGTGCGAAAAGTAACATAGTGCATGTGTTTTCTGCGCTAATATTTACAGCTTTTAATGAATTAACAATCAATTTGCTGGATATTACGGTACTAATTCTGATGACTATTGACCACATGGATAGATAACTGCAAGCACATCACCGATAATCTACCTGTACAAAATTGCACGTACCTTGATACAAGAAAGCAAAGTTGAAGACGACATCATTCAGTGTGATAAACACAGATGCCTTGCATATTCTTTGCATTTGTAAAACATACAATTATCATTTGCTACCGATGAACTACCGGTAGCCTATAACAAAGACAAAATACTTATGTTGGATCAGATTTTTCAGTAGGATTTTAGACCATACCAGCAAAAATCGTATTGAAAATAATACGTGTCCATAAACAAGAGGTTGTTATTCATGAAATTCACCTGGTAGAAATGCGGTAGTGCCAATTGGTTCACGTAGATTATCCTCCACTGACAACTTATTTACATTAGAGGTGGAGCGTTTTGCTTGTGGTTTCTGAAGTTCCTTATATTTGATTTTGCCGATCTTCACCCCAGACTACTCTGAGCTCTTCTGATGAGACCTAATAAAGGCGAAACAGTGGCTTTTAGGAGATTAAGTAATACACTCCCTTGCCTTGTGCTTATGGTTGAGCACTCTTACTTGGGGCTCCCAGTCGTAGCGTTGAGCAAAGCTCATCGCTTATGCGATTTGAGCACTTTGGCAGAAGTGAAGGTTTTTTGTTTTGTGGTATCACAAACAAAAAATTTCTGAAGTTTAAGGAACTTCACCACAGACCACTCTAAGCTCCTCCAATGAGACCTAGTAAGCTCGAAACAGTGGCTATCAGGAGATTGAGTGCATAGAATATAGCTTTAACTCAGTTTTTAAATAATATTGCTATGGGTTGCAGCACCAAGGTACTATAAGATCGAAAAGAGACACAAAATTAATATTAAAATTGACGATCCAGAGCTTCTTTTGAAAATTGTTTGATGTCCAAATTAGGATATTTACAAACATTATCTTTGAGGGTGTTGCTGGGTCGACGTTTCTTTTTTCTGACGGAATTTTCAAATGAGATCTGTTTAGTTGTTGCTAAGTTTGGTATTCTTATGATGTGGGCCAAATACTTAGTTTGCTGGAGTCGAATAAAATCCTATATATTGGTAGTTCACATATTGATTGCAGTGTCTTGTCGTTTATGATATACTTGTAGTCACTCGTTTGTTTGAATCCTTTTGGAATCATTTTTCGTGACATGGTTTTATAGCACATTAATCCATTGTAATTGTTGCTTTGCTCATATGTCATTCTAGTTCTGACTAGGGCGTATAGAAACTTAATCATGAATTTTGAAACATGAATTTTGAAATTGCGAAGCAAATGCTTGTGTTGTTGAAAAGACGATTGTGCAGCAGAAATGCGGTGGTGTTGAATTTCTTCGTCTCCTACGTTTGCAGGATCGCAATGTAGGATTGCGCCCAGATATTTGCAAATCTTTACTTTTTATATCGGAACATTGGAGATTTCGCAGATTGTTTTCGGATACTCTTCATTTGCATGAAAATTAACCCTATTTTGGGCGGGGGGGGGGCAAATTTGCCCCCCCTGTCGGTTTTTTCTAAATTCTTCTAAAACGGCTTAACTTTTCTACTTGGTATTCAGTGACTTTGAGATTTATTTATATCTACACCATCTCTGAAAATTTCAAGGTGATAGGGCAAGGGTAAGGGGTTCAAATCTCGACTTTGTCAAAGGTACCTAAGAAAAAAAAATCGAAGTCAGCGAATTAGGTACCACAAACATAAAAAAATGTAAGCGCTATATTAAAAATAAATAACGTAAAAGGTCGTTTCTCCCAACTACGTCAATAAGCATTGAATTAGGTCAATAAGCGTTTGATTTGGTCAAAAACTTGTTAGAAACTTAGAATGTCAATAAGAATATAGATTAGGTCAAAAACGTATGGAATGGTCAGGCCCTAAAATATTTTTGACATGTCAAAGAATATCAGGCCAGCTAAGCATTATTTGGCAGTGCTAAAAACCATTTCAGGAAATTACTCGTTCTAATCTAACTTATTTTGTTGTTCAAGTTGCCCAATACTGATATACATTTGCTTTTTAGTGGTAGTTCTAAAACTGAAAATGGCTTCCGCTTCAAAGCGGCGTAGGACTACTATGAATTTGCAATAAAAACAGCGTTGTTTAGAGAAAAGGTGCAGAATAAGCAGTGCGATGACGTCACAATCTGATGACGTCATCATAAAAATTATGAAGCCGTTTTGAAGTTATGGAAAAACCTTGACTGGATCATAACTTTGCAATATAAACAGCGTTTTTTTAAAAAAAGGTAAAAAACAAGTAATATGATGACGTCATGGTCACGGTGATGACGTCACCAATTTTTTTTTACCAAATTTCAAAAATTTTGGTGAGGAGCTATCAGTGTGCAAAAAATCAAGTCTCTAGCTCTTTCCAGTAACGAGTTAGATAGGGGGAGCAAGTTTGCCCCCCCCCCCCCGCCCAAAATAGGTAGTACAAATACCCCGCCCAAGATAGGGTTAAATATCATAGATTTTGTTTTTATTGCATTGATAGTTAGTCCAAAGTCTGTAAAAGTGTTTTGCAAAATATACTATTTCGGGGATGCTCATTGTTGGGAAAAAATAACTTACACCAAATCGTCAGCGTATGCAGTGCCAACATTAATAACAGTGTTTACTTGATGAGAGGGTGGGATTTTCTTGTCGGTGATAAATGAAATTCTCTTAAGCTTCTTTTACGTAATAGGGCCATGGTTTTTGGCCACCAGATAATGAATGGGGGTCTATGATACTTCTAGGAGATGTGGACGAAAATGGAGATGACAGAGTTGGAGCATGCCGGTTCATGAAACTTCTCGGAGATGAGGCAGATAATGGAGGTGTTAAAGATGATGACAGGTGGTCAGTTAAACTTGGAGTCAGAGACGAAGATGAAGCAAATATTAACAGACGTGGACGTTTCAAGCCACGAGAAATTTTCAGTATTGGGTTGTTCAATGTCACGAAAAACCCATGAAACGATATTACTTGTTGTAAAATGAATTTGGTCTTTTGCTTGGATATGCAAAATCGACGCAAATGGCTGATCGTCTAAAATATTAACGTGAACATTACACCTTTACAAAATCAAGATGCAAACAGGGCCTACGCCCTGTCAACATAGGAATTTGCTGTGACACAAATAATTGTGATGAAATATTTTTTTTATAAAATGGAAATTATACCGTCTCTCGTCTGAATTTCCAGACGCTTATCGGCTACAGAAGGAACAAAGATATATTGGATTTGTTTACGGTAATCACTGATACGGTAAAATCGCTGTTATCGGGTTAGTAATCCCTGATCATACCAACGCAACGGGATTAAATATTTAAGTGTAAGTATAGAGAGAAAACAAGACTGTATCGCAAAAAGTCAATGGAATATGGCGACCAAAAGGAAAGAATGTTCAATTGAAAATTTTTTTAGGAAGAATAGGGGCTTTTTTGTTGTGCTTGTTGTTCTAAGTGGTTCTTGTTCGTGCTTTCCAAACGGTGATAAAATCGATGGATTTTCGTCATTATATAATGCCGTGCAGAAGGCAGTTTGATTAGTATTAAGGTGGCGATTAGTGCACATAAGGATTGCCTGCCCAGGTCCACAGAAAATAATTAACTCCACATTCATCCCTAAACAAAATAAATACCAATAACTTGAGGCAAAAATCGAAATATGGGAAGTAGAGCCGGTGGCAGAGCAGTTGCCTTAGGGGGGCCAAGCATTTGTCGATGAGGGGGGGGCAAAGCTTAAAATTAAGCACAAAAGCCGATGTCTTCAAAAGAATAAGCTTGTTAATTGGAAGAGGCCAAGCATGTCGATTGGGAGGGCAGGCCTCCTGCCCTCTCTTTGGCGCCAGCCTTGACGGTAAGACAGCGTGAGCTTAACGGCTTGGCCTGAGCAGATCATTTTTTGAAGTTCTTGGCCTATTGTAATTCCCCCCCCCTAAATATTCCGCTGGCTTCGCCCCTGGTTACAGAGTAGACTAGGACATGTCATGTATGAAGATGAATTGAAATGCCCGGCAGTAGGCACTTTCATTTTCAGTCCTGATGTGGTTGCGGTAGCACTGTCATATAACACAAGGCAGCCGTTTTCAGTGTAGCTGCAAGTCTTTGAATCGTTAATCTGTAGTGGTAACTGGTAATTTTCCTCAACATTGGCGGAGTCGGAGGACAGTGGCATTTACATCAACTTGCCCTTTTTATCAGTACAAAAATGTATCAATTTAGTGTAGAAGTTCTTTGTGTGCTGCAACTGTTGCATTGCCAATTTTATAGGTCCAATTTTGATGTGACAAAATGTGGTAGCGCAAATACGGTCTCATGAAAAGCAGTCTTGCACTGTCCAAAATTTTGCTTTTTCAAATATGCAGGGCTGTAAAAATTCCTCAAAGAAAGTAATTAATCCTAAAAATTGCCGAGTAAAATTGCTTCATCAATAAAGTAACTAATTCCAATTACAAAATTACGCGAGGAAAAAAGTAATTTTTTTAAATTACTAATTGCAAATTCCTTTGCTATGGAAAGTAACCAATTTACTTGTACAGTGTTTCGCTGAAAAACAGATAGTGACAATAAACATATCTACAATAACCGAAGAAAATCGGTCACCAAATGATATAAAAAAACCCCAACAGCCTGTTTCGCCGTGAGGCTCTTCAGAGGGAACGCTAAAAACTATAAATGGTAAAATCTTATGCAAATAGCTCGAATAAGATTTTACCATTTATAGTTTTTAGTGTTCCCCCTGAAGAGCCTCACGACGAAACAGCCTGTTGGCGGTTTTTAATTTCATTGGTGACCGATTTTCTGTTTATGCTCTGGCGTGTGCCATTGAGCTCTCTGTTTGGTGTAACGATCAAACCACGTTTACCATAACCGAAGGATATTTTGGCATGATCATTAACGGGCAAATTTCGATTGACATGAGTATTAAACCGACCAGATGGCCGAGTGGTATAGAGCGTTTGCTTCTGAATCGGTAGACTTGGGATTCGATTCCGAGTCGGGTCAAACCAATGACTTAAAAATTGGTATTCATAGCTTCCCCGCTTGACGTTCAGCATTTAAAAGACAGTGTGGAGAAAGCCGGCAAGTTTACTTGTTGTGCCGTTGGGAAAGGCACTTTACGCGATTCCCCCCATCTCAGTGTGGTAGACAAATGGCCGGTAACTCCTAAGCAAGCTCGTCCAGCGCTCCGTCGCTTTCTCGTGATAGGAGGATAAATATGCCAATAATAACAATAAAAAAAAGACATATGCCAACAGAAGGCGAAAACAAGCGCGTGCATGATAACATCTCGTCGCTGTGAAAATTAAACTTTGTGCTTTGTTAAGCTGATCAAAAACAAAGTATCAAGAAAAAGAAAAGGAATTTGTAATTTCAACTAAATAAAATTGTACTCGTTCCTCACAAATTGTAATTAATTCCGTTACGATTGTAACGCGTTACTCACAGCCCTGCAAATATGGTAGCCCTACAATAATCCAATCTGGCTTTTTTCTAAATCTTTGCTTGCCTTCAGATCGAATCTTTGATCTTAAGGCCATGAATCTTGCAGCCTTCAGATTGGCTTTGCTTGGGCAAAGCCTAAATGCTTCTATGACACAATAAATGTGTAGGCAGCAATCGTATTATTGCCTGCTGCTGGTCGCTGCTTCAAAAGTGCTGATACCAGTAGTGGAACGGTAAGGACTGAAGTAGGCCTGTTTTTTGCGCTGCAGAATTGCGGTTGATGTGTTATTTGGTGCATTCACTGATCGGCGACAGACGACAACGCAATTATCTGATTTTTTTTATTTCATATTGGCGTTACAAAACCACGCGAGATTAACGTATTGTATTTGCACCATTGAAGCGGGTGCGTCGCCAGGTATGACAAACGGTCTGAAATAACTTTGACGACCACAAAGCACGTTGGGTTGTCGCGACAGCATCTGACTTTGAAAATAAGGCGGAACGGGCCGGCCGTTAATACATTTTCTGCCAGAGCGACGTTTGGGTTAGATTTTTGCGGGTAAGTGTCACAATGTTTTAAAGTTAGTGTTTTTAAGAATATAAATTTGCATAACAATAGGCTAGTCTTGTTGCAAAAATGTCATTTATTGCATCACGCGCTATTTTATTTTGAGAAAATTAGGCCTATGGTGCTGTTACTGTCGGTGGAGAGTTTGGCCTATGTAATAATCTGAAATTAATCAAAGCAATTAACAATTGCATGATGCAATTTGGCTAAACATTTACGTTTGACAGGCCTAGTTGGGTGTATGCCTTTCATACTTCAGTAAATAATAATTAATTGCTTGCTGAAGCGAAAATGTGTTTTGAGAAAGACCTGACTTTTTGGGTGAAGCAAGACGTATTGAATTAATAGATTGCATGTGCGTCTTTGCAGATGAGCTTAAAACTTATACTCAATATGCGTAAGTGATATGTATTTTGGACACTATCAACTGGGTTTGAACAAAATATGGAGCATTCAACAAACATCAGCAATTATGCGATCCCGCTACTAAGAAATACGACTATTTCGACTCTTCATTCAGCGTCAACTTTCTGGATTTTGACTAGAATATTTTCATTTGCAATATTGTTTGTTGCGTTGTACCTTGCATACCGTGTTTATCGTTATGCATATCCTTACTGCTTGTTAAGCTTCAAAGGTTCAAATGGCAAAATATTTTACGGATTCTGCGTCTGTTGTTCGTTCACCTTTCTCATAACGACTGCTTACAATAATATTTTGAGCATTGTTGCTTGGAAAATCCCTTCATTCTGTCTCAATGGAGTGAAAGTTTCTTTGGTCTTATATTCTGTTTCTTTGGAAGTCACCTATGCTTCCTTTTGGTTCCAACAGAATTACTTTTTCAAACATTACTTGATTCGTTTAGAACTGAATCACTATGTAGTAAATGCAATTCGCCAGCTGGTGATGTTTTTGCTGGCACTTCTTTTTCCATTGTACTTCTTCGCTGTTCAGTTTGGCGATTTTCAAGTACATGACGCCTGCTTGGAACAGGTGAAAGAGCATGGTTGGAATTCTCTGTTTGCTGTTTTTACAATTTATCGACTTTGCCTTTTTCACGCCATATTTGGGCTGTTTATTCCAACTTATCAAAAGTTAAAGCGAAAGCTAGCGCAATATCTTGGCTCGACTATTGAAGATACAGAAGGAGCAAAGATATATTGCAGAGAAACTGCGGCACCAAGTTTTCGGTAAGTGATGAATTAAAAGCTGTATTTATTGTTTGTTACGCAATCAGCTAGCCAAAGTGACAATGTTTACTTGTTTTGGCAGTTTGGTGATTTTGTGCTTGTTTTGGTTGGAATGGGACTTTATCACTGCTTTCACAGCTCCATGTTTTTTGGGTGGTTTAATAGGCACTTTGTTCAGCCAAGAAACGAAAAGCATTTCAAGACGCTGTTTGTAAAACACATTATGAGTCCTTAAGCCAATCCTTCGTTTAGCTCAGTGGTTCTCAAACTTTTTTGCACGTTGATCCCTAATTTAAGCATAAAATTTTCTATAGACCCCCTAGCCTAGCTTAACAATTACAAGGAAACAAAATACGTCAAAATAAAGTCGAGTTTTTAACTGAAATGCATGCTAAAATAATACGCAACCAGAAAATATGCTTAGGACCACAGATGCAAGGATGACATAAAACGTAAGTGTCAGTGCAGCCCAACCGTTTCTCTACTTTTAAGCTATTTGCTGTGGCTATCTCTCAGGTTTACAACGATTGTTCTCCGCCTTACTACATATGGTATGCCTAATTGCTGTACCCGCCAGTGTAACAACTGCGCCACATTCACGACGATACTGTTTGTGATGTAACTAGGGAAAAGAACAGTTTTTATGATGCCATCACAATAGATGATTTAATAAATAAACTTGTTAAAACGAATGCACTTTCAAACTTCTGTAGCTAAGATTCAATCAGCCCTCTTTACTTCGTTTGATTTGTTCAAAAACGTCTTTTACATTCCTTGGCGGGTTAATGAAAATTTTGAGTTGGAGGCTTTATTGCTCCAGTCCTCCCTTTTGACTCTGCCTTTTTTGACTCTGCCTTTTTGACTCTGCCTTTTTTGACTCTGCCTTTTTGACTCTGCCTTTTTTGACTCTGCCTTTTTGACTCTACCTTTTGGCCCTCCCTTTTGACTCTGCCTTTTAGTAAAAAAGAGTAAAATTAATGGTGCCTAGTGACTGAAATATGGCGAACTCTTTTGATGTTTTCTGTAACTTATGGCCAGAGGAGTAGGATGAGGGATATGCATCCACCCACCAGCCATTTTCAAAAATGTTTGTGATATATACAGTTTTTTCAAAATTTTGAGCCTTTTTCGAGTCTTTGATAGCAATAAGCCTTATGCCTTAAGTAACTCATAGTGGAAAATGTGCGAACAAAATGCATCATATATGGCGAAGCACTCACAATTAGGGGCAAAAACTTTAAACAAAATTTGGCTGAAAATTATTCAAAAAGCACTAAAATAGCCATTACTGCATGTAAATTTTCAAAATTTTTCCGGGGGAGCATGCCCCCGGATCCCCCTAGAGCTTTTTTTGTTTCTAATTCAGTTTTAAATTTGTTCTGTCGAAAAAATGCGCTGGAAAAATGTGGAAAATCATGGCCTCCCCCTTTTGAAATTTCTCACTACGCCACTGGGTCCAGTAGACCCCAGCAGTTATTCATTGACCCCCATTCGACCCCTTGACTATTTCGACCCCTCGGATGGTCCAATTGACCCCTGGGGGTCGATATCGACCACTTTGAGAACCACTGGTTTAGGTGATACTTTACCACTCAGCTTACACTGCTGTAAGCGAGAGAGTAAGGTGTATCCATCAAGGAGTGAGATCCTTTAATATAGACGTTCAATTTAATGAGGAACTGATAACACACCCACGATATTATAGCTTCAAGACAAGAATAATTACTCTAGGCCTATATGTTAAAAATGTTTTTCAGAAACAAGTTGAAGAAAACAAAGAAATTGATTAAGCGTCAGCGTAGAGCATTAAAAATTTGGTTTATGATTGTGTTGGTCGATCTTTTCATGTTTATTGGCGTATTTATAAAATGGCTAGAATACTCACGATTTCATTTGGAAATGGGTGTACAACTTCATATGCTTGCCAATACTGTCGCAGTGGTTTTATTTGTTGACGAATGGAAAAGAGTGATTTTTCCAACCAAACGAAAGTAAGTGGGTGGTGTGTCACGTAAATTGTTTTGCACTAAACATTTTTTATCTTTCGTCAATAAGGTCCGAAAAAGCAATCAATAGACATCTCCTTAAAGTTTATGTAAAAGTTTTCTTAATCGAAATATCTCACTTTCACAGAACTTTCACGAGTGACTTGAAAAGAAGAAATTTCTTAACGAGTGATGAAAATGAATATGAAGAACAACCTACCGATAAAACAGCTGCTTCCTTACCAGTTAGTTTCAAGGTTAGCATTTTGACTGAAGCCAAGTTATTAAGTTGTTATTATCAATAAGATTTGGTTTGCGCTGACGACTTCTTTATATTTTAACATGACTTTATGGACAAACTTGATCATGGTTTTTAAACCTGGTTAATACATCATACTGTACTAACGTGCTTATTGCTACCGGTGCAAGTATATAAAACCCCATTAATTTTTGGTCTGAAATTTCGGCTATAACAAAAGCCTCGTCAGCCTTGCTACGCACAGCCAATCCAGGCTAGACTCATTCTAGGCTGTAAACACTCTCTTCTTGGATCACTCATCCTAAACATCTCGGCTTCATTTCTTTTCTAGGTTGTTGCTTCTTTTTAGAAGGCGACTGACTGGTCACAAACAAGTGAACAACCATGCCCAGTAAAAAAGCCTTAAATTTCTAACACACAACTAAGTTACCGGTAGCCTATCCAGTGTGCGAAGTTGAAAATTTTTACTGGGAGAGATGTTTTTGTCTACAATATTGCCTGAATTCTGAACCCTAATAACAAGACAATGTCGCAAAAATGGTATTTATTGTTCATTGGGGGGGTTCAGTGGTGTAGCAAGAAATTTAGGAGGGTGGAGGCATAATTTCACCATTTTTTTTTTCAAGCGTAGTTTCATTGAGCAGAGCCAATTGAAGCTAATTGAAAAACAAAAAAGGCTTTAGGTGGTTCCGGGGTTATGCTTCCCGTCAGTGCCGAAACTAGCGCCCCCCGAACCCCCCAACCGGGGGGAGCCCCGCACAAAAAAGGGGCCCCGTAAATAGCCAGTACGTAGTACTATTTACTCAACGTATGAAAAAGGTGCCTTAAATAGGCCTATTTCAAGATTCAATATATTTTTTGTCTTAACTCGCGCGATGTGGGGCCCCCATAACGTATTAATGCTATTGGCCATGGGAAACCCTTGCAAATTTTTCGAAAAATAGCAGTCGCAAAACTAGTAAACAAACGTTTAGTAGCATACCAAGGGCCCCTCATCCTCAAGTGAAAGGCGCAAAAGTAAGCCTTCGCATAGGTAGCGAAATGTTAGAGCAGGGTTTGCTTGCAGCATTGGTTTAGTGGGTTTGGAAGGGACCTAGTAAAACAGACTACTAAACCTTGTTAAAACTGAGGAATTTTAAAGGTTCAAAACGCACAAAAAGCCTCTAAAATAAGGTCAAATTCCGCAAAATTTTCTGGGGGAGCATGCCCCCAGACCCCCCTAGCTGGGAACTGCCCCTTCGGACCTCGTTCTTTTGTATCACCATTCAAGAAAAAAATTTTTAGGGGGCCCCGAAAAATGATTTCGGGGGGGGCCCAGCATTGCCTAGTTTCGGCCCTGCTTCCCGTGGAGGATTTTGAAATATTTCATGCTGCGATGGCTATTTTAGTGCTTTTTGAACTTTTTCTGGCAAACTTTGTTAAATTTTTTTGACCCTAATTCGGAGTACTTCACCAAATATGATGCATTTTGTTCGCACATTTTCAATTATGCGTGCTTAAGGCGTTAAGATTATTGTTATCGAAGAGGTTCGAAATTATGGAACAATTGTATTTATCAAAAACTTAGTTAAAAAAGACTGGTTAGGTGAATACATACCCCTCACCCCACCCTCCCTGGATCCGTGGCATGGCACAACCCCCCCCTAAATACGCTCCTGGGGCAATGTCATTGGTCAATGACCAAATTAATTGGTCAATGACCAGTGGTGGAGGGCGTACAGCGTGTGTGCATGCAACCAGTAGGCTACCATAGGCGTAAAACTAGAGTGGCTCGTGGGCTGAAGCCCCCTTACTCTCTTTTTGGTCCCCCCTCCCTAAAATTTTTTGTGCCCCATAAGCCCTTATCTACCGTAATTTTACATTAACCTCATAATCATGTCACGTATATTTTAATTTTTTATCCTTTCGATATTTTGTTTGGCTTTGCTTGTAAACGCTGCATTGAACAATAGACAATCGGAGGTTAGTCTGAAAAAGTGACAGTAAGCCTGTTTGCATGTTTTGTTACTATGCGCATTGTACTCGCTAAAACCTTTGGCTGAAAAAAGCAGGCTTGTTTTCACTGCAAAAAACAAACTGCTGCAGCGATCAATCAACGCTCTGGCAATTGTGGACTGCTTATTGGTGGTGACATCAAATCCGCAGGGCGTTGCTTTCGCATCACAACAATTGATTTAGAAATAGGCTATATGGAAATTTTTTTGGCTTTTTATGAAACTGGTTCAACGACCAGCAAAGTAGTTAAAATTGTGAAAGATGATATCATCAGATTTCAGCTTTCAATCCAGAATTGTAGATGTCAATGCTACGATGGTGCAGCCAATGTCTAGGAACATATCAGGGGACTTCGTCAGTTGTTGCGTCAAGAAGAAAATCGGGCTATTATCGTACATTGTAGAGCGCATAAATTAAATCTAGTTGTGCAGGATGTTTTGAGATAAGATAAAAATTAAGCGGGATTAATACAAAACCTCATTTTTTTTATTCGTGGATCTACCAGAAAATTGTCGTGGTTTCATCAATTTAATGTAGCGGAAGGCAATGCCCACATCATTAAGACCATTTTGTTCTACTTGTTGGATTATGCGATTGCGACTTATTTCTCTTGATGCCATTAGTCGCAACTACGCATAAATAATGTTGCTGTAAGAAGTGGATAAGTACGACCGAACCGATTCTGATGCCAAAACTAGCAGCTTAGGCGGATGTTGGCGTTGCGGAAATTCAAAACTTTCTTTTACGTAGAGATTTTCAGGATGGTGTTGTTGAAAGTGCTGATGTACAACTGAAGAGTGCTCAACTGAATTTTTGCAAAGCCCAGAATATAATTTCTAATGGAAAAACTGCCATCACCAACGCAACAACGGACAGCCGATTTAATAGTATGTAGAATGCAATTTTGACCATAACTGAGGCGAACGATAATAACACTAGAGTTACCGAGACAACGAAAAGTTACCCCACATCTTGCAGCCTCACACGATCATCCTGATGCTTTCGTTCACACTGAGACCAAAGATCACTATCATCATATTTACTATGAAGTGCTGGATGCAGTCGCTGTTGGATTAGCAGATCAATTTAAACGAGATGATAGAGCTACAAACCTTGCAAATGTTGAAAAGTTCCTCACTTGCCAACATAAGGGGATGTGTGCTACATTGTTATCGCATATAAGGACGATATAAATGGTACACGATTAACTTTACATCTTGATTTACTCATGGATAGAGCCATGTCAGTTTGGCCCGACTCTGAAAACTTTCGAAGACGTAGTTGAATTCCTAAAAAAAGATGAATGCATCAGAGATCTAATACCCTAAGTGACAAATCTTGTACGAATTGTGCTTACTTTTCCAGTATCGCCTTGTACTGCTGAGAGGTCATTTTCAGGCTTGCGACAAACTTACTTGCGTTCGAACATGGGTCAGCAGAGACTTAGCGCTTTGGCAGTTACGAACGCACATAGAAAAGACATCAAAGCTTTCTCAATCATTATGGCTTCCCGAAAAGGGAAGCCATATTACTTTTGTTTGGCCATTTGTGCACTTTTTGACACTTCCAGCAGCTGTAGCTGCTAAACTACTGTTCCAATTCAAAAGTGACCTAGAGTTCAAATGTGTGTCCCACCTAGGTCTACACCTTGGTCGCCCCTAACTTTCCCAGGCAGCCCTCCACTTTCTAGATAAAAAATATTTTGTTTCCGAAAAATTCTTTTTTTTTTTTTTTTTTTTCTTTTTTTTTTCAACACCAAATTTTGTGCAGCCTAAGGCTTTTGAACCGCTGATGCTAGAGACTTGAAATTTTCAGGGATGGTAGATCTTATTGGGAACTTGTGCCTAACAACTTTTGGGGGGTGGCGGTCGTCAGGTTGAAGGTCAAAGGTCAAAAAACCAAATTTACCAAAACCTAATATCTTTTGAATGACTACAGGTAGGACCTTCAAATTTTCACAGTATATGCATATCAATGTGGGGAACAATTATATGCATAACAATGACCTGTTCGTGACGTCACTTAGGGTCAAAGGTCAAATCAACGAATCTTAACAGATTTTTGTGCAGCCTAAGGCTTTTGAACCGCTGATGCTAGAGACTTGAAATTTTCAGGGATGGTAGATCTTATTGGGAACTTGTGCCTAACAGCTTTTGGGGGGTGGCGGTCGTCAGGTTAAAGGTCAAAGGTCAAAAAACCAAATTTACCAAAACCTAATATCTTTTGAATGACTACAGGTAGGACCTTCAAATTTTCACAGTATATGCATATCAATGTGGGGAACAATTATATGCATAACAATGACCTGTTCGTGACGTCACTTAGGGTCAAAGGTCAAATCAACGAATCTTAACAGATTTTTGTGCAGCCTAAGGCTTTTGAACCGCTGATGCTAGAGACTTGAAATTCCCAGGGATGATAGACCTCTATGTGATCTTGTGCCTAACAACTTTTGGGGGGTGGCGGTCAACAGGTTAAAGGTCAAACATCAATCAAATAAAATGATCAAAATTCTGATCAAACGCTAATAACTTGTGAATGGCAACTGGTAGGACCTTCAAGTTTACGGAGCAGATGCATCTCAACGAGGGTACAAAAGCACCAACAGTGATTAGTTTTGCGTGACGTCACTTGGGGTCAAAGGTCAAATACGCAAATATGTCGTTTGGCAAATAACTATTGATGGAAAACACATAGGAACTTGAAATTAATAGGATTGGTGTGTCTTGATATGTCCTTGCAGTGTACCAACTATAAACGTTCTATGTCACGTGACTCGGGGTCAAAGGTCAAAAAAATCGGCAAGTGTTGCCAATATTGCGCAGCCTAAGGTTTTTGAACCGCTGATGCTAGAGACTTGAAATGTTCAGGGATGGTAGATCCTATTGGGAACTTGTGCCTAACAGCTTTTGGGGGGTGGCGGTCGTCAGGTTGAAGGTCAAAGGTCAAAAAACCAAATTTACCAAAACCTAATATCTTTTGAATGACTACAGGTAGGACCTTTACATTTTCAAAGTATATGCATATCAATGTGGGGAACAAAAATATGCACAACAATGACCTGTTCGTGACGTCACTTAGGGTCAAAGGTCAAATCAACGAACCTCAGCAGTTTTTTGTGCAGCCTAAGGCTTTTGAACCGCTGATGCTAGATACTTGAAATTCCCAGGGATGATAGACCTTTATGTGATTTTGTGCCTAACAACTTTTGGGGGGTGGCGGTCAACAGGTCAAAGGTCAAACGTCAATCAAGTAAACTGACAAATAGTTTGATCAAACCCTAATAACTTGTGAATGGCAACTGGTAGGACCTTCAAATTTACGGAGCAGATGCATCTCAACGAGAGTACAAAAACACCAGCAATGATTAGTTTTGCGTGACGTCACTTGGGGTCAAAGGTCAAATACGCAAATATGTCGTTTGGCGTATAACTATTCATTCAAAACACATAAGAACTTGAATTTAATAGGATTGGTGTGTCTTGATATGTTCTTGCAGTGTACCAACCATGAACGCTCTATATCACGTGACTCGGGGTCAAAGGTCAAAAAATCGATAAATGTTGCCAATCTTGCGCAGTCTAGGGCATTTGAACCGCTGATGCTAGAGGCTTGAAATGTTCAGGGATGATAGACCTCGACGTAAACTTGGGTCTCACAACTTGCGGGGGGTGGCGGTCAAGTGGTTTGAGGTCAAAAGTCAATAATAAGAAAATGTTCACAAGCTCATAACTGTTAAATGACAACAGCTAGGACCTTCAAATTATCGGAGGATATTTATCTCAATGTGGGTA
This sequence comes from Trididemnum miniatum, assembly GCA_964006365.1. Lineage (NCBI taxonomy): Eukaryota > Metazoa > Chordata > Ascidiacea > Aplousobranchia > Didemnidae > Trididemnum > Trididemnum miniatum. Next base: position 3,916,682 of record OZ023235.1, on the reverse strand, counting down.
AAATATCAATATAATCAAGGGTTACTCCAGAGCGCCTGACTTGGAGTCAAACGTAAAAAACGTGAAATTTCAGGAAACCTCGTGAAAGTCAAGCAAATTTATGTAATCCGTTAGAGGGCAGTAGGGAAACATGTTTTTGAGCTATTTTGGCTTAAAACTTTTTCATTCGTGAGTGAGCCGTATGAGTTTGTAATTAAACTGACGTTTTAATCAGCAATAAGGGGCACATGGGAATTGGCCAAGTGGTTGGTGCATTGGACTCATGACTTAGCTTTGTGGATTCCTCGCATTGAAACTGTGTTCGCATTGCGGCGAAGAGTTTGTTAGAGTAATAGCTAGCATAATCCGCTATCAGATTATCAAGCTTGTGGTTTCGCGAAATTGGTTGTAATTGCCGTGTTTCCCCGATAATAAGACCTACCCGCAAAATAAAACCTAGCGTGATTTTTGAGGATGATTTTAATGTAAGCCCTACCTTTAAAATAAGCCCTAGTTGAGAGCGGCAGAAAGACGAAAAAGTCAAACATTCTTTTTTTATATTTATTCAAACTGCTTTAATGCGGTGTATGCCATCCTTTTCAAAAAATTCTTGAATAAATTGTTGTTAATGAGTTTCTGAATAAAAAACATGTTAATGGCAAGTAAATGTAGATCTTTTTTCGTAATTTCTGTTTATTTAAAATCTCGTAATTTTTACTTTGTAACTTCATTTTTTGATATATCAAAATAATACATCCCATTTTATGCCGCGATTTCTTGTCCCTTAGAAACGAGCACAAGCTCCATGATTTGATTTCGTTTTGTGTAAATGCAGTCGTCCTTGCAGCTGCACAAATCCTTCAAGAATCATGGCGTTTATTGTTTGAATTTACTGCAAGATTTGCCAGCTTGTTGGAAATGTCAGACAAACAAAATGATTTCGCTGCAGACTTGTGTAGCATTGTGCCGGCCGATTAGCTCAGTTGCTAAGCCCACCCTATCGGTGCGGGAGGTGTGAGGTTCAATTGCGTGGTCGGCCAAATTGTCACAGTGTCGCCAACGGCTCGCCACCGTTGCGACGTTTGTTCGGAGTTGTGTAGCCCAAGCGCTGCGCCGCGTAGGTGGGCTCCGCCACTCGTTACACGCTTGGGCGTAATATGGCGAGTATAATGAAGATTTGATTTTTTGTGCAGCATCATCACTGTGCACGTGAAGAAATTTAAGGAGAATAGTTTTATTGAGATTTCGATGACTGTATTACAGAAATGTAAAAAGTCGTTACAATATTATTAAGTTTCTGGAGCACAGGCTGCAGGAAATTAAACTTACTTCCTGTGTGATAATGCCCACCTATACTTTGCAGGGATTTGTTGTTTTTTTAAGTTGTAAAAGCGAAGTCGCTGTGCTGTTCCCTCAGACGTTTGGGTCCCTAGTAGACTTGATCGGGAAGCCATAAGCGGGTGCTTGCAGCTGCCATCTAGTTTAACTTATGAATTTTTTTGTGTATCGAACAAAAATTCGAAAAAACTCGATTTTTTGCAGTAGTTTGAAATGTTAAGCATCAGGGCTACAAATTTTATTCGAGTTCGAATTCAACCTATTTTAGCAAGTCCGAATTTGAGTTCTCTAATTTAATTTTTACGAGTTCGACAAAAATAAGCTTTTTGGAGTTGAATATCCAAAATCGAGACCACTTTTTTACCACCGGTGCTCATGCATTTAAAAAGATAAAACTACTTCGCTCATGCAGTAGGTTCAAGACCACAGTGGCGCACGCACGAGGGGGGTTCGGGGGTCAATACACCCCATTGACGATTGAAAAAAAATAAAAACCTTTCTTTTTGGAACGATCCGCCTTTTTTCATACAAATGTTGCCGCAATTGCTGTCATGTTTTTCTGTGCTAACTTTCATTGTGATGCAATAACACCGGTAGTCAAATTTTTTTGGTGGGTTGCGTTGGAACCAACGACAAGTAACTTGTAAGCCTGGACAAAGTCAATAGGTATTGTTAAGGCTAGAGTCGTGTTGTGATGTCATAAAGCGATTGTTCTCAACGGCTATCACGGCTGGACAACACAACGTTCCAGCGCAGGAGGTATTTTTGGAAGAGAATGGTTGCAATGCAGGCGGATGTTCCGCTTGCGATGTCACAATCACAGAGCAGTCGACTTAGAGGGGCCAAAGTTTAAAATTAAGCACAAAAGCCGCTGTCTTCAAAAAAAAAAAAGCTTGTTAATTGGAAGGGCCAGGCACCCCTGTCCTCCCCCCCCCCTTTGGCGCCGGCCCTGCGATGTCATAATTTTGAGTAACCAAACCAGCCAGCTGGGGTTAACCAAAGACATCGCTATCGGCGCAAGAGGTTTTGGGTTCAATTTTTGGGCCGACCGGCTGTTAGCTTTGTGGTTGAGCGTGCAAGACCATCGGTGCGGGAGGTCTAGGGCTTGATTCCCGGCCCGGTCAAATCGGTACTGTATCGCCAACGGCTCGCCACCGCTGCGACGTTTCTATGTTTCCCAGGCGCTAAATCGCGGAGATGGGCCCCAGTGGCGTAAGCACGAGAGGCGGGCCGGGAGTCAACCTCCCCCCCCTTGACGATTGCATAAAAAATGAAACCTTTCTAAATTTTGAAACGAACCGACTTTTCTTCGTGCAGAACTTGCCGAAATTGCTATCATGTTTTTTCTGTTCGGTCCAACTTTCTAATTTAATCTCGAAAGACCTTGATTACGATGCGTTGATGTGATATGCAACAATAGTCAATACCGGTAGTCCAGCCTTTCTGATGTGTTTTGCTTGAACTGTATTTTTGTCATTGATGCTGCTGTGAAGCAGTTATTAAGTGGGAGTTTTCTTATATACGGTGTCTCTGCAGTAGTTATGGCTGCACACAATTTTTTTGAATCAAATCTACACTGTACTCGTTTCATTAAACTCTCTGTAGTACGAAGCGCGGTAGCGAGTGGCGGGGTCCGACCCCGCGTCTTAACGCTTGGGAAACACAGGTCCGAAGAAACGTCGCAGCAGTGGCGAGCCGTTGACTGTGTCCGATTTGATCGGTCCGGGAATGGAACCCCTAATCTTCCGCAATCCGCATCGACTGCGACATATTTAACACCACGCTATAACCGCCCGGTTTGATGAAAAATTAGTATAAAAGGTAAAAATCTAAATTGACACTGCCAGTAACGTCACATCGTGATGACGTAGTATTTTTGCGTCATCACAAGTTCGAGTTCGCAGCCCTGTTAGGCATGTACAAGCCTGCATTGCTATTAGGCTATTAGTTTTATGAATTTTGATTGTGTTTATATAATTGGTATATCAATACCCACTGAAAATAAGGCATTTCGTTTTACTGAGTTTCATACGCTTGAGCTACTAGTACTACAAATGTTTTTCGAAACGCCAAGTGTGCATTATTATTGTGACATCAATCAGTATAAGTTTTTGTTTGTGTCAGTCTCAGTCAATATGAGTTTGAGCCCCCCTAAAAAATTCAAAGTGTAACGCCTGTGACCGGCATGAGGAACAAAAATTATCAACGGTAGAATTTCGAAAACTTCATTAGTTTAGTTTTAGGCAGGTTTTTGTTTCATTAATGAAGCAAGGGGTTTTGGGGGGGAGCAGAAAGCTACAACTTTGCAGCTACAGGTATAGCATTTTCTTAATTCATACTCTCAATCTCAAATATGATCTGAAAAAAGTTAAAAACAGCTGCATCAGGGCTGGGCCAAGGGGGGGCCTGCCCTCCAATCGTCATGCTTGCCCATCCCAATTAACAAGCTTACTCTTTTGAAAACAGCGGCTTTTGTGCTTAATTTCAAGCTTTGGCCCCCCTGATAAACGCTTGGCCTTCCTAAGTCAAGTGCTCTGGCGCCGGCTCTGCGCTGCTTTAACATATTCTTAGTGCTTTCACTAACGCTTATAAAAAAAAACTGCTGACGTGGTGTAATGTTGATGAAAAGTATACTGTTCCGTGGTGGTAGGCCTATACTTTTGTGCACTTAACGCAATGTGTTAACTTAATGAACAAACTAAGTTAACGCATTGCGTTAAGTGCAACAAAAGTTGAGCAGTGTACCGTCCCTGTTCTGTAATAGGAGCTGTGAAAAGGTTGTTCTTGATTAGTTTGCGAAGGAAACCATAATGGCTCTGAGACAGGGGTGGGCAATTATTTCACACGAAGGGCCAGATTTGGAAAAACTGTTGAAGCCGCGGGCCGCACGCTGATTGAAAAACAAGGTGAAGACCTTTTATTTTTGGGAGATCACGGTCCACGTACGAATGTGATCTCCAAAATAAGAGGTTTTCACCTCGTTTTTTGTTCCAATTTTGCACCGTTGAGGCTTATTTTTTGAAAATCACTGCCATCCATGATCTCTAAAGGAAAAAAAAGGTCTTCCGCTAAATTCGCGGTGAGAATTTAAGTTTGTGTAAGTGCCGGCGCGCCAGAATAAAAGGACCGGCGAACCGGACTTGACCCGCGGGCCGTAGTTTGCCCATGTCTGCTCTAAGATTTGCTGGAAAGTATTGCCGCAGTGCGTACCCACAAGGTACACGTATAAAAACATTTAACTTTTTACGGTACTTATCACTGAGGGGTACGTTTTGACGTCTCCCCCAGGACAAATTTTTCTTTCTTTGCTGGGAGGATGACTATTTTTACTGGGGGGACATGTCCCCCCATCTCCCTCCCTACTTCGCACACTGAACCTGTCTAGCCCACATCACCACAAGCATCCATGGCAACCCACACCTTTGCAGCTGCAAGTAGTGGCTTGTAGTGATGTGGGCCAGTTAGGCTACCAGTAACTTAGTTGTGGGTTAGAAGCATGGCGTACTTTAGGCTGTGTGAGTGTGCGCGGCAAGGCTGACGAGACTTTTGTTATAGTCGAAACATTAATCTGTCTCTTGCAAATTTTTCATCGAAGTTATAACTCAGATTTTATTCATGCATGCGAAAGAGCCTGCTGGCGCTCATCAAGTCGCTACACTCTTTTAAACGTAACATATGGCAAAAAAATCAGTTTTTTAAAGTTAAAAACGCAAAACAACTGGTTAGAAGTAGTAATAAGATTTTTTGCATTTCATCATTTGCCGGTCAATGTTTTAATTTTCAGGGCTCTTTTGTAACAATGCCGAATGACAACTCAGATCTAATAAAGGAGTGTCGCTCCGATCGCGAAAGGAGGTGGATTTCTTCATCGTCCTTTTCACGTCAACTTAAGTACTCGAGGTTCGACCGGGAACCCCTTGCTCCAGTTGACTCTCCAAGAAACCTGTCGTCGCTTACCACATTGTGTTGAACGTAGTGAAGTTGTAGCATACTCAATTTTGCCGAAAGCTAATGCAAATTGTAAACATGAACCTGAGTAAAGGTAGGCAACGATGTATAACGCTTCTTAACGGGCAGGAGAAACATGCTTTTCAGCAATATTCTTATATGTTGTAACTTGTAACGTTGGCTTACTTAAGTCTCATCTACAAGTCTGAATGAAATATCTCAGAAATGAACTTTCTTTAGAATAAGGGAAAGAGACGCTTGACCCAAACGATAATTACGCAGTGTAGGTGCAGGTCAAGGTTAAACTAGGATTAACCCTTGCTTTTTTAATGTTAGGCTATATTTTGCGGTATCATGTGGAAATGATTAAGCGACGTCCATCGCTGTGGTCCATGTTTATTCGCTTCGGATCACGAGCAAAATAATTCAAGAGTTTTTCCCGGTTGTCGCACAGTCTCAATCAAACCCCAGCGGTGTAGTGGTTTAGCGTTGACATACGATGGGGACTTGATTTTATTCCAAGTTTGGTCATTCTTGAAACATTAGCAGCAATACGAAGAGTGTTTAATTAAAGAATTTTTTAATGTGAAGAGTAACTTAGTATATCGTTTTTACATTAATATTTACAGCTATTATCTTTTAATAATCAATATGATTGAGGTAGGGGAGTAATTCTGATAACTCCATCGATAAACATAACTGCGTTACGCAAAGTTGCACGTATCTTGATACAAGTAAGCAAATTTGGCGATGACATCATTCCAGTACAACCATTAATACTTTTTATAATCTTTGTTGCCGTAAAACACCCATATACCAGTCGCTTTTAATGAAACATAGCAACGATAAGATACTTAAACTGGATCAAATTTTCTAAGGATTTTAGTATACCTGCAAAAATCGCATTGAAAACAATACGTGTCCATTAGCAAGACATTGTCATTCTTGAAAGTCACCCGGCAGAGATGCGGTAGTGCCAATTGAACCTCGTAGATTATCCTCCACTGACAACCTGTTTATTTGACGTGAAGGTGGGGATTTTCTTGTCGGTGATAGATAAGAATCCTTTAAGCTTCTTTTACGTGATAGGACCATGGTTTTTGACCTAGATTGCGAATGGGAGTCTATTAAACTTCTAGGAGATGAGGACGAAAATGGAGATAACGGAGTTGGAGAATGCGGGTCTAAGAAACTTCTCGGAGATGAGGTAGATAATGGAGATGTCAAAGATGATGATAGGTGGTCCGTAAAACTTTTAGGAGTCTGAGACGATGATGAAGCAGATATTGACCGACGTGGACTTTTCAAGCCACGAGAGGTTTTCAGTGGTGGTGGTTTGTTCAATGTCACGAAAGACCCCTGAAACAATATTACTTGTTGTAAAATTAATTTGGTCTTTTGCTTGGATATGCAAAATCCACACAAGTGCTTATAGGTACAGGTTATTGACATCACAAGAAATATAACTTTACAAAATCAACGTCAAATTTGGCCAAAGACTCAGCGACCACAGATTACCTTAAAGCACATCTACATATGTTCTTGAGGTTTTTCAAACTGAAAATTTGTCGCACAGTGAATCAGTAACATCACAGGAAGTATAACTTTACAAAATCAACGTGTCGAATTCGGTCTACATGTTAGAGATGAGCGGACTGTGATATTTTAGACTCTGAATCCAGTTCGGCTTTTTCAAATAAAAATCCGATTTGGCTCCGAAACTAGGACCTGAAGTGAGAGCCCTGAGTCCGCCACAGTCTGAAGTAAACTGAAAAGAACACGCGATAATTGCACTTAGGAAAAAAGTCTCAGCAGAAAAAAACGACTTTCGGCAAAAAATTAATTGAGAGATTTTTTCATCTTTATCCTCCTATCACGAGAAAGCGGCGGAAGCGCTATGCTTACGACGAATCCAGACTCGCTTAGGACATGCATTTGCATCCGAGTTTTCCGGTTAAAATTTGCTTCTGACTTCTTTTGTTGCTTGCCGGATTCCACCAAGCAGAGATAATCATCGTGAAGCATCTTATCCAACGAGACTAGGTTGGGATTTGAACCGTTAACCTTGCTATCATGGTCGTCTTTAACCGACGCTCCAAACCACTGCGCCACGCTGTCGACTAAAATTAGAACTAATTCGGCTAGAATTAAAACTAATTCGGTCAAGATCTTCTGTGACATGTATGAAATTTGCGTAGAAAAAAATGAGTACATAAAGCCACCACAAAATGATTCTTTTTCGCGTAACATTTAATTCGGCTCCAACTCGTTAGCTCAGCCCTAATCCAATCCGATCCTGCTTAATATTGATTCAGTATGCTTCTGTCTACGCTCACCTCTGCTACATGTCGTCAAAATAGGAATTTGTTGTGACACAAATAATTGTGATGAAATCTTATTTGGTTGATAAAATGGAAATCATACCGTTTCATGTAAAATTTTAGATGTTTATCGGTAAATGCAATTTTAACAAATTTGCGTTTTACAAGCGAGTGAGACTCAACTGAAATCGATTTTTAACGATTTGCTTGAAATGTATTGACGGTTGGTCGGTCGCACAACCAGAGATCGAAACCGATCGGGTCGACCTACACCTTCAGGTCGAGATTCTTTACCAAAATATGCACATCAATATGTATTTTTTACTTAAAACAGTTTAATGAAAAAATTAAGAAATCACAGCTTCTGAAAACAAAGGTTTGTTGTCTGTTTTCAACAGTGAAACTTGCATACTTAATAGCATAGTTGACGTTCTCTTTTTTCAGCAAGAATGTGATACTATTCTGATGTCGTTACATTACCGTACCGCTCCTTCTTATTTAGCTTCTTGCCATGTGCGCAGGCCGGTCGGGTTGAGACATAACAGCACAGACTGATTGTGGGGTTTGTTTAAAGTGGTTTTAAAAAAGAAATTAAGGGCCTCTTCATGATATACAGGTTTCACCACCTATCGATTTATACTAACCATTCAAGTGGAATTTATGTACAGCAAGTAACATGTTAAGTAAATGTCAAAGTCAAATCAAACCGAGTCAAATAAATCTAGCTTCGCATTTATCCAAGTGAAACAAATCAACAAGTTAAGTTTCCTTTCATTCAAGTATTGTATTTATTGGATGAAATTTTACGTGTTCAATAGGCTACATCTAGTGACTAAGTTAGAGTAAACTGCAGTTTGTCATTAGGTCTATTGAATACTGAATATAAACCTTCAGCAAAAAAAGACGTTCGACCGGGCCGGCCAGTGACCGGTCAATCGACGAAGATTTTGAATTTTACCGGTCGGGTGGAGAAAATCCTGACCGGTTCCATCTCTGGCACAAACTATTACAGCATCTAAAACAGCGAACCTGTAACACGAATGCTGGAAGCATTACGTTATCAAGAGGCATGTCTCGAACAGTGTCTTCACTCGTATCACTACCCAGTAGAGCTTCTTCTCCTATGTCCTCCAAAGTCATTCTGCGTAATAAATGTCAGCAATGTCATCACTCCTTGCATTTTGGTTACAAAACAGCAATTATTACGGGAGAAAAAAGTAAACATAAAATTAACAAAAGGCGAAATAATAGCAACTAAAGCAGCAAAGCATTAGAATGGTATGCATCGCTAAAGGCAGCAACAAAGGTTAAACTTAAACTAGCTCAATTGGAGACAATTTTACACAATGCGAGTCAGTAGTAAGTTATAAGAAATAAGATTATTATAAAGTTGTCAAAAATACAAATCGTGACGACTTCACGTTTGCAGTGACGTGATCACTTTACGTAGGACAAAATTTAAACGCGCAAAAACTTGTGACGTTGCTTTGCAGTACAAAATTTTGTGATTGTAAAATAAGGCAAATCCATTCTAAAAGCTTTTTCTGACACTATTCATGAAAAATTGTCAGCTGATGCCGGACTGACCCGAAGAGCCTGAAAAGTGCTTCTTTCTGCTGCATTTTATGTAAACTGGCATTGTGAACGAGTAAATCTGATTTCGTAGCAGTCGAGGTAAAAAAGTTATCCTTAATTTGCCGCATCAGTCGACTCCGTAAATTTTGGACTTGATTATGACCTATACTTGTTGTCGGAAGGGCCAACGCAGTAGAATCACCGTAACTCCACATCGACTCATAATCTTAGCTATGCTCGCCAATTTTTCATGATGAAAGCTCTCTCTTTGCTTTTTTCAATGCGATACAAAGGTTACAGAGCCAGAGTCAAAGTTTTTCACAAGCTTATGACCATTACTCCGGAAGATTATCGGGTGAAAAGCATCAAGAATGAATTTATTTTCTTTTGCTTCCTAGATAACGATGAAGCCACAAGACATTGAAATCATTTCAAAGACCGTTTATCGTCATCAAAGTGCGTAAAAGTGACTCTGTGCTGCATCTCAGATAAACTCGGTTGAGGGCGAAACCATTTGTTAATATATTTAGTATTTCTAATTATAAGCTAATGTAATCTTGAATATACGGAGAAATTGTCAACCTTGTTTTGCATGGAAAACATATTTCCTTCCATTCATCCAAGACACAAATTACAGCAAACGTGAAAATAATCAATTCCGAAAGTGCTGCTATCCCAAAAACGTGTAGATAAGTTTTTTTGTTAAGGAAGCTAAGATTCTCAAAAATATCCAAAAAAACGAACACCAACAAACTTTTGCCTATCCTTCGTATTCGTTTGATCAAAAGTTTGTTCTTGCGAACTTTTGCCCTGAAAAAGATAATTTTGTCACGCAAAACGATTTCACAATAACGTAGGGTCGCCATATTTTCACTACGCAAAAGGAGGACTGGTTCTTTGAAGGTCATCATATCCGCAGATGTCCAGTTTTCTGCCCAAAATCAAGTGAAGACCAAAAACAAAAGGTTATCAAACCCGCGGATGTGAATCTTTTCGCCCGAAAGCAAGTGAAGCAAACAAATAAAAAAAGGTCATTAAATCCGCGACGGTTAAATTTTTCGCCGAAAGCAAGTGAAAACCAAAAAAAAGGTTAAGCTTCCAAATTTTTTCGTGGAATAATGACATGACATGTTTTCACTGCTCATAATGCCGAAAAGGAGGACATTTGGGCATTTTTTGGCGTTCTCGGAGGACAATTTTTAAGAAAGAGACATGTCCTCCAAAAGAAGGACGTATGGTAAGCCTATAACGTAACAAAAATAACAAACATACATACTGAAGAACTGATGTTGTATGCTCCATAAAAAACGTTTTGGCTTCAAACCCATCTTCAATAGAGCTACCAAGATTTTCTGCCAGTTTTCTCTTGAAAGCTAGATAAGATGGTATGAAAAGTGCCATTACTCCAAACAGAACGAAAAATACGTAAATTTGAAAAGCCATAGAAGGGGTTGAATTTTCTAGGTGTATGACACACCCAGTAGGAGTGGCTTCAATTACAGGCGATATTGCTTCACCAACAACAAAAACAAACAAAAGAATTGGAAACACGAGCATTACTAGACAGAACACCACTTTTTGAGCCCATTTGACCAAATGATGGACGGGTTTTGAGCGAATAATAGGATGTACCGAAAAACAATGTTGCTGAAACCACAAGCTAACAGAAAAGATTTGCAAACAAAAAGCATCCACCAGGCTAAGAACTCTAAAGGCTGTGGTGCAAAGATCTTTATCGCTTTTGGTGATAAGTGGTAAGAGGACGAGTGATAAAGATGCTGATGTCAAAAACAAACTCAACACTGTAGCCACGCATAATCTGTAGTAGATTTTGCCATTTCTTGCTTTCATATTCAATACGCAATAAGGGTATGAATGTCTATAAACTCTCAATAACATATACCCCGCCAATACAGTTATCATAGATGTAATTATTTCAGATGCGACCCAGTGCGGTAGTCGGTAAACTGCATAAACATCGAAAGCTTCGCTTGTAGCATTGCTCACATTGATTGTTGGCTCCATTCACAAAATAACTATGACTTGAATAACATATACCAATACCATGCTAGCTAAAATAGGTCTACAACCTAACTTGAATTAAGGCCAGATTCTTCATTTATCTGTAAAACGCAAACCCATTGAAACAGTGTTGCTTAAGCAAAGCCTACTTGTCCGCTTGGCTCATTTTGGTAGGCTACAAAATGTGTTTTATTAAGTGTGACCAATGGCCTATAGCATAGGTGGGCACAAATCGCTAATTAGCGAAGCTAATTTTTTCAGATTAGCTGTTCAGCTAACGTTCAAAAATGTTAGCGGACTGGTTATCGAAGCTAATTTTTACAGCCAATCCGCTAGAATAATTGCTACCGCGGTTTTAATAAAGAAAAGCCTTTAAGTTGCTATATTTTCCCGTTTTTTGAGCCAGAGAATATCTACCGGTACTCTTCTCGCTAGGCGCTTAGATCAAGCAATAATAACTCCGTCAATGACATCATAATGCTGCTTGCAGAATCACTGTTTCAACATGTAGGACAGTGGTTCTTAAACTGGGTTCGTCCGAACCCCAGGTGTTCGGTGAGGCTGTAGCAAGGGTTCGCCCAAGATCACAATAAGTTTACACAAATACCCAAAAAGCCATAAAGTGGTAATAAATTAGTATTTCTGCGTGGAATTCATATTTTGTTAGCTTTGTTTCATTAAAACCGGCCGGTTAGCTTAGTTGTTAAGCGCACACTATCGGTGCGGGAGGTCGGGGTTCGATTCCCAGGCCGGCTAAATCGGCACAGCGTTGCCAGCGGCTTACCACCGCTGCGCTGTATCTTCGTAGCTGTGTTACCCAGGCGCTAAGCCGCGGAGATGGGCCCCGCCACTCGTTACACCTTCGGCACACCACCGCGAGCATGATGAAGATTTGATTTTGATTTGTTTCATTAAATAAAAAGATTTCATCTTTAACAAACCATAGTTTACAGCTGGCTAACGTCTACACTGGGTTTTTGAATTACAAGTTATAAGCAGAGACAAATCCAAGGAAGAGGGATGTGGGGGATGCATTTCCCCCCACCAGCCATTTTCAACATTTTTAATAAACACAATTTTTCCATAATGTCCAACCTCTTCGATAACAATTAGCCTTATGGTGAAGGACTTACAGAGTTGGAAACTATGCAAACAAAATGCGTCATATTTGGTGAAGGACTTACAGAGTTAGGGACAAAAATTCAAACAAAATTTGCCTTAAAATTGTTCAAAAAGTACTAAAATGGCTATTACAGTATCTAAATTTTCGAACGTTTTTTGGAAAGCATGCCCCCGGACCCCCCTGGAGCTTTTTTTGTTTTTCAATTTGCTTCAAATTAACTCTGCAGGAAAAAATACACTTAATGCAAAAACATTCTCAATGCGCTTCTGACATTAAGCATTTTCAAAGGGCTTATTTACGCCCTTTTCCGGGTCTAAACGCCTAAAGTCTTTGTACTTAGTTAATATTCAACCAATTCAAAACTTCCTTTTCCCACCAAAATTTTCTGAATCCGCTACTGGTTATAACTAAGGGTTCGGTGCATACCTGCACGACACTTGTTGGGCTCGATACCTCCGACAAGTTTAAGAACCACTGATGTAGGAGCTAAGAGGTTATAGACCGGCAGCTAAGGGTTAGTCACAGGACATATGTAGGGAGAGATCGAAATCTAGACACTCATTTGTACCTGCTGCTCGGAAATTACTAGACAGTCTTTCTGAGATGGACGTCCGTGCAGCCGAGTGGACGAACACGAAATGGTACATGGAGTACTCTGCCAACGCATTGTCACTCCACGCTTTCATTCCCAAGGCTAGCTCCAGACCCTTGGGTATGGGTCTGCCGAGGGCAGCCTGGGTCAAGCTCAACCGTCTGCGCTCTGGTGTTGGACGTTTCTGATCGTCCATGTACAAATGGGGTCTCGCTCCTCAAGCGAATTGTGAGTGTGGTGCCACTGAACAAACCGCAGATCACATCATCTCACAGTGTCCCATACATCGAGCACCCCGAGGTATGTTTGGTCTAATGGTTTTGGATGACGAAACAAGATGCTGGCTGAAGTCCCTTACAGTCAGCATCTGACCGAAGCAGTTTGGTGGCCAGGGTGGTAAAAGGATAAACCCTCGGCCTTGGTCCTTCCATCTGTCTTGGAAGAGATGCCCCGCCAAACGACGACGACGACCAAAGTCTGTAAGTAAAATACTGAAAAATTATTGTAATAACTAGAGTTATGTTAAATCGCAAAAGTGACTAGTTTTCAGGTATAAAGTTGCAAAAAGGTTGCATTTCCTGATTTTAAGTTACGTTTGAGGTGAAAAAATTTTTGAGCTATTTTTTGCTCAATTTAGGCTACAATTTGCATAATGTATTAAGGAGTTAGTCTAAATACAAAGCCTCATACATCTTTCAGTAATACATAAGCATCTTTTCGATATCTTCAAATTTTCAAATGCTTGCTTAAATATTCTTAGGATTAGTTTTTCATGGAGCAATCTAAACAAACAAAGGTTTGCAGAAAATCAAGAGTAAAAACAGGTTTTCCTTCGTTTTCTATGGTTCTTTAAATAAAGTCGCAATTCAAAGTTTTTTACAAGAAAATTGCCGTAGAAATAACCAAAACATTGTATGTTGCAATTCTAACGTTAACTCTCAGTTGCGATGTGACATGTCTGGGCATGTCCTCTGTATGACCGGATTTTAGAAGTGTCCTCTATCAAGCAAAATTTCGTATTGCGTGACGTCATAGTCTATTGTTGTGGTTAGAATGCAGCTCTCTCAACTTGTTTTAACTTCTGTGAATGAGCAGTGAAATTTTACCGTGCCACTTTCAACGACACATTTTCAGAAGCAAGCTACTTAATTTGCGTTAATTTGATGGTTCGGCAATTCTTTTAATGAACCTGTTCTGTTATGATTTTTTAGCGCTGTGACAAATATGATTTCGGGCATATCTTCGAGTACTGTCCTGACTCAAAACGTTTCATCCAGACTTTAATGAATTTTATTTATGGAGTGGTATGCAAATTGATCTACGTTAGCACCTGCCCTAAGCATCTTCTCACTGTTGTTTTGGAATTAATTTTTGAACCAGCTGGGGATCCGGTGAAATAAGTTGTAATGTTCATTTGAGATTGCAGTAGGCGATTCTCCTCACCGTCGATTGTATATCAGCAGATCGCTGCAGGCGTCTATAATACTCTGCTTATGAATTTTGCAAACAGTTCAGGTAACAAGAATGATAAATTTTAAAACGTATAAGAATTAAATATTAATTAAAAATTAAGTGAAACAGGTTGGTTGTTCAATAAAAAGATTATAGCCAGTATATTTGCAATCATACTCACAAACGTTTCGGTAAAAACTTATACCATCATCAGTGTGAAACTACATAGGCACTAGGCGAAACGTTTGTGAGTATGATTGCAAATATACTGGCTATAATCTTTTTATTGAAGTTGAGTTCGAAAACCCATCTTAATGCTCCTAGGTTGGTTGTTGTTTTAATATCATTTGAGATTTCTTGTCAGTAGATTCTTCTCACTGTCGCATTGCACATATGACAAACAGTTAGGTAACAAAAATGATAAATTTTATAACGTTTAAGAATTAAGCATTAAATTTTAAATGTGAAATAAAAGTTAAGAAACAGATTTTAATTAAAAAATAAAAGTTAACAAATAGATTCTAATTTTAAAATAAAAGTTAAGAAATAAATTTTAATTATGACATAAAAGTTAAGAACTAAATTTTAAGGTTAAGTATCTGCTCAAAATTACCATCTGCTCAAAGCTAGGGTAAGATAGCTGCTCAAAGCTAGGGTTAGACAGCTGCTCAAAGCTAGGGTTAGGTACCTGCCCACCTGCTTAAAATACTACCAGCTCAAACTGCCCACCTGTTCAAAGCTAGAGATAGATAGCAGCTCAAAGCTAGGGTTAGGTACCTGCCCACCTGCGGAAAATACTACCTGCTCAAACTGCCTCCTGCTCAAAATACTACCTGCCCGAACTACCTACCTGCTCAGACCACTGGCTCACATTACCACCGGCTCCACCTGCCCAAATTCCCTAATGCCCGAATTCCCACCTACCCAAAATCCCACCTGTTCAAAAGTGGGCTAGTGACCACATATGGCTCACTAAACGCTACTAACAGTGAATGGTAGGCCCATATTTCAACTAGATAGCTAAACAGGAAGCAATACCTGGTCAAGAGTTTTATAGGCCATTTTTTGGTTGTTAATCGACTTCGATACAACAAAGCGCCTCTTCCGGTAAATTATCTTTATCATTTTGGCGCCCCTTTTGTTTGTAACTTTGCGGGGGTTTAGATTTAATTTTGGTACAGGGCCCGGGCTTGGCTTTCTACGGCCCTATTCAGAAGCTTTTCGTGACGCGCTCGTCAAATATTAATGTGTGTGCTGTGCAAGCTTCCTAAAATCTCAAAATTATCCACCGCAATTTTTTTTTCTTTTAACCAAATAAATCCACATTACGGCAAAAAATTTGAAACTAAACTACTTTTAGCTTTTGCAGTAAGAACTGCTCGGGTAGTGTTACTTTATGCTAAAAAGGCTCGTTATCGAAAAAGCTTGTGTAAGCCTGCCTTCGTAAAGCATTTTTTTGCTATATATGCTAAGAAAAGTAGTGGCTAAATATTAGGTAAAGCTACAAGTTACCTTTTTGTAAGCGAAGTAGCAGAGTTTTGGTAGTAGGTTGGCAGTAAGTTTTTAAAAACAAATTCATGCATTTTGTATCATGATTTCAAACCAAATAAAAAAAATAACGCTGCTGCATACTGCATTGCTGCATTTTTCCGCTGCTACTGTAATATATGCACTGTAACGTTTGTTTAAGACAATTGATCTATTAGTATTACAGCGTGACCATTATAATAGAGAAACAAAAATGAGAAAGAGTCGGACAATTCTAATAAAGAAAACTTTGGTGCTATGCTCTTCCCCGCGACTTCTATAACCTCAAATTTACCATCCATCGACAAACTTTTCATTGGGTGAAACCATAATCAACTCAAATGATACCAGGCCTTCGAGACAACTGATGTAGTAAGTCATTCATCACTTTTGGAAAAATTGTTCATGTTTATCTTTTTCATGCAAAAATACTTATTCAAGCTCTTCGTATATTATAAAATTATTCTGGCAAATATTAACTTCCAAGGCTTATCTGTTTTCCTTGCGTCTAAAATCCTTGGATTATTTCGCACATTTTGATTACTTCGAACTGCTGGGCGGGAAGCATCTTTAAAATTTTTTTAAAATTAATAAACCTGTAAGCACACCCTGTCCTCACGGGAATATCAGGCCTAACAAGTTTATTTTACAGTTTGCTTTTTTTCACCTTATAAAATATTCTTGAGATAATCTTTCTGCTTTGCTTTCGCGCAGGTTCTGCGACGATGCTTGAATACGGTGTACAATATGCCAATAAAAATAAAATATGCCCGAAACAGCGCTGTCCCTCACTATGCTACAATCAGAGGTGTACGGAGTCGCCTTTTTTGGACTCCTGCTCACTGTTCCCTCTTAGATTTTAACTAGTGCGAATCTGCCCAAATATAAAAATCACTAAAAGTTTGCCCAAACATTTTAAGGGCGTAATTCAAGGTCTGAAACAATTTTTGTTTAAAATAAGAGTTTCTGTGGTGAAACACTTCCATTTGACACAAGAAAACTTAAGTACTTTCTACTAATTTGCTTTTAAATCATTATAGCAATGTGCAAAAATTGAAAAATTTTGCCCAAAATTTCTCATTTTTCTCAAATTTCGCACCTAAGAGGGAACACTGCTCCTGCTCCTGTTTTGACCAATCAGACTCCTGCTCCTGGCCAATGACTAATTTTTATACTCCTGCTCCTGTTCGACTCCTTATTTACGCAATAGTGTCTGTTTTGGAAGGGAAATGGACAAATAGTTCAGAAGGCTATTTTACTGCAGCGCTGCAACTGCTCAGTGGTTTGTAACCTTTTTAAGTACTGGTACTTGGGAAGAAGCAGAAAAAGATTAATTGCTAATGCTCATGCCCTTCTGAAAGTCAGGCACTTCAGAGATACTGCAGAAGTGGATTACAAACATTTTAAATTCAAACTTTTTGCTATATTTTCCAGAGAATTTTACTGTGTCTTTACTGTATTCATAATGCAAATCACTCACCCAACTCGCTTCAACCTTTCTTGTATGCAATGGTTTTAAAAGCCAGAAATGTCATTTGCCTCAGCACTTCAGCTGGATGCTAGCCTACTAGGACAACACAGTTCATGCTACTGCACAAAACAAGCAAATTATCAGACCCTGCATAAAACTGCACAAAAACAAGCAAATTATCAGAACCAAATTATGGCAAATTTTGAACAAATATCACAAGAATGAGGTAATTTTTCACATCGGATCCTGCTCCTGCAACCATTGGAAACGTCTGACTCCGGATCCGGCTGAAACACTGAAACTCCTGCCGAAGTCGACTCCGGTTTGTGTACATCTCTGGCTACAATATGTCAACATGTAAAATGTGTCATGAAATCCAATACCACTTACTTTCGATCCCTAGTTCTTTTTTATTAAAATTTTTTGTGCTATTAACTGGTAGGCTCCCATCAGTTCAAGCCCAACACAGAAGCTCCGACTGCCTCTCCTAGCAGTCGTTTTTAAGCAAAGACTAGCAGCTAGCAATGCGATTGTTGTCTGCGAACTGCTTTATTGCGTAATAAACTCGCTTAAAACCAAGAGAGCGGTTAAGGGCGGCATTATGCGGCATAAACAAATTGGCAACCGTATTTTGTCTTTTTATAAGAAGGGGCAAAGGGTAGCGAGAGCGCTCTTTAGCGAAACCAGAATGCTAATAGTGCAAAAAAATTGCCTGACGTTCGCAGTAGCCTACTCTGAACCGCGTGAGGTGGCAGCCACAAAAGTTGAACTGTCCAAGGCTCACTGCCTGAGAGAAATTGGCGGAAAAGCTGGACTTTGGACTATGACATCAAACAATTTTCTGTTTTGTCAATTTTGCTTTGGTTAAATGTTAAACTGGTGGAATTTTGAAATTGTTACAGTACACTGCGTTATGTCTCACAAAAGTTAGTTTTGTTTCTTATTTTTTTAGTGAAGAACAGTTTGGTAGGGATGTGTTTTAAATGACTAAATGTTGATTTTGAAGTTTTCCACCTGCTGTAGTATAAAATCTCTTCATGGGTGTATTAATTAGAAACAGTTTCCAGATAATATAGTACGCCATGTCTGGCGCTCAACTTCACGCTACGTTGTCAGATCAATGGTCTGATTTAGGACACTGCTGCAGAGATCAAAGGGCATTGCATCAAAGATGTTTGATAGCCTACCAACCTGGCTGTTGTTCACTTTTGCAAAAAAATTTTATCTTTATGAAGAGCTTTAAGTTGCTAGTTTTAATTACTCAGTACAAAAATTTGTTCTGGCATCGACACTCGCTAATACTCGACTAGAGCAAGACAGCGCTGTTTCGGGCTATTAGCCCTCATCAGTCGCTCTCAGGTATCTTGGGCACACTCATTCTTAAGAATGCTTGACCTTGATCAGCCAAACACCCCTCCGGATTTATGTGCCCCAAAAGAAATCTAACTATTGTGGTACGTAACAAGTGCGATACCACGCCAGTAAAATTCCCCATGTGGTCAAAATACAAGAATGAAACAGAAGTCGTCTTTTCTGGCCTGCTGACCGAAAGTTGTTATGATTTTCCACTCAGCAGGTCAGGGAAGACGACTATTGTTTTATTCTTGTACCTTGGCCACATGGGAAATTTTACTGGCGTGGCACCATGCTTGTTATGTACCACAAAAGTTAGATTTCTTTTGGAGTATATAAATCCGGAGAGGCGTAAGGCTGATCAAGGTCAAGCATTCTGAAGGATGAACGCACCTTATACCTGAGTGCGGCTGATGAGGGCCAATACCCCGAAACAACGCCGTCTTGCCCTATGGTACCCTATGGCTGGAGTTGTTTTGCAATTACTGTTGGTGATGGAAGAAGTTCTATCCTTCGACCCACCATTTGGAAGTCGTTATATGACTTCCCAGTCAGCAGGTCAGGAAGGACGATTTTTGCTTTATTTTTATCGCCATAATAGGTCTACTCTGTTCTTAATTTGATGGCTAGAAGAAATTTTTAAACTCTAAGCCGGATCAGTGATAAAACCACGCTGTTAAAAACACCTCAAATCGCTCTTTTTTGAGCATAATATACCAAGCTAGTTAGCTCAGTTGCTAAGCGCACACAATCGGTGCGGGAGGTCTAGGCTTCGATTCCAGGACCGGTCAAATCGGTGTCGCCAACGGCTCGCCACCGTTGTGACGTTTCTTCGGAGCTTGGTAGCCTAGGCGCTAAGCTGCGGAGATGGGACCCGCCACTCGTTACACGCAAAGTCCGTATGTCCGTATAACTTCGTATAAGTTGCGCGGACAGGAATGGAGCAAAGACAATGGGGCAAAAAATGTGTCCAAAAAGACAATCGCCTGCCTATCTTTTATAATGCAAAAACGTTTGAAAGTGTTAGAAAAAAGGTCATAACTCTAGTTTCGTTCGTTCGATTTTGAAAATTTCAACTGCATCGTAAAGCTCCGGATTTTAGCTATCGTTTAAAACAAATTTCAAGAAAATTGATGGTGTTTTAAGCACTCCAAATGGTTAATAATTTGGACATACTTAGTAATTTTTGAAGCAATTTTTACGCTAGCAGCATTTCTTGCTCTTTTAGAAGCATAAATATAGCGCAGATTTGCAAAAAGTAAAAGTTATTGTTTGATTTAAATTAATTAGGTTCAATTACAAAAATTTGAACTTCAATATGAAAGTAGCCTAGCTATTGATCGTAGTTTTCCAAGCCTTCAAATATTTGTTGCAAGAAAATGATTGCGTAAATTGTTTTAAATCTCATGTAAAAGTAGGTTTCACTATTCGTGCGTGGAACTAGGTTTTGCAACCATGGTAGATTCACCAGATTGGAGTGAGGTTGTTAACTTCTATCATGAGTCACCCTTGATTTGATTTCTTCATCTTTATCCTCCTATCACGAGAAAGCGACGGAGGCGCTATGCGTAGGACGAATCCAGACTCGCTTAGGAGTTGCCTTTGTTTCCAAGTTTTCCGCTTGAATTTTCTTCTGACTTCTTTAATTTGCTGCTTGCCACATTCCACCAAGCAGAGATAATCATCGTGAAGCATCTTATCCAAGGACGCAACAACGAGACTAGGTTGGGAGGTGAACCATCAACCTTGCGATCATGGTCGTCGTAAAAACGACGCTCCGAACCACTACGCCACGCTGCCTTGGACCATGTGTAAAACGAGCCTCTAGTTAATTTTATTCTGGCTCACAATATTTGATTTTAAAAGCCCCAGGTTTGAAATTCAAGAAGCTGCGGCCGTGAAACGACGTAGACCTATGAAATAACTGAGGGTTATTTTCAAATTATATTGAACTGAAAATTCAACAGTAATTGAAGGAGACTGCGAAGTGAGCTTGCGCTCTTCGAGTCAGCAGCCACCCGTTATATATGTCAAATGCGATCGGCTCCAGCCGCGAATCGAACCCGTCACGTAGGATCTGTCACCTGCGCGCGGTACCGCTAGGCCATGTCGCTAACAAAATTAATGTTAATGGATATGAAGCAGTAAAATCAAAAAGTAAAATAGATACCGGTATATTTTTCCCGCTTGAATTTTGCTTATTGAATTTTTCGTTTAACAGATGGTCCAAAGCCCGGGGGGTGAAACACGACAGAAGTTAACAACCACACAACCAACCAAACATGGTTGTAAAAATTTAGTTCTATATAGTGAAGCCTTATTGTACGTGAGGTTTAAAACAATTTACGCAATCATTTTCCAGCGAAAAAGTTTTAAGGGTTTGAAAAACCACGACCAATAGCTACGCTAATTTCATAGTGAAGTTTAAATTTTTGTGATTGAACCTATTTAATTTGAATCAAATTAACTCTTTGCAAATCTGCCCTATATTTATGTTTTAAAATGAATAAAATGAAAAAAGAAATGCTACTAGTCAAAAAACCACTACAAAAATTTATATCTCCGTCCAATTATTTACAATGTAGAGTGCTTAAAACACAACCAATTTCCTTGAAATTTGTTTTAAACGATAGCGTAAGTCAAGAGCTTCATGGTACAGTTAAAATTTTTAAAATTCAACAAGCATAACCGAAGTTATGATCTTTTTTGTAACACTTTCAAGCGTTTTTACATTACGAAAGATAGGCAGGCGATTGTCTTTTTGGACACATTTTTGCTCCATTGTCGCTTAACAATGTAACGAATGATTCGCTCAACTTATACGTGAGTTATACGGACTTTGGTTACACGATTCGGCGGAATACAGCGAGTATTCAGCTTCCCTGCTTGACGCTCAGCATTAAAGGGACAGTGTAAAGAACAAGCCGGCAAGTTTACTTATTGTGTCGTTGGGAACGGCACTTAATTAGCGGGATTACCCCATCTTGGTGTGGTAGACAGATGGCTGGCAACTCCTAAGCGAGCTCGTATAGCGCCTTGATCGCTTTCTTGCGATAGGAGGAACTAACTAACTAATGAAGATTTGATTTGATTTTTCAAGTTCATTGATTTTTCTACTGAATAGGCCTGCTGTACTGCCTACTGCGAATTTCTACAGAAATATGGAATTTGGAAAAGCAATTGCTAATTTACTGTAGGCCTACTGCTGCCACGGCGTCGTTCCGATATTATAATGCAGCCGCGTGGTCGGCAGGGCATTTTACACTCCTGCAAAAAAGCGTTCAAGAATGAGAAACGATTGTGTTTGTGTTCACATTGTTTAGTGTTAAAACTGTTAAAAATGGTTTTTGGTGGTAACGAGCTCGAAAATTGGTACAAATCCTGATCTTAGCCAGTGGTGAAAGTAAAAAGTTTTTCTTACCGGTACTGCGCCAGAAGCCCGGAACAGTGGCGAAAATAGAAAAAAATTTTCGTAGTTGCTGATAAAGAGGCAAATGAGTCTTAGATATTCACTTACCCAGTCACAAAATTCTAAACGCTTTAATTATAGCCAAAACTTTAAATTTAAAGAACTATAAAATATCAGATACTCGGAGAATGGCTAAAACGCAAATAACTATATAATTTGTCTCTGGATTAGGATGAATCACTTTTCTGAGACCATAAATGCTGAGACTCGAAACAATGTCCTGTAGTTTTGTTGCCTGCTTATTGTTGCCTGCCTGCACATTGGAGAGGAGAAGGTTTGCCACACAACTATTCTGATACCAAACTTAAAAAAGCTCTTTGGGGGAGGATAAGTACAAAAGATTTCCAAAATCTACTTTTGACTCCTTATTCTAAGATTATAACCACAAACGTAACGACACATCTTCAGCTGAGAATATAACCACGTAATCCCTATCAAATACTCAATTATTTAAACAATTTCCATAAAGGCCCAAAATGGTTATCCTTTTTCAAGTTTTGTTAAGCCATGCCACTTGCTGAATGAGCTGCTCTTAATTCTTCCCTTTCCAAGCCAAGTTCTTACGTATGGCTCTGCATTCCATTTTTCACTTGGTGGCCCCACGGAACTGGCAAAGAGCTGCTTCTCGGCATTGTTCGCAGTCATAGCATTTCTGCTATCAGTAATAAATTTCCAACTGTATGGGGCGCCGAATGTAAAGCAGTAAAAATGCGCGTTTTTACGTGTCAAATTGCATATTTAACCAAATATGCAAAACGGCACATGACAAATTGCATATTTATTTAAATATGCAAAATGGCGCTGTCAAAATGCTTATTTACTCAAATATGCAAAATGACACATGACAAATTGCATATTTAATTAAATATGCAATTAAATAAATATGCAATTAAATATAATTAAATAATTAAATATGACAAATTGCATATTTAATTAAATATGCATATTTAATTATATATTTAATTAAATATGCAAAATGACACATGACAAATTGCATATTTACCAAATATGCAAAATGGCACTTGCCAAAATGCATATTTAACCAAATATGCAAAATGGCACATGACAAATTGCATATTTACCCAAATATGCAAAATGGCGCTGCCAAATTGCATGTTTAAGCAAACATGCAAAATGGCGCTTGCCAAAATGCATATTTTACCAAATATGCAAAGTGGCGCTTAATTGCCAAATTACACATTTTAATAATCACGCAAAATGACCCCTAAATATGCATTTTGTCATTGTCACGCATTTTTGTGTCTTTACAATTGGCATGTGTAACGCGCCAAGTGTAAACTCACAAAAATGCCTAGAAGTAAAATGTGTGTCTTTGACGTTTCGTGCGCATTGGCAAAATTCAAAGAAAATATAATTGGTCGTTTTTAAAGTTTCTGTTATTCCAAAAATGCCCGCACAATTTGCAAAATTAAATATGCAAATTGACAAATATGCAAATTGGCATGTGTGTCAAAATGCATATTTAGTTCAGATCCATAATCACAATTTCTGTACGGTCTGCGCGGCTTGGTACAGCTTTTGCAGTCCAAGGCAGTATGCAATGCAGTGAAGGTAGGTGGGAGGAATTGTAAATAAATTTTGTTCATGGGATTTCACATTGTTGGTTACTGCCATTGTTTAGGGTAAGTCCAACTGTATTTAACCTTGTCAGCAAACGTGATTTTCCTGGTAATAGTGGACTTAGCTTGTCAGAAAAGTGATGATGATTAGTCCTATTAGCCTACACAGTTATAATAGGCTAGTAGATCAGAGGCCTAAACTTGTGAACTGGTACCAGTAGGGTAGGTACCGTACCTGGTACCGGCAGTATTGAGGAATAAGATCATGCCAAGCTGAATGAAATATACAAAAAAGCAAAGCCTGCGTGTAAGTTTACTTCTACCTGTATCACTATTTGGCCTACCTGTATCACTAAAAAGGCTTCATGCAGTAGGCCTATGGTATCAGTGCAGTTATGTGCTTCGATTTTGCTGATAAGGAGAAAATGCTGGAGGCGTTACCGGTATATGTAAGATGAATTCAGATCAGTGTTCCCTCTAGAGTGAGAAATTTGCAAAAATATGGATTTTTTGGGCAAATTTTACTGATTTTGAACCAGAAATTAATATCATAAAATGCAAAACTGAAAAACTTAAAACAAAAAACTTGAA
Organism: Trididemnum miniatum; assembly: GCA_964006365.1. Classification (NCBI taxonomy): domain Eukaryota; kingdom Metazoa; phylum Chordata; class Ascidiacea; order Aplousobranchia; family Didemnidae; genus Trididemnum; species Trididemnum miniatum. The sequence continues at coordinate 3,892,341 of OZ023235.1, read as the reverse complement.
TATTTTAATGCAAGACTGTAGCTTGTACGGTATCTTGGAAAAGCAAATCCAATGCAAAAAATTTATGAAAAGGGTCCTCAAAGGAGTGAAATCTTTGGGCAAAAATTTCAAAGAATTTATCATTTAGGCAAATTCGCACCAGTCAGCTAGTCAAAATCCTAGAGGGAACACTGATGCAGACTTATGTAAGAGTTCAGATTCAGATTATATTTGGCGTCAACATAAAATACTGTAAAACAGAATAAAGCAACTGAGAGCAAAATGCGACGCCACAGAGTCTATGAGAAGCCCAGAAATGGCTTTTCATCGATAGTTCATGGAATTATCGATTCATAGACTCTGCAAACAAAAAAAAGACAAACAACGTTAGTGAAGTGGAGTGTTCGGGACTCGAGAGCGCTTGAGAAATAGAGATGAAAATATATTAATTTGAAAGACGATATAATTTAATGATTATTTAAAAAGTGGTACCTCAATCTTTTTTTAAATTGACCTAAAGTTTTTGATTGTTTAATTTCATCTGGTATTTCGTTCCACAATTTAACGCCAACAAATTTGAGAGATTGCTTGCAAATGCTTTTTCTAAATAGAGGAAGGTGTAGATCGTTTGATTGCCTTGTTCGGCGAGAATGAATTTCAGAGTTACGTTGGAAAAATTTATTAAAACAAGCAGGTAACAATTGGTGAAGGAATTTGTAGACTAGACAGCAGATTTCAAATTTAAACTTGTCCTTGATTTTTAAGATGGCAAATTTTTTATAAATGTCATCGATATTGTCATGGGCGCAGCGGTGAAAAATCAAACGAAGGATTCTATTGCATAGGTTCTGAAGTTTGGATATTTTAGAAAAAGTGGTGTTACACCATGTAGTGATGCAGTAATTAAGGTGGGACGATGCAAGGGAGTGAAATATAGACATTAGACAGCTAGTATTTAAATAATCGCGAGCTTTGTAAATTATACCTAAACATGTACGAAGTTTACTGTGGACGGATTCAATGTGAGATTTCCAACTGAGGTTGTTAGACAAGGTAACACCGAGAAATCGAAATTTGGAAACCTCAGAGATCGGAATTTTGTTGACAGAAATTACATGATCGGGGTTTCGAACCAAACGATGTGGCTGTGGAGATAATATCATAAATTTAGTTTTAGCGATGTTTAAAGTTAATTTGTTGATGAGAAGATTATTGTGGACAATGTTTAGAGATTCATTTGCAGTATTGAAAAGATCAGGTAGTGACTTAGCATGTACAAGGACCGTTGCATCGTCAGCATACAAAATGGTTTCATAATCGAGATTTGAAATAGTTGCAGTTTATTTTTAGAGTTGCAGTTTATTTTTAGCTGTCCGATTAAAACTTGATTCTGGTTTGTATTTGCTGCTATTTTCTGTTAGTTCGACAAAACGTCGACTGTCAAAGCATGCAATATACAACCCTACAATGAATTTAAAAAGTAAAAAATCATGGTCAGATGGTGGCTGCATCTAAAGCATAATATAGCCTATGAGCCAAAAAGAAATCAACAAAATTATACAGTAAAAGACATATTTGCTACCACCACAATTTTGGAAAGAAAGCAACATGTGCCAAGCATTTGAGACAAATTTACACTTATCCCTAGCAAGAAGGGGCTAGGCCAAACTGCCATCACTTCAAAATTTCATAATTCAAGTTTTACTCGATCAAGAAATTCCAAACATTAAATACAACGCAATTTTGTATGTAATAAATTTTTATGGAAAAAGTCAGTTGATATGCATCATTATTTTTAAGATTGTAGCTTTGTCAATTTGGCGTACCGGTACTTCAAACTTTGATTATTAAAGGTACTTTATTTGGGGCATGTTTGAATTAAGCCGCATTTTGTAGCAGGCAGATATATCACAAGGACTGCTAGAGGTGCTAGTGAGTTATTAGTAGGGGTTAGGGCCTAACCCCAACCCCCTCGAACCATGACTTAATTCAAACAGGAGCCCTTTATTTGCATCAATTTTTAAGCAGTGTCTAGAGGTCAATTTGTTTTCTTATTATCCCAATTTTAAAGAACCGCCTACGTTACTGTAAAAGAATGAAAAAAATTTAGAAAGATGAAAAAATGCAAACTTAAAAAAACAATTGCCTCACTAACGATCAAACTCTGCTGCATAAAATCAATGCCTAGAACACTGAGCTAACCAGCCACAACAAACTTGAGTTAAAACAAACATAATCATGTCATTAAGAATGCATTTATCAAATGCTGTTATGAACTCCGATTGCTGCTCGAGCAAGAAATATTAATTTCTGTAATACAGGATACATAACAGCATAAGTGGCATTTTGAGCTCATGGTTGAAGGTGCTAATTCAATGAATATAGTTTTCAGGGCAGAGCAGAAAATATATTAATGTTTTTAGAATAGTCTATCAGTTGAAGTTGATTTAGGTTACTTGAAAAGCCTCATTACGTACTTTAAATATTTCTGGAAGCTGAATTGCTCACATGCTATCCATTTCTCGCCCTATTCTCTACAAAGTAATCAAAGAAAATCAGCTTTTCCAAAGCAAGTACAGGTAAGGTTAGACATTTACAATTTCAGTTCAATGAAAAATTTGCAAGGGACAAATTTATAATGTATTCATGTGTATAGTCTTACGGTGCCTAAGAACATTTGACAACCAATAACGCACATGATATTTTTGGCACAAAACTTTTTTGTGACCCACAGAGCAGATTTAACTGGCTTGCAGTATTTTTGTAAAGGCATTGGCTAGTGATTTGCTCATTTTCTGTTGTGCAAAAGCTGGTGAGCCTAAATGTGCTGGTGTTTGAAACTTTATTCTTACACCTAAATGTGGTTGCTGTCCCCTACCGATGCTACAATGGCACGTAGCTCTGTGTCATTGATATGCACAAATTGTACTGTGCACTCACTCAGGTGAAATACTGTAAACCAGCGTTTCTCAAAGAGAAGGCAATACCGCATTCTCAAAAATTTGGAATTATCGTAAAACTTTTGTTTATCTGCTGCGGTACATTTGTAGTTGAATTGCAGTTTCCGTATACTTGTGTAAAGGCATTGTAAAGGTTATGAATAGACAGTGGCATAAAAAGGAGAGGCGAACGAAGATAGCCGCCTCTCAAACTACATTTATGAGATGTGGGGGTATTAAAAGTTGATACCATCAATCAGTTTACTCGTGGTATTTCGCCGAAGCGTGCGTGTTTCGAATTTGTGTGGACAATCACCGCAGCTCTACGCCTAGGCAAAACAGTTGCAGGTGAAATAACATCAAAAAATAATCAGTTGACCTCCTCCTTGTGCATGGCGTCAGCTTGATTGGGTAGTAGTAGTAGTAGTATGTTTTATTCAACGACCATCAAAGTACATAAAAACAATGCATATCACAACATACGGCCGAAGAAAAGGGTAACAGTGACAAAACGTCAACCGTTAAAGCACGCAATATACAACCCTACAATGAATTTAAAAAGTAAAAAAGCATGGTCGCTGCAATGTCCTCGTGCTTTATTGTAATAAATCTGTTTGAACTTCCCGTTATTTTTTTTGCTAGGGAATATGTAGTCTATGATCGTATTAAGAGTGCCGTAAGATGGCGATGGTGCAAAGAATTTGAGGAACACTGCAATAGACGAAATTTAACTTACCATATATCATTGCAGCTCCTTATCCAACACTGAGTCAGATGCTGCTGTTCGTGAAATAAAGGAATTGTTTCCCGCTGCTGCTGAAGTAATGATAGCAGGTGAACCATGGCAAAATATATGCATCTAATAATGTCTTTTGTGTATACGCCATTTGCTCATAAGCCGTGATCTTGTCAGTCTCAGGAAATTCTAGTTCAAGCATGGGAGTTTAATTATATAAAACAATTCTACAGATGCCATTTTCACCTCTTTGCTCCCCCCCCCCCCCTGGCTACGCCACTGCTCAGCACACATTGAATCACTTTCCAAAAAACCGTAAAACGAAAATTACCTCCAATGGGGTTCGGGACGAAGCTCCCGAAAACTATAGTATTGCTTGGCTTCACGTTTTCTAGTAAGGAGGTTAAAATGGCATCTATAGGTTAAAATCTATAGTATTGAAATCAAATTCTAATATAGTTTTCAAAGGAAGCTATGTGATCCACTGAAACAGTTGCATGTTTCAGTATTTAGTTGCATGTTTATCCTATCACAAGAATGCGATCAGTGCGCTGTACGAGCTCGCTTAAGAGTTGCCAGCCATCTGTCTGGCACACCAAGATGGGCAAATCCCGCCAAGTGCTTTTCCCAGCGGCACAAGTAAACTTGCTGGCTTGTTCTCCACGCTGAGCGTCAAGCAGGGAAACTGGGAATACCATTATTTAAGTCATTGGTTTGAATCGACTCGGAATCAAGCCCAAGTCTGCAGTTCCCGAGATGGACACTCTCACCACTAGGCCATCTGAGCTGTCATGGCTCGTAGGTTGAAAACTTGCAGCTTAAAATATAAGCCGCATTACCGCTGTGACAATAATTGAGTAGCTGGTAACTTTTTACAGAAAACCTGGGCTTTTGAATTTTCAATAAGCCGATCACTTCCACTCGCCTTCCTCGCATAAAATGGGGTCCGATCCCCGGGCCGATCAAATTCGACACAGCGTCGCCAACAGCAGTTTGCCATCATTTCGAGGGTCTTTGGGAGTCGAAGCTGCAGTGCACGAGCGCTAATAAAGTCACAGTCGCGGAGGTGGGTCCCGCCACTCGTTACACGCTTCTGCGTATTACCGTAAGTATACTAAAGGTTTGATTTGATTTTACATTTACACAATTGCAATGCTTTTAGTTATTATTTAACTCTACCAACAGGATGTAAGACAGGGTAGGCCGTTAAAGCTTTTATCTTGTATCTTATATCTTAATAAGCTTGCATCGGGGTCTCTCGGATCTATTCTGTCATCTCTGCTCGTGCGTTCAACTTGTCATTACAAATAAGCTATTACAGCATTATAATTCATAAATAATAAAGGCAAGAGTATCATAATCCATGATTAACTTTAATAATTACTCAAGAATCAAGAGATAGTAGGAAAAAGCATTCTGTAAGATTTTCAATCACTACAGAAATTATTGGGTCTGTGTATGTCCTGTAAAAATCATTTGAAAGTTGTAGTTTTTTATTTTTTGCAACATTGTCACGGACCCCCTGTGCGGTCGCCGCGGACCCTATTTTGGGAAACTCTCCTATAAAAGACTGATCGTGCTCGATCTCCATAACTAACTTTTCCATACCGTTCCCCATAATCTCGCGATACTTGTTTCTGGTTTCATTTAGTTTTATGTTGTTTGTGTCAACTTTCAACGCGGTAAAATAAATAAATGGTAATGGATATTGTGTTGCTGGTAAATATTTTATCCAAATTCATTCTAATCATTCGTAGGACATCTTCGATCACGCGGCATCAACGTCCAGCGTGGACGTTTGCTCAGCAACATTCATCGTACGGATGCAGAAGGGGTTGTAGCCAAACGTCAAAAGAATGATTGTTCGTATTCGAAGCGCTTCTGGCGCCCGGGCGTTAGATTAACTTGTTTCCGATTCGTATATAAATCCTTGAATATTGTTTGTGGTAGCAGGGGGGCGGCATTTTAAATAAGCTTCATGTAATTTTTTTCCTATTTATTTTGAAGAAGCGTTACTTTGCTATATCGCTGACTTGCTGATCGTAAATCATCGTAACTGTGTTGCTCAAAGTCGCGGAAATGGGCCCGCTATCTCGTTTACGCTTCAATGTAATCAGCGAGTGTAATAAAGATTTGATTTTAATATTTATGATGTTACAATTGCGTGCGGTTTTCGTTTTTGCATTTCTTGATTCGCCATGCCCTCCCCCCTTTGTAATAAGATGCTAAAACTTAACTTTACCATTTCTCGAAGTAACAATGGTTGCAGCCTCCTTTCACTTATGTTAGCCTAGCTTCTACTTTTAAACATAAGCTGCGGAAATATTTTTTCATTGTCCATAGCAGGAGCGTATTTAGGGGGGGAGCATTGGGCCATGCCCCCCCTCCCTTTTGACTCTGCTAAATGACTAAAATATGCCAGACTCTTTTGATGGTTTCTGTAGATGGCCGAGGGGTTAACAGCTCAGATGGCCGAGGGCTATGGAGCGTCTGTCTCTTGAGCTGTAGACTCGGGTTTGATTCCGAGTCGGGTCAAACCAATGACTTTAAAATTGGTATTCACAGCTTTCCTGCTTGACGTTCAGCATTAAAGCGACAGTGTGGAGAACAAGCCGGCAAGTTTACTTGTGCCGTTGGGAAGGGCACTTAGCGGGATTCCCCCATCTTGGTGTGGTAGACAGATGGCCGGCAACTCCTAAGCGCGCTCGTATAGCGCATTGATTGCTTTCTCGTGATAGGAGGATAAATATGCAACTAAAATTAAAAAAAAAAAAAAATTAAATAGATTATGGCCAGGAGCGGATCCAGGGGGGGGTAGGATGAGGGTTACGCATCCTCGCACTGGCCATTTTCAAACGACGACACCAACATATTTTGCTTGCATCTAATTAAGCAAAATCAGATCAAGTGTACAGCAGTTTGTAGACGCGTCAAATAATCACCCCTTGTCGACCGAGGGAAACCGCACACCGCTGCAACTGTTCACATTCAATCCCCGGCTGTTCACATTCAATCCCCGGTTCACATTCAATCAGCATTTGAAGCCGGAAGAGTTGTACAATGTTTTAGTGGAATTCGTGGCAGAGCTTATGTAAGAGAGCGAGACTGTCGACACTTTTTTAGTGCCCATAAGCACATGCAGTCAAGAATGGCCATACGTTACATTACGTTTACAACATGCATAGACAGTTTTCCTACCAGTCTCAATTTCTGATAGAGGCTCTGTACAGGGTGTCCATAAAGCCCGTGTGCACAAATAAAGTTAAAATTTTCTAAAGTGCACACGGACTTTATGGACACCCTGTATAATACCTTACCATTACGTTTTTAATTGAATAAGAACAAATAACAAAACAGCACTGGCGAAAAAGAATGGGAAATAATGCAAAATATTTTTCAAATTTAATTTTTTTGATACTTCAGGGGGCGCTACCTTTTTTCGGAGCAATTTGCACCCTGCCAAAGAGCAACATCATATCGGGACGCATATATCGGAATGGTTCTACAGAAAAAGATAGGGGTCGTTTGAAATGACTATAACTGTCTCTAAGTAGATAAACTGTACGGTATGCAAAACTGTTACTAATAGGGTCTGGATTTCATGCTTCTCTAGGTTTTGATTTTATTCTCAACGTAATGTGTTTCTTATAATTTTGTAACTTGGGATGATGTAGAGTGGTGATAATAAACAAAAAATTTTCTGTAGAACCATTCTGAAATATGCTATCGGGACACCCATTACATAACCTAGCAGTTTTGATATTGTCGGCGTTTTTTTTTTTTGCTTATAACTATTGGGTTATTGTAGTCATATTGCCAGCAACTATTGGGTTATTGTAGTCATAAGAATGTCTACAGCACTCACTAACATGTCGATTGCAAGCTGCCACCAATGATAAAAATATAGTGCGCTACACTTAAGCTACGAAATACATTTCTTAAAATTTCGCACCAAGTTCATTTGTACGTTTCAGTACTAGTTTTTCAAGTGGAACTGGTGAGTCAAATGTCCCAAGTTCTATCACAGTCACGTCTTCAAGTATATCGGTATGCTTATGTAATTGAATGGGTTGCGCTTGGCAAGACAACATAACAAGACATAACTAAAATTTACCATTCCACAAACATTTCTTCGTTCAGAAAAACTAATTTTCGCCTTACCAGCGACGTTAAGCTTAACTACACGAAAGCCAGCAACGCCAGAAAACGTCAACACTCAACAGCTCAGTTTCATTACAAGCTTAAGTGCTCTGAGTCAAAAATTTGGTCCTCTTGAGCATAAAAGACTAACGTAGAATAGGCCGTAGTGTACAGTCAAATGTCGCAAGTCCTATCAATACCAACGATCCTAATGTCGCCTCTTTAAGTATATTGGCATGCTGAAGTTATTAAAAATTTTGTTATTAAGCTGTACTGAAGCCCGGACTGTTCATTATGCCGAAGTCCATCCGATCCTTGAACACTTCTCAAGAAGACAAACTTTGGCACAGGTGTTTCCAAAAGGATATAAGCTGCTGTTCGAAAATTCTACACAAGGTTTCGGGATAAGCCCAACGACGTAACTCGATCAGCTCCAGTAAAAAATATCAACAGTTTTTAGAGAGTTGAGGCAGCGCTTCCATCTAAAAAATGTTCAATGTAATTGCATGAAAAATGTAGCTAAAAGTAAACCTACTATTGCAATAATGACAAACCCTTTCACTTAGGCTACGCAAAACATGATGACTACTTTTTATTTACTATCTTTACAATATGCTGTCTTGCCAAAAACATCATAAAAAAGAAGTGAATTGTAATCACAAAATTAGGCCTTTAAGTAATGGTTAAAAAGATACCTTCCAGTTCAAATGCCTAATCCCGCCTCCAAGAAATGATTTCATTCTCCATCAATCGCGCATTGCTTCCTTGAGGCGAATAACGCATGTCCAATAATACGTTATCAATTAACGTGAGGGCGGTCAAACTGCTTTTCTTCTATGCGAACAACTCTTTAAATGCATTTGGATGGAGTTTCATCTCATCCAAAAGTCCGAGGAAATTGAGCCAGTTACAAGATCTAAAAATAGCGCCCACGATTGACTTGATATTTTTGCATACGATGCTATGTGGTAACGTTGAAAAAGCATTTTTTAACGCAGGCAGAAGCGCATTAGCTTCCGGTGTAACAGCAAGCAAAGGTATTTCATTCACAATTCCACAATCGCAAAATCCGCGTTCGTTTTCGCAGAAGCCTTACCGGTACTTCAAAACTTTAGCAATAGAAAATTTATAAAAAGCTCTTTAAAAAACGTGAAACAACTTTTGCGTAGGTTGATTTAAGGGTGGTTTGACACATGATACAATTTTTCAGCCGTTAAGTTACGGTAATTAAATCTTTTCGTGTGCCACAAGCTACATCATAACATTCCATATCACTCATCATACCGTTCCGTCTCTTTTTTCAGTCACTCTTTTAACTTCAAACAAAACTGCACAATATTTTTCTTCTCACGCAGGTGAAACATTTGGCAGCCAGCCACCTCCGAAAGCATGCTTGCCCCATCGATGACTTTCGAAAAAATTTCTTCTTTTGCAGTTGGAATCTGCATGATACAAAATTGTCAAAAATTTTGTAACTTTGCAGCTAGAATTAGTTAGTCACTTCTCACCGCATAGCTTGCAAATCTATTTCCCGTACAGATATGCAACGTGGTAACATCACGTAAATGCATTAAGCGCTAGTGTAGGCATTACAGTACTTCACTAGAACAATAAACTGCAGCCTATTGCTTTGCTTTAACCCTCATGCGGTGATCACATTTACACTCGCATTAAGTCGTTTGGGGTCAAATTTGACCGCAATTGTTTTTTTCCGTAATAATGAAGGTAAGTGGATAAAACCACTCAAGTAGTGGTTGGGAAAGACAAAGCCACTACGGGAGCCTATTTTCGTTATTGCGTAACGTTGAGCAATCAAGCTAAACTTGAGAAACATCAATTACTTTCCATGGGGTCAAATTTAACCTCAACTGACTTGAGGTATGTGCTGCATAAATTTCCGGTACACGACAACTGACCGCGAGACAACTGACCGCCGTAAACTGGCCGCCATGCAAACTGACCGCGAGGCAAACCCGCCACTGCGACAACTGACCGCCAAAGCACGAGGCTCGAAAAAACACTTCGCACCTTACGCTTCGCGACAATTGTTTACTCAATGACCGTGTGAATTTGATAGTAACTTCGCACCATACCGCATCTCAAACAATGACATAAAGTCAAAATGCTTCAATGACTTCATGAAAATACCTAGGGTGACGTTCTGTACTACGCTTGGACAATTAAAATTGTCAGCGACTTGGGCTAGCGCTACCGCGCGCAGATGACAGATCCAACGTGACGGGTTTGATTCGCGGCTTCAACCGATCGCATTAAACATATATACCGGGTGGCTGCTGACTCGAACAGTGCAAGCTCACTTCGCAGTCTCCCTCAATTGCTGTTGAATTTTCAGTTCAATGTAATTTGAAAATATTCTCAGTTAAAAAATAAATAACTCGATGAAAACTTCGGAAATGGACTTTTAAGCAGTGTGTATTTTTGTCAAAGCACATTTTCTTTTATATTTTTACTTCATGATTCATACTTTGAGCGGTTACAATCATTTAAATAAATGTATTATGACTTGCAATTTAGGTTGTGTGTTTTTTTTTGCAAGAGCGCGTATAAGTAATATTCTTTGAGAAATGGTAAGGTGTGAAGTTACTATCAAATTCACACGGTCAATAAGTAAACAATTGTCGCGAAGCGTAAGGTGCGAAGTGTTTTTTCGAGCCTCGTGCTTTGGCGGTCAGTTGTCGCAGTGGCGGGTTTGCTTCGCGGTCAGTTTGCATGGCGGCCAGTTTACGGCGGTCAGTTGTCCGTGTTCGTAAATTTTATACATAATAATATCATAATGAGAAGACATAAAAGCAGAGAATATAAGAAAGCAAAGCTATACTATTTGATTTATATATTGCTAGCTATATAATAATCAAAATTTGATTAGAATTTATCATTAGATTTATTATTAGAATTTGATATATTATAAAAGCAGAGAGTATAAGAAAACTATATTAAAATTTGATTTCAATACTATAGATGCCATTTTAACCTCCTTACTAGAAAACGTGAAGCCAAGCAATACTATAGCTTTCGGGAGCTTCGTCCCGAACCCCATTGGAGGTAATTTTCGTTTTACGGTTTTTTGGAAAGTGATTCAATGTGTGCTGAGCAGTGGCGTAGCCAGGGGGGGGGGGAGCAAAGAGGTTAAAATGGCATCTGTAGAATTGTTTTCTCGTCAGCCTTGCTATGCACTGAAATTCTCGTCAGCCTTGCTATGCACAGCCAATCCAGGCTAAACTCATTCCAGACTGTAAAGACTCTTATTTTGCATTGCTTTACCTGTACATCTCGACTTCATCTCTTTTCTAGGTTGTGCCCTATTTTTGGCAGGCGACTGGCCTCAAACAACGATACCCAACCTATAGGTTCTTTTATATACGATACCCAATAAAAGAACCTATAGGTTCTTTTATTGGGTATCGTTGTTTGGGGCCAGTCGCCTGCCAAAATAGGGCACAACCTAGAAAAGAGATGAAGTCGAGATGTACAATGCAACATAAGAGTCTTTACAGTCTGGAATGAGTTTAGCCTGGATTGGCTGTGCGTAGCAAGGCTGACGAGACTTTGGTTATAGTCGAAACATTAATTTGTCCCTTGCAAATTTTTCATTGAACTGAAATTGTAAATGTCTAACCTTACCTGTACTTGCTTTGGAAAAGCTGATTTTCTTTGATTACTTTGTAGAGAATAGGGCGAGAAATGGATAGCATGTGAGCAATTCAGCTTCCAGAAATATTTAAAGTACGTAATGAGGCTTTTCAAGTAACCTAAATCAACTTCAACTGATAGACTATTCTAAAAACATTAATATATTTTCTGCTCTGCCCTGAAAACTATATTCATTGAATTAGCACCTTCAACCATGAGCTCAAAATGCCACTTATGCTGTTATGTATCCTGTATTACAGAAATTAATATTTCTTGCTCGAGCAGCAATCGGAGTTCATAACAGCATTTGATAAATGCATTCTTAATGACATGATTATGTTTGTTTTAACTCAAGTTTGTTGTGGCTGGTTAGCTCAGTGTTCTAGGCATTGATTTTATGCAGCAGAGTTTGATCGTTAGTGAGGCAATTGTTTTTTTAAGTTTGCATTTTTTCATCTTTCTAAATTTTTTTCATTCTTTTACAGTAACGTAGGCGGTTCTTTAAAATTGGGATAATAAGAAAACAAATTGACCTCTAGACACTGCTTAAAAATTGATGCAAATAAAGGGCTCCTGTTTGAATTAAGTCATGGTTCGAGGGGGTTGGGGTTAGGCCCTAACCCCTACTAATAACTCACTAGCACCTCTAGCAGTCCTTGTGATATATCTGCCTGCTACAAAATGCGGCTTAATTCAAACATGCCCCAAATAAAGTACCTTTAATAATCAAAGTTTGAAGTACCGGTACGCCAAATTGACAAAGCTACAATCTTAAAAATAATGATGCATATCAACTGACTTTTTCCATAAAAATTTATTACATACAAAATTGCGTTGTATTTAATGTTTGGAATTTCTTGATCGAGTAAAACTTGAATTATGAAATTTTGAAGTGATGGCAGTTCGGCCTAGCCCCTTCTTGCTAGGGATAAGTGTAAATTTGTCTCAAATGCTTGGCACATGTTGCTTTCTTTCCAAAATTGTGGTGGTAGCAAATATGTCTTTTACTGTATAATTTTGTTGATTTCTTTTTGGCTCATAGGCTATATTATGCTTTAGATGCAGCCACCATCTGACCATGATTTTTTACTTTTTAAATTCATTGTAGGGTTGTATATTGCATGCTTTGACAGTCGACGTTTTGTCAAACTAACAGAAAATAGCAGCAAATACAAACCAGAATCAAGTTTTAATCGGACAGCTAAAAATAAACTGCAACTCTTACATAAGTCTGCATCAGTGTTCCCTCTAGGATTTTGACTAGCTGACTGGTGCGAATTTGCCTAAATGATAAATTCTTTGAAATTTTTGCCCAAAGATTTCACTCCTTTGAGGACCCTTTTCATAAATTTTTTGCATTGGATTTGCTTTTCCAAGATACCATACAAGCTACAGTCTTGCATTAAAATATTCAAGTTTTTTGTTTTAAGTTTTTCAGTTTTGCATTTTATGATATTAATTTCTGGTTCAAAATCAGTAAAATTTGCCCAAAAAATCCATATTTTTGCAAATTTCTCACTCTAGAGGGAACACTGATCTGAATTCATCTTACACATACCGGTAACGCCTCCAGCATTTTCTCCTTATCAGCAAAATCGAAGCACATAACTGCACTGATACCATAGGCCTACTGCATGAAGCCTTTTTAGTGATACAGGTAGGCCAAATAGTGATACAGGTAGAAGTAAACTTACACGCAGGCTTTGCTTTTTTGTATATTTCATTCAGCTTGGCATGATCTTATTCCTCAATACTGCCGGTACCAGGTACGGTACCTACCCTACTGGTACCAGTTCACAAGTTTAGGCCTCTGATCTACTAGCCTATTACAACTGTGTACGCTAATAGGACTAATCATCATCACTTTTCTGACAAGCTAAGTCCACTATTACCAGGAAAATCACGTTTGCTGACAAGGTTAAATACAGTTGGACTTACCCTAAACAATGGCAGTAACCAACAATGTGAAATCCCATGAACAAAATTTATTTACAATACCTCCCACCTACCTTCACTGCATTGCATACTGCCTTGGACTGCAAAAGCTGTACCAAGCCGCGCAGACCGTACAGAAATTGTGATTATGGATCTGAACTAAATATGCATTTTGACACACATGCCAATTTGCATATTTGTCAATTTGCATATTTAATTTTGCAAATTGTGCTGGCATTTTTGGAATAACAGAAACTTTAAAAACGACCAATTATATTTTCTTTGAATTTTGCCAATGCGCACGAAACGTCAAAGACACACATTTTACTTCTAGGCATTTTTGTGAGTTTACACTTGGCGCGTTACACATGCCAATTGTAAAGACACAAAAATGCGTGACAATGACAAAATGCATATTTAGGGGTCATTTTGCGTGATTATTAAAATGTGTAATTTGGCAATTAAGCGCCACTTTGCATATTTGGTAAAATATGCATTTTGGTAAGCGCCATTTTGCATGTTTGCTTAAACATGCAATTTGGCAGCGCCATTTTGCATATTTGGGTAAATATGCAATTTGTCATGTGCCATTTTGCATATTTGGTTAAATATGCATTTTGGCAAGTACCATTTTGCATATTTGGTAAATATGCAATTTGTCATGTGTCATTTTGCATATTTAATTAAATATGCAATTTGTCATGTGTCATTTTGCATATTTGAGTAAATAAGCATTTTGACAGCGCCATTTTGCATATTTAAATAAATATGCAATTTGTCATGTGCCGTTTTGCATATTTGGTTAAATATGCAATTTGACACGTAAAAACGCGCATTTTTACTGCTTTACATTCGGCGCCCCATACAACTGGTTTACCATTCCATAACGGAAGCATCAAATATTACAGTAAACTCCCACTGAGAGAAAACATTAGCAATAGCAATATGGTTACAATGTAAAAACATATGGCGGCTTATCTGTCTGCGTAACACAATTTTCTTATATATCCTTGTAAAAACAAAACATTTGATAAAATCTTTCGCGCCTCCTTTGGAAACGCTTCATGCTCCCCATTTTAAGAACTCATGGACTAGTAGGCTACGTCGTCACTAAAATGAGGCTTTAGGAAAATTTTAGATTGTAACGTCACATTTTATGCTAATTTGCTCTAACCACTGAGTAAATTTTTCCATCTCTGCTGCCATACTTCAAATAGGCCTAATTCCTCTTACAAAAATAGAATAAATACAAATAATAGAATAAATAGCATAAATACAAATAATAAATAGAATAAATACAAATTAGAATATAAACAAATATATAATAAACATAAATACAAATAAATAGAATAAATACAAGTAAAATAAATACAGTGACATGACAATTTACAAAAATAAATTGAAAGTGAGCTCATTCTTGAATATTATTTTTTTTTTTTGATGATTTGACTTGTGGAATGTGCTATAGGCTGGATTTAGATTTAAAACCTTTTACCGGTACGGCGTACCGGACCATTCACGCTTACTCTCACCACTGCTCTTAGCTCCCAGCGCTTGATTAGGAAGTAGGCCTACATGGGAAGGATGATGCAGCGCAAACCGCCTATATCCGCTACCGGTATCTGTACTTGCGAGATTCACCGACCGCTTCACAGGTTACACGGACATAAGGCCTACTCCAGAGCTTATGTCAAATATGTGCCTGATCCTGCAGTAGCAGCTGCTCCCACCTTAATTCGTAACCTTTTCTCCCGCCGTATTCCCAACCGTGGGCATGGGCGTACCCGGAAGAGGGGGTGCTGACGCCGCCCCCCTTTTCCGCAGACAAATGCACAAAACTATTATGGTGTAAAACTGATATCCGTAATTGTTAAATGCCGAGCCAGCATCACCCCTGCATTAAACATATGTCAAAGCTAGTTGTGGATGGTTTCATTTTTGTTTTCCGTAGATCTTGAAGTTTCTACGCGATATCCGGCAAAAACTTCATTCATGTGCGTAATCCTGGTTCGTTAGTAATGGTAGCTGAAGATTTAAATTAGGTTTATGGTTTTCTAGCCCGATGTTTGACTATGACTTAAAAAACAAAATTGAGCCCCCCCTTTTAAATTCCTGGGCACGCCTCTGCTGGGGATCCAAATTCAGCAAACCCTATCTCTAGAAACCTTGCATGGAAAAGCGAAGGCCAAAAAATTATCAACTGGTTGCTTAGCTGGAGCAAACTTTTAAAATTCATCTTGATTTCACTCACCCGCAAGGGGGCTCCCTAAAACCATAACTTTACGCCACCATAGTGAGATGACAACTGTAGCACATGGAGTTGGCCGAGTGGTTGGCGCATTGGGCTCCGAAGCTGGCTTCGCGGGTTCAATGCTCAACTAGGTCATCTCCATGATGCATGTACTTCACTACCACAAAAATCCTCAGCTGCAATTAAGTGGCTTGAAATAAAAAAAAAAAAAAAAAAAAAGAGATGACAACTGTAGCACATGGAGTTGACCGAGTGGTTGGTGCATTGGGCTCCGAAGCTGGCTTCGCGGGTTCGATGCTCAACTAGGTCATCTCCATGATGCATGTACCTCACTACCACAAAAATCCTCAGCTGCAATCAAGTAGCTTGAAATAACAAAAAAAAAAGAGATAACGAGATGACAACTGTAGATGTATTATGACTTGTATTATGACTGTAGATGTATTATATATATTAGATGATTAGATGTAGATGTATTAGTATGATGTAGATGTATTAGATGTAGATGTATTATGACTGTAGATGTATGATGTATTAGGAGATAGTGAAAAACGTGTTTTAAATTTGCAGTTCCTTATATTTAAATATAAATTAAGTTTTGCATGATCCTTTAGCCTGCATTTCTGGTCATGTACGCACGACAGTCGGCACTTATCAAAACTCCGAACTTTACAAAATAAGGCCATTCGTATAATTTCAAACTGTAATCGCAGAACCTCTATTACTCCCTACTACCATAAACTAAGGGTAGGCCTACTGAAAATCGCCGAACTATATAAATTCAAAATGGCCAAATTGTCCACCAACACTAGAAACAAGTCCTTCCTAGTCTAAGGTCTAGAAATATCTAATCGGTTTAAACTACTATCAAGTATTGCTGTATTCGTAACCGAATCTCTAGATCTGTTCCAATCAGTGGCGTAGCCATGGGCAGAGATGGGCATTTATTGCGATAATTTATTGGTGATAGTTATCGGAGATAACTTTTTATCGATTATCGTTGTCGCTCAAAGTAATTTGGATTTATCGATTACCGTTATCGCTTTTGTTATATATTTTGTTGTCGCCGATAAATTATCGCGATAAACGATTTTTTATGCACGCAGTGTTTAAACTTCAAAGTTAGTGAGTTGGCGTTACGGAAAAACACACGGTGTCCATTAAGACTTGTTGTAATTATAAAAAGTTATTTCTGTGTTTTGCTTAATTTCACGGCAGAGTCCGTGAACTGCTCTCTTTTCTTGAAAAATCTAGAAAAAACATTTTCGCAATTCGACTTACAAAAAAAAACTTTGTCAAACACATTTAAAATTTACCGCAACATTTATCGGAAAAAATTATCGGCGATAATTTATCGATTACCGATATCGCTTTAAGAAATTGAGATTTATCGATTATCGGGATCGCTCGGGGCTTTTTTGAAGTTATCGATTATCGTTATCGCTTTAGTACAGAAAGGTTTATCGCACCCATCACTGGCCACGGGGAGGGGGGGGGAAGAATTGGGGGGCTACAACCTCTCCTCTTCCCATTGACGTCATACATAGTTCTTTTTCTGATATTTATTTTGAAGTGCTCAATACTTTGTCCTTGATAATCTGGTTTTGTAATTGTCATACTAACAAGAATTACGTAGCGTTGTTTCCTGAATCTTGTTCTTTGCCAATATGCTTATGAAGCAATGACTCGTCATTTTTATTTGCAGAGCAGTGCCGCTCCTGTAATCCACACGCAACTGCCCTCAGCCCCTCAGGTCTTTCGTAGAAAAAAGGCTAACAATTTTAAGCAAAAATGATCTACATGTTGTAGCTCAAATAAAAAAACAAAATCGCTAACATTAAATATCGCTTTACCAGTTCCATCAGAAAGCATTCCGTTGACTTCCTTACAACAACCGTGCTTTATACCTGCCTTCGGTATTTTTAATTCAAAACATAGGGGGGAATGTGGGGTATGCTGCGTATGCATCCCCCACCAGCCATTTTCGACGGTGTTGTGGATGAATAAAATTTTTCCATGATTTTGAATCTCTTCATAATAATATGCCATAGTTGCCTTAAGTACATTAGTCGAAACTGAGCGAACAAAATGCATCATATTTGGTAAAGCACTCAAAGTTAGGGGCCAAAAATGTGGCCAATTTTCCCCCAAAAATTGTTTGAAAAGCACTAAAGTGGCAGTTAGAGCATGCAAATTTTCAAACATTTTTCGGGGGAGCATGCCCCCGCATCCCCTAGAGTCGTTTTTGGTGGGCCTACAAGTTGCATAAAATTAACTCTGCCGAAAAAACTGCGCTTGAATAAGTGACGAAATTTGGTGCCTCCTCCCTGAAAAAAACTCTGAATACGCCCCTAACATGAACACATTTTTAAAAGGCTTATTTACGCCCGTTTCCGGGTCTAAACATCTTTGTAGCTTATTTAGTTTTAAGTTAACATTCAACCTAATTCAAAATTACACCCCATCCACACCAAAACTTTTTGGATACGCTCCTGTATACAACGCATGGTCAAATGTGACGTCATTCCCAAAACCCCTCCCATTGCAAAAACATGGCAACGCTAGAGGTCTCAATGAACCTTTTCTATGTTGAAAGTTTTTTCACGCCTACTGTAAGATGTCAAAGGTCAATAAAATATTACGGAGCCAAAATATAGCTTTGAAATTAAGAGATCAGCCCTATAAGAAACTTAAAATCCATTACAAAAAATTACAAAAAAATTCTGTTTGAGAGGTATCTAACTTTATAAAAATGTTCTGCATCTTGTGTGGTTTTATTTTTCCATTTTCTTTTTCATTTTTTGTATCACTACATTTTGGTATTTTTTGCGCGTCTGTTCTTTGCACTATGTATTTTAATTGCACACTCTAAGAGAGAGGCTGCAGAGTGCAGACTCGGCGACCGCTCCAGTTCTTTGGAACGGGGTACTATGGTCTTTTCGCAGCCTCTCGTAGAAACAATTAATTGCACTTTGTTGATTATCATTACTAGTTTGTGTTTAATGTTTTGCGCACTACCTTCTGCAATAAACAAATTGAATTATTCATCTCGCACGAGCTTCTCTTTAAGACGCACCTGTGTCTTTTCATCGAAGTGGCTGCTCGACCCGAACACCTTCATTAGTCCCTTCGCAATCTCCTGCGTTTTTTTTTTATTTTCATCTATGTGCTCAAGTGACGACATACAAAGGAAGTAATTAATTGATTAGCTTCAGCATAGGCTGATTCACGGGGAGTCTGTGGAAACTCACACCCCCCTTAAATATTTGGTAGTAAGCACAAGGCTTACATGGGCTAATAGATCCACAAAACTGCCCATAGCATTTTTCGATTTCAAACGCCGCCTTTAGCCTATAAAAAAAACTTCGAGATACGCCCTATTACGATCACAAGTCCAAATAATTTAATACATATTACGTCACTTACGAGTTTTAAATAACGCAACGTGTTTGCGGTCAGCCAATCGAACCTTCATAAAGTTTCCTCTGTGAGAGCAATCAGTTTAGTTTGGCTGCTCTAATGCAGAATAGTTTTTTCAGCCAGTTGGATCTTAAATAATATCCCCCTGGACGATGAAAAATGTCGGCATCGACTAGCTGTGGTTACCATCCATACCTTTATTAGCAATGCTTGTTTTGAAAATTACTAAGCTTACGGCTTATTATATACTGGACCCAATTTTTATTTCTGTTAGGTCAAACTGAAATTTTAGCCTAAGACTTGTTGTCCTACTTCTACTTTTCACTTGAAGAGATGTAACAAGAACGATAACCGGTTCGCTCATCACTGGCGGTTCGCTGGTTGGCCCTGGCAGTGATAACCTACTGAAGAAATGCCGCTACCGGTATTTAAACGAAGATAATGCTTTCTCACAGAGGTGTTTCATGCACGCTAGGCGTGATGCTTTCTTTGGAATAAACCTGATGCAAGGTGCAAGAGGCACAGCACATGGATCTGCTGCTTCGACAACGTGTAACTGGCGCACTCGCATTCTGGTGAAAGAGCGATTGAGACTACACCTGTTGTCATTTGCCAGTGACGTAGTAGGCAAGAGAGCACCGAACACCCCTGCCCCCTATTTTTAACGAAGCTTAAGCTCAAACATGTTCAAAATATTCTTGTAAAATACCAAATATTTTATTTTCTTTGGCTTAATGTAGCCTAATTGGCCCCAAAAATGTTTTGATAACTGCGCCATTGCTCATTTTTATGGTAATACGCCAGGTCAAACACGCTTGGTAGAGGACTTGTGAGTCATCAAGGTAATGCTGCTTCACTTCATTACGCATTAAAGTGCAATAAGATTCAACAGGATTAAGATCATTTTACTACAAACAAGTTTTTTTATTACTCGACTACGCAAATATTTGCTACCATCAATCACTTTCACTTTGTGAACGTAGCAAGGCTACTTAGATGCGCAAAAATATGAAATTTTAACTTTAATCCAACTCAAGGTTCTGAAGGCGTAACACAACTTTGCTGGAGCTACTACTTAGCTGAGATTACATTTATGTAAACAAAAAACGTGTGTCCTGTAAGAAATTTTTTGTTTACATTGAAGACCTATGTCAGAAGAACATTAAACCACCAAGATATTAAACTATAGCGCAAACTGGAGTGACGTAATGAGAAGGCGCTTGAACGTCATTTACTTTTAAGCCAGAGGCTTTTATATTTTAGTGACATCATAGCGTAAAGAGCATGAATTTACTAATTCATGTACAGTTCCGTACGACAGCGACAAATGTTTTGAAGTTTTTATATCTGCTTAACCTACACATCTTTACTATATCAAATCTGCGTTGGAGCCTAGGTAATAGTAAACTTACGACTTTGCGGAAGTGCTGTAAAATATTAATTTATGGTAAATACTTATTCGTTTTAATGTCAACTTAATTGTTTGCTCTCTCAAGAAAGCTCAAACAAACAATTAAAGTTTTCGAGGAACGCTAATTTATCAAATACAACCAAACCTTTTTTCAGAGTAATAAACGATATAACTTTGAAGTTGCAATTTGACCCACAAAACGAAACCCTGAAAGATGTAACTTTGCTTTGCATCAATCTTGATCTATACAATATAGCCTTGAGTAAATGGAGAAAAACAAACACAGTTATGTAACCTTTACTAGCGCTTCTACTGTACATTTGTGGTAATCCTAATCTAGTTTTTCTGCAGTTGCGCTAATGAGGTGTGTTAACCTATCATATTATCAGTAAGTAAACAGAACTACTAATCTACAAAATCGCTCCAGTTGGGCACCACGCCAATTTACGCACTGTTGGGTCGTTTCAACCTGAAAGAGTAAATAAACAAAGCATTCAAATCATGTGTTGTCTAAAATACCCATCCTTTCGACATCAGCTGCAACCCAATATGAATAGTTTGACAACTTCGCATGAAAACGCAAAATTTTCAAAAACAACAAATTGCCTAATAACAATACTTAGATAGGTAATTATATGTTGCGTGCAAGTGGAATTTGGGCGACTTTTGACGATCTAAGCCTATTCGGTGATAATAAAATGTGTTGGACAAAAAACATCCTTTACCACAAAGACGAAGGTTGTCGACATCACGTATAATCGGATATACAAAACATACTGAGTAAATTATCGTTGGTTTGGTTTTACTCTCACACTCTAAGAAAACTGCGAAAAATGTTTACATGACCGAAGATACAATCACACATTTTCAACCTGAAAATAAATCACACCTTAAAAAACTAAATAACACTTGAAAATCTGAATGATTCGTAATTACTAAAATTGAAGACCTGTAGCAGACATTAATCAGCTAAAGCTTTTTATTGCATTCTTGAACCACTTGAATTCAGGGGCGGCGGAACGAAATTTTTCCGGGGGGGACGGTATCAGAGGCGGATCCAGGAATTTTTGAAATATCGTGTTTTTTTTTGCAGCAGTGAGATGCGGTATCAAAACTAAGCTATTGTGGAAGGATCTGTGGAGATTCTCCCCATCAAAAAATTGAAAAGAAGAATGAATTAGGTGCAAAATTTACTGACAATAAAGGTACAAAATTGACGAAAAAAATGAGAGCAAGATTTTATCAAAAATTTGCATTATGCTGATGAGACAAAGAGTTGACCAAAACAATCTCAAAATAAGCTGACAAATTGCCTATGTCAAACGATCTACGGACGAAACCTGTGCTTACAAGGCGAAGCGACAGCCAGCATTCCATGCTATAGATATTTTATTCCATGCCATTACTACCTATTTTATTGAAACGACCTAGTGGCTATCAAAAATTTTTATCTCCCATCTCCAGGAGCGAACCCAGAAAATTTTGATGGGAATGGGGCTTTAAATTAGGTTGAATGTTATCTAAATGCAAAGCGTTAGACGTTTAGACCCGAAAAAGAGCGTAAATAAGCTATTTGAAAATGTTTTGTGTAAGAGGCGTATTCAAAAATTTTTTTAGTGGGGTGGAAGGGAACCGTATTTTGACATTTTTCCGGCATAGTTGCTTCGAGGGAAATCGAGGAACAAAAACAGCTCTAGCGGGGTACGGGAAAATGCTACCCCGGAGATTTTTGAAAATTTAGGCAGCGTAATAGCTATTTTAGTGCTTTTTGTACAATTTTGAACCCTTGGTTTGAGTCCTTCACCAAACATGATGCAATGACGCATTTTGTTCGCACATTTCGATTTATGCTTGCTAGGTGTAAGGATTATTGTTATCAAAGAGGTTCAAAATTATGGAAAATTTGTATTTCTCACATCTCCCCCCTGGATACGCTCTTGCTCATCTCTAGCTTAAGCTAGTTGCCATATTCACCTTGTCCACATGTCCAATTTACGTGGGCTTTAAGCCCACATTGATGTGGGCTTTCTGCATCACAATTAAATTTTTGATGTCATAATTTTAAAAAAATTTATGACATCAAGCCCACGTAAATTGGACATGATAACTATGCAGCAGCTGATCTACTTTCAAATGGCTATTTTTTAAAAACAGGAAGACCGGCGGTATGGACGATTATATCAATATAAACAAGTTATCAGAATGAATAGTCACAGCAACTTGCGATCGTACATAGTACAATCGTCATTATTCCAAGTAGAATAACGATCTACAAGACAAATTTGTTAGATAACGAGTTATTTTTTAATCAGCTATAACTTTGCTTACTACTTCCTATAAAGCACGTCAGATATGCGCAACGAATTGGAAGAAATACGAAAATTGAAACTACCATGTTACAAATAGCTGGTGCTTAGGAAGACTTGCAGAAATCGCTTCATTACGATACCAGAATCTCGACGCCATATTGATTCAACATGGGCATAAATGCTTACTAAGTTTGACGAGTAACTGATTTTACGAAGTCATTCTGCTGTATCAAATATACATTGAGTTTTGCGCCGTGCAGTGACATACGATCAGTAAGAATTGTGTTGTATATACTTTTTGCGGTTACGAGTGGCTGAGACATCAAAGCGTAATACCGAAAATATTGAATACCTTATATTTAAAAGTTGTGAGTTTACTAAATCAAGCTTCATACCACAAAGCTTCTAATTGCACAACTAACTGATTGAGAACATAACCCCAAAATATCTTTCAGTTTACCGCATGCATTTGTCAATTACTGCTCGATTGCACCACCAAAAACGAGGTAGTAGGCTAGTTATGCCCAAAAATTTTTTAAATATGCTCGCTTTCAGGCTTTGTAATAGCAACAAAATCCCACGCATTGATTGAGACACTACACTTACGCAATTTAATTGACGAAACGCAAATGCTTGATGAAACATTTTCAAAACGCTTGATTTGCCAGTTATGACTTTCCGTCACGTCTTCAGGATGTGACTGAAATGGCAAACACACAATAGAAACTAGAGAGCATACCGCGCGTTTATTGCGGCAAATAAATAAAACGTAATGCAAGAAAACAAAGATTTTACAACATAAAATTTATAGCTTAGATACATAATACAATATCGAATTCTAAACAACAATACTTGAATTTTCATACAAAAAACAAACACATAATAAGGCCAAAACAAATTGGACGAAAACGAAATAATTTTTACTTGTCGCGATCCAGTGACATCTTTCGAGCAGCTAACGAAAACAATCCCCCATTTACAGCAGATATGATACATAGTTTTAATACCTTTACAAATATAAGTAAAACCTTTACAAAACACTTCTGTTAACGCTAGTCATTATCCCTACCACCGATTCCCAAACACCCCATTTGGTGTAAAAGTATTGCACATATCACAAAAAACGTACATACTGTTTAAATATTTTTTAAAAGTCTTTTGAAATAAAAAAAAATCAAAAATGTAAGAGCGAGAACG
The DNA here is from genome assembly GCA_964006365.1 of Trididemnum miniatum. Classification (NCBI taxonomy): domain Eukaryota; kingdom Metazoa; phylum Chordata; class Ascidiacea; order Aplousobranchia; family Didemnidae; genus Trididemnum; species Trididemnum miniatum. Next base: position 3,868,373 of record OZ023235.1, on the reverse strand, counting down.
ACCTAAACATGAACGATAAACTTTCATGCTTTGGCATGTTTTATAACCACAACTTAAGGCATTTGTAAGTGCTGAGCGCAATGTGAAAAGATAGCACTTTGAGCATGTACTTCTAGGAAACGAAATTTTCATTGATTAAAGCTTAAACGTTTCAAAGCAAAAACAAATGGATCACACGCATGCAGGCATTCGCACTTAACTGCAACTCAAAAATAATATTACTGCTAGTGTCGCGAAGGCCACTTGAATTGTGGTCCTGGTTCACCGATGTCTAGTCATGTAGTGACAAATTTCTTCCCGACACTAAACGCTTTGTTAATCGAACAATACAAAAAATAAAGCTGTTACTTGTAAAAGGCCACATCATACCGCTACAATATTGCAAGGCACAACACGTCAGATTTGACACAATGAGACTAATTCAAGCTAGCAATAACTTCTACTGTAAAATGCGCAGAGTAGCGAGCGAAACTTAAAAAAAACACGATATAAAACTTCGATAAAATACAATTAAGCATAGCGTTATTCACTGCTATGTCTTGTTTTGAAGGGCATAAATCTGCATTTATCAGCCGAACACCAAATAATAGTGTAGTGTTTGACAGCAAAGATACTGGTTACGAATGGTTTTAAGTCTAGTAAGTTTGGATTTGTTTGCGCATAACATGCCATCACATAACAACATAATTGATCAATTTCCATACAATTCAATCAAATTTCATAAACGCCGCTGCCCAAACTATATACCATGCAGCTACTGCAACAGTTGTTTTACGCTGTATAACCAAGTGAGAAACGATCAACTTGAAGCCACAAACAAGACCGTTACCTCCTTCTTACTTGATGTAAGATGCAGAAGTCTTTCTCAATATTAACTCTTAACCAGCAGCTGGTTACAGCTTGTACGGTTTGCCGTACACGATAATCGCAAAAACAAATCACAAATCCTGCGATAATTGGAAACATGATACGGCAAGTTAAAAAGGACATATCGTCAATGAACACCATTTTGTGCTAAATGACAAAATTTCCACACAAACTATAAAAGTGAAGGCATACATATGAAATAGTAATAGATACCGTCAATACAAAGAATATGTCTCGTATACAGTGAACTTAACAAAAACAGGTGCAAGTTGATAATTACTACAATGTGTGACAATAGATAAACAAAAAATAAAACAAAAAAGGCAAGATTTGCTCTAAACTTTTCTTGACAAATGATCAGCAGAGTAAAATTAACGTAAAAGGTACAACTAACGTTGTATAATCACACAAAAATTGTTTGATTGCCGAACAGCAAAAACCAATTATACTTTAAGGCAAAAAAATTTACATCTATCATAATCATGATTTTCATTATTTCACAAACAGTTTTTAGATCTGTGAAAATTGAAATTAAAGCACAGGCTTCAAATTTACATACCATAGGCATGACAAGCTAAAAATAAACTTACAGACCACAACAAAGTTATCAAGTATATGAAGAGATGCTCATAAAATTGCCATTTCAATTTTGCTGGTAAGCCAAACAGTCCAGCATGTGCAGTCGTGCACAATTGCACACTTGTACTTTAAACTTGCAAAACTTTTACCAGTTGTTTGTCATCCTTGTGATCTTTATAGAAAAGAATGAACAACTTCATACCGATATATATATCACAAAATCTTCTTGTGGTAAGATTTATGCTATCGACATAGCCAAAGATGAAGCTCAATATTAGATTAACTGATCATTTGGTGACTGATGATACAAGTAAGAAAAGTCAATATCACTTATTGACCCCAACACATTTTTATGACAAGAAAACATCACTGGTGTTAGAGGTCATACATTTTGCTGTAGAAGTTCAATAAGTTTTTCTGGACTAATAAAGTACCATGTATCTTTACGAAACAAATTGGTATTTGTAAAATTCATAGATGATGCAGGACATATGACATGTAGATGTAAATGATCGATACTAATGTAAGGAGGGTAATGAAATCCAAACAATGCATCATTTAGATTATCATCTTTCCCAACACTACGAAGATAGTCTTTACCAAATTCATACATACCTTTTACAAGTTCTGTATGCTCTGGGCCTTTAAGTTCTTTAGCATTTTTAACATGCTCTTTTGGAGCAACCAAATAATGATGCTTTGCAGCTGGGTGCAAGTCAGCAAAGATTGCATATTTGGTGTTATATGCCAGAATTTTATCCTTATCAAAGGCATTATCATCTCCAATTTCGTCAATCATTTCACAAAAAACACAGTTTTTATTGCTGGTGGAACAATTGCCCATTCTTGTGGGAAACCAATACACCAGCAGACTATATCATCTGTCATAAGAAAATGTCTAAAAGAAAGTTCATAATGTGAGCAAAAAAACTTGTTTCAAAATATCAGCTCAAAGTTAAGGCAACCGTAGAATAAAAAACTTTTTTAAATAATTAAAGCTTGCCTTCTAAAAAGAGTACCAGCATTATCAACTTGAAGTGATAATCCTTGCCAACAAATATTATATGTATATATAGCTGTTCTGTAAGTGGTCCAAGCTATTATGAAGCTGTTCTTGAGCAACTGCACAATACTAGTATACAGACATATAGAGACTGAACCTTAGTTCTGTCATGATCGTATAAGCAATAGACCTAGTCTCAACATATTTTCGTTTTGTGTTCCTACTTATTTTTACAAAACTGCACAGTGCAAATGTTCCAAGCAAAAAAGAAGCTTACTATAACAGTATAAAACCAGTAGACGATTATTAGCTTTGGTTACAATCATGTAGGCCTGGTGTACCGTACTGCAAATATGCTTACCAGTTACGATGCATCTATTGTTTGGTAGGTTTATACTTAAGTGACATGTTTAGGCTTAGTCTTAACATTATTTTTTTGTTGATTTAGTGCTATATTATTCCTCTAGCTGATAAGTGCAGGTACAAAGTTAAGCTGACACAACATTATGGTACCAGTATCTAAAATAACTTTTGACACTGGCATGTATTTTTAAAATTGCTTGAGTGTCTAACATTTGCCTGTTTGCTTTTTCTAAGAACTGAATTGAGCATAGTCTAGTGCTGTTAACTAAAACAGGCATTGGCATAGGGCAGACCAGTCAATGAATGTTAATTTTTTGGCAGTGGTATTTGTACGGGCTCGTACAAATAACAGAACAAGCGCTTGGTTTGTTCTATTATTGCTTCACCAGTTCACCCTAACCCCGACCCAGAGAGTGTGACAAAATAATAAAATAAACAAAGTCCTTATTTGTACAGGTCCGCAAGAATAGCCACTTCGTAATTTTTGCTTCACCAAGGTCTGCCTGACTGTTTTTCAATACCAACATTGTTTTTTGCTCTCTGCTGGTACACAGAAACACTACCGGTATTGTTTTGTAGGCTCAATTTGCTGAGCATGATTTTATGAGCTATCATTAAATCATGCATCAGTTTTAGACAAGGCCCATCCCATATAGCCTCATGTTTTAACAAATATTGTTTTGTCACTGTTACCTACTTTCCAACCATTGCTTTTGTTTTTGTGTTAGTTTGGTTGTCAAATGAAATAATCTACCGGTACTAGGGCTTACTGCTCTGTGCTTTTGCTAAAAAACCAGTGGGCCACTTCATTTCACTCTTGGCTTGTCAATAAAACTCTGTAATTTTTCAATTTTTTTAATAAAACTGTAAGCAATAAGCTTCAGTTTAAATTTTAAAAATGCTAGAATGGCTTTTTAACTGATATTTTGCTCCGCGAACTACGTGCAGTTCAGCAATGTCTCAAGTTTTAACTAAGCCATCAGTCATAGTTTGTAGCGAGACTGGCGCCAACATATTTCAAGGTTCATGCTTCCAGCTAGCTTCACACACAGCAACACAAACACACCTTTTTACATGCTCATTGAACCAAAGCAAATATTGTTGAAGCGTGAAAATTGCAAATAAAATTATTCCAGTAAGGGTTTACTTTACTAAATACTAGAATGTTCATTTTTTATTGGCCGAGTGACAAGAGCGTTTGCCTCTGGAACCGTAGGCTCGGGTTTGATTCCAAGTCGGGTCAAACCAATAACTTTAAAATTGGTATCACAACTTTCCTGCTTGACGCTGGCCTGCAACCAGGAGGGGGCGTGGAGGGGCTCTGCCACCGTGCAAAATTTTGCTCCCCTAGAGAAATTCAGCTGTTTATACGTGCATACTCTGGTGTTCATTTAGTAGCAAACTCGGCAAAAATTGGTAAATACCTGCCAAATGCGTGATAGAAAATTATTTAAAGAAACTCTTTGTATAACCCGAAACTGAGGTATTAACTTTCTTTTTTATCATAAACAAGTCGCATCAAAAATTCATTCCACTTTTATGTATGATTGTCTTCAAGGCCCGCAACTGGAAGGGTCGCAGAAAATTTTTGCCCTGTTTTTTGCTTAGTTATTGATTACTTAAAGCAGGAGTGGGGAATTTGCGGTCCGCGGACCACATGCGGCCCGCTTAAGTTTTGAATGAGGCCCGCATCATAACTTTGTTAAATGTACAACACACCAGTAGAATAGAGAACATTAACTAAAAACTGCTTCACATTCAATTACATGCTATATTTGTGACACAAAAACCGCACAAAAGTGTCTGATATTACGGAGAAAAATAACTCACCTTGAATGATCAGCAAAATTTTGCGACGTAAAATTGTGTATTTTTAAGCGAAATTTAGGCTACACTTAAAGATGGGCCTATATGCGGCCCGCTGAAAATACTATGCGATCAATGTGGCCCGCTAAGCTTTGCCGGTTCCCTATCCCTGACTTAAAGTGTGGTACGATATAGGCCTAATTCATGTTGTTTGTATAAAATATAAACTGAAATTAGCGAACCCGCAGTTCTTGTAAAAAGTCGCATAACTGCAAGCTCGCCTAGTTTAATAATTATGGTGTTTTTTCACATCCTGATACAGAAATCAATGGGAGCTGCTTGAATTACAATTAATCGGCTAGGTCTGTAGGCTGTAGGTTTGCTCAGTTTGGGTGGCACCGCAGTCGCCAATAAATAATTATTATTTACCGTAACACCAACACAAAAAATCTATTTATTTTGCATTGCACTCTTTTTTGTATGGCGCACTAAATTAAAAATAAATCATTTAAATTTTTCGCCCATGTTTTAGGACAGCTTCAGAACAGATTTGTAAAAATGTTACTTGATTTGTGACCTAAAACTTGTTGCAATGGTTGAATTTTTTTTAATTCGACGCGCTGGCGCGTGATGAAAAAAATTATTGAAATATAAGTTGATTTGTAAAATAAGTAAGTTGATTTTTGTTCTGAAACGTGTGTGCAATGAGCGAAGTTTTTTTGATTCGACGCGCTCGCCAAATTGAAAAAAATTATTTTAACGATAGATTAGTTTGCAACTCATAAGAGACAAATTTGTCCTCAATCAAGGGTGAAAATTTTCAATCAATTTTTTTGAAATCGGCGCCCTAGCGCGCCAAATTAAAAAAAATTGTTGTAACGGTAAATCAGCAACTTTAGAGACAAATCTGTCCTCAAACAAGGGTGAAAAGTTTCCATATTTTTTTTAATTCAGCGCACTAGCGCGCCAAATGGAAAAAAATTATTTCTGCCGTAAATTAGTTTGCAACGTTAAGATACTTACTAATGTGTCCTAAAACATGGGTGAAAAATTCAAATAATGATTTTTAATTTGGCGCGCCATATGTTTGCGAGTGACTGTAGCCTAAGTATTGTAGGGAAAAATGGGGATTCTGTCTGGCGTAGCTGGAAAGCATTTGGTTCTTGGTCGTTAGGTTAAGAGTTCGATGCCCTTATCGTTGCTGCATAATTATGCTACTGTACCCATGTGTATTGTATGTTGGCATTATCCTACGTCGGTGCTTCATTTCTGTTCTTCGTTGTTGTTTTTTTCAGTGAAGAATTGTGCACAATGAAGATACGAAAATGAGAACTTATGGGGGCTGATACTAATCACTGTAATCAGTGTCTGTGCGGTTTGGAAGAAAAACCTACTACCTCGGTAAACAACAGCAAAGTGTGTGGACTTCGACTTCCCAAAAATTTTGCAGCAATGCGGCAAAGTTGAATTAAATTTCTGCCGAATGGTTTGGTGTATTTTTTATCAATGTCCGTTTTGAACGAGAAAAAACAAAAGTTTTCCTTTGGTTGTTATCTATGATGTTATCATCCGATATCGCAAAAATTTTGTTTCTGGCCATGACCTTCCTGGGCGAAGTCTATTTTCTTGGTGTACTGCTGGATTGAATGACCAAATGGACAAGTTTGTCACCACAATTCCTTCCTCAGCAAGATCTTCCTCCAACGGGGCTTCGTGCTTTCCTTTGCTATCGCGAAGCACACCGAACAACAGCTCGACCTCAGCAACATCGACTTTTTCTTCAAAGGACATCGGGATTGTTTACCAGATGATCTGCAAGAAGACGCTCCTTCCAGGCCAAAACTGCATGCCTATCCGAAAGATAATTGTTCCTCCCGCGATTTACTAGGCCAATTACGGTGCCGCTGCATGTTTTGCTAAAAAGTAAGAATCTGCTACATCTGATCGGCTCTAGTGCAGAATATTTGTCAAAAAGAAACCGCCAAACCCGCAAGCTGATAATGTACTATCCAGGGCCGGATTAAGACAACGAGAGGCCCTAGGCTATTTGATTATTGAGGCCCTAGTGAGCGACGATCAGACTCATCTCTAGGCAGTGGCGCAGCAAGAAATTCTGAAGGGGGAGGGGGCATAATTTTCACACTTTTTTCAAGCGTGTTTTTTTTGGCAGAACTAATTTGAAGCTGGTTGAGACCAGTAATGAAGGTCTTAAGACCATTTTTCTAAGGTCTTGGTCTTGGCCAAGACGGTCTTGGTCTTGATCTTGGTTTTGACCATTTAGTTTGGTCTTAAGACCGAAAGAACTAAAAAGCATCTAGTAAAAATTTAAGTGATCCTGCACAGCTAGAAAAAGTATGCAACAGCGTGTATGTGATTGTGTTGTTCTTTATTTCAGAGTTTCCCAAACTGGGGTCCGTGACGACCGCACAGAGGGTCCGTGACAATGTTGCAAAAAATTAAAAAAAAAAAACTAGAACTTTCAAATAATTTTTGCAGGACATACACAGACCCAAATAATTCCTGTAGTGATTAAAAATCTTATAGAATGTTTTTTTCTTCTACTATCTCTTGATTATTGAGTAAATATTAAAGTTAGTCATGGATTATGATACTCTTGCCTTTATTGTTTGTGAATTATAATGTTGCAATAGCCTAATTGCAATGACAAGTTGAACGCACGAGCAGAGATGATAGACTAGGTCAGAGAGACCCCGATGCAAGCTTATTAAGATATAAGTTTATAACAGGGCCGGCGCCCCAACCGACATGCTTGACCCCCCAACTAACAAGCTTACACTTTTTAAGACAGCGGCTTTTGTGCTTAATTTTAAAGTTTGGCCTCTCTTCCCCCTGATAAACGCTTGGCCTCCCTAAGTCGACTGGTCTGGCGCCGGCTCTGGTTTATAAGATACAAGATGCAAGCTTTAACGGCCTACTTTCTTTTACATTCTGTTGGTAAAGCTAAAAAACAACTAATTAATTGTGTAAATGTAAAATCAAATCAAACCTTTATTATACTTACGGTAATACGCAGAAGCGTGTAACGAGTGGCGGGACCCATTTCCGCGACTGTGACTTTATCAGCACCCGTGCAATACAGCTTCGACCCCCAAGAACCCTCGAAATGATGGCAAACTACTGTTGGCAACGCTGTGTCTGATTTGACCGACCATGGGATCGGACTCCAGACCTTGCGCGCCGATATTGATGTATTTTACAAGTACGCCTGGGGTCGGCAACGCATTGCATTTACAGAGCCATCTTAACCAATATCCCAATATATTAAACACACTGTAAGCAGCAAAAACACTACGGCAATCAAAAAATTTAAAAAGATCTTTGTTTCTCCCTCTTTCAAAAAAGGTCTTCGTTTATCCCCACAAAAAGCCGCAACCTGAGGATCAAAGAATTGCAGGTTACCGACCGCACTACGCCAGTTGCTCGGTCTAAATGTACAATTTTGGACAAATATTTGAAACAAAAACTGTGAGAAGCAACCCCATCCGTCCCATTCATGTGGTTCATATGTGTTGGTAAAAATGGAATTACGATTAAGCACAATTTAGTGTATTTTCGTGTTGCATTTTATGCTTTTATAGCTGTTGGGTGAAAAATTAACGCAGCTTCAAAGTGGGGTCCGTGGAAAACTTGATTCGCAAAAATGGGTCCGTGGCACAAAAAAGTTTGGGAAACCCTGCTTTATTTCTTTCAATATTATGTATTTATTTTGCGCGTTTTTTTTTTTTTTTTTTTTGTTGTTATAGAAAAATAGCGATAAGTAATAAACTGTTAATTCTCATCCCATTTTTAAGGTCTTGGTCTTGAAAAAAATCAAAGGTCTTGGTCTTGAAAAATTTACAAGGTCTTGGTCTTGTAGGTGATGGTCTTAACCCCATCACTGGTTGAGACACAGAGAAGAGCATGCTCCCCCGGAAAAATTTTGAAGATTTACACGCTGTAATGGTTATTTTAGTGCTTTTTGAATAATTTTCAGGCTAATTTTGTTTAAATTTTTTTACCCTAATTCTGAATGCTTCGCCAAATATGATGCATTTTGTTCACACATTTTTGATTATGCGTGCTAAGGGGTAAGGCTTCTTGTTATCGAAGAGGTTGGAAATTATGAAAAAGTTGTACACATCAAAAGCATTTTTGAAAATGGGTGTTTGGAGGATGCATACCTCTCATCCTACCCCCTAGCCTTAAGCGACACAAACCATCAAAAGAGTCTGGCATATTTTTGTCACTTAATTGGCACCATTAATTTTGTTCTTTTTTACCGAAAGGCAGAGTCAAAAGAGATGGGGGCATTCCACAATGCCCATCCCCCTAAATACGCTCTTGTCTCTACGTTTAGGCCTATAAAAATCTTGATAGTCGATTTTCAATAAAAAGGTCTTGTTGTTCGTGACGAGGGCCCTTATTTCTGCGAGGCCCTAGGCTTCAGCCTGCCTGGTCTATAGGAAAATTCGGCCCTGGTACTATCTATTGCTTTTGCACTAAAACTTTGCTTGTCACTTTTTCAAATTACATGTATATAACTTAAGTTATCATTAACTTACAGCGTAATAGCCTTCAACGGAGTTATACGCTGTCAAATCTTTCTGTTAGGTTGTAAAGTAATGCTTTGCTGCCGGTACTCTTCTCTTTTGAAACTGGTTAAAGAAAGCATGATAGAAGTGCAAACATCTGGAACACAGTGGATGTAGCTTTACCAAAAAACTTCTTGTCACCTTGCAAAAAGATTTTACCCCCTCAGCATTTTCTTCTAGCTGCTGGCCTGGCTTGACGCTTAGCATTACGGAGCCAGCACGGATAACAAGCCGGCGAGTTCACTTCCTGAGCCGTTGGGAAAAGCAGTTTGCGGGATTCCTTCATCTTATCGGGCAGTGACGTATTTAGAGGAGGAAAATTGTATCTTGTTCTCCTCCTTTTTGCATTAACTTTCAGCAAAAAATTAATTTGTTGGAAGCCAAAATTCAAAAGGGAGGGGACAAGACACGATTCCTTTGCTTTTTGTGACTGAAATATGAAAGTTTTGTGACTGAAATATGAAAAAACAAAATTAATTTGCTTTTTGTGACTGAAATATGCCGGATTCTTTGGGTGGCTTTGGTCGTTTGTGGCTCTCACACCCTTTTATAATTTTTCTCGCTTCGCCACTTTCAACGAGGTAGACAGATAGCTGGCTCTTCTTAAGCGAGCTTTGAAAAGGCCTATACCACCAGCAGGGCCGGCGCCGAGGGGGTCAGGGGAGGCCTGCTTGCTCCCCCCCCAATTAACAAGCTTACTCTTTTGAAAACAGCGGCTTTTGTGCTTAATTTTAAACTTTGGCTCCCCCTGATGAACACTTGGCCCCCTAAGTCGACTGCTCTGGCGCCGGCCCTAACCACAAGTGTACTGTTGTGCGGTGGTGTTTTCCGAAAATGCTAGGTAGTAGCCGCTGGCCAGCATAGGTTTAACGATAAATAAGTTTATTTAACGTATGGTTAAATTAACTTATCTCTCGTTAGACTAATAGTGTTTAATCCTTTGACTCTCGCTGTTCTCTGCAGTGGTTAAACTCAAAAATCTTTGAAAGTAGGTTCAGATCTTCAAACAAGGTTTAAAAACGCAGTTTTACGTAGTTTTAAAAGCTGCTAGTCAACTACGTACACGGGTAAACACATTAATTCAGGCCATACATGGTAATAACGGTGCGCACTCTTTTCTGATACTATAGCGATTTTTCTACTTTCTTCTTCATTATCAAGATCATGTTTGCATTAACGCATTCATGCAATTATTATCGATCTTACATTTTATTGAAATTTTAAATTGATTTTACATATTTAAATAATAATAATATTAGACTTCAGCAAACAGCGACAAATTTTTAGAGACCTTTAAAAATTTTTAAATGTGTTTAAAAATTAATGTTTTACGTATATAGGCCTATCATGCATCTCCACTCTGCTTTATGACACGTAATAATGTAATAAATTTTGCATCTAACGCATTGATACAGACCTAATTTTAATTATATCTCTTCTTTTTGATATTCTACTATTTTTTTAGATTTATCGAAAACTATCTATACTGTATCTATTCTTGAGATAATTTCGTTGCTTAATTTTTAATGTGGTTTGATCACAGATCTATACGCCGTAGAACTAAAATCAGTAAAAATTATATGGTTAAATGTTTTGCCACGTATATAAGTGCTAAACCCAGGCATTTTGTTCCAAATAAAGCTTTTTTACTTGAAAAGAAAAATCGAAGTCATCGATTTTGGAATTTTGAAGATATGTTTTATTCCATTTTAATGCATGCTGCAAATCAGTGTTGAGGAAAGCCATGAAACACTCATTTAATACCACATCAAGCAGAAAAACAAAAATAAAGTATTACCAGAAATAAACAAAATATGCAATTTATAACATATCATCAAATTTGCTAAAAACATCCACCAACTCTCAAATTAAGTCAAGATATTTTCGCTTTCTTCCGACGAGGGAGCTTTGAGAACTGTAAAAAATGTATGGTTAATTCGGTTCGCGTATAGTGGATGTAGAAATATCGGTGCGGTACGGGAGGTTATCGGTGCGGTTCTGGAGGTTATTGGTTCGATTCCATTTTGTTTGTGCGGTTTCTATTCAAGGGCCGCTACAACTAATCGGGAAAGTTTTATACTCAAACAATTAAGATAAGCCTAACTACAAATCTAACCCCTCCCTTTCTCGGAACCGCCAATGGGTTGTCTGATTTTGTTTTAGGCGTTTTTTCATGACAAGAAAACAACTACATGCATCATCATCAACATCGAACAACACACAAATGAAAAAACAAATAAAAGCGCTTAATACGTTACCTCTCCAGTAAAATCTTTCGTCAATTAAAGGCGATTGATTTGCTTTTTTTCGCAATATCGTTGGAAGACGATACGATTTTCTGGACACTGGCATCAGCCGATCTCTTTTTCCGTCCCGTTTTATTATCAACGGTGATTTATAGTAGCGTTTTTGGTAAGCATCCAAAAAAAATGGAAACTTCTTGGGTGTCTCAGCGACGGCGCTCTAAACATACAAAGTTTTACTAATCGTCACATTGTTTTCAATCCTGGTTACGAATTCCAGGAAGACGTGATGACTTTTAGAACACATTAAGGTGATTTTACCTGTCGCATGCTTGAAGTATACAGGGGCTGAGCCAATGAAAACTTTTGGAAGCACCAGGGTCGATCGCAGGAAATGAGAAGCCCGTTTTAATTCGTAGTGAGTGGTCGGCCTCAAAAAAGGTCTTTATATGTGAAAAAGGAAGGGGCAGAGTCCCCCTCTCCCCCCCAACTACGCTTCTAGTTCCACAACTGCTCATTTTTTGTTTAGTTTATTGCCGTCGCTCCTACTCTATTGCAGATTCCAGATATAGTAAAACTTTAATCAATAGTTAAATATCTAGTGTAGCATTGAACCCAGACCTTGCGATTATTCTACAAAACGCCCTTGATGCCTCTACGCAGCGCCTAATCGACACTTGGGTACCACGGGGAAATTTTTTTGGGCATTCCGAAGCTTTTTCGCTGACCTAATTGTAACGTTAGAAGATTTTTGAGGGCGCCTTTTATATTATCGCTATACTCTTTTTAAATTTGGCACGCCTCTCACTGAGGGACCCGATCAAAGGGGATCTGGGTCTATAGCACCCCTTTAATCCGGACATTCCACTACGCTACGTTTTTGAAGCCAATATAGTGGACAGTTTTGCAATCTTCACTAGCCCTATCCTTTTCCGCAGAACAAATCCGAAATATAAATACCGACAGACCAGAGCTGGATGTCTCGAGACGTGTCCCGGTCTCATCTCGGTCTCGTCTCGGTCTCGTCTCGGTCTCGTCTCGGTCTCGTCTCGGTCTCGTCTCGGTCTCGCTATGCCTATGCCTCATCTCGGTTTCGGACCTTGAAAGTCTCGGAAAATGGTCATGTCTCGATCGAGACATGTCTCGATCGAGACATGACCGAGACGAGACCGAGACACGTCTCGAGACATCCAGCTCTGGTCTGTCGGTATTTATATTTCGGATTTGTTCTGCGGAAAAGGATAGGGCTAGCGAAGATTGCAAAACTGTCCACTATATTGTCTGTCTCGATCGAGTCATGTCTCGATCGAGACATGAAAAAATTTTGGATTTGAAACAGCATTCAGTTCTTTGATACGGAAGCAACAATGGTACTTACCCGATGTATTCAAAGTAAAACATTGTGCGTGATTTCGCACTTTGCAAAAACATTTGGCCACATTTTGTTCAGACCATTTTGCTTTGTTGTTCAGGCCTGCAGAATTGCAGGCTTTTGCTTTCTTTTTGTGAGCAGCATATGTGAAAACTGGTCTATTTCAACCACTAAGCTCATGCATTCGATGGTAATCTACTCTAAACCAGGGATGTCTAACCTTTTAATTTATTAGGGACCCATTGCAAAATTACATATTTAACCGGGCCGTGAAGCGACCAGAATTCCAGTATTTCATATTATAGTTCTAAGAAAAAAAAATTAACCATTGATTAGGTAGGCCTTGTACTGAGCTGCATTTTGCTGAAAATGCATCTTTCTTAACAACAAAGAAAAGTTAAAAATCCATTAATATAATTAATTAATGTAATAATTAATCCAATTATGTTAATTTAGTTTTAACTTTTAACAATATGATCTTCACTCAAAGACATTAGGACCGCAAGCCACGTCTAAAAAATCAATATATTTTTTATGGGCAAACGGTGTGTCAAATCAAAACATTTTCATGAGAGTAACGTGTCATACGTCATAAAATTAGGATTTCTACAAATTTGTTCCCTATAAAAGATGCTATTCTCGTCTGGTTTACAACAGCTATCAAAAGAATATTCAAAGTAGTCCAGGCCCAAAAAAGGCTTCAAATCGAAAAAAGTGCAGGGATTACAGTTTTAGGAAATTTGGTTACCGACATTGGAAGTGCTTCCAGATTTGAGCTAGCTCTTTTTATGAGAAAGTTATTAACCAAATAGATTTTCAAAAAGCATGGTGTCACAACAACTTCAAAATGTTTATGTTAATTAATTTATTATTTATCAAATATAAAGTATTTTGATTAAATTTCATGAACACTCTCGTGCTCAGTACTTCATAAACTTGCTAAAAAGTTGTTTTAACGGAGGATAGTGGGCTGCAATGACGACATCCTTGGTCTAGACCAACATAGCCTACCAATGACTTTTTGTTTAAAGTTTTCTTGACATCTTTTTCGTTAGATTAAGAAAGACTTCTGGGCTGTGTAATCGTCTGTGAGAGGTATTGCTTGCCTTGCAAGCTACAAGGACTTAAATCTTCAGTGATAATAAGCTGTTTCGTTGTTATTATGGTGAACTCGTTAAATCATTAATTGTAATCGTTAAAAGAATATGACCTATAGCACATTTATAACAAGCTACATCAGTTCATAACCGCGACGGCTTCATTTGCTAGTATTGTTTTTGCTAATGTCATTTTGCTATAAAGTTATTTCAATAACTTGGTTTAGTAGAGCCCATACTCCAGTGTATTACTATCGTTTTTATATTATCTAATTTTTGACTTATGAAGTCTCGTGTCTCGTCTCGTGCCTCGTAACTTTAAAGTCTCGTCTCGGTCTCGAAGCTATGATGTCTCGTCTCGGTCTCGGTAGGTTCGGTCCTCGTTCCAGCTCTGCGACAGACTTGGGCAAAATACTCTACAAATGCATTTGAATACAAATACAAAATACAGTGGCTATAAAGTAATTAAATACAAATGCCAAATACTTTCTGGCAGAACTGGTAAACACAAAATACAAATACTTTATCTATGTATTTAAATACATTTGAAAATACTTTTAAAATAGTTTTCCAAAAAAAATCATAAAAAATCAAAAAAATTTGACGAATAGAGTCGAGCATTGCCTAAATGATTTCTCTCAAAACAATCATTGCATTATCATTTTTTATCACGGAGAAAAAATGACCGTAAAATAAACAATATAAATTGCCCGAATACGCAGTGTGTACCCCTAACGGAAATAAAATGTATTTGAAATACAAAATACAAATACTTGTCATGAAAAGCATTTAAATACAAATACAAAATACACAAAATTAAATGTATTTGAATACAAAAACAAAATCCAGTATTTTGTATTTCAAATACGCATTTGTATTTTAAACTACAATTACATCCCAAGTCTGAATACCGATCATGCGAGACATAATTACAATGTAGCTGTAGCAGGATTTTGCGCTTCCTTAATCGGCGACATAAGCTTATTCGAAAATGAAACAATCAAAGGAAGAGCAAAAAAATTGTCATTTGATTCCTTTTCGCGTGCCGTAAAAACAGCTTGAAAGCTATAAAGACGATTAAGAATTTCAATTTTAAAAATTGATAAAAGCTTTTTGAATGACACTTCAACTACTTTTACTCAAGCATCAACGAGTATCAAATCCAAATCAAATCTTCATCATACTCGCGGTATTACGCCCAAGCGTGTGACCAATGGCGGAGTCCATCTCCACCGCATTGCGCCTGGGCAACACAGATTCGAAGAAACATCGCCGCGGTGGCGAGCCGCTGGTAAGCCTCCGTCTGATTTGACTAGTCCGAGAATCGAACCCGAGATCTTTCGCACCGTTGGCGATGTCATTAATGGGTATTTTAGTTTAATTTGAACCACTTGATATCTTACCAGTGGCTGATAGTCGGTCGGATATCCTATGTCTTGATCCAAAATGAGTCCATCTTCTTGGTCAACATGGTCCAAATCTATATAAAAAAACATTGTCCTTATAGGCTAAGCAGTTGGCAGCCAAACAAAACTTGTCTACTGGACTTCTGATTGTTTGATCGATAACTTTTTTGAGTTTTTTTGTCACGAGAAAGTGACAAAGATGTTATCTCTAAAAAGCAGAAACTGGACTCATTTAAGAATTATACAGTAAAGTTAAAGACATCGCTTTCAGTGGGGGAGATTTGGGCTCTGGGGTTCGATTCTTGACCTGATAAAATCGGACACTGTGCTTCCAACGGCTCGCCACCGCTGCTATGTTTCTTCGGAGCTGTGTTGCTAAGGCGCTAAGCCGAAGAGATGGGCTCCGCCACTCGTCACACGCTTAGGCATAATACCGCTAATATTAGATTTTTTTAATTACCTGAATATCTTGCACAGCACAAACCAAATAGAAAAAGAATGGTCAACCTCGAGAAGATGATTTTCATTGTATGACGGCAGGCAATTCACTTTGAAGCATTTGATAGCAAATTTAACAAAAGTATATCTCAAAAAATAGAAACACAATTAAGACACTAGAGATTATAAAATCGGACTCTCCAACATTTAGCAGCGTGCATTAAAGAGCGCATTGTTTACCCGCAGGACAAAGCAATAGGTTGGTGCGGTGGCTATCAAACGGGTGTTGCCACACTCGGCAGTACGGCACCTTAGGGCAGGGGTGGGGAACCGGCAAAGCACAGCGAGCCGCATTGATTGCATGATACTTTCAGCGAACCACATTCACTCTCAATTTGAAAGTTTTGTCTTAAAAATACACAACATTACGTCGCAAATTTATTAAGCATTCATGCTGAGTTATTTTTTGTCGCAAAAATCAGAGACTTCTGAGCGTTTTTATGTCACGAAAACAGTTTGTAGTCAAATGTAAAACAGTTTTTAAGAAATCTTAACGTTTTCTATTCTACCAGTTTGCTGTACACTTAACAAAGTTCTGCCGCGGGCCACATTCAAAACTTAAGCGGGCCGCAAATTCCCCACCCTTGCCCTACGATGCGATTTGCGGTAAATTCCGTAAAAATATACTTAAGCATTCTCTGGCAATCAAAAACTTTTCCTTCTCAGGACAAATTCAACCATTTGTTCTTTTGGCTCTCATCTAACTGGTTGCAAACTCATATTTTTTGTGATTTTTTTCAGTGTTTTTTTGCTACTTTCGATGCGTAACTTCCTGACTATTATAAGATCTCTTCAAACTTGCGATATTTACTCATTCTTGAACAGACCAAATCAATAAAAAAAAAATCTTTTACAGTACTTCAACACCACCTGTCTGTCAACAATCTTCTCGCGTGTCACGCTAAGCGTCTATTGAGCAAGACTTTCCATTTTTTGATAACACTGCTAGCAAAATACTATAGCTTCTTTAACTATATTAAACAATCAAACAACCAAAATTATGCCACTTTTTTGTAACTACATCCAAAGGTAGCTCATACTGTTTTTACAATCTAATTTTTTTCCGGTCGTTAAACTCCAACAATTAAGCGGCTTATTAGCATTATGTATCAAGGAAGAAAATTAAATAGGCCTACAGAATTCTCAAAACTGGACGTTTCGACAATTGAGATTCAGCTGCCATAATCAACTAACAAAATAAGGCAGTAAGAACCTCATCAATGTAAAAATGAAAGGCAGCACGAATCTATGTTGTCGAAAACATCCAGTTTTAAGAATTTCTGGGACATTATTTTTCCTCTTTAAGCTATATTTCCATCCCATATTTGTAGCATTTTGTAGCCAGCAAGTTTATCACTATAATTTTCAATGAATTAATTTCTATGTTTTTATTTTTTTGCATCGTTTTTTTATTGTTTTGTGTTGACAAAGAATGTTGTCTGTCGTTTGTCTGTTAGAAGTGCAAGAAACGCCGCAGTTACTACTCAGT
Organism: Trididemnum miniatum; assembly: GCA_964006365.1. Classification (NCBI taxonomy): domain Eukaryota; kingdom Metazoa; phylum Chordata; class Ascidiacea; order Aplousobranchia; family Didemnidae; genus Trididemnum; species Trididemnum miniatum. The sequence goes on along the minus strand of OZ023235.1, from coordinate 3,851,058 downwards.
CGTAAAAAAAAATTTAAGACTTTCTTTTTATCTACGCAGCTGTCTTTCGATCGTGCCATTCTCGCTATAATGGGCCCATTTGCCATTTTGTGATAATCTTTGGATGAATAAGAGATGAGATTTTTCCTAGATTAAAAACGTTATCGCAGATCTTTCCATCAGCTATTAAAAATTACAGAGGCAGTTCGCATTAGTTTAAGAACAATTAAGACACCGCATACATATTTAAAATCAGGTACAGTTGGAAGATTATCATAACTTGCCAAAGAAAAAGCCAGCACATGTGTTGAGCCTACTAATAGCCGGCTTTTCTTCATCCATTTTTATCCACAAAACACACTGCAAGAGCATCTACTCTTCGTCGCAGAGGATTGATATGCCTAGAGACCCCAAGGTGATCAGCTGCCCCCGCAATCCCCAAGGATCAGGGGCGGATTCAGATTGATTATGGGAGATGCACCCCCCTCCCACCCCACCAGGCATTTTCAACAACATTTTTGATGAACACAAATTTTTTTTTATTTCGATTCTTTTCGCTAACAATCATCGGTGCCTTAAAGACGTATAAATGGAAAATGTGCGAACAAAATGCATCATGTTTGGTGAAACATTCAGAGGTGGGGGCAAAAAAATTGCCTTAAGGATAACTTATTTGCCTTGAACACTGCTTAAAAAGCACTAAAATGGCTATTATATAGTATCTAAATTTTCAAAAGTTTTTCGGAGGAGCATGCCCCGGATCCCTCTGGAATCGTTTCTGTTCCTCAATTTGCTTCAAATAAACTCTGCCGAAAAAACTACGCTTAAAAAAATAACAAAATTTGGTGCTTCCCTCCTAAAGTATTCCGACTAGGCCTACACTCCAGAAATAAAACATTTTTAAAGGCCGTAACGGTATTTGAGCTACGTGCTTTTCCATGTCTAATACGTTTAACGTCTTTGTATTTACTTAGGCAAACATTCAACCTAATTCAAAACTGCATACCCCCAAACAATTTTTTTGGTGGATCCTCTCCTGCCAAGGATATGTGAGTCTAGAAGAGTTAGTTCAATACGCTGCAATTAATTGTTCTACAGTGCAAAAAGCTTACTAAATTTGGGATGTGGTTACTCCCACACTGCCCCCGCTCCCTCTCGTTTTTGACGAAGCCTAATCTAAAATGTATTTTAAACTTTCTTATGAAATACCGCAATCTTTGTAGTCTTTAACATACTGTAATTCGCCCCCTTGAAATTTTACGTAGCTACGCCTCTGTTAGCTCCATTACTTTTTTTAATCAAAAAATAGAATGCCTTTAGCGAACTCTACTTGACATCGCGCTGTCCACTCTAAAACGTCATTCCTCTAAAAACTATGGTCGAAAAAGATTTTTGTTACCGTATTTTAAACATTCAAATATGCTGCTGCTAAATTATAAAAGGTAAGTGTTGGTTTTTTCGTTAACGAGCAGAGGCAAGATCATAAAGACATAAATCCTCCAAAAAATATCGAGCTCGTTTAGAAATTGTCGCCATCTGTCAACTATATATCATCTGTCAACTATTTACCTAGTTCTTTCAAGTACAGAAAATCAGCTAATTTACTCCTGCGTGTTTGCAGCAAAAAAATTGATCGCTCAGACCAACATGAGCTGACGTCTTAAAGAGCAATTATGGTTGCCATCAGTGTTACAATCCCCCTCCCATTGAGCCTCAAACGTCACTTTTTGACTTTGTTTTTGAAGTGTTAGTTATTTTTACTACATGGCCTAAGTCGGTTAATTTATGTTAATTGGACGCGTAGCCAGAGGCGGCGCCTAAGAACTCCATTTAGAGGGTGATAAACGGCTCAGAAATATTGTACATTCAGAACAGAAATATGAAACAGCCCAGAGTTCACTTTTAACTGCATATTATCCGCTTGTGATATTTTAATACTCGGGTGTCGTGTTTATAGAATTTAAAATTTAGTGGCATAACCACGGTATGGAAAAGTTAAAACTTTTTTTGAGACTGAAATGGCTTCATACTTACATTACCTCTTTTTCTGATATTTATTTTGAAGTGCTAGGGCTAGATACTTGCCCTCTGCACCTCAGACCTTCCGCAGAAAAAAGACTAAACGATTTCGAGCAAAAATGATTTACGTAGCTCAAAAAAGAACTAAATCGCTAACATTTGAGTATTGTTTTACCAGTTCACCAAAAAGCATTGCCTCGATTTCCTTGCAATAATTGTGCCTTAACTGACTTCAGTATTTAATATTTTTAGTTTAAAACATCTCTCATAAATTTGAGGCCATCTTTTGTCATTATAGGCCTACAACGTATGGTCAAATGTGACGTCATTCTCAACCATAGGCGCACGCAGGGGGGGAGTTACGGTGCCATGGCCCCCTTTGGCCCGGTAATATGGTGCTAAAACCTAACTTTCAGTCTGTCACTTCTCAAACTAATAATGACTGCAGCTTTCTTTCACACATTTTAGCCAAACCTCTGCTTTTTGGCATAAGCTGCGAAAATATTTTAGCATTATCTGCCTAGTGACTGCACTCACTGCATGCCTTTTTTCGATAAAAAAAGTGCGCTAAAATGAGTGTTTTTTCATGTGAAAACCGCAAAAATCGTTAGCGGCTGGGGGCTGCGCCCCTATACCCTCTTAGCTTCCCCCAGTTGTGCCCTCCCCCCTCTTTGCTAAATTCTGGGTGCGCCACTGTTTTCACCCTCCCTCCCCATTGCAAAATCCTGGCTACGCTAATGGTTGCCATGCAGATAGTTCATTGTAAAACACTTTGTCTGCCCACATAACCAGTTTAGGTGGGTGAAGTCTAATAAGACAAAATGTCTGGAAAAAAATTTCCGGTTGCTTGATTTAAATTTTCACGATAATGTGCTAATGAAATTAAAGATTTGTTTCAAATTTTTATTGACTTTGAGTCGACCTATCATATCGGTACTTACCGGGTTCAGGGGCGGATTAAGAGATCGCGGGGCCCGGGGCAATTAAAGGTGATGTCCAATGTTCCGCGCAAAATTAAGTGATGAGCAAAAAAAAAAAGGTCATCACGTCCGCAGAATGTCTAATTTTCCGCCAAAAATCAAGTGAAGAACAAAAAAAGGTCATCTCGCCCGCAGGCCGTAGTTTGTGCTGAAATTAGTATCGTTTCACAATCTAGCATCTAGAGATTAGTAAATGCGCGGGACCTCCCAAAGCGTGGGGCCCGGGGCAACTGCCCAGTTTGCCAATTGCTTATTCCGGCTCTGTCAGTCTCCGTACCGGCATCCCTTGCCGGATAGGAAAATGCCCCGGAATTTCACCCACGTCTCATAAGATGAAGATCTTTTTTTATTCACTTTGAAATACCGGGGTAGGCCTAATGTAAAGCCCTCTACCGTAGCCTATTACCTTTGTAACTTTTGGCTAATTGCAACCTGACTTCCCAAAAATTTCCGGGTGCTATGCCATGATTGTTTCATTAGCACTTTCCCAATCGTCAAAAGAAAGATACAACATAAAATTAATCCATTAGTTTTTTATTTGAAACTTTAGTAAATATAATTCTTATTTTATCAACTCACAGTAGCTGCTGTTTGTTATCCATCTGTCATACCACCTGGAAAAAGCGACGACCATGGCGTCATTTACATGCATTCGCCAGGTGCCACTAGAGAGCTATAAAATTACGACTTCTGCAAGCAAGGGTGACGCGTAGCCATTGCTTGGGTTTTCTGCATTCTTGCGAAGATGCTAAGGAATGTGATGCAGGCGATAATGCAGTAAAAACTAACTGATACAATTTGTTGATTTCGCGTTGCCCTGACAAAGTTCAATATCAAAATGAAATAGACAAAAAATGATGTAATCACGAACGTCGTCGCCTCATGTGTATCGATAAACACATTTTGAATTTTGATAGGTATTAACCGTGTTATCGTAACTTTGAAAATATTGTAGCCGTGGCAACAGCCTTGATTTGAGCAGTGAGCATGCTCATAATGTTCTAATGTTTGCATTATGTTTTAATCTCAGTTAGTTGCATATTTATCCTCCTATCACGAGAAAGCGATCAATGCGCTATACGAGCTCGCTTAGGAGTTGCCAGCCATCTGTTTACCACACCACGATGGGGGAATCCCGCTAAGTGCCTTTCCCAACGGCACAACAAGTAAACTTGCCGGCTTGTTCTCCACACTATCCCATTAATGCTGAACGTCAAGCAGGAAAGCTGTGAATACCAATGTTAAAGTCATTGGTTTGACCCGACTCGGAATCAAACCCGAGTCTACAGCTCAAGAGACCGACGCTCTATACCACTCGGCCATCTGAGCTGTTGCTTAATACATATCGTTTCTTCGTTTGCGTTCAAGATGTGGTATGGTGTACTTATCCCAAGGCTCTGGCCAGCTTACCCCACCAGTAGGCTATCCCATATTGGTCATTTTCAAAGGACATTTTTAAGTTAGCTGAGCGAGCAAAGTTGGGATATCGAAATAAGAACGATATTAAATGAAAGCCAAAAGCTTTAAGATTTTGAAGATCTGCTTGGTTTGCTAGTAGCATTAGGCCTACCCAACAAAAATTGTTGGAAATAAAAAAAAACGGCCAATTTCCCCTACCTTAATTCATTATGCACTACAGTCACTGCTGTACTTGTGTGCATGGTTGTTACTTGTTATTGCACCGGTATTAGGGCTATAAACTCAAGCAAAATCTTAGCCCGGATCAGAACCCAAAATTTTACTATTATCCGAACCTTGAAACGTAAATTTTGCCAAAATTACGTATAGGCCTACTCCTTGTAAAACTATTTTCCTATGACCAAAACTTCTAGGGTACTATGCAAATACAACTGCATACAGTGCCATGATGTTTGCACAGAGCTTATACAGCTTCTGAACAAAGCATAATTAGAGGTAGGCCTTACTGCGCAGGAATTGGCATAGCCTACATTTACTAAGTTGACGATTAAATTTTCACATACCGGTAGACTAAAAGTGAAAGACACATGTAGCCTAATCAAAACTATCAATTACTATTAGTTGAACATGACGTTATTGTAAAATCTGCAGTAAACTGGTAGTGCACAACTGCACATACGGCAACAGTTTCAGCACAATCCAGGCGCGTGCTCTTTTCACGGAATTTACGCCACTGGCCCTAATAGCGATCAATTTAACAAACAACAATTTATCTGTAAATCGTCTCCCTGCTTTATCGTAATGTATGCTTATGAGTAGAACACAAAGGCATCAGCTTTTTTATGGGTACGTGTCTTATAAGCTCCAATACGGTTATAGCTGGATTAATTACACGGCAAATGTACGAAATGTTGCGGCACCCTGTGCCTGGAGCGCTAAACATTATTATGAGGAAACGCACTATTGCAACAATGACTCAAGACAAAATGTTACATTTTACCACAGTTCTTGCTCACTACATTTTTGATGATTGCTGGACTTGTAGTGTTTAAGTTAAAACTTTTAGGGAATTTTATCTCCCCCTAAATTGGCTACGGCCTTGATTAACCACATCGCTGATGTACCAAACGCTACGGCACCAGGCTTGCTGACCTTATGATTCATCAAGAAACGCATACCGCAACAATGACCTACGGGTCAAAATGTTTCATTCTATTGCTGCGTACTATGCAATGTTTTGACGATTGCAGGGCTTGGACTGTCTTTGTTCAAACTTAAAAAATATATCGGGGAGGGGGGTTGACCACTTCAAAATACGGCTTTGGTGCTTGCGATATTTATGATTGAGCTCTTTTACTTCAAAAATTCATTTGCGGAAATTGCGCTGCGCTTAGTTAATTGTTTTTTTAAGTAGGCCTCTCCAGCTCTGCCGCTTATGCTTGTAGGCTACCATCAGTTGGAACAGAACCGGCTGAAAATAGAACTCTTGTAATAGAACCGGCTGACAAAAAAATTGATTCCCACCACTGAATGCAGGGCTGCAAACTGGCAAGCATATAATTTGAGTACCCTGAAAATTTGCAAGTCGAATTTGAGTTTTTCGTTTTTAACGCTGTGCGTTCGAGCTCAGTAATTTTATCGAGTTTTATCTTAGGTTCAAGCAGAGTTTGATTGAAGTAGTTTTTATCGAGTTGGGGCTAAGTTCCAGCGACTCGATCAACTTTTTATGGAATCAAATTTGAGTTCGAGTTCCGGAATTTTCGTTTTTTTGAGTATAAGTTCGGTGAAAAAGACCGAGTTCAGTGAGTTCGCAGCCCTACTACGATTACGCCTACATCACACGCTTTAAAGCTTTGTTGATTAAATCGTGGCAAGTTCATTTGTTGCGATGTTAGGTAAGTCATTCAGCGGGTTTCCCCATTTCTAACAAGGGGTCGGCAATTTCAAAGCGAACTAAGCTGGCATCTCTTGACAGAACGCGTAACGTCGAACCCTGATAAGCCATCAAATAAGTCTAGCCTGGATTGGCTATGCATAGCAAAGCTGAAGAAATTTTTCTTATTGTCGGAAAATGAGAATATATTTTTCCTGCTCAACCAGCAGGTTAGCGTTGCATAAGACCTCGCTTTCGGCGCGGGAGATCTGGCATTCGATTCCCGGGCTGGTCAAATCGGACACAACGTCAACAACGCTGCATGCGATCTTCAGAGCTGTGTTGTGCAGGCGCTAAGCTGCAGAGATGTACCCCGCTACACGCTTCGGCGTATTGCCGCGAGTGTAGGATTATGAAGTTTAACGTAGAATTTGTTTGAACAACTTCAATCCTGTGCTAATCCAGTTCATTCACAACACATCTAAAACTAGTATTTACATTCAATGAATAATGACGCCTTTTGAATTGGCAGCACTTTAAAATGTACAGAACCATTATCCCTCGTATCAAAAAATGCACGCAAAACCTGACTCGCAAACGAGCAATAATAACATGTCCATCAAAGCAATGCACAAGTTTTAAAAATATTATGTGTTTTTCTTTCTCTTGTAACGTAATTTATGAATGTTGGATTGTTGGTCACATTTAACACCAAGTGAATTCAAGTTGAAATAACAGTCTAGATGAAAAACTGAACGGCAGTTACTTGAAACGTCTTTACAAAACTTCCATAAGCGGCAAAAGCGCCAAATGCTCTGGCTAGCAACCATTACATATCATTTTTGACTATTTTCGTTTGTACGGATGAATTCTTGGATCAGCTGAAGACCGATTTGATTTCGAGTAAGTAGAAGACTGAGAAGAATTGTACTTGCCCATATCTGAGTAACTACCAGAAGAGTAGCTATTAGCCGATGAACCGTTATAGCTGGAATTGCCGTACCCTTGAGGAGGGTAACTATATGTTTGGGATGAGCCATAATTAGTGTATGAACCATAACCGCTATCATGCTGAGGCATGGGGTAACTTCCGGGCCCGTGGGGAGGCATTCCATAATTAGGTGGCATCCACTGCATTTGTCCTCCCCAACCTTGACCATAATACGTTTGGCTTTGGGGTATGTTGTCTCCTGAACTTGGCTTGGCAGTCTGGGCAACAGATCGCATCTTATCACGAGGTGTAGCTCGTTTTGCTTCCACTGTTTTCCCACCGATTTCATGAAAGTGTTTTTCAACGGCTGCTGTAGCACCTATTTCCGTTTCAAAAGTAACAAATCCAAAACCTTTATTTTTTCTATCTTCACCTTTGGTCAGTGCAAAAACAACCTCGGCAGTGGGACCAAATTGTTCAAAATATGTCCGAACTTCATCAACAGTCATATTTTGGGTAAGACCACCCACAAAAATTTTGTATCTTTTGATGTGCTCAATTTCAGCTTCTTTTTTCTGCTTTTGTATATCTTTAGGTGTGCAAGGCTTAGGGTCCACTTTTTTACCGTCTATTACGTGAGTACGAGCTTTAAGGACTGTTTCCACAGAAGAAGGATCTTGAAATTTTACAAAACCAAATCCTCTTGATAATCCAGTGTCTTTTTCTTCTAGCACTGAGCTTTCAATAACTTCTCCATATTGACTGAAATAGTGTCTCATTTTTTCAGCTGTGGTCATTTGTGCCAAACCTCCGACAAAAAGCTTCCCTTCTTCTTCTTGCTTCATTTTTTTGATATGATTTTTATAACAACTAAATATTACAAATCATTATCTAAAAACTATCTAATGTAAAATATAATACATATGTACAGTATAGATGAATACATGATTTGGAACGTCACAAGTCAAAAAAACAAGTATTGGGAAAATCAAAAAAAACTTTCTGTATTTTTGTATGATGATTACACAGAGTAGTCAAGTTTATTACAAATATACTACTTACTAACCTAAAGGTTCTAAAGCAATGAAACTCATAGCACCATTATGTTTAGTTCACATGCAAGAAATGTTTAAAATGTGAAAACTTGGGTCGTTATTGGTACATTTTTTGAAAACGAAAAAAATAGCAACAAACCAAAGGGTTTGCGATGACAGAATTTCACTTGAGTTATCAACAAAAAGTGGTTGATTGGAAGTTTAACCTATTTGACTAAGTGTTGGTGAAAACAATCAGGAAGTTCACAATGCTATTATTATTATACTCTGCTTCTTGTTTGAAAAGTATATTGCAATAAAGTAAGACTCACCAAAATAATAGGGTGTTTTGCTTTTACATGTTTTTTCGAAAACTCTTAGTTTATACAATTTACAGGGTACGGCAGAAACCCATTGCAAAATTTTATTTTGAAAAATTATGAAATATTTTTTGGGGGCGGAAGAGGGGAGGGGCAAATGATGTAACTCGAAAAATGCACATGCTACACGGCTAAATTTGGAGTCAAACGACTTGGCAAACATGATTTCCTATCTGTCTGTAATACATTTTGACACTCTATCTCAATCAGAAAACAACTTACTCAAAAAAATTAAAACTAAGAAACCATTATTATTTATCATGGTATATGAAATCAAAAAGAGGCCCAAGTGCTGTGTTTGATTCCTTTCATTTTCACAACAATGTTCTTAACGTTACTTTTTATACTTGTCGAAGGAACTTGGTTTTGCTTACAATCATGATAGCCAATGTCACTAGGAATTTTAATGATGCAATAAAAATAAAACAACGAAATGGTGACTTATTCCCTTTTCGTAATTAGGTATTCAAATGATTGACCAACAAAAAAGCTGAAGAAACTTGGTAATATTAGCAGTACGCGACTATTAGTCGTGACCGACTGGACGTGGGACGACTAGTCGTGACCGACTAGTTGGTCATGACTAGTTGTCCCACGTCCAGTCGGTCACGACTAATAGTCCTGACCCGAATATTGGGGATAGTTATCAAAACATGCTAGTCATAAAACTAACTTCATAAAAGAAGGCAGTGTCTATTTTGTCGTTAATGCCTTGATATTGATTGACTTGCGTGTATATGCATGAGTGGTTTTGAGTAAATCAGCCAATCAAGATTTACTGCAGGCAAAATAAACACTACCATAAAAGAAACATCAAAAAAGCAAATTCTAGGCATAAACTTTATCCGTTCATTCGAAAAAATTGAAAATGCACAGTGCATAGCGCATGCATAACTAACTGCATAAGTTTTGGTTACTTCAACATGAAAAGGCACTGGTGGCAGGGTAGCATAATAATAGCAAGGAAGAAAGACAAAATTTTACTCAACTGCGAAAGAAAGGAAATATCAGTGCACAGTAACCCTTGTACATAATGGATAATTGCGTATAAAAATTTGCAGCCCGGATTGATAATGAGCTTAGACTTTGCAGGTAGCAGGCAAATATTGTTGACCCTGACTTGTCTGTTGCATATGAGGTTTACTGTAATTAGACTATCTGAGGTTACCGAAGTATATAATGTTAATGTAGTAGTGGTGGCAGTAATGTCTTTTATTTCTGCACCGTCAAAATAAATAAGAAGCTTCTATTTCACCCGAAATTTCCAAAAAATAACTGGAAACTTCCCCTACTGTGAGAATGGCATTATAGTAACCAAAAAACAGTTGCACAACTACGATTTTCAAAGTTTGGCAATCAGAATTTCCAGTAAAATAAACACTTCCAAAAAAATATTGCACAACAGTATAGTAATTCAACTGCAAATGGACATAAAAAAGGAAAGAAGCAACAAAATGATGAGCATCGTCACATGCAAGAAAGAATGAGAATTGAAGATAAAGGGAATAGTAAGGATGGTCACGACACTCAACTAAACTACAACTGAGGGGCAAAAGGAGAAAGCAAACAGTATTGCACATAAAACTCAACAATGTATTGAAAAAGGCTGCAAAACGAATCAGCCAGGTATAATTCACCAAATCAGAGTTTTCACCATGTTATGGATATCTTCTCCAAATTAAGAAAAAATAAAGAAGTTTCAAACGAGTAAAAAACTTCCTGAATTGAAGAATTTGATGATATAATCGCATTTCCACCTGTAAAGATGTCATTTCCACTCAGAAATGATGACATCAAAATTTAGTTGAATTGTTTTTCTACAATTTTACTGAGGAAATTAAAATGTCACGGTGGTTTGTTTCTGTTATTTTAAAAATTGTTATTTTCCAATGCATTTACAGATTCACATTGAAACTGCAAGCTCTGGCTACAGGCTAGAGATAGGCATTTCAGAATCATTCAGTATTCTAAAATAATTAAACCGAATCTAAAATTTCGAACTCGATTCTGGAATAATATCTCAAAATTTTGTAAACATAAAGCTCTACTGTTCGTGCTACACATTTTGTTGTTTATTCAACAAGACTTTTCTGCTTGGCTGTATGCGTGATAAAGAAAAGACAAAGCAACACAGTTATGCAAATTGAAAAACCTAGCGCATCACTATACCTGTATAAAAAGGTAGAAAGAAGGATAAAAGCATTGAGTGTGCGAGTCGAAAAAGAGCAACTTTTACATCTAGTCTACTAAAAATAACTAGAAAAAAGAAAGATTAGGCTGCTTTGCAAAATTTAGTTAAGGTACAGGTAGTGTCTATTGTGCTGTTAACGGCAAAATAGCTTTTAGGTCTATTTTGCCGTAAGTGACGTAATGAGTTTTTAAGCGCTATTTTGTGCTAGACTGCCATGATTTCTCGATAGCTCAGTGGATAGAGCGCAGCCTATAATGAGAAGCGCTGCACTAGTTTTGGGTTTGATTCTCGTCGTGGCTATCATTTGTTTTGCTTCGGTGGCTTTGGTTCGGATCGCTTCGGATTCGTGTGACCTTGGGTTAACAATCGAGTTCGTGAAGACAATAGAATAGAATAAGATGTAATCCCTTGGTTGACTTCATGTGACCTGGGGTAAATAATCAAGTTCGGCTTAGCTTCATGTGACCTGTGGTTAACTTACAAAATAGACACTACCTGTAGTTAATTAGAATTATCTCAGTTTTAACTATTAGAAATAAATTGACTTTATGGATTGGTGCCGGTAGTGTTTATTTTGCCGTAAACAGCAAAATACCGATGACGTGTACATCTATTTTGTCGTAAGTGACGTTGTGGGTTTTTAAGCGCCATTTTGTAGTGAACTGTTTGAGCAACTACCAGTAATTAATTCACATTCGAACAGCTTCATTAGGTGTACACAGGTACACTGGTACAATGATTCTACATTGGTCTGTGTCTCAGTGGGTCATAAAAATTTACCATATTTCAATCAAACAACATAATCTACCGGTACATACCGATAGTCTACCAGAAATGAGGGAGCTGCACATTGCAAGAACCAAGCTTTGGTTCTTTTTTGAGTAATCTCACACAAGCTAATTGGTAATCCCCTTTCATCCATTTTTGATACCAGCTGATTGTAGCCTAGTCTATGTTTTGACACCTAGCCATGTGACCTTTTCTAGCAGATATTTTCAAACAGTATCCTACGAGGCTGCTAAGATGAACTACCATTTACTGCAGGGTTGCCAGGCCAGCTGAGCAAAAAATGCCAAACAGCGTATAAAAATATGCCAAACAACACTGAACAAGCGCAAATCCTGTGATAATCTAATGCAGTACTTGTCCACACGATTACTTATGGATAACCGCATTCGAATGCGGAAAAAGTCAGTAAATCCGACCGCATTCAAAGCCGAGAAAGTACGTACTTTCTGACTTTAAAGTTAATCGTTTTGGCTTTGAAAGCCAAATTACCCTAACCTAACTCCAACCTAACCCTAACCCTAACCTGACCCTAACCTCACTCAATCCTAACTCCAACTTAACCCTAAAGGTAAAAGTACGGGACAGCGGGTGCAAGCACACATGGCCATTTTCAATTGTCGGCCCATTACAATTTTCAATCACGAATGATTGAACGCTGTTAAGGGACATAACATGACGAACAACACATACACAAAACCCTTCGCACTTTCGCTTGTGCCGAGCGCCTGGCGCGAAAGCTGCGAATACTATTTTTAAAGTCTTTAGTATGACCCGACTGGGAATAAAACCCCCAGTCTACCGGCTGCCAAGTCGACGCTCTTAACCGATACACCAAAGCAACTTAACCCTAACCATTAACTTTAAAGTCAGTCGGCTTTGAATGCGGTCGGATTTTTACTGACTTTTTCTGCGTTCGAATGCGGTGATCTATAAGTAATTGGGTGACTTCTCACACGAAAAGCCACATATGAAAAAATGGGCCGCACTGATTGGGAGAGCAAAACAAGAGTCTTCACATCGGCAGATGTCCTATTTTTTCCACTAAAAATCGGTGAAGAGCAAAAAAAAAGAAAAGGTCTACGGTTTAATTCACGGCTGGAGCTTATATTTCTGCAAGCGCCTGCGAGCCACATAAAATGGTCTCGCGGGCCGCAATTTGCCCACCCCTTACCTAAACAAAGAAAGATGTTCCTATTTTTAAGATTTTGCGGACGCATTAGCAAATTTTTTATTTGGGCCTTTTTTACGCTTTAATTTATATTTTATTAATGCAGTCGCCATTTTTGGGATCCTGCAAACGGTTTGCTTTTTCGAACATTTATTACGGTAACTTTGTGAACTCTATTGTAACAAGTAGCCTAATACCGGCAGCCAATAAACACCAGAAATGATAAATTTTCTTTCCCAATGTAACGCAGAGCCGGCGCCAATCGAGCAGTCGATTTAGGGGGGCCAGGCGTTTATCAGGGGCGAGGGGACAAAGTTTGAAATTAAGCCTAACAACCTCTGTCTTCAAAAGATAAAGCTTGTTAATTGGAGGGCCAAGCATGTCGACGGTTAATCGGAAGATAAAGCTTGTTAATTGGGGGCCCCTGGCCTCCCTTGGCGCCGGCCCTGATGTAACTGTTACAGCACGTCACTTTTTTATTTATAGTTTCAAGAAAATTGCCGCGATGGTCCCGCGATTGGTTCCAAAGTGCCCATTTGCCCCCAAATGCTCATTTCCCCAAACATCCATTGTCCCAGTTCCCACATGCCCATTTGTCCCAAACATAGGCTTACCATATTTTTGCAAGTACAAACCGGGACAACACCGAACAAGTACAGTGCTAATGATTAGCATAATTATTAGCTGTTTGTTTAAATTGAAAAAGCAGCTACTTGCTAATGGGTGTTCTTTCCTACTAAAAGTATGTTAGCTCTTTCAACAATTTCGTTTTATTTTCATTTTTTTACCATGAAAATACGTTTCTGAATTGCCATTGTTTCGTAAAAATAGTAACTGCCCTGATTTCAATCAGGTGTTAAAATTTTGTCCGCCCTTGCACTTTGATCGTTCATACTTCATCATGTATGTGAAGCGTTAGAATATGTTACAAACCCTGCTGTTTTGTTTTTTGCTCATATTAGTTTGCCCTGCGTTGACTTCTCATTCCTGATCATGCTTTGATGAAGGACAGTCGATTTTTCCGGAAACGTTCAGCTTATTTTGTTTTCTGTAAGCTTTTTTGTAAATAATATAAATAAATAATGTTAAATGTTCTGCAATTACAGTGGAATTCGGTTAATAAATCCACCTCGTGACAGCCGGTTTTGGATTTAATACGCGGCGGCTTTAATAAACGGCGTTTCCTAAAAATGCATCTCACCATTGTGGATATCCCCCTGCAGCGGTAAAAATGCACAAAATGTAGTATTTTTTCAATATTTATTACGTTTCATCTTTTATTTATTACTTTTACGTTTCATCCCACTCGCAGTGTCTGAAGAACGTATAAGGGCTTCGTTTTTTATTAAGCCTTGTAAGCTGACTCGTGTTTGTAAGGTGGCGTGTAGTACTGGGCAAGCACCAAAGCAATGGCAAACTAGTGTGATAATACCTATCCACAAGAAAGGAGACAAGAGAAAATGCACCAATTATAGGGGCATATCTCTCATCAGTGTCCCGGGTAAGGTCTATGCCAAATGCCTTGAAAAGAAATGCCGTAAAATAGTCGAGCCTAAACTAACAGATGCTCAGTGTGGATTTCGTCCTGGCCGAAGCACAATGGATCAGATCTTTGCCTTGCAGCAAATCTTTGAGAAGTCGTGGGAATATGCAAAAGAGGTCAATGCATGTTTTGTTGATCTTGAAAAAGCATATGATCGCATTCCTAGAGACAAGCTTTGGGCGGTGCTGTTGCAGTATGGTATTGATGGCCAGTTACTAACTGCCATTAAGTCGCTGTACATGCATTCCGAGATCTGTGTTCGTGTTAACAGCGCAACGACGAAACCTTTCAGAGTAAGTGTGGGACTACGGCAAGGCTGCTCTCTTTCACCTATTCTGTTCCTTATTTATATGGATAGAATAGTTAAGAACAGTGAGTCTTGTGGCGGAGTAAAGATCGGTGAATGCACTGTACAACGTCTGTTATTTGCAGATGATCTCGTGCTACTCGACTCTACCCAAAATGGTCTCCAGAAAGCTCTTGACAGGTTTTCGGATGCATGCTCTGATGCCGGAATGAAAATCAGTTCAACAAAAACAGAAACCATGTGCCTGTCCAGACAACCAAAGCAGTGCTCTCTCCAAATTGATGGAGTACCACTAAAACAGTCAGAGAAATTCAAGTACCTCGGCGTCTCATTCACAAGTGACGGCAGACAAAATAGCGAATTGGATATCCGCATCGGAAAAGCAAGTGCAGTAATGCGCCAGCTCCACCGATCTGTGGTACTGAAACGGGAGCTTTGCACCAAGGCAAAGCTATCCATTTTCAGATCGGTCTATGTTCCTATTCTGACTTATGGCCATGAGTGTTGGATCATGAATGAGAAAGTGAGGTCTCGAGTTCAAGCAGCCGAAATGGGATTCTTGCGAAGAATTAGCGGTTTGACCTTGTTGGACAAGGTTAAAAGTGCAGATATTCGTGAATCTCTAAACATCGAATCGCTGCTTCTCCGACTAGAAAGATCGCAACTGCGTTGGTATGGACATGTGACACGAATGTCCCAGGAAAGAACAGCCAAAAAACTGCTCTGTTCAACACCGATTGGTCGAAGGCCTAGAGGCCGTCCCAGAACTCGATGGCGAGATTACGTAGAAGATCTTAGTTGGTCTCGCCTTGGCATCCCAGCAGAGCATCTATCCTTTGTTGCAGAGGATCGAGATGCTTGGAGGCTCCAACTTGAGCTGCTGCCCCCGCGACCCCCCAAGGATAAGCGGGTCCAGAAAATTGATTGATTGATTGATTGAAGCATCCTCTACTAATTCCGAGTCGATCAGCTGCTTCACGCTGACTCATGAAGGTAAACGTTTTGTAGCGATCGAGCAACTCTAGCTTTTCTGCTGCTGTTTTATCATGTCTTCTTGATCTATTCATCTGCAATGGATCCAGAAAACTTTTCTTGAAGTTAAATTTCATAAAACCGCTTCAGTTGCAACAACAACTGCACAACTCCTACGACTGGTGTTCAATTAGTCTGCTTGATTAGGCCTACCAGTGCACTAGGACATGTACGTACTTTTCCATACGAAACTGATAATCCAATATTGTACGTACTTATTAGCACATAATGAAGAAAAATTTGACTGCATAAAGCACGTAAACTGGATGTATTAAGCGGCGCTTGGATTTATTAACCGAAGTTTTTATAACGGGAAAGGATTGGGACGATTCCGTTCCAAGCAAATTGGATGTAGTAACCGGCTGGATTTATTAACCGTGGATTCATTAACCGAATTCCACTGTATTAGCTGTTGCTACCATACCAATATTAAACATCTCCTCTCTACCAAAGTTATAACTATCAAAAAAGCTTACAAATAAACTGAAATCTACGAAAGCGATCTGTAAAGCTAAACTTTGCCACGTGGTCTCCGGTCCCCACCCCCAAAACAGTGATGAGTGAACGTCGGGTACCTTGCAGCGCAGTTGAGTACTTAGGCCTATGTACTGAGACAGGATCTGTTGGTTATTAAGTCTAAATGAAACCGTTTGGTTTTGACTTCAAGATTAACCCCAGTTTTATTTCACTGCTGCAGTATTTTCGCTTGATAGCAGGTTTGTCTAAAAGCTTTGTAGTAAGTGCTAAATCTGATTGCTCCCGCTAGACCACTGGTTTTCAAACTTTTTTAAAATTTTGACTTTTCGGTCCCCAATATCGCATATAATGGCCTCCCCAATCGACATGCTTGGCCCCTCAATTAACAAGCTTACTTTTTTGGAGACAGCGGTTTTTATGCTTAATTTCAAACCTAGCCCACCCCTGATGAACGCTTGGCCCCCCTAAGTCGACTCTTCTGGCGCCGGCTTAACATTGGTTTGACCTGACTCAGAATCGAACCCAAGTCTACAGCTCCTGAGGCGGACGCTCTTACTACTCGGCCATCTGAGCTGTTAATTTATGTCTCATTAATGACACAACAATTGCACTGCAGCTAACAAAACGAAACAAATTGCAATAACTCATCACTTCGCTTTGATTAATTAGTCGGGGCTATGTTAGCTAGTTAAGGGGCTTAACCGAGACATTTTGACCGACCGGTTGGGACGCCGGGACATGGCGTTAAATCCGGGACTGTCCCGGCTAAACCGGGACGTATGGTAAGTCTACCCAAACACCCATTTGCCCAAACTGCTCATTTGCCCCAATTGCTCGATGCCCACTTGCTCTGGTGCTCGTTTTTCCTGGTGCCCATTTTCCCTTAAAGCCCACTTGCCCCAATGTCCATCGGTCCCAAAATACCCATTTGCTCCAAAGTGCCCATTTGACCCAATTGCTGATTTGCCCTGGAATTCTCATTTTTTCTGGTGTGGATTTGCCCCAAATACCCATTTTCCCCCAATACTTACTTGTCCCAATGTTCATCGGTCCCAAGGTGCCTATTATAGTACTCCAAAGTGCTCATTTGCCGCAAATATCTGTTTGCCCTGGTGCTCATTTTTCCTGGTGTTAATTTTCCCCAAGTGCCCATTTGCCCCCGAAGTCCACTTGTTTCTATGCCCATCGGCCTCAAAAACTCTCGTTTGCCCAATTAAGTGCCCCAAATACCCATTTGCTCCGATGAGCCGTTGCCCTTATAATTGTGCACAGTCGTACCCCACATGAAATCATAGAGCCTATACACGGATTCATAAACATTTGCATGTTTTTTATTCCTCACCAAAAACAGTAATTTGATATATTCGGCCACTAGAGGGTGCTACATATAATTTTGCCTTAATCATTGTCATACCCCAAAATAGGGCAGCCCTTAGTTAGTCATTATTTTGACAAACGAGACCTACGACGTATTTCTCGGACAAAACAACCTATTTCCAGTGGCGCACGGTGAGCATTTTTTAGAGGTGTGCTCCTCAACAATATTTGCTGCCGCATGCAGCCATTTATCGAACAAATGTGTGAAAGTGCTCAAAAGTTTAATGCAAATACGCGAACCAACATCAAGCACCTTTCAAGCAGCCTAATTTGCTACTTAATATATTTAATTTTGGTGTCGGCTTTTTAGCTTTTGCTATTTCCAATTATTCGTCGTAATTTCTGCTACAAAACGGCTTTTCAATCATACTGTCAACACTTACTTCCATTCCACTAATTTAACCTACAACTTGAATTTGACCAACAACTTTAAAATGTATATATTGACCGCCACACTTTCAAAAATCACAAGCAATTACTCACAACCGCATACTAATACAGTCTGGAAGGCTCGTTACAAAGGCAGTGTCAACGGTTTTAAAAATGCGCCACCTAGTAGCGGTAGGGGTAGTGCTGATTTCTTGGCTGAATCGCTAATGGTTCAGGGTGTACTGAACGCTAGAAGATGAGAAGAAAGGAGCGTTTTATCCATTCTGGAAGTTGTTTTAGGCAGAAAGTTAAATATTTCTATTAAGTGATATGTGGAGCGTACTTTTATTGTATTGGAAATTCTAATGATAACTTTATAGTACTTTGCCTACTTTTCAAACCGGTACTGTGTTTTAGTAATGTCATATGCAGTTACTTGCTATACCGGTTGGTATGATGTGAAAAAAAAATCTGAGAATAGATCAATACCTATGTACCATGGGTTTGGATCCATGCAGTTTCCGTACACTATCATCTTTAACCAATATCATTTTCACTCTGTAGCATGGACAAGGGCTAGGCCATGCACCAGTGCACTGATGTACCAGTTACTGCTAGTATCAACTGGCAGATGTTACTAGAGAGCTAGAGAACAACAAACTTTTGAACATATTAACTTATTTATCTGTTGACCAATTAAATGCTGTTTTGCATTTTAAGGACCAGTATACCTGTACCGGTAAGTCTTAGTTAATGTATCATGCCGTTATTTGATGAAGCAATTGGCGGCACATATTTAGGTGAAGACTGGTGTATTGGTCTACCATGTGTTATCATTAGTAGGTCTACCATAAATTCTATTGTAACAGCTGTAACATATACAATAAAATGCTTATTTGTAGTATATATACCGGTAGTTGTTAAAACAAGTTTACATTAGATGAGTTGTTTGTAGATATTTACTGTCGTCACAAGCTTGAACCATTTCATAAAATCGATTAGTACCGGTATCCTAGTAGTTAATCACTACTAGTGGTACTGAGTACCTGGAAACATTTTTTCAAGAAATAGGATTTTGAATTTGGTTCATTAGTTAAAAAAGCAAATTCTCTGCAGTCAGGAAGATTTATTTACAGCACGTAAGAAAAGGAAACATACTGGTAGAATCTATACCTAATCAACCAGTAACCGCTTTCTGGCAACTTTTTTAAGTCAAAAATCATTAGTTTTATACACAAATAGAGCCTACTGCATACCGGTATGCTAGAGTGGGCTACAAACTGTAAAATTTCTATGCTCTCTGTGACCCCCAAAGATTGTTATGCAACTCCTTAATTACCGGTATGGTGTTAGCCCTAACAGTTTGTGAAGATCTGGAATAAACAATTTATTTGATTTAATTTTCAGATATGTATGGTCACTTATTTTCATAATTGACTAAAAAGCATTTGGCTTAAAATTATGATTAATTAGTTTAGTTAAGTACAGTTGGTTCCACTTAACTGGATCACTTCAGACCGAGGGCTTTTGATCCAGTTAGCGAAAAGATACAAAACTGCAAAAGGTCAAGTTTTTTTGCAGTAGACAAAAACATCCAAGTTAAAAAAACAATATATAAAACTAGAATATACAAATAATCAAAAACACATCTGTGTATATATAATCAAAAAGCAATGTATTGTGTAGGAGTTTGTTAGTTTGGATGAAAAACAAAATGTAACATAGTTTTTTGTGTCAAATCAGGTGTAAGTGTTTGATTTTATACTTGGCCAATTTTGCCATCATGTTATTGTTGCAAAGCCTTGTTTGAGAGTATTCAAAGCGTTATAGATCCCTGTAATTTGAAATCTCGTGTGAAATGTGCAAATTTACTTGGACTTTTTATGCAAAAGTGATCTAAGCAAAAAGCAAAAGTGATCTTAAGATCCCAGCTTAATGTAGACACACTTGCCTTGACAATGGCACCAGTCGTGAGCTGAAACGTCCGCCCAAGTATTTTTAGCTGTATCTTGGCTGTTTTATTTGTAAAAAAGTAATCTAATTATACAAAAAATTGATCCAGAAAAGTAGCATTTTTTTACGTTGAGATTGCTTTTATAATTTGGAATTTAGAAACATGAATCGAATGATCCAGTTAAGCGAAGCCAACTGTAATATCTTTGAAAACATGTTTGCTTCAGATAATAATCATTTGAACCAGTATCTTAAACAACATATAGAAGCAACCATTGGACTGTCACAGATATTATGTATTTGAGCATTTCAATCAGACACTTTGCTATCTAATTTGAGAGTTTTAGTGATCTTCGGAGACTATGAGAGCTCTTTTTTGCTTTTTCCATCTGTTTCTTTCGTAAATTAAGTTTCTCAGTGTGTTTTGTTGATATGTGAGCAGGCATTTTAATATAGCGTCCAAGTAATTGTTTTATTGCATTTTCATGTGAATTTGTGATTGCAATACCTTGCTGAAATACTTTGTCTATTATTGCCGGAGGGGAAATTTTTCTTTTGTCTTTCATTTCTCTGAACTTTTTTTCACATTTTAGAACTAAGCTAAGAAATTCATCATTTGGCACGACTAAACCTCTATTCATTTTTTCGAAGTGGGATGATAGTTTATTTGTGGTTGAAACTTGAGTTTTACACCAATCGCTTTCTTCTTTTGGTAACTTGTTAATGCCCCATTTCAAAATAGCACCACCCAAATACTGAACAATATCTTTATCTGTTTAGTGATGTGGATCATAGTTTGGTTTTCTTTTGTATCTGGAATTTGAAGAAAAATGTTTGGGATCACATGTTTCATAATTCTGCGGATGTGAATTTCTTTGATTTCACTAGTGCATGGATATTTCTTTTGTAGTAGGCATGCATATTTTCTAAATTTTTCTTTTCTACCAACACAGTTCATTTCGTCTAGATTAGGACAAACATGATGGAGAAAAAATGTTTTGTAGAAATGTGGCAAGGATAGTGCTTCAACTGCCTCATTAATAGCATCTTCGTATTCATCATATGTTATGCTGGTCTGCCATTCCATATCATCATTTTCATCAATCTGCAGAAGATGAATTTATGTACTGGTAAAATGCAAAGGTTGTTTCACCACATCACCTACGTTTGAAATCTATTATAGAACACTTCAACCTGTTCTCTCCCAGAATTCGTCAGGTGACTATAGCTTACGTATATTTACATATGCATATTCGCAGCAGCCTGTATAGTGCAGTTACCTTACGACAATGCTAATTTGATAATAACTAGGCGTCTGTCAAAAGACGCAGTAGTGGCGAACAGATCATAACTTTATGTTCCCACGTACGATTGTGCTAAGTCAACACTTTACAATCATTGTAGAGAGGTTAACTCCATTCTGCTGTTCGATAGTGCAGCACCATTGATAGATACGACTAAACCCTTAATTGATACCCGCATAGCAAAACATCAAATCAATATGTTGGTTTGATGCTTGCTGTGCGAGTAACGAGCTGAAGTTTGTTCATGATGGTTCTATCAATATGACAATACGTCCGTTGATAGGTACAGGCGCCTTTAACTGGATTATTGTGTTTTTTAATTCGTATGTAAAAATGAAAATGGCTTCAATTAGCAAATGCATCTAAAAAGCCTCAGCAGATTGCAAGTGACTCCATAATGAAACGAGTTCAACCTCGTACTTATGCATCTACTTTTCCTGTTATAAGTTACATTGCTATAGAAAATTGGAGGCCAAAGTAAATGTCATGAGAAAGAGTAATGCATTATTTAACAACCTTGATAGCATAACGTCATACTGACCTCATCAACGAGCACAATTACTTCATATAGGTCCATATTCACTGCTTCAAGATCCATTATGCAAAAATTATCATGTGTTGCAAAGATTGGCTACTAAATAAACAATGCGGACTAACAAAAAAAATTACGAAAAAGTGTAGATCTAATTATATCTGCAAGAATAAGGAATAAATAAAACTTTTGATCCTGTTAAAACAGGGCCGGCGCCAAGGGGAAGGCCAGAGCAAAGAGGGGCTTTATAAACGCTTGCCCCCCTCTTTGTCAACTGCTCTGTGTCGACTGTCGAGGTAAATTCAATATTTCTCATTGTCTAGTTTTGCTATTTAATTTCGTTTAATTTTTTGTATACGCTGCTTTGTCCAAGTGCTACAGCGGTCACATTATGGACTTTTACTCTTTCGAAAGATGCAGTACAATAGATCTACCCAATGTTTACTGCCTTGGTACGTTTTGTTACAGCTGCATGGATGTACTCCAGGTCAAATGCGACTGAACTGCGAAGGAATGGAAGCCGATGACTGCACTGTTGTAAAGGCGTCAAAGACGACACACGAGCTGTACTTTCTCAAGAACTCCGGCTTTCAGTCAATGTCGTATTGTGGTGACCAGGGCAGGCGAGAGACAATTTCGGGCCAGGATTAAAGACCAACCTCGGGCTTCGGCCAGAAAATGAGTGAAGACCACTAAAAAAGATAATCGAGCCCAAAGTATCTAGAAAAAATTACGCATGCATGGTAAAAAGGTAAAGGTACGGGACAGCAGGTGCAAGCACAGATTGTGTAGGCTATTTTCAATGGCGGCCCATTACAAATATCAATCATGAAATGATTGAACGCTGTTAGGGGACATACATAACAAACAACTCACATACACTTAACCCTTCGCACTTCCGCACGAGCCGAGGGCCTGGCGGGAAGCTGCGAATACTATTTTTAAAGTCTTTAGTATGACCCGACCGGAATAAACCCCAGTTTTCCGGCTACCAAGCGGACGCTCTTGACCGATACACCAAGCGCCGGTTGGTAACATAACACTTGCAAAAAAAATACGCATTCTATCTAGACTAACATCGCGTTTTCCCGAATGTGGTTGTTGGTTGTCCGAAAGTACATTTACTCTTTTTGGTTCTGCGTAGGCGGAAATGTTCCGAATGATGTGTCGTGTCAGTAGTTAGTATCTTTTGTAGCCTATTATCGTAGTTGAGTTTTTGTGAAACTATTTTCGTGCTTTGTCATTTGCAAATATGAACTTAAAATCAGCGTGAAAAATGGATATGATGTTGGTGTCTACATCGATACGGTACGCTACATGCAAAAATGTAGCTATTCACTGCAGTAAGGTGTAATTTGTCTGATAATATTGCAGGGTTGGAAATCAATAATGAAAAAGTAAAAGAATAATTTGATAATCCATACTTCATAAAAAAAAGCTCAATTCGATAAAAAATAAATATGAAGAAAAGAGAAGTCGATAATCAATATCTTTAAATCGATATTATTTACTTTACTCAGTCAAAAAGCATCAAAATACAGTAAGTTGATATCACGACTTCAATTAGTTTAAATTTATCTGTGAACAACTGACATAGGAATTCCATGTCGGCCTATCTATTAAGCACGAAAATGGATTTAAAGGCGCAAAGTCGTGATGGTACGAGTCCCAGATCGTAAACTTAACTCCGAACGCTTGAATGTTACGACGGGCACAACACTGGTGCGTAGCTGTGCGACTTTAAAATTATGTACAGTAGGTAAATTTGTGTTAGGCGTCATTTAATGACACAATATCATTCATCGATTTAGGTTTTAGAAAGCATTAAAACAGTGGTTTCCAACCGGGGATTCAAAATCTTAATCTATTTCAGAGAAGCATGCAATGCTAAAAATACGAAATAAAATGCATAGGACAGTAGTTTTTTTTTTTCTAATGACTCAAAACTTCAACTTTTGGTTGCATTCCATTGGCACCCACGAGGTTGCAACCTACCATCGTTAGCTTTTTTTTTGAAAAAACAGGAAAGCTTCACCAGCTACGTGCTAGTCCTATAAAACCTGCTACAACAAGACGAATACCGCAAAGTAGAACGATATCCCCTTAATTTGCCTCGAATAATGTACTCTCGTGCAATTCCAAGTCTGGTCAAATTAGACTTAAAATAGATACTTACAGCTCATCTCTTCTTGACAGAAAGCATTCAAGAAATGTTGAATGCTCCCATTTTAAAAGCTTTCGCAAAATCTTAGCGCAACCTTTCGTGGTCGAATAGTAGCACTATTACTACGATGACAACAGGGAAAGATAAACGATGCATTATCAAACCAACTTTTCCACATTTGAACCAGCTACGATATTGCAACGCAAGGCATCAAAATTTCTGGTGTTGCTTGAAAATGTTCGTATTGTAAGTGCTTCTCCGCATCCGCCTCTACGCCGCTGGTAACAAAAAAAGGCTTTCAGCGGATCTTGATTGATTCTACGTGCCAGCACATAGGCTGCACCAATTTGTAAAGATTCTTTAACGAGGGCAATCATTGAAAGAGTGGATACCACCAATCCTTCTTCGGTACTTTGACTCAACAACATGCAGTTCACATCAAATCCACTCTCCAGGCACCGAGCAGTTGCGTTTGAACGCCATTCCCGTAGATAGTTGAAAAAATCTGTTTCTAACCATTGTAATCTTTCATCACTGTCCTCGCTGTATGGCTTCCTGGTTGCTTTGAAGTTGGAATTTTGGAACCCTAGGAAAAAACACCCTCTAAACCAGCAAACGCGATGTCCGTGTCAAGCTGAATAGAACGTCACGAATTTTTTAATAAATTTTTAACAATTACTATTCTTAACTGAGCGCTAAAATAGTTGAGTTTAGTGGATGAGTTGTCACAATCTAAAGGTAGCATCAAATAAATCACGTCAAATCAACATACCTGCATTCATACAATCGAACCATTTATCCATGGTGAGAATAAATTTCGCCACACTGCTATAGCCTTTTTCTTGCATTGCAAGACCTGTAACCGTTATACATTAACGTTTGAAGTACTAGATGGGGGGAAGGGGAAACGAATATCTGAAAGCCAGCAGCAAAATTACTATGTAATAACAATATAAATGCCCTCTAATATGCGTGTGAGTGGCGATAATGAAAAAAAGTTTTATTTATGTATTATAAGCCCATTTCACATCGAGAGGTGCAATTGTTTTTGTAAAAAGCCTTCATCTATGAGCCCAACAATTATACTATCGCTTGAGAAATTGTTTATGACCTTCTGTTATGTTCGAATATAGTTTTCCCAAATTTTTAATGTTTCGACTCAAATAAAAGACGTCGGCATCCCCACCCGCTCAGTCATCAAATGTTAATAAAAAAGAGCATACCCACAGTCTCCGAAAGCAACTGCGCGGCTAATTTTACGTTCATTTTTTCCCAAGTTGAGGGCATGACGTGATTCTCACTCAACTTGTGGAACAGTCGCAACTCGTTCCGCTTAAAATCTTCCTGTGTAGAGAACAAAATAATTTGTCAAGAGTTTCTTGAATCAAAGAAGCTACAAACCCAAAAAATTTAACATCTGATACAATCATCGTTACAATTACAACATAAAGGTAAGCAGAAAGATTTCTTTCTTACCCGAATTAGATCCTTGATGGGCTCAACAGATATAATGCCGTTGTTCCGTAAGTGCCTCTTCTTGTTGATGAGGTTGTTCCTACAGGTTTTTATTAAGTGAGGTGGATCCGGAATGAAGTAGATGTATCTTTAAAAATAAGCTGTTTAAAGTAAACAAAATGTTGTGATACAGGTGTTGGAATATCAGTGTCTTCTCTCACATGAGCCAGAAACCATATAAATATATATAGCAACTAATATGAAATTGTCCTCAAGCTAAACCTCAATTACGTTTCGTTTTGATTCTGTTTTTGGTAACCACATAGTAAACGAGCGAGAAAAAACGGCGTTGTTAGTTTTTTTCCGAAGGAAAACTTCATGATTCTATCCTAATTATAAAAATTTTTTTCAAAGTTTTAGGAATTCAACCCTTCGTCTTAATAATAGTAGCCAACGCACTGGTATAACCAACTAAGCCACGTTGCCGCTTTAAAATGTAGTTAAAGCAAGAAAAATGTAGTAGGCCTAACAGCTCCTTACTTTGAAGAATCCACTGGGTTACGCATTCGATAAGGAACAACATCATTGCAGGCAGATGCAAGCAATTTCATGACAGTGCGGTTTGCTGCAAGTCCATCAACTGAAAGATTAGAAATAATGGTACTTTTACCTTTTTTGAAACAGCAATAGCAGCACATACTGTCTTAATGTACAGCCACATGCTCAATCAAAAGTGCAACGTGATCAAAATAAGGTTATCATTGCGTCCAAGAAAAACCGCAAACATTATCACACCGGCCTTCACTGCAAGGAATAATCAAAGAATTATATTACTGACATGTTATTGTTAAAGTTGATGGTAAAAGAGTAACTCTTTGTCTTAGTTGCACAGCTAAAGAGACTAATTTCATTTAAAAACACATAAAATTACTTACATACAATTCCACATATAGTTATTGATGCTTGGAAAGGAATTTCGATGAGCAAGTCGGTAATGACAAGCATAAGCTCTTCGTAGTTGATTCCTTTAGCGCAGTAGTAAGCAATCACTCCGTCGAGCTGCTTGTTGGTAATTCCTAATCAATAAACAGTGACTACAAAATAATAGTTTTGACGAATTGTCCTCTTACACTAAATTTTTATTCAAAGTAGTATGTGCAGAATTATATCGATTAAATTTATAGCCAACAATATTTATATAATACATCAATATTGATAATTTACCAAATGAAGCAGAAGCGTTTTTGTCTAAACCGAGAAACACTTGGATTTGCAAAAGCTAGTACTGTATGTGCAGCGTACAAATACAATTAGGTAAAAGATCTCTTTATACCAACAGGGTCAGTCAGCAAGACACAATCGATTGCAACAACAGCGTAACAATCAATGTTACCTCTTACAAATACTGCAAGCATGTGAGTTGCCATCTCTTCTTTTGACTTCGAGCAGCTGGTTAAGCTTTCTTCACCAAAATCCACATACCCAACAATGTCACCTGTTGCTGAGCAATAGGCAATTTCCTCTACAAAAAGACAAGTTATCAATAGTTTTATAGTTGCGCTTGTAAAGTAGGCACACATCTTATAACACCTTTGAAGTTATGGTTATTTTCATTGACTAATTGCGATTCAACACTTCGGTCATGGCCACGTAATATTGCTAAGCAGTTTAAGTTCAAAAGGCACAAAAAGTTTTGACGTGCTACTAGCTACACAACGAGTTAACCCTGGTTTCTAATTTAGTCATTTAACTTCTTACGGATGCCATGTGACCCATAAGCTTTTGGTATTTTATCTACACGGTTGTTAACCGGTTCATCACGTGGTTTGCCTCAGCAGTTTTCAATCGTCACGGGACCACCTTGACAAGTAAACTGCTTGATCCCTAGAGCTCTATTAAACCAGTCAGGAAAATGTGCATTAAGTGTCTTTCTCAAGGAAATAAATAGTTTTTGCTCAGTTCAGGTATCAAACTGAGAGCAGCAACACCCGATTACTTGTATGACGTTCATATACACCTTTCATAGTCATTTCATCAAAAGCTAATACTGCCATAGTATCACATCTTTTTCCACTACTTGCGGCGACAGCATCATTAATTTGTAGCAATACTTCTTTCTGCATGCCAATTGGCAAATATCCACTTTTATTTCGTTCAGTACGTAGAAGCCTTGGAGCTGGCAAAATCAAGATTTCCTGAAGAAGTTGATAGGCAGAAGGAGATTTTGCATAAAGTTTCAAGCAAAACCTGCAAATACACAAAAACTGCGTATCAAACGAAACATTTAAATTTGAAATAGGTTCGGTTTAATCTAAATAATTCATGTCATGAAGTCTTGTTGTGCGGTAAAAAAAATCAGTGCTCTACCGTATAATGGAAGGACTGTAACGCCTTGCATATTTGGTTTGTGATTGCTGCAACTCTGTCTGTCTTGACCACCATTCTTTCAAGAAAGCATTGTTATGCTTTCTTTTGCTGACACTCTCCAAAATCTCTGCACATTGCTCGCTAACAGTAACTCTTCTTGAAAGAAACTCCTTTTCTAGTTCTTTTAGCCTGCAAAATGAAAATATAGATTTTTTTGGCATAAATATTTGGGAAATTAATAGATTATATGATAGTTTAGAAGCAATAAATCCATTAAAATATAACTGAAGTGCTGCATTGTAACTTGCCAAATTTATATCAAGCAATTACCGCTTTTGCTGCATCTGCCAACTTGTTCCTAGTCTTTCTTTACTGGCCCTTGAAATAGCAGAAAATTTTGATAAAGGTTTAACTCGAAGTCTAGCTATTCGCTTTTGCTGTCGATCTTGCTGGGATTTTTGCATTTTCTTCAAATTAGAACACTCAATGCAAACCTGAGATTTATCGTCGAGAACAATGGCCTCAGAAGATTTGCTGATGTATCTGAAAAGCAAAAGCTTTGCTTCAACTCATCAAAGTGAGCAGCAACATTTACTTATTCTTTTCCTATTAAAAATTGACCAGACTTGCTGACAGCTGGTGAAATCAGCGGCAAACACTTTAATGAAGAATGACATTCAAATCACACCTGTAAAAGCTATGCATATCCCCACATAATCGTCAGGCTTGGTACATGATGCATAGCTGCTTTTGCTACACATGATTCTTGCAAATTAGATTCAAAATTCAGCACACACAACATAACTAAGCCAAAACATATGTAAAGCTTTTGATACTTGATAATTCAAAGCATATTACTTCTCAAATTGCTTCATTCTACAATTAATTTCTTAAAAACGCAAAATTGTTTAAAAAAAAATTATTACACAAAGATTGCTATATATAAAATAAAATTTTTTCATAATGTATATACATACTCCATCTCCTGACAGCCACTGTTTCGACCTTATTAGGTCTCATCAGAGGAGCTCAGAGTAGTCTGGGTATGTTTAAAAACAGTACGAATTGACACAAACATACCTACACACTTTATTTGTGCAACAGAACAAGCACCAATTCTGAGTAATTACCGGTATAAGGTTTATAAAGTTATTGTAAGCAAATCGAAAGGAAAAATCAAAAATTTAGCACTGATTGTTACATTCAGAATTGCACAACAATTTGATGAGGATGATTTCATGCAGACAAATTTACATGAGCTGCAGGGGCAATTTTATGCTAGCGATGCGAGCTATTGAAGTCAAAATGTTTTGTCTAAAATTCATTGAAGTTCTGGCGAGAATTAATTAAATATTTTAGACAATGTTTTGCTTTAATTATAGCACATTTATTAGTGGTTATGCACTATAAGCCTCTGGCATCAAATAGCTTGCATCAAGCTTGTTTGCATGAAATTGAGCTGCATTAAACACACCGTGTAGAAGATCCTTCCAACAGCCTAAGTGGCATATGTAACCAGCCACTATTTGTTATAACAGCATCATAACCTGCACAACTACGAACTTTCATCAAAAGATTTAATGTTCCTTCCAAATTCCAGTGTTCTATTGAACTCTATAGCTCAATTCTTCACAATATAGACCATTTTTAGCAATGCTGAATGACATTTCTCCATTATCAAGTTCAGAAATTAAAAAACTTAAAGATGCAATTCCATGCAAATCAAGGTTTTCATAGTATGTTAGGTGCAAGAATTTGCTTTCTGGATAAACTCTCCAATTTGTAAGATTTAAGCTTTTGAATTCAGCTAAAATATCACAAAGACTCAAAATTGGCGAAGGTTCTGGTTCCATTATGTCTATGTCATCTGTGGCACATTCATTAGCTACAGCATGCTGATATGCATGTGTAACTGGCTCTCGTCGCTTTTTGATGATTGACTGGTGTGACTTTACGGGCATATTTGCAGAAGGAAGACAACCGGTTTTGATCCATGATTTTGATACAGTTCTTTGAATATTATCATCATTAAAGTGTTTTTCACAAATAAATGCTTTTCCCAATTTCACCTTGTGTTTGAAACTTGCATCGTACCGATATTGGAATATCACCTAAAATGGATTGGCTACAGTCAAAAAGCACAGTCAAATTTTAAATTGCCTTCAAATGAGCATTTTTATTTTAAGTGCATTAAAGCTATAATGTTGTTTAAAATTTGTTCTCCTAAACAGATTAATAATGATGCCTGGAGTGAACGATATGTAAAATAGGTTAAAAGATGAAAATGGTAGTTGAAATGGTTGAAGCAACCTGATACAGGTATTGGTATGAGTGGTACCTTACTGGCAGTTTTATACAATAGCATGTAAATATTCAACTAGCTTATTTTTGCCATGTAGGCCAGAAGGCTGCAACCTAATGTAGACTTTTAACAAAAATTTGTTTAGTAAACTTAAATTAAAATATATTTTGGCAAATTTCTTGAACTTTTATCAAAGTTTAAAGCTTTTACTAACTGATTAGGAAATTTAAAAATTCCCTGGTTTTTTCCTGAGCTTCAAATTTAGTGATTTCCTAAGATTTCCCTGATATTTCACATTTTTAACAAAATCTCTAATTTTTCCCTGTCTGGAGAAGTAAAAAAAACTTTTTCTGTTTTTCCTGAGTGGCTGGGAACCCTGTAAAAATAATTTCTGACATTCAAACCAAGCCTACGTTCTAACATCTCAGGCTATTTGTGCTATGCACAAATAAAATTCAACTTTTAACTTAAAATATACCGGTAGCCTAGACTAACCTGATCAAACCTGTAAGTCCATTCTACAGCTGATGTCCCAAATCGTTTTTTTCCATTAGGAACTTGATACAGCTTAATGTTGTTGCTTGAAGCGCTATTGCACCCAGGCAAGCAACAATATTTTCCTCTGTACGTCTTTCATTTTAAACTTGACATCTTGTGTCGTAGTGCACAGTTAAACCTTAATCTACAGTCTAAAAACAACTCCAAAAAGCTAAAAACAAGTAAACTGTGAAGATAGGCTTACCACAGTTCTTATATATATATTAGTATAATTCATAATTTAAGGTCTGTGCAAGAGTCTACCATACATGCTAGCATCAAGTCTATTGCAGTAGGCTACCACTCTTACCACAGTACCAGCAATTACATTTGCATCAAATACATACATTCATACTATACGATATATAATGATCCAGTATCAATTTTAATTTTTCTGTGTAACACTGACGTGCATTGTATTTTATCTAATTATTCTAAATGTTTTACCTGAGATACCAATACCGTTGCTACAGCATTAGGTTAAAGTTGATAGGAAGCAACAACTAAAAATGCAATTTTACCAGCTTATTGGTTTGTGTAACTATCCAAGCTAACTGCTAACCAGCCGTAATTATTCAACTAGCCAACTACTTCTGACATGTTGTTTTACGCACTGGTACCGGTTCCTAACTGCCTAAGTCAGGATTACTGGTATGTGAAAATTTCAACCTGTCATGTGCATATAATAGTCCGAATAATAAATACAAATATATTTCTTCTACTTCTCACAGCATACTTATTAGCTGGGTGAAGGACAAAAAGTCATTTGATGCACAGTGTAAACTACTGAGTACTAGAACCTGGGTAAATGCATTAGAATGCAGGAGTGCAGATACCTGTAGCCTAACTAGGCTCCAACATGCTTAGCGGGCCACTTTAAAACTTTGCTTTTGCTACAAAACTAAGCTTGCTATAGCATAGATAACTTTTTATTTGATTTTTTGTAATTGTCGTCTTTTTCTTAATCCTTTCACTCACCTCCACCACTATTTTTAACCCAAACTGGTATCAATCACACTGTTGTCAGGTAGCTTGCAAGACGTACTACCCCTACCGCTACTAGGTGGCGCATTTTTAAAACCGTTGACACTGCCTTGCAACAAATTGCCATTGGCTTTCCAGACTACTAATTTAGAGACTGTGCTAATACGATGTAGAATACAATGGAAAAGGTCTGGCTTGCTTATGTTCAACGATACCTGTTAAACCTGCTCTAAGAGAGAGCTATTGCATCATTCTTCTGCGATGAAAAAAGCAATTTGCTGTGGCGTGATTGAGCATGTATTGTGACGTTGCGTCTGGGTTCAACTTTCAAATAGGACATTTTTTGCATCTATATCGTGTGGAAAGAGAAAAACTCACTCTCCGCTACATAATATGATTCAGAATACAATGGAGAAGGTCTGGCTCGCTTGTGTTCAACGATATCTGTTGAACTTACCATACAAGAGAATGTTGCGTCATCGGTCAGCGTTGAAAAAAAGCAGTTTGCCGTTCATCAAAGCAAAAAGAACTCAGATTGCGCTGATATTACAAAGATTAAAGACGAGAAAATCCACATATTTTGGTTAAATGTAATTATCGTGTGCGCCTGAGATATCGCAGGGTGTGCGCTGAACACCTTGAACCTCTGGAGAATACGCCCCTGCCTATTTCTCAGGTAACGTTACCAGCCCTGCAACGTATTTCTCAGGTAACGTTACCAAGGCCTCTTGACCGCCGAGGCAACGAATCCCAGACCGCTCGCACCGATAGCGATGTTGTTACAAACTGAGCAAACCGGCCGGTATAGGCTACTACTAATCTAACCAAGCAAAAGCATGTTAATGATTAAGAGGGACAATGATGTTAATGCGATCATTATCCGTTGAGTGTATGATATGGCTCTTTGCTGAACACCCTGCTCTAGGCCATCTCACTGACGATACATTATTTGTATATTTATTATTGATCTGTTGAATATGTACCAGTGATCAGGTGATGGTGTTATTATTTTAAAATGTACCTGTACAGCCAATATTCAATTAGCCTACATCAAGATCATGTTTATGGGTGTAAAAAGAAGCAGTGGTATGGTAATTTGAGTTTAACCTTAAATATCCAGTAGTTGGAGCATTTTGAAAGGGAATGCTTTGCCTTAACCTGTTAACGTGCTTATAAACCTGTACCGGTAATGTAGGGTCTGCAGGGGTAATACCGGTATGGATACATGGGGTAAAATGGGTACAAAAACTTTTTTTAGTATAAAGCTACTTTGAGGGATTTTTGTTTATGCCAGAAGAAATGTTTTTAAGCGAAACAGCTTTAACTTGTTGCAACAATTTTTGTTGTATTAGTAAAAAAGTTTTACTACTCATTTTACCTCGTACTAATGTACCCATGGGCCTATTACCCCTGCACACCCTATAAGATGTCATTATTGCCTTCAATTTTAGTCCTTCTACTCACAGTTCATCTGACTTTTTGTTTGGGCTATGAATCAGTGAATTGGGTTGCTAGGTAGCTCTGCACTGTGCGTGGTAGCTTCTTGTTTGAAGATTCAAAATTCTCAGAATTGTTCAGACAAATGGTACGCCATAATTACAGATAAAGGTGCAATCATACTGACTGAGACTTCTCAATGTCTTTAAAAACTCTTGCTTTGTTTTATGGTAGTGTCTATTTTGTCGTTAACGGCAAAATAGTTTTTAGGTCTATTTTGCCGTAAGTGACGTAGTGGGTTTTTAAACGCCGTTTTGTGCTAGATTGCCACGACTTCTTGATAGCTCAGTGAATAGAGCGCAGCGTATAAGGGGAAGCGCTGCACTAGTTTTGGGTTCAATTCTCAATGCGGCTTCGGTTCATTTTGCTTCGATGGCTTTGGTTCTGATCGCTTCGATTCATGTGACTTGGGGTTAACAATCGGGTTCGTGAAGACGGTAGAATAGAATAAGACAGAAGATGTAATATTCTTATGACATGGAGTTATGTAGCTGCGGCAATACAGACCTAAAAACTACCGGTATTATGCCATTTACAGCAAAATAGACACTGCCTTGTTTTATTATTGCATCTCATATGCTGCATGACAATAAAACAAATATGATATGTCTCCATTACGTCTTGTTAATGGGATTGCACCTTTATACTCTTGGTTTTACACCTGAGCATGTAACAAGTGCCAGGGCTTGTTTCTGCAGCTTATCACGTGGGTCAACATAACTCCAAAGTTGGTGCCATCGTGTCCGATTTGACCAGCTTGCGAATTAAACCCTAAACTTTTTGCTCCAACAGCAATTCTTTAACCACTGTAACCACTTGGTGGTTAAATAAGGTAGCGGTATAGCAGTTATAGGGCCTACTGGTACACAGCTGCACAGTGTTTCCTCTAACAGTCTAAGCTGCATAATTTGAGAAAAATGAGAAATTTCGGGCAAAACGAATCAATTTTTGCACATTACGGTGAATATTTTAAAAGCAAATCGATTGAAAGTGCTGAAGTTTTTTTGTGTCAAAGGAAAATGTTTTACCACAGAAACTCTTGTTTTGAACAAAAATTATTCCAGACCTTGAACTGCACCCTTCAAATGTTGGATAGTATTTTTACGCATAATTTCTCCCACTTCAGGGTTGTTTATGCAAACTAAGTTCGCTGCGATAGCAAAAGCATTACAAACTCTGCCCCGACCCTAATCCTACCCCAGCCCTAACAGAACGAGCTTGCCAATTTACATATACTAGTTTCTGAGTCATATATCAACTAATGGTGAAATATTTAACGTTTGTGGTATCATACCAACTAAACAACCCTGAAGTGGGAGAAATTATGTGTTAAAACATTATCGTTAAATGTTGGCAGTGTCTAGAGCATCGGCCCAGTTTCCCTAACCAAATGGCTACTGCACCAGCAACTTGGTTTCTTTCTCTAGTGATGTTGCGGTCATGTGGTGTCCGATTTTCTCTCACTGCAGCTGACTGCTTGTTTGTTTCTATAAAAGGCTGCCGGTGCTCTAGACACTTCCTTAAATGTTTGGGCCAATTTTCAGTGATTTTCATGGGTGGGCAAATTCGCACTAGCTAAAATCTTGCAGGGAACAGTGCTGGTACATACTGGTACTATTGTTAAATAGACCTAATTGTTACTAATCATGAGTTGACTATGTAATAGGGTGCTTATTTTTTCATCAAAAATTTTATTTTACTCTCACCCTGTGTTTAAAGTGTTCCTTTTGGGGAAAAAATTACTTTTTGAAAAATATTAATCTCTAGGGGGTCCTCCGGAGCGATGTTATGAGCCGATGTGAAAATAAGCATTTTTGCTTGTAATTTCTTTATTTTTGACGATAAAAACATAATTTTTGTGTCTAGCTCCCTTGATTCGACTACAAGTTACCATTTTTGCCTATAACAAGGTTCCAACGACATGCATAAGTAACAATTTTGACATTTTTGATTTTTTGCTGCAGAACATAGCTATTCGTACCTGCTAAAACAAAGCAATCAATGTCTTACCCATATTACGAGTAAACTTGTACTAGCAGAAGAAACATACTGCTTACGCAAGATTACTAACCATATCAAAAAAATGATAACAATACCTTAATTTGCATAGCAATCACGAATATAAAACGCTTTCACAATTGTTTTGAAGATGTCTACGATCATCTTCTATCACTTGCAGAAGATTTTGATAATGATCTTCAGATCTTGCAAATGGTGCAAAATCTGTGCTGAGTTTTACTCCTCGTTCTTTGTCAGTATTGCAAAGTGATTTTATTCCAGCAAGAGACGATTACAAGAAACTGATTAATCTCAATGGATGGCAAAGCTTTTGTACGAGTTTAAAATTTGCCTCCTTCGATCTGCAGTTAGCTAAGAATTACCACCTGGTACAATTACAACAATGGTGGAGCTTGCAAAATTGAAATGGTTTATAAATTTTTTAGCCCACAGTATCTTTTGAGTACTTCTGCTCCAGATGCTCCTTAGAATGGCTTGATGTTGTTGAAATCTATCATGGATTATGCTGAAGTGGATAAGCTCATGTCAAATAGCGCAAAAAAGGCATTTTAGCGACATCTTTATATTGTGCCAAAAATGATTGCTCTTTCTCTTTTCAGTTCTGTGGTTTCCACTGACAAAAGACAAAAAATTGCAGAAAAAAACTTATACTGCTTAAACCATTTGAACCTGAGGTTTGTCCATCCCCCCGTTTTGATGCAGGCTTTGGAAAACTTGACTTTTCTTCCAATGTGGATAAGTCTACGTCATTGAGTGAACTACTTACCAAAGATTGAAGTTTTTTTTTCATATCCATGCAAATCGACTCTAGTTTCTTGCTTGAAAATCCGGCAAATATCAAAGTGGTCTAAAAAACATTGGTGCTGCAAAAGTAGTATGATAAATGACTGTGCTGAACGAGGAGTAAAACTCGGTGCGGATTTTGCATCGTACGCACGATCTGAAGATCATTATCAAAATCTTCTGCAAGTGATAGAAGATGATCGTAGACATCTTCAAAACAATTGTGAAAGCGTTTTATATTCGTGATTGCTGTGCAAATTAAAGCATTGTTATCTTTTCTATGACATGGTTAGTAATCTTGCGTAAGCAGTATGTTTCTTCTGCTAGTACAAGTTTACTCGTAATATGGGTAAGACATTGATTGCTTTGTTTTAACAGGTACGAATAGCTATGTTCTGCAGCAAAAAATCAAAAATGTCAAAATTGTTACTAATGCAAGTCGTTGGAACCTTGTTATAGGCAAAAATGGTAACTTGTAGTCGAATTAAGGGAGCTAGACACAAAAATTATGTTTTTATCGTCAAAAATAAAGAAATTACAAGCAAAAATGCTTATTTTCACATCGGCTCATAACATCGTTCCGGAGGACCCCCTAGAGATTAATATTTTTCAAAAAGTAATTTTTTCCCCAAAAGGAACACTTTAAACACAGGGTGAGAGTAAAATAAAATTTTTGATGAAAAAATAAGCACCCTACTGTGTAATCACAGGTTAACTAGGTAGTTTTCTGTGATTTTTGTAATAAAGCTTGTGTTGAGCCAAAGATGCTGGGAACTAAATTGCTTCGAAGCACTTTTTCTTCTGGAAAACAGTTCATTCGGAATGCAGGTTATGATTCAACGAGAAAAAACATGTGCATTAACAGAACAACTAAGGTGATATGCCAAGGATTTACGGGAAGGCAAGGAACCTTTCACAGTAAGCAGGCAATTGCCTATGGTACCAATATGGTAGGAGGGGTTTCCCCAAACAAAGCTGGATCAACCCATTGCGGCCTGCCTGTGTTTAAAGATTGTCGTGAAGCTAAAGCTGCTACTGACGCAGAAGCTTCTGTGATTTTTGTTCCTCCTGCTTTTGCTGCTGATGCTATCATGGATGCTATTGATGCTGAAATTCCATTGGTTGTTTGCATTACGGAGGGCATTCCACAGCAAGATATGGTCCGCGTGAAGAGGAGGCTTCTCAGTCAAGATAAGACTAGGCTTATTGGTCCCAACTGCCCTGGTATCATCAACCCCGGCCAGTGCAAAATTGGTATTATGCCTGGTCACATTCACAAGCCAGGAAATATTGGAATTGTCTCTCGATCTGGTACTTTAACATATGAAGCTGTTCATCAAACAACTAATGTTGGACTCGGACAAACTTTATGTGTTGGTATTGGGGGTGATCCTTTTAACGGAACAAACTTCGTAGATTGCTTGGAAGTGTTTCTTAGCGATGCACAAACTGAAGGTATTTTGTTAATTGGTGAAATTGGTGGTGGAGCAGAGGAAAAAGCGGCCGCTTATCTTGCTGAACATAATCGTGGTGCAAATGCTAAGCCCGTGGTCTCTTTCATTGCTGGATTAACTGCTCCTCCTGGAAGGAGAATGGGACACGCAGGAGCTATCATATCTGGAGGCAAAGGAGGAGCTGAAGGGAAGATCCAAAGTTTGAGAGAAGCGGGAGTCAATGTCACGTTATCGCCGGCAGAAATGGGCACAACGATGATTAAAGAGTATACTAAGTACTATGGAGGACGAAAACATGTGGCGTAAATTGAATTGTCTTAGAAATTTATGAAATTTAATGTTGATAACCAATTGTTTTGTTCTTGCACGGCACATACAGTCACTATTGCTTTAGGTAGCCACTTCAAATCGCTCTTGCTTTTATGGAAATTATTATGCTATATGATAAAGTGTGATAAAATATTATTGTTTGGGCTCATTTGATTACTTAATTTTGGAAACATAGCCATCATGACCATAACAATATTAGCTAAATGTGCATTTATTGACATATTGAATTTGAAATATTTTGTGCTTTTCTGAACGTTATAATTTATTATTCTGGCTTCGTATCAAAATCTTTTTTAATGCCGAATAGTTTATGATATGAGTTTTAGTGTGACACGGTGAATGTGTTTAACAATCGCATTCTTTAGACACCAGTGTATAAAACGTGTAATCATGTCCTAAAATATGTGAGTTGTGTCAAACATCATTACCTTCAGCATGGAATAATGGCTTCTTCAAACGAGCAACGCAATACTAAAAGCAACAATCGCCCTCAGTTAAAAGATTTTGTGTTGGTTGAAAAACTTGGAAGTGGCACATATGCCACTGTATATAAAGGATACAGAAAGGTAAGCAACTGCTTAAAGTTTTAAACTGTCGATATGTATAGTTTTTGCGGTTTGCGGTGTTTTCTAGTTACCGATACTCTGTCTACTTGTGCAGTTTTAGTGATTTCAAAAGTCCACGAACTTTTTTGCATTATAGATAATAATTAATGTTTTGATCTTAAGTGATTACGGCATCAAAATTTAATTATGAATTATGATGCAGAAAGGCGGTGGGCGTTTCGAACCACTCAAACTGAGCATGTGGACAAGGTAAATATGCTTGAAGCGTGATTGGTTTTTCAGCATTTTTTAGTTCCGATTTGGTACCATGTAATAAAAATTAGGCTCTTAGTAAATGAATGTCGATTGGCAAACAGTACCATTGTTGCAATTGAATTGCAATTCAATCACTAATAACACAGCCAAACAACAGCTAAAAATATTTGAGCGAACGTTTAGGTCTACTTCTGGTGCCTTTGTCAACGCTATAAAGCTACGCTGATCTGGGTCTTATGTCACAAAAGAAGGATAACTTTTTTGTGAAAACTGTCCTATTTTCAGGAGAAAAAAAATGGTAAATCTAAAAACTGGACGTTTCGACAACATAGATTTAGCAGTACAAGCTTTGTACTTCCTTGCTTACACTGCTGATGATGACAGCTGAATCTATGTTGTCGAAACGTCAAGTTTTGAGATTTACTGTGGCTCTATTTTTTCCATCTTAAACTACTATCGTCCTGTATTTATTGAGCTGTGTTTAGAATGATGAAGCAAAAGAGTTATTCGCGATCAAATGCATCAAGAGATCCAGTTTGAATCAAAGTTCTCTTGAAAATCTCTTAGTTGAGATTGAGATTTTGAAACAAATTAAACATGAGCATGTCGTTCAGATGATCGATTTTCATGTAAGATTTTCATTTAAGTATTCAATGGCTTGATTTCCTTTGGTAATTTTTGTTCATAATTGCATTTTGTTTATGTAAATTTTTGTTTAAATTTTATTGTTTACACTCAGGAGCGCATTTAGGGGGGCATTGTGCCATGCCCAAAACACTCTTTGTTTTTCTTTGTAACTCCTGTTCTACCTGCATGTCATAACGTTGATCGTTTTATTGTCTCTTCCCTTCTACCGTATGCTATATTTCCTTCATCTTGTCATATTCGCTAACGTGTTGGCTGTGTGAAAATAAAAGACGCTGCTGCAATTGATCGTGACTATCTCTGATATAACATGTTTTCTTCCTTGATCATTTTTTTTTTTTTCTTCAGTGGGATCGAACTTACGTCTTCTTAATTATGGAATACTGCGCTGGAGGTGATCTTGCAAATTTTATTCAAACTCGTCCTTCCATTCCAGAGTCAGTTGTCAAGCGGTTTCTGCAACAAATTGGTAAGTGAGCTGCTTCACATCGGCTGCCTGTTTGTTTGCTTCCACGACAATTCTGTGACCAGTCGTTTGGCGCAGTGCTTGAAGACATCGTTATCGGTGCGAGAGGTCCGAGGTTCGATTCCTGCGCCGGTCTAATCGGGCACAGCCAACGGCTTGCCACCGCTGCGATGTTTCTTTGGAGCTGTGTTGCCCGGGCGCTAAGCCGCGGAGATGGACCCCGCCTCTCGTATCACGCTTTAGCGTGGTATCGCGAGTATAACGAAGATTTTATTGATTTGACGTTAAACTTTGAGAGCCGCTTTTTTATCATATTAACCACAGTTTTGTTCTTTTTCAGCTTCAGCCCTTCAGCTGCTTCATAATCACAAGATATCTCACTTTGACCTAAAACCTCAGAACATCCTTTTGTCTTCCAAAGACAGTCCTGTGCTGAAGATAGCAGGTACTGACTTGCCCTGTCCATGTTCAGTTTACGAACTGCAAAAACTTACGGTTTTTCTGCATTGCGATTAAATTTTTGATGTTATAATCACATGTTTTAATTATGACATGAAGCCCGTGGGCCATTGGAGCCGCCTAAACCCAGCTGGTCAATGGTCATATGGACGAGGTAAGCAGGACTGTTTTTATTTGCCCCTGGTAACCGATCTCAAAAAAAGTCTTCATACGTGGAAAGGTGGAGGAAGAGAACAATGCTCCCCCCATGCTTGATTTATGTGTTCACTGCTGGGCTTGATTCGTGTGTCCTCAAAAAAGCTGCTCTGCTGGCAGCATCTAAAATTTGCAGCTTTGACTTTTGAGTAGACATGAGTTTTGTCAGCGCTGCTACGTGAATGTTTTTATGCTTAAGATTTTGGCTTCGCTCAATACTTAGAACAAGATCAAGGATTTCGCATCCGGGGAACCCCCCTGTACATGGCTCCTGAGATGGTTTTGAAACATCAATATGATGCAAAGGTATTGGAATGTGATTCAGGGTAATTTCTAATAAACTAGAAAGTGAATGTATTTACGACAAATACGGCGCTTCCGGCATCAGGTTACGATGGCCTAATGTTTGAGGTCGTGTCTCCAGTATAGACTCGTCACGAGTATAGGGCTGGTGACACGTCATTGGTCGGTGCGGTCGTGGGTTCAAATCCCACCAGTAATCTGACAAACCTGATTGTGATTACAGAAGTATCTGATTACGTTTGATTTGACCAAAGATCTTGGTGGGTTAGATTCAGGTTCAATTCATTAATTGAACTTCTTTATGAACTGCAATTGGAGTTAGAGTTACAAAAAACAATTCCTGACCAAACTTTTGCATAATCCATTTTTTGAGATAGGTGGGTGGGGCTTGATTGCATTACTAGCCGACTCCCCGTAAATTATTTAATAGATAAGTAGTTAGAGCACCAGAATGCTGGTTGTTATCAAATAGCACCTTTGCAATTACTAGCCTGGCACAGCCTTGTGTCAAAGGCGTTTGTCCCACAATTTTTGATTCATGGCGAAGCCTTCTATTCCACGAGTGGTCGAGATCTATCCAATATGGGGGGCTGAAAAGCTAAAAAAATTTTTTGTTAAATTGTTTAAAAATACACAATTTAAATTTCATTTTAAAAGATTTTTACGAAAATCTCTGAATGTGATGATGTTTCATTAATCTTCTGTACCCATTGCACCTGCAGGTTGACGTATTTGGTTAACGAGATTGCTATCGGCGCGGGAGGTCGTGGGTTCGATTTCTGACCCGGTCCTATTGAACACTATGTCGCCAACGGCTCGCCACTGCAATGACGTTTCTGTGTCGCCCAGGCGCTAAGACGCACTTCGAGTAGGATGAAGATTTTTTGCTGAACTGTATCGTTTCTTTTTTGAAAAGGAATTTTTCAGAAACTTGAAAGTTTCAGCAATATTTCCTGCGTTTGATCGCTTTTTACTAACCTACAAAAAATGATTAAACCAAAAACTTTTCAAGTTTTTTGAAATTAGCAATACCAACGCGCAACCTGATAAACTAGGTTTGTAGTGTTTTTGAAAATTACATCTTGAGTTTGAGAAGCAGCTGGATGGCGTAGCTGTTGGAGACACCGCTGTCGCCGCAACAGGTCTGGGTTTCGATTCCTGGGCCGGTTAAATTAGTTGCAGTGTCACCAACGGCTTTCCACCGTAGCTACGTCTCTTCGGAGCTGTATTGCCTAGGCGCTAAGCCGCGGAGGAGGATTCCGCCACTTGTTACACGCTTCGGCGTGGTACCATGATGAAGATTTGATTTTTAAGATCTGATATTGCATTATTGGTCACAATATCGGCATCTTCCAACTCTTGACTTTCTTGTATTAAGGTGGATCTTTGGTCTGTTGGTGTTATTTTGTATGAAGCTTTATTCGGGCGAGCTCCCTTCGCGTCAAAGTCTTTCGATGAGTTAGAAGTGAAAATAAAAAGCGACCAACCAATTGAAGTGAGTAAGATAGGTAACCCTTTAGTGAAATATAAAAGATGTCGGTTTGAATGCGAGACCGGTCAGGTGGAAGCTTGAGCTTGGTTATTGCTCCTATGATCTAGAACGGAAAACTTCGCAGATTGAAGGAGACTGCCAAGTGAGCTTGCGCTCTTTGAGTCAGCAACCACGCGTTGTAAATGTTAAATGCGATCGGCTCTAACAGTGAATCGAACCCGTCACGTAGAATCTGTAACCTGCGCGCGTTACCGCCAAGCTATGTCGCTGCCAATCTGCCTTACCGACGAGCATATTACAGTCATACTTTTTTGAGTAAAGAATCAATGCGACACCGTCCGCTTAGCGTAGTGGTAACGACTTTGCTATCAGCGCAGAAGGTCAACGGTTCGATTCCCGGGTCGATCGAATCGGACCTAGTATCGCCAATGGCTCATCACCGCTGCGTTGTTTTTGAGGAGCTGTGTTGCCCAGGCGCTAAGGTCTTTTTACTTGTTACACGCGTGGGCGTAATATCGCGAGTGCATTGCAGATTTAATTTCAAATATTTGGGCAGATTCCATCCTATCCACCTATCTCAAAAGATTGTCGCAATTTACTAACGCGTTTACTTCAAAGAAATCCAGAAGATAGAATTTCTTTCCAAGATTTTTTTGACGATCCGTTTGTCGATTTAGAACATAAACCGTCCAAGTGCTCTCTTGACAAAGCGGTTAGTGAAATATGGCAGAGGAAAGTAAATCAGAAACGGCGATATTACGTGCTATAGGCGCGAGAGGTCTGGGGTTCTATTGCTGGGCTTGTCAAATCAGCACAGTGTCGCCAACGGCTCGCCATCGCTACGATGTTTTTTCGGAGCTGTGTTGTCCTGGTGCTGAGCCGC
The DNA here is from genome assembly GCA_964006365.1 of Trididemnum miniatum. Lineage (NCBI taxonomy): Eukaryota > Metazoa > Chordata > Ascidiacea > Aplousobranchia > Didemnidae > Trididemnum > Trididemnum miniatum. The sequence continues at coordinate 3,808,245 of OZ023235.1, read as the reverse complement.
GGAGTTGGGCCCTCCACTCGTTGCGCGCTTCGGTGTAATACCGCGAGTATTAGAGTATTATGAAGATTTGATCATTAAATAGTCTTTGTTTGCTACATCTTGCATGGTGGATTGGTGGGTTCGATTCTTAACTTATTCCGATTGTCGAAACATCCAGCTTAAGAAATTACAGCGGCTTAATTTTTTCTCCCGAAGTAATAATTTTTGTAGCATTAACTTTATTGGAGTCTTCTTCACTAAACTATTTTCATTTTTGAAGGGCTCTCTGGTGAAAATAGCGATTGACAAGGACAAAGAAGGAAATGTATCTGCTGCAGTGAAACACTACATGCTAGCCATTGAATATTTCGTTCCTGCAATACACTGTAAGTGGTTATTGTTTGACGACCAAAGCCTCATTTACAAGACTACAATTTAACATCTTGGATGGCCGAGTGGATTGAACGTCTGTCTCTGTAGCTGTAGACTCTGGTTTTATTCCGAGTGTGATCAAACCAATGACTCTAAAAATTAGTATTCACTGCTTCCCTGCTTGACGTTTAGCACTAAAGGAACAGTGTGGAGAACAAGTCGGCAAGTTTACTTGCGCCGTTGGGAAAGGCACATAGCGGGATTCTCCCATCTTGGAGTGGCAGACAAATGGCTGGCCACTCCTGAGCGAGCTCGTTATAGCGCGTTGATCGCTTTCTCGTGCTGGGAGGATAAATATGCAACTAAATATAAAATATTTTTTCAGATGAAAAAGATTATAGAAAAAAGCAACTGCTGCGACAAAAAGTAAGTTTTTAATGCAGCGTTAGTTTGAATAATATCCGTATTTATCAGACAATGTGGTAGCATGCAGCCCATACTATGCACTTTGGAAAATATGTCGTTAGAACAGATATTTTGATACCTTAAGTGTTAGTGAAGGATACCAGGCATTTTTTCCGAAAATCTCTGTGAGTTTGGCCTTTTCGTCATTACTGGCGAGTAATTCTTAACAATGGTAGACCACTAGACCTGGTCGTCATTAAACTTCGAACTGCAATAATTATGTGACGAAAATAGTTTAAAGAAGAAAAACTAAGGTCACAGGAATTCTTAAGACGGGACGTTTCGACAACAGATTTAGCTGTTATCATCAGCAGTGTAAGCAAGGCAGTGTGAAACTTAAAGACTTGTCATAGTTGTCATACCCTCTCTCATGCAAGTAGTACGTACCATCGTTTGCGAACTCCCTTGAGAGGAACTAATGCGCATTACTGAAGTCAGCCGTGGTATTTGGACATGATGCCCTAGAATCTGGTCTTGGCATATTTTCTCCATTTCCCTAAAGTGGGGCGATACGCCCCAAATAACTAAATAAATTAGGTGAATGATTGTGCTGCGGAGAGCCCGTGGACCGTTGAAACTACTTGGAGATGTGGAGAGGGTAATATTTTCTGTCCGTAGGTTCGAGAATACTGTGATCGTGCTGATCAATTGAAACAGCTTCTTAAGCCTCCGGATAATCAGCTCGAAATCTCTTCATTACAAAAACTCTGTGAGTACTCTCAATGTTTCGTCACTGCAGGTATAGGTGCACTCACAATGACTGAGACGTCTCCATGTTAAAACATTTTTAATTGTTTGTTTCGACGTTATATGTGATGTAATAATGAAACAAACGAAGTAGTTCTCAAAGACATTGAGCAACTCAGTTAAGGTGCGATTACGCTGAGACGTTGAGATCTTTCAGACATTGTGAAGGTTTATCTTATTATGACATCACATGCACAAATTCATTGATACGTGATGTCATAATAAGATAAAGCTAGGTAATGTCTCAAAGGTTTCAACGTCTCAGTCGGTGTGATCGCATCTTTAGTGTGATTGCGCCATACTTGATACAGTAGGACTCCAATTTTTCCATTACGGTTCACTTTGAGCAATATTGAAAGCTAAATTTCTACACACCGGAGTTTAGCTAGTAAATAAACATCAAATCTTCATTATACTCGCGTATTGACAGCTCAGATGGCCGAGTGGTATAGAGCGTCTGTCTCTTGAGCTGTAGACTCGGGTTTGATTCCGAGTCGGGACAATTGAAAATGTTCGAAAGGCACTTAGCGGGATTCCCCCATCTTAGTGTGGTGGACAGATGGCTGGCAACTCCTAAGCGAGCTCGTATAGCGCATTGATCGCTTTCTCGTGATAGGAGGATAAATATGCAACTAACTAACTAACTATTGCGCCAAAGCGTGTCACAGGCGGTGAGATCCATCTACGCGGCTTGATGCCTGGGCAACACTCTGTCTGGTTTCACTGGCCCGGGATTCGAACTCAAAACCTTCCTAACCGATAGCGATGTCGTTGACTACTGCGCCTGCGACAGGTTTATAAAGCCGATAAAAATCCGTCAGTACTACAGTTAATATCTAAAACGTTCAATGTCATTTTAAGCTAAATTGAACGTGGGAACTCTGAATTTCTTTTTCATGGGGAATTCCCTCTGTCTGGAATCCCTATTGCGGTAGATTACCATGTTGCAAGTGCTCGTTTGCATGCTGTATCGGAACTCTTTTTATTTTAGCGTAATTCATTCATTTTGACCACTTAGGTGGCCGAGTGGCAATAGCGTCTGCCTCTGAAGCTGCGGACTCAGGTTTGATTCCTGGTCTGGTCAAATCAATGACTTTAAAATTGGCATTCATAGCTTCCCTGCTTGACGCTCAGCATTAAACGGACAGTGTGGAGAACAAGCCGGCAAGTTTACTTGGTGGATTCCCCATCTTACAGTGGTAGACGGATGACCGGCAACTCCTGAGCGAGCTCGTTGCAGCACTTTGATCGCTTTCTCGTGATAGGAGGAAAAAATGTGCAATTCCATACGAAACTACGAAGGCATTCTTGCTGGTTTAGCTTGGTGTAGACAATGCATTGCGCTGACTTGGATTGAAACTGTTTATTTTGCAGCTCAATTGTCTAAGGACGAACCTAAGCTGCAGGAAGGTCTCAAAATGCTGATGGATGCTCGCAATTCTGTACGTTTTTTTATGCGAGCTCTTTGCGATATCTGTTTAGAAAAATTACTAATTTCATGAAAATTAAAGAAATCTTCAAACTTACTCGCCAAAACAAAGAAATACGCGATACGTGAAAAAGTGCTTTTCTCGATAATCAGGTTGTAGTACATTATGTAAGTTTCCACTAACCGCTTAACGTAGTGATTAAAAAATTTGTTAACGACCCGGAGGCCTGGGGTTTGATTCCCTGGCCGGGTAAGCTGGACACGGTGTCACCGACGGTTTGTCACCGCTGCGATGTTTCTTCGAAGCTGTGTTGTCCAGGCACTAAACCTCGGGATGGACCCCGCCACTGTATACGCTGCGGCGAAATGCCTCGAGTGTAATGAAGATTTGATAGTCTGTGTTCAAAGGTGATTTTTTGCAGGACGTCAATGAAGATTACAACAAAGCATTGGATAATTACGAACAAGCTTTAACCACCTTATTCTCGTTGATGTCTGGTGAGTAAGGTTTTAGACAAGGCTTTAAGTTCTGCATCAGTAGGATTCTTAGCCTGGCCAGATTTATGTGTTATTGCGTTGTATGATTGTTGACATAAAATGATCGTTTATAAATTCGTTTTGAAATGTTAATACACGGCATCGTAAAAGTTATTCGTTTTTACTTGGAAAGTGTATACATTGTCCCGTTATTGTAGTGGTCCAAGACGTCACTACTGGTGTGGAAGGTCTGGGGTTCGATTGCCGGTCTGTCAAATCGAACGCAGTGTCGCTAGCGGCTCGCCACCGCTGCGATGTTTCTACGTAGCTTTTGTTGTCCAGGGGCTAAGCCGCGGGATGGACCCCGCCACTCGTTACACGCTTTGGTGTAATACCGCGAGTATAATGAAGATTTGGTTTCATTCTGAGCCAAGACCATTTTCATTAGTTGGTTTTTTACTGTGATTTTAAGAATTACTACCAGCTGTGAATAAAGTTTCACATTTTTGACATTTTTTCAGACTTAAGCAACATTTCTATTTTTTATTTTTTGGGGGGTAGGCAGGTACCGTAGCAGGGCTGTTTGTTCCAGTATGATGAGATTGAGTTTTTCTCGGCGTTGCAATTTTTCTTGGTGGCAACATTTCTGGGATGTTGCTCAATTTATGAGTGAAAGCGCGTGGTGGAATTAAATCTCAGCGACATGGCCTAGAAGCTTGCGGTAGCGCGCAGGTGTAGGTCTTGCTTGACGGGTTCGATTCGCGGCTGGAGCCGATCGCATTTGACTAATTTACTGGGTGGCTACAGACTCTTGGAAGCGCAAGTTTACTTCGCAGTCTTCCTCAATTAATGTTGAATTTTTCTGTTCAATATAAAACCTGGCCTAAACTGTGGTTGATTTTCAGAAAATTCCAGCACTTTGCGGAAGAATCTGCTCCACAGAATCATTCAAGATTCTTTGAAACGAGCTGAACAAATCAAAGAATATACTCGAGTGAGTTACTTGTGTCGTGTGGTTTGAGATTACCCTGATGAGGATATAAGGATTTGCTTACCAAGGGTTCGAACTTCTCGGTCTTTTGTGCCGAACATGAACTCGAAAATCTCTGAACTTGAACTTAATCTCGAGAAAAGTTTATTGAATTTTGAACTTGGCATAAACCCGATAAGAATTACTTGAAGTTAACATGAACACGGTGAAAATGCTGAACTTGAACTTGCAAAATTAAAAATAAACTACTCGAGCTCAGCTTGCTACTTTGAATTTCTTTTTTGCATATTCATCTTCCTGTCACGATGAAGTGATCAATGCGCTCTACGAGCTCGCTTAGGAGTTGCCAGCCATCTGTCTACCACACCAAGATGGGAAAATCCGCTAAGTGCCTTTCCCGACGACGCAGCAATCAGCATGTAAACTTGCCGGCTTGTTCTTCACACTGTCCCATTAATGCTGAACATCAAGCAGGGAAACTGTGAATACCAACTTTAAAGCTTACTCGGAATCAAACCCTAGTCTACAGCTCCCGCTCGGCCATCTGAGCTGTTAAAAGTCGATTAAAAATACTTGCGAGTCCGCAGCATTGATGCTTATCCAAAGCATTATTTTTGAGGCAACATTCACAGGGTGCTAACCGTTCACTGTGATAAATAACAGCTGGAAATGCCTTCCCTGAGAACTGACCGAGCTATCCTCGCAAGAAGTTACCAAGTCTAGTCCGGTTGGCTTATTTTTAAACACATTGTTTTCGACGTTGGAGGTCTAGGGTTCGATTCCCTGGACGGTCAAATCGGACGCAATGTCACCAATGGCTCGCCATAGCTGCGTCGTTTTTTTGTAGCTGTGTTTGCCTAGGGGCTAAGCTGAAGAAATGGGCCCCGCCACTCGTGACACGCTTCGTAGAAAAGTGGGCTCTGCTCTCTTAGGGAGCCACAAGCAGGTAAAATTGGCTTTAATATCTTTAAATGTTTCCGTACTCTTACTGGTAAAAAATAATGTACTTCTTTTCGAAGAGATGGGCCACCAGTATTGCGTCTTTTGTTAAGAGGGCCACTAATTAAATTTTGAGATGTAAAACTGCCCTGTGTTTGCTTCATGCTTCATCAAAAATACAATCTTCATTATTATTGCGATATTACGCAGAAGCGTGTCACAAGTGGTAGGGTCCATCTACGCTACTAAGCGCCTGAGCAATACAGCTCCGACGAAATGTCGCAGCCGTGGCGAGCTGTTGGCGACGCCGTGTCCGATTTGACCCGGCGGGTAATCGAACACTATACCTCTCGCGCCGATTGCCATGTCTTCAACCACTTGTTTTTCATATTCCAGGTAAATGATTTGAAGCCAGCTGCATCTAAGGATGATTCAGATCCCGGAAGTGATTCGCATTCTAGTAAGTATTTTTTTCGTTTTTTGCACATCAAAAATCCTAGGTAAATCTGTATCTTACCGGAAAAACAGTTTTATTACTTTAAAATACTGTAATTGAAATTGCGAGAGAGCTCCGAGCTAGCTACTTATGTTTTTGAGACACTGCAGCTACTTTTTTCATGGAAAAGGATGCTGTAAAATGCTATCGTATTAAATACGAGCAGAGATATAGAAACGTTGAAATCTTCAACGATTTTTCAGGTTAAATTGGTAATTGTTAAGCATTTTTGTGCAAATTTCAATGACCCTCTTCTTTACGGTTATATATTGAGCAAGCAAGTTTAAAATCTGTACGCAGGGATTACTCTGGGCTGCTGATTTCGCTTAATGTTTAACATATGAGATAATAGCATGGCTTGACAGCAGTTAATTGCTTTTCCAGACTGAGTTCATAACCTTATTGATATTAATTCATGTTGCGAAAGGCCAAGTTCAATAATAGTTAATGGGTTTGCGCCTTCATTATAACTAATTACCAGCTCGTAAGGGCTGTGCTTGTAGGCTTTCAAATAATTAGACTGGCATCGCTTTCAACTAAAAACTAGGAAAGAAAACAAATCTTTATCATACTCGCGGTATTACACCGAAACGTGTTGCGGGTGGTGATGTCCAACTGTCCATCTCTGAGGCTTAACGCCCGGGCAACACCGTATCCGATTCGACCAGTTCGCGAATCGAATCTCGGACCTCTCGCACCGACAGCGATGTCCTTGACGTCTACACCAACTGGCCGCTGTCTCGCTTTCAGCTAAGCTGTTCATAATGTGCGACAAATGCAGTGAACAAATAACTTAGACTCTGCGTGGCGTGGTAGTTTGGAACGTCGTTCTTACGACGGTAATGATCGAAAGGTTGTGGTTCAGCTCCCACATAAGCTTGACGGTTACGTTCTTGTAGAAATGATTTGTTGATGTAGTTAATTCGTGGTTTTCTACAACCGCTAGAGAGCGCCTTTGAGATAAATTCACTGCACAATGCCAAAAATTGAAATTTTTACCGAAATTAATTTTGTAATTACATCTTTTTCATTACATTACGTTCTTGAAGTTTTTTGGTGAGTTAACTACGTCATAAAAAATTGCGTGGTTTAAATAAAGGGATTGGGGTTTTACTAACCTTAATTTTTCGCTTCTAACGTGTGGTAGTTTTTAAATTATTTCCGATCTAGCACTAGCCGGTCATCGCTGTGGTCAAAGACGTCGCTATCAGTGCGGTAGGTCTTGCGTGTGATTCCTCGGCTAGTCAAAATCGATACAGTGTCGTCAATGGCTTGCTACCGCTTCAACGTTTCTTCGCAGCTGTGTTGCCCGACGCCTAGCCGTGGAGATGTACAACGCCACTCGTTGCGCGCTTTGGTATAATACCGCGAGTATAATGAAGATTTAAGTTTTTAATGTGCTTATTCGTCTTAATCATTTTGTTCACCTGACATATTCTTTAAGACCATGGTTTGGCTACATTTTCGTTTACATTTTACCAGAAAATCAGTCATGGAATCCATCGCTGCATACCACAAATTTGTTTCTGGTTATGCAACATAATTTGCTGATAAAATCGTTTTCGGTTTCGAGTTATCTTAAATCTTTACTCAACGATTTCTAACTGACAATTGTAGGTACCTATTGAGAAAAATTCGTTGATTTTGTAACGCAATTTCGTATATCTTCTTTCTAAAATTGCTTTTTCTACCAATGTAATAATTTAACGTATATAAGAGAAATTCGGCTCCCCAGGCATCAGATTACGATGGCCGAGTGGTTCAAGTCGTGTCTCCGGTAAAGACTCGCCGCGACAATTGGGCTGCAGGCGTGGGTTCGAATCCCACTTGTTTTATATAGAATGAGATCTTGATTCTTGGAGGGTTAGATTCAAGTTTAATTCATTGATTAAAATTCTTCAGTGTAATAATTTTGCTTTTTTGTGACAGTTCGGTGAAAATGTAATTTTTGGAAATAGAACAAGCCAAGCTTTGAAAAGATATTGTTATAGATGGAAAACTTTGATGTTGTGATTTACTGAGGTGACTGCTGATTCGAAAAGCGCAAGCTCATTTCGCAGTTTTTCTGTTACTGTTGAATATTGAATCTTGAGTCTAGTAGTTTGAAAATAACTTTGTTTATTTAAGTTTGAATTTTATGCCTTCCTTTTTGAAGTAACTGAATTTGCGATTTTTAATTTCGATAATTCCTGTTCAAAAAGAAATCAAATCGTCATTATACTCGAGGTATTACACCGAAGCGTGTAACGACTGGCGGGACTCATCTTCGTTGCTTTGCGTCTGCGCAACACAGCGGTGGCGAGGCGTTTGCGACACTATATCCGATATGATTAGTCCGGGAATGAAACCCGGACTTTCCGCGCTGATAGCGATGTCTTTTCCTACTACACTGACCGCTCTTATAGAAAAAATGTGAATATAATGATGCCTTTGCAAACGCGCCATTTGAAAATAGTAAATAGCATTTTGCGCTGTCACTATCTTCTGCTAAGCCTTCCCATAGCGCTGCGGATCATTTAGTTTGTGTAGGGGACCGACCTTAAGAGGATTAACATTTCAATGACCCTTAAGTAGGGAGTAACCTGTGTATGGGGCTTTGACCAGGTGTTTTGGTGAATGTAGTTGTCAGAAAATGTAAAATAATCTGGTAAACACAAATGTGCTAGTAGTATCCGTTACGCTAAATCCTATCTCTAGATCACAGAGTGTTGACCATGTTTTCGTTGACAGAAAGATAAAAAAGTTGGTGAGCACTTTGTTGGGTGTTCAAATGGTGAATTTAAGAACAAAAATAGCTGGGCAGTGACGTAGCAGTTTTGTGCGTCACAAACCTTTTGTGATGAGTTCGATTCGTGCCTGGACCGATCGCATTTGACATATATACCGGGTGGCTGCTGACTCGAAGAGCGCAAGCTCACTTACTGAATTTTCAATTCAATGTTTTTAAAAAATATCCCAAAAATTCCGCTTTGTCTTAAATGTTTAACCGTGTTTTGGCTCGGGTGCTGTGGTTAAGGGCATTGTTTTTGGTGCGAGAGGTCTTGAGTTCCTATCCCGGGCCGGTCAGTTCGGATCCAGTCTCACCAAGTGTTCGCCATCGCTGGGATGATTCTTCGGAACGGCATTGTCCAGGTGCTATGCCGCGGAGATGGGCATCGCTATGCCCAGGTGTGCTATGCCGCGGAGATGGGCCTCGCTATGCCCAGGTGCTATGCCGCTGAGATGGGCATCGCTATGCCCAGGTGCTATGCCGCGGATACGGGTCTTGCCACTTGTTACGCGCTTCGGCGTAATACCTCGAGTACAATAAAAATTTGAGTTGTGGCAGAAGGATTTTTGCTACATTCTTGTTGAATATTTTGTTGTAGCTTCATATCGATCAATTAAACGCCAATCAAAGCGCTTGATAATTCTAATCCTGCCGCCTCAGTCACAATGTCATTTGCTAATCATTATTCTAAATAAAATACGTAATGAAATCTTCAATCATTTTCTACATGGGTGGTCTTGCTGTGTGTGTTTATCACGATTCGGGTCTAAATGCTGTTTTTTTTTTCGCCAAATTGCCAATATTTGTGAATGTAGAAGTCAAGCTAAAACTGCATTTGATATTTGTGTTTATTTCTTTTGAGAATAAATATATAGTCATAATGTTTGTGCCTCAGAGGCCGCATTGTGCTCCAAAGTCGAGATTAATTGGAATTTAGTACCATATCTTCCCCACAGGTGTGTTTATTCTATTCTCTTTTCACTTACTGAGCTTTTTCCAAATTTGAAAACAAATTACGCGATTATGATAATTAGGTCTTCGCTGACGCCACGTCCTTATGATGTCACTGAATTCCAGAATCATCGAACGCATTATACAATTTCAATAACGTCTATCTGAAATTATAAATAGTCAGATAAACCCACATTGTTACTTAATCCAGATATTTTTACTAAAAGTATAGTGTGTGTGTATTAAATACTAGATACAGAAGATAAAGAATATATACTAAATATAAAAGATTACTGATTCGAATCAAAAATATACCTTACCACCCACAAAATATGAACTTTTTCAGATTATTTTTATTTTTGATGAACTGGTCAGTTGGCGTATAGTGGTTAAAGACATCGCTATCAGTGCCGTAGGTCTGGGGTTCGACTCCCGGGCCCTTCAAATCGCACGCTGTGTCGCCAACGGCTCGTCACCGCTGCGACGTTTCTTTGGAGCTGTGTTGCCCAGACGCTAAACCGCGGAGATGGATCCCGACACTCGTTACGCGCTTCGGCGTGACGTCACGAGTATAATGAAGATTTTATTTAATTTACAGTACTACGAAAACGTGAATCAATTTTTCTCTAAGCCTTAAAAAATTCCAGCAAATTTTTTCAGATTTAAATTTGGGCAAATTTGCTCTCGCTAAAATCTTCGCCTGTGTTTCCCATTTATCAACCTCTATTGCCGCCATTGTGACCTAATAAACCTTCATTATACTTGCGGTATTACGCTGAAGTGTGCAACGAGTGGCGGGATCCACTCCGCAACGATGGCGAGCCACTGGAGCCGCTTTGTCGATTTGCGTGACCCGAGAATCGAACCGGAGACCTTCCACACCGATAGCGTGCGCTTAACCACTGAGCTAACCGCCATTGTGACCGCATAATTTGTTTTATTTCAGAATGCCTCCTTCAATGAATGTGGCGAGGTCCAGTATGCAGTGCCTGTCTCAAGTGTCCTATGGCCCAGATAAGCGTACAGATTGTCCCAGCAAAAGCTGCCATTTGCTACTGTTGAGCGAAGCCGTGTATATGCTTACGATTTGTTACTTTTACTTTGTCTTATGTTTTGTTAATTTTAATAGACCTGCCGGCATAACTGCAAGTATTGGTGTTAATTGCAATATAAGCGCTACTTACAGACCCGTACTAAGGCTTTTGGGGGGTGGAGCTGATTTTGCTGTAGACCGCAATGCCGATCTGATTTTGACTTTAGCGGCATACTTTTTTCTTTTGAGAGACGCCATTTAACGTTTTTTAAAGTTTGCACCGCCCCTGTTCGGATCCCTTGCACTATAGCCCCCTCCTTAATTTATCCGGCCCTGGCTACTCTTCTAGTTTTTGCCCGTAATGTCGTCGATGCATCGTACTTATGTCCGTCAGAGGCTTGAAAATTTGTGTTGATAAACTAGGCTGGAAATAGTAGTACGTTATGTAAACACCGGTAACTAGATTGAAAATAAATATGTCATGCAGTTGCTTTACTCGAAGACCTTTACCGGTTCCTTTGTAGTCTCAGGACTGCTGTTTGAAAATTTCATTTTTTTCTGCATGTGCTTTAAGCAACAAATAAATGACTACTACTAAAATGGAAATAGTAGACTCAGAAAATTATATTTTACCTTTTTGTGATTTTGAGATTAGGCCATTATCAGTATTTTCGTAGTGTTGTGAAATTTCAGTGGACACCTGACATTTTTCTGTGATCTCTTTGTATTTCGATATTTCAATTTTTTGTTGTATGTCCCTGACTGTTGGCTCAGTTGTTTGAACGTCGCAATTGGCGTTGGAGGTCTGGGTTCGGGGCCCCGGGCCGGTCAAATCCGACACAGTGTCACCACCGCTGCGATACCTTTTTGGAACAGTGCCACCCATTCGCTTAGCAGCGGGAATGCCCCCCCCCCACACTCGTTACACGCTTCGGCGTAATACCGCAAGTATAATAAAAATTTGATTTCATTTTTCATGGTATGTCGTTGACGCTGATTTGACGAATAACCTTGAACTAAAACCAGTGCAATTCTAGGTACAGTTTTGTACTGCCCAGCGTACACCGATGATGACAGCTGAGTCTATGTTGTCGAAACGACCAGTTTTAAGAAATTACTCTGCCTTGGTTTTCCTGAGCTATTTTCGTCTCCTATTTATTGTGTTGACCATTTGTTAGCAAAAAGAATTGCTAACGGCAGAATGATGCAGATGATACCTGCATGCGTTTTTTGGTTTATTGTGATAAAGGTTATGATAAAACAATCCGAATGCAAAATCACATGTTTTATTTCTGATCATCCAGAAAAAATCGATATGTTTCGGGCATACAATCATCATCAGAATTTAATATAGCCAATTTGAAACTTTGGGTAATATATTTTGATTAATTTTGCATGATCACCATAATATTATAAGAAAAAATAAGGCCACAGTAATTCTTATAACTGGACGTTTCGACAACATAGATTCAGCTGTCATCAGCAGCAACGTAAGCAAGGCAGTACAAACTGAAACTTTGTCTTGCTTACACCGCTGCGGATGACACCTGAATCTATGTTGTTGAGACGTCCAGTTTTAAGAATTACTGTACTGTGGCTGTATTTTTGCTTCAGCTTTTTTCGTCTCCTATTTATTGTATTCCGAACAATGATATTGTTCTAAAAGCGAAAAGATTTCGTGAATTTTTTAGACAATTTTAATTTTTTGCTTTCACTATGGCTGTTTTCGTTTCCAGTATTCTGTGGTTATTTATTCAGTTCTGATAAAAGGTGCATTGTGATTTGATAATGCGTTAATAAACTTATGATTTAAACCTAGTGTTGTTTCAGATGATTAGGATATAGCTTCCGATTAAAGGTAGGTACACCCCTTGGGATTGCTTCGTCCGTGGGTCTGCGTCACGAATGCAAAAATCGATACACAGTGCAATGAAGCGGTGCTAGCGGAACCGAATTTGCCAATAGGCTTGGTACCTTGAAGTCTTGGGGCCTTGTCACGAACAATAGGGGTTTTCAAGATGACGGAAGACTGAGATGAATCCAGTTGTTGATCACAGGCGGCAAACGTGAAACCAACGTAGGGCCTCTCGTTGTTTAATCGATCCTTGGTAGCAAAGTCGCTAAAAATCATGGTGAAAAATTGGATTCATAAATGGGGTGACAAACAAATTTAGGGGACTGAGAGCGACTTCAATAAAACTTGGCCAAATGCGCGTCCCTCTTTTCGGCATCCACCTAATCACGTTTTAAGCCGGCATATTTCAGGTATTAGAAAAATCGTGTCTTCGAACTCGCTGAACTGCGTCTTTTTTTGCCGACCTCGAAAAGCGAAAAGTTCTAAACGCGAGCTCGAAAAAAGCTGATTGAGTTTTAAACTTGTCCTGAACTTGACAAAACTTGTTTGAACTTGGCCTAAACCCTATAAAAACTACTTGAACGTAGCGTAAACGTTGTAAAAACTACTGAACTCTCGAAATTAAAAATGAAAAACTTAAATTCGGCTCGGAAATTTTTAGTGAGCTCTGTTAAAAATGCTGCGTCTTTACCAAGTGACCAGCAGCTTATGCACCTCCCCTCCTTCCCTGGGCCGGATTAAGCAATGGGTAAACTGGGCAGTTGCCCCGCACAATAGGGGCCCAGCGCATTTATTAATTTCTGGCTGATTGATTGTGATGTGATGATATTTACTAAGGTTAGCTCAAACTACGGCCTGCGGACGTGATAACCTTTTTTTATTGCTCATCACTTGATTTTGGGTGGAAAATTGTGGACATCACTCTTATCTGCCCAGGGTACCCGCGATCTTTTAATCCACTACTGCCCTCCCCCTTTCAGAAAAATTTTTGCCTATGTCCCTGATTATAAGAAAACGTTCAAGTTATAGTTATTAGTTAAGACAAGTCAATTTATTCACCAAAAACGCAACAAAAAGACGACGATCAGGTAAGTGATAGCGAAAGACACAAAAGTCACCAAAGTCCGCTACACTTTCAACATTAGATTGTGCGTGATTAGCGGCAGATATAAGACGTGTTCGGTAGAAAATTCAAGAGCAAAAAATACTATTAAAATTTAGAAGTAGAGATAGGAAATTTATGAGCAAACAATACTATTAAAGTGAAGATTTGGCTGTTCTCACGGTTACTCTCCAACATAATTATTGCTGTAAAATTAATATAACCAGCGACAGACCAGCGTATTGCAGTAGCCTTTTGATAAACATTGAACTAATTCTGAAAAAGTTTGATCATAAGCACGTAAGATCTTCGCGAGAAAAGACAAAACACAAGGGCAAAAAGGGAGGAGGAGGTATTGAAACTTTAGTATGTTGCAGCCAACATTACATTAGGGCACAGCAAAAAAAAAACACGATTTATTGAAATTACGTGGCAATAGAGTAACACTCTTAAACACATGGGTTGAAGTGAATTTGATTCACCCAAAACATAGTGTAGCTAAAATTACAGTAGATTGTTTAATCAAGAAGCGTATTTTTTCAAGGCATCCATTTTAAAAGTCTTTTTAAATTTAAAAAATGAAGCTTGCTTTTGTTCTATAGGTAATTTACTCCATATTTCTAAAGCTTTATGTTCTGTCATTTTTTCCTTCCATTCAGTACGAGAATAAGTGTGAAAAAAATCTTTTTTACTTTTTTGACGTGTATAATGATGTATTTATAGTATACATGAATTATTGAATTGAAAATGCCTACAGTAAAAATTTTTTGTTCTTTGGTATTTTTTCGTGAGTGTTGCAAAATGAGCTTGCATTCTTCGAGTTAGCAATCACGTATTTGAACCCCGGGTCCACTGATTCATTGCTGTGTTTACGACTAAGTTATCCGTCAGTGCTGACGCGCTTCAAAACAAAAAATCAAATCTTCATTATACTTCGCTGTATCACGCCGAAGCGTGTAATGAGTGGCGAGTCCATCTCCGCGGATTAACGCCTGGAGAATACAGCTCCAAAGAAACATCGCAGCGGTGGCGAGCCGTTGGCGAAATCGCGTCTGATTTGACCAGTTTGGGAATCTAACCCCAGACCTCCTGCACCGAAAGCGATGTCTTTAACCACAGCGGTACAGTCTCAAATTGAGCGCAGGTTTTGCTTTCGAAGTGTGTAAAGCAGAGCTGAAATTTTGCAATTTTTTGTTTTTTTGCAGATGTTTCAGTTCAGCACTTCGTTACTGGCGTAACATTCTGGAATTAAAAATCTGGTTTTTGAAGCAAATTGCCAGGTTTTAGTTGAGCAGTGATTGTAATGTGAAATGTTTTATCAGATGGCTTCTGTACTGCTTCTCCATTTCGGTTGCTGCAACTTTGTCACAGATTGGGTAAGTTGCAATTTATTTATGTTGCTCAGTCATATAGGCAGAGGTGCATTCCGCAATTTGAGGCGCAACTTAGGCGTGTTTGACAATTGCTTACTTGCAAAGCGCTTTATTTTTAGTCATTGCGCAAATTGCGCTGCGCTTCAAACAAATTAAGTGCTGCTTGCACTTGACTGCGTTGCAAACTGAAAAAATGCAACAGCTTGCGCTTCATTGCGCGGCGAACTTCAAAAAATTGGTTGCGCTTCGTAAGCGCAAGTCGCTCAAGTTGGAAAAAGCAATTAGCCTACTGTTTTTATAAAATATCGTTTCATTCAGTGAATAAAGGTCAGTTCACACTCAATGCGAATTTTATACAATTTGTTGCCATACGAAATTTCCTGCGATTTCTGACGTAAGCAGTTGACCGAAATAAATTCGACAGAGTTTAAACCCAAGCAGGGTTTTTCTTTCTATTGGTTGTTCTGCTTAGCACCTTAATTACGATTGCTTCCGAGAATACTCGGTAAAGTGGTGCAGCTTCACGTCATAACCCCTTAATGTTTCGCAGCTTTACCTTCGCGCTAACCGTCACTTTGGTGCGAAAAATCGCATCATATTCTGTGTAAACGTACCTGATCAAAATCCCCGAGCTTTTGACCTCTAGAATTTTTGAAAGATTGTATTTATTCGAGGAAAAATGGTACTGCTGAGCAAATACTTAAAAAGATGATCACTTCTAGTTTTTGAATGAACTTTGTTAGTTTGGGTTGAAAATCATTGTATTTGCAAACAATCAACCGCAATGAAGTGCTTTTATTACAACATTAACTGACTAACACTTAACATTCTTAATTATGTTTTGGCACCGTTTTTTATCTTTTGTCCATCGACCAAGCGAACCATGCTATTTTATTTTATGGTCTATATTTACTAACTTACGATTGTTTTCGCATTGCCTCTTGCAGCGTTCTGGTAAAATCACCCATAACGCTACAAGAAAAATTACTTAATATTTATGCACTGAACTTTATTAAAGTTTTCGTGGCGAAAGTTGCGCTGCGCTTCAACGCTTACAAAAATTTGATTGCGGAAGTTGTGTTGCGTTTCATCGATTTAAAAAAAATTTACGCTTTTTGCCCTGTACTTCAGTCTATTCAGAAAAATGCTCACCTCTGCATATAAGGTTACCGAAAATTTGGTTTAAAATCTTAACTTGTCGTCCATAAACCTCTGGTTACTGCAAATTTGTTTAAAAACTTAACTTGTTGTCCATAAACTTCTGATGAGGGTCACTTAGGTGCTTCGAGGTGTCTTAGGTCATAAATACTGTATGATTATGAGAGGGACTACTCAACATTGGGACGTTACAGCATGTTCCTTACAAAGGAGTAAGGTTTTGATCAGTAGCGTATTTGAGAGAATCGCCATGCCTTGTTCGCCCCTCTTTCGACTTTGTCTTCTAGAACAAAAAAGAACAATTGTCGCTCAGTGACTAAAATATACCATCAGAGTGTGGACTGCCCAATGACCACTTTGGTAGGCTAACTTAGGTTACCCTTGTATTAATTATAAAGAACAAATTAGAGAGCGCCCAGGTTCCCAAACTTGGGAGTCTAGGCGCTCCCTAATTTGTTCTTTAAAATATACTGTACCAGACTCTTTTAATGGGTTTTGTAGTTTGGCTTTCTTCTCCGATTTTTAAATTTGCCACGCCACTGATTTTGATGGATTGTTTTAGCTGTAGACAGACCCCAAAAATTGAAAAGCTTTAAGGTTGAAGTAGATTTGGACTAGTGACCACAAAAATTTTAAAACAGTACCACAATTCAAAATGCCTTGCGACAACAATAGGTTATTTAAAATGTTTGTTTAGCCCCGTCCGGGAATGAAACCTGAGCTTTCCTTTCGCGAGGTTTTCTTCATCACAGTTCTTTGATGTTAACTCGATTGGAATAACAAATTTTCATTTTTCCGTCGGTCTTCACCCTGTGTGGTGACTACCTAATTGCTTGTGCTAATGTAATGCCGCCCGATTTAAGAGATTAGATGTTTACCATTTTACGCCTCATTATTCCTAATCAGTCCTGGCCCCCGTAAGTTTTTTCTTTGATGTAAAGCTGGGGTGATTTGCTGAATATTTAAATAACTGTTTGGTTACTAGAAACGATTTCTTTGAAATTCAACAAGTTACATTTTAAAAAACTTAATTGTGAGAGAATAAAGACCATTGATTTTGGTTCAGCCAATCATATTTCGTGTACCATAAAACGTTTATGAACTTGAACTCTGATTGGTTGTTTCGAAAGATTTTGAATGTCGATCTACTGTTTACGTTTTGTCTACTTGAGAAGATTTTATGCTGCTTAACGTAAGCTTAAAGTTTCCTAATTATGACTTTTTCAATAACAGAAGTTATTTTCTAAATCTTAAATGAAAAATCCAGCAATACGTCAAGGGAGTTTGCACAGTGAATGTTTTGAGCAGGGCTGCGAGCTCGAACTTGAACTCGGACTCGAAAGAACTCGATCATTTTGCCGAACTTGAACTCGAAAAAATATTTTTTCTGAACTCGAACTTGAACTCGCATAAAACTGTTCGAGTTCATTAGAAAGATATTATAATTGTTGAAAAGAAGTAAAAGATTACTACGAAATATAATTTGTTTTCAAGTAATCACAATCCGTGTAAATTGAAGTTATGATTTTACCAAAAGCAAAGCTGTATGTCGTTTATTTGTTCATGCCATTGCGGCCTATAAAGTCCAGGGCTGCGAACTCGAACTTGAACTCGAACTCGGTCTTTTTTGCCGAACTCGAACTTGAACTCGAAAAATATAATTCTTGGAACTCGAACTTGAACTGGGACTTGCTAATATCTCTTGAACTCGAACTTGAACTCGGTTAAAAATTGATCGAGTTCGCAGCCCTGGTCGAACCTCGTCAGCGCCGGATTCAGGAGCTGGGCCACTGCCCTGGGGCCATCCGGGATATCGCATCCTCTAAAAATGAAAAAGGTCAGCTGCGAAGGTCCAAATCAGGTTTGCGAAAAAGCATACGACCTTTCAAAAAATTCACCCCGCGCCCCTCCAGGTGGGCCCAATTTGTTATGAAGAATTTGTATACCGCATGTATTAGCCTACCACTAACTAGACTGTGTTGTCAAATGTTGTTAAACTATTTTGCTTGATGCGTAAAAAGCAAAATGTTTTGAACAGAAGACGAGGGGATTGAGCGAAAATTTCTAAATTTTTATTCAGACAATGTTAATTTAGCGAGTTAACGCAAAAATACACTTTGCAAGATGCTGCACTGACTATTAAAAGGTGAGTAGCTCTACGTAGTTGCTTGCATGGCGACAGTGGTGAAGCCTAAGGAGAGCAACCGGAATTTTCCCTTTTCTCTTTTTTTTGACAAAAGTCTACTGAAATGTGTTAAAAACATTTCTAAAATACCTCAATCTTTGGCGTATCTCAATTTGCACCCCCCCTTTTTTTTCCTCGTTACTTGAGGGGCAGGGCTAGATTTAGACAATGAAGCTCTGTTTGCATTCTTCCTTTGCAATCAATTTCTAAAAAAAAGGTTTTCGTATGTCAAAAAAGGGAGCAAAGCCCTGTACGCCCTCTGGATACGCCCCTGCCCCCTTGGCCCTTGTATGGCCGTTGCGTAAAGTTTGAAGCCTTTGAGTTAAACTGACTAGTAACAGTTGCATTCGTTTCGAAATATTGAAATTTCAATAAGGCGAAACTTAGCCGCATTAACATACAACCTTGCTGACGTAACCCCACTTGACCTTGCTGACGTAACAATAGTGAATCATTAAAACTAATTGTCGTATTAGCAGCTATAAACAAAAACAAATTTTAGATTCAAATCACTTCATTTTTTATTCCCGCGTGCTAAAACGCTAAAAATTCACTGGAACACAAAAAATAAACATTAGCAAAAAAACTGAGCATGCAGCAAACGAGTTAGCGTTAAGGCATGCCTATCAAAAGGTGGTTTCGCCCCCCCAAACTGTTTTGGCCCCTACGACCATGGACTAAGCAATAAACGTGCCAGCATGACCGGTAATATCGGGTGCACGACCGGTGACCTTCAGCCAGCTATGACCAGTTCAATGGTCTTGGGTTTGAATCCTTGTATTATTGCAACATAGGATTACGGAGATAGAAACATTAAACATTGCCTGCAACCAGTAGCGGAGCTAGCAAAAAATTTGGAAGGAAGTTTGATTTTTCGTTTTAAGGCGTTATGGCTAGATTGATTCTTCGACGAGTTTTCTGTTGACACTTTGGCGTTGTGATCATTAGGATTCATTATGTTCAATTAGTGGGCGTTAATTGCAAGATTTGTTACTTGGGGCGTAATAGTAAGGCGTTGGGGGCTGACTATTTATGTGCCAAACCCCAATTTATTGAATTGTTTTGTTGAAAATAATTTTTGTTCTCTATCTTGTATTATTCTCGGCAGCTGCTGGCAAAGAATTGAGTTACAATAATTGTTAAGTCAATGAAATGATTGCCTTAATTTCGAACGAAGCATTCCAAACTCACAAAATAATGGGCGTGTATCGTTGTTCATAATAAGTGCCAACTCCAGGGACAGTTTAGCGTACGCAGGAAGGGCGATACCGCTAGGTTGATGCCATAATAAAAACGAGTGATTGTGGCATCAAAAATTTAATTGTGATGCAGACCCATGGGCCTTTGGAACCACTAAAAGTAGCAATATACATCCCTAAATTCATAGTAGGGTTGTATATTGCATGCTTTGACGGTTAACGTTCTATCGCTGTTATCTTTTTTTCGGCCGTATGTCGTGATATGCGTTGTTTCTATGTACTTTTATGGTCGTTGAATAAAACATACTACTACTATTACTACTACTACTAGGTAGGCAGGATAACTATTATGATTACCCTCAGTCTTGCGGTAAATTTGTAATCAGCCGAAATTTGTAGCACAACTAACTGTTAGAATCGTGGTTTGCTGGAATAATCGTCTTTGATTCTGCATTACATCATCATTCTATGACAAAACAATGTGATGAATATACTTTAAAATGGCAAATTTCCGCCTTCAGAATTAAATTAAAATAGCCACTCCGCTTTTTTATCCATGAGAGTTTAAAAATCCGCTCTCTTGTCCTTCTGTTTATCCGTTTTTCTCTTCGTCGATCCACCTGTCAGTGGTGTGTGGTAGCAGTCCACGCTGTGGGTGGTCGATGACGTAGTAGAAACAATCGTGACGTATTATTGTGGTCCTGACTCCAAGCGATAAGCGAACTGCATTTGCTTAAATAACCTATGATGAGCTGGCTTTGTGCTCTGGTAATTTTTTAATTTTTTGCTGTTTTTGGCGGCGTCGGAATGGCAACTTCAGCTTCTGAAACTTGTTAAAAGATTAAGAAAGCTACAACTGAAACAAAAACAAAACAAGGGATTACTTTTCTTTCATCTTTCACAAAAACATATACATTCCTACACAATTTTACCCGTTTTCTGAAAACATTTTTGTTTATACTCATTTTCTGTGGCAGAGGCCATAAATAGAAATAGCTAGCTTTACCACAACGCGTGTGGCCTGCTCGACACACAATTTATTAATCTAGTCTAGCACGCGTTTTTAATAGAGTATTGACAATTTAAACGGCTTGCGGTTAGCTAGATATGGGCAAAAGTTATCAAAAAACCGGTGAAAGACAAGTAAGTAGCGTCGATAATCGGTGTTGGGAAGATTGGGGGGCATTTTTGTAATGGGTTTTTGAGGTTGTTACGCTGGCGGTGAGGTCGCTATGGTTCATATTTGTGCTTGTACAAGTAGCAAGTCTGCGAGATGTATTTTTACTGCTGTTAAAACTGGGTGGTCTGCGAGTCGTGTGGCACCTGACAATTCCATGCGACGGTAATTGTGACAGGACAGTCAAGATTAGCATAGTCGCGCGCTTTGCAACTGATATGCGATTATTTTATCTGGCAACTCGAGAAAATGTGGCGAATAAATCGGGTTAGAAGCCGCGCTCGAGTGAAAAAGAAGTAGGCTATTTGCTCGAAAAAACAATAGTTTTCGGTCAAATTCTTTCAGATTTTAAATGGAACTGTGTCGATTAATCATCGTGATCTGGAAAAACAAATAACCGGATATCAGTAAATTTTTTATGAATAACACTTGCCACAAGTTTGCTTAAATCAGCAGGGATTATACATAACCATTTGTAACACTTTTTCTACGTTTTTTTCCGAATTATTGATGAATTCATCGTTTTCTTAAAACGTATCCACACGGCACTGATCTCAGTGCACTTTTGTTTCAAAGATATTACAGTACGCTTAATGTAGGCCTATTGTTTTTTTCAAACTGTTTTTTACTAGCTGCTTTATTTCTAATGCGGCCGAGGTTTTAAAAAATTTGTGGGGAAACCTAATTGATTTTTAGTTAAACGCATGTTGACCTTGAAAAGTTAAAGTAAAAAGGAAAAAATTATTTTTGGTCCTACAATTTTTTTAAAGACAGAAAAATTATCAACCTTTAAGCGTTTTAGTTCTCCTCTTTCACTGCCATTGAAAAGACGGATCCAGGTGGTCCTTTGGTACTGGGCCCAAAGTTTCTAAGACTCAAACTTTTTTAAGAATTTTCGGCGTAAAAAAAGTGACATAAAGATTTGAAAAGGCAAGCAGGCAGGGTAGAAGGCAGGCAAAGTCATCCCACAGCTAAAGTAGACTACCGACCAACAAGGCCTTACATTTTTATGCCGCCTGGGTGACAGGGGTGGTGTGGTATGATATAGTGATTCTCCTTTAGTTACGGTAGTTTTAACCAAGATTTTACCACATCGAAATCTTATTCAAATAGTACTAAAGTTTAATCAAGTCTTGACCATATCAAAATCTTATTCAAATAGCACGGTAGTTTAATCAAGTCTTAACCACGTCGAAATCTCATTCAAATAATAGTTATAATCAAGCTAGTGAAGCATGTAAAGGGGAGCAGGGCCGCATTTAGACCACAAAAAGCCCCATTTTCCATTCGCTTTTAGTGATTGATTTTTTAAAAAAGGCCTTTATAGGTCAAAAAAGGGGCTAGGGCTCTGGTGTTCCCCTAGCTGCGATGCTGCTTGGAGGGAGGGCAAATTTGTTTTTGGTTCTTTTTCTTTCAGATGGCAGAGTGGTGAAGAGCGTCAGTCTCTTGAGCTGTAGACTCGGGTTTGATTCCGAGTCGCGTCAAACCAATGACTTTAAAATTGGTATTCACAGCTTCCCAGCTTGACGTTCAGCTTCCCTGCTTGACGGACAATGTGAACAAGCCGGCAAGTTTACTTGTTGTGCCGTTGGGAAAGGCACTTAACGGGATTCCCCCATCTTTGTGTGGTAGACAGACGGCTGGCATTTCCTAAGCGAGCTCGTATAGCGCTTCGATCGCTTTCTCGTGATAAGAGAATTAATATGCAAGTAAATACTAATAATACTCTCAACTGTTTTTCTTGCACAATCTTCAGTAAAAGGATTATAGCCAGTGCATTTGTAATCATTTTACAAACGCTTTGGTAAAAACTCGTACCATCTTCAGTGTGAAACTACAAAGGCTATAAGCTAATATGCATGCATTGTTCTAGCCTAGTGCTTTGCAGTTTCACACTGATGATGGAATAAGTTTTTACCGAAACGTTTGTAAAATGCTTACAAATATACTGGTTATAATCTTTTTATTAAAGCTGAGTTACAAAACCATCCAAATTGTTCAGTCAGGAGCGTATTTACGGTGGGCATTATGCCTTGCCCCCCCCCCCCTTTGACTTCGCCTTAAAAAAAGCTAATGGTGCCAAGTGACTGAAACATACCAGACTCTTTTGATAGTTTCTGTAGCTTATGGCCAGGGGCGAATCCAGGAGAATAGGATGAGGGGTGTGCATCCTCCCACCAGCCATTTTCAAAAATGCTTTTGATGTATACAATTTTTCCATAATTTCGTACCTCTTTGATAGCAATAACTCTCACGCCTATAGCAAGCCTAATCGAAAATGTGCGGACAAAATGCATCATGTTTAGCGAAGCACTCAGAATTAGGGTAAAAAAATTTAAACAAAATTAGCCTGAAAATCATTCAAAAAGCACTAAAACAGCCATAATTGAATGTAAATTTTCAAAATTTTTCCGGGGAGCACGCCCCCCGACTCCCCTAGAGCTTTTTTTTGTTTCTCAATCAGATTTTAATTAGTTCTGCCGAAAAACAATACGCTTGAAAAAATGTGAAAATTATGCCCCCCCCCGCCCTTTTAAAATTTCTCGCTCCGCCACTGTGTGCAGTCTCTTTTCTGATGACATTTCATGAGCTTAGTGACGAGGAATGGTGACGCAATGACGGCATAATTTGCGACAATGTTGTTTCTACAATGCGTAATTTCACTTGCACTGCCCGTCGTTACTTTATTACTGTTTTGGGTTCGCAATATTTTCACCCACACACGTTGCTCTCTGCACTAAAAACTGACTCAAATACAACTAACATTTGAGCTTTACACGCATTGGGTGCACGACAAAAAATACTTAACATTTGTTAAAATTTTTTTGTTAAATTCTGGATGCTGGAATAGCATTGCTCACCCAATAAATTAATTTGGAAATAATGTTAGTGTTTTTACGACCACTGAGTCAGACTGTTGCCTCATTTTTTATCTTAATTTCCAAAGAAGTCACAAATTTTGAGGCTATATTTATTAAGACTTCTTATGTTTTAGAGTTTTAAAAATTGCTTGATGTAGCAGCGATTAAAAAAGTGCCAAGTCATTATGAATTTCAGTTACTTCGTAACCGTAGAACATCTTATATGCTCTCCGTTGATTTTGTCGTAGCTAACCTGATGTTTGCATGATCACTGCGGTAGTAAACACCAGGATGTTTTCACAGCCAGCTCTACTGGTATGGCCTATGAACTGGCGTAGTTGATAAAGATGTCGGAAGGTATGGTGTTTGATTTCGGGGTGCATGTTCATGTAATGTACCCAACATCAGCAGAACCAACGTTCTTATTTTATGGTATTATCTTGACGAAACCGATTGTAGAAAACGTGTCACAAGCAATGCTGCGACGAGAATCGAATCCAAAACTGGTTTAGCGCTCTTCTCTTTACGCCGTGCTCCAAGCCACTGCGCCAGAAAACAGTCGTTGCAATCTACCACAAAATGGCGTTTATAAACCCACGCTTTGTCAGAAAAAAGCAAGGTTCTACTGGTGCTGGGTACATTACATAAAAATGCCTCTGGAGCCGTTCACATCGGACACTGTCACCAAACTGCTTCGTTTTCGTTTAGCTCAGTTGTTAAGGATATCGCTATCGGTGCGTGAGGTCTGGGGTTCGACTCCGAGACCGGTCAAATCGGACACAGTGTCGCCAATGGCTTGACACCGTTGCCATGTTTCTTCGGAGCTGTGTTGCCAAGGCGCTAAGCCACGGAGATGGACCCTGCCACTGGTTACAAGTTTCAATCGAATACCGCAGGTATAATGAAGATTTTTGACGAAAATTCTAGTAAGTCTTGCTGGGGCTTAGTGGGTTTGGACATAAAAAAAATGATATTGGTTTATTTTTGTTAATATTATTTTTATCAAAAACAGCTTCGAATAATCTATTGTTGATCAAAAAACTTTGAGCAAAAGATGGAACGAAAATAGCTTAGGAGCAAAAATACAGCCACAGCTACCCTGTCCACATGTCTAATTTATGTGGGCTTTAAGCCCACGTTGATGTGGGCTTGTTGCTGTGGGCTTGATGTCATCCCGGTTATCACTTTTTTAAATTATGACATCAAAAATTTAATTGTGATGCAGAAAGCCCACATAAATTGGACATGAGGACAGGGTAAGTAGTTCTCAAAACTGGACTTTTCCGCAGCATAGCTTCGACTGTCATCATCAACAACCCTGCTGACACTGCTGCTGATGACAGCTGACTCTGTGTTGTCAAAACGTTCAGTTTTACGAATTACTGTGTATTTATTTTTCCTCCTTAATGTTACTGATGATATAACTACGTAGTACTGTGATATAGCGGATTGTTTCTCCGAATGAAATCAGGTTGGATTATGTTTTCATCCGAAATTTCATCTTTTGATAAGTTTGATCTTATGTTTAACTTGACCAATGATCAACCAAACGCATAAGAACAATTTTTCAATCATAAGAAGCATTCCTTTACAACTTTGTATTTAAAATATCATTTTTCATTGTGACTCATAACGGGTTCATTAAAATTCAGACAGAGGCGGATTAACATTTTGTTTAGAGGGGAAAATTCAGAGCCAGCACAAGGAATTGGGCATCTTAACTCGTAGTAGTAACCTAATCGCTATTTTTGCGTGAGTTTAGAGGTTTGATTTCTGGGCCGGTCAAATTGAATGCAGTGTGGCCAATGGATGGCCGCTTCTGCGATCTAAAGAGTAAGCCGCGGTGATGGACCCACTACACCCTTTTGCATATAATACCGCAAGTATAATGAAGATTTGACTTTCGATAGCATTGATGTTGCTGTTATGGACGTTTGGGAGGGTTCGATCTCCCCTGTGGATCCGCCTCTTCATTCAAGTTTTTTATAAAACTTTTGGGTAATACTGTCGATTTGTTGCGCTTGTTTAATCGTAATTGCGAGACACAACAATACTACAATGTTTACAACATCTGGATTTTTACTTATTGTACATTTCGTTGATTACATCATAGTTAAACATCAAAATAAACGTGTTTATTTTAAGAACAATACCACTTCGTGACGTTTTGAATAAAATTGTTAGGATAATGAATGTTTGCACTATCTTGGCCGGGAGCCTCCATCACGGAGGACCCGAGTCCTATAGCTTTCATAGACTCATCGCCTTATCCTTAATCCGGACCTTTAGACAAACAAGCTACTTCTGAATTCTGAGCTTATTTCCAGAATTCTACTCCTCCTGGGGTCACTCTTCAATTGTCACCCTATATAATTAAATAAAATATTTATTTAGAAAAAATATCCAACACAACAAAAAACTCGAAAATGATGTATTGAAAATTAAAAAAATAAACAAAAAAACATAAAAAATTTGCAACCACTCAAAAAACACGATAAATAGGCTATAAGCTGTGATTGTCGAAAAAAAAATGAGCCAGGTCATTTCCGTTGATGAATTGAAATAATTTGGGAAGGAAATGTAAATTTTCACAACTCTTGTATTTTTTCCTTTAAGATTATTTTATTTATCATACGAAGGTATAATTTTTTTTGTCCTACTTCCAACATTTCAAAACCTTTTGCGTAATTTAAATTTTTGAGATTTCTTTAAACACTTTGAAACTAGTTAAATAATTAATTTCTAATTCAAAATATTAAGTGTATTTTACGTCAGGTTGAAATAGTAAACCGTCTCTGCTTTGATGATAATAATTTTGAAGAAAGTAAAAAAAATAGAAAGAAAAAATAGGCCTGCGCCGTTATTAAAAAAACAAAAACAACATCAACAAAGTGTTTGTTTAAGTTAAAATTGCCGCGTTTTTATAATTCGAAATTGATTTTTGAGTTCTTCGTACAATATTGTTGCCGTCGTTCGAATTCTGAATATGATAATTGTCAATTTTTTTGCTTGTGCAAAGTTGATTTAAATTCGATCGAATTCGGCGACATTCGCGCTTTTCAGAGCCGTCGCAAACGCACGTGCTGAAATGTCGCGACGCTTCTGCAAGTCGCGATTTCGCGTCCATGCAACCCTCTGTGCAAGTTACTCCGCTTATGACTTGAGAACATTTGAGTAAAAAGTTGGCCTGAGCTTTTTCACACTTCGGATCGTTTTCGCATTTGAGACGGGATTCTGTGCATCCAATTACGCCCTTTCGAGGACGAAATAACCGAGGTCGGCATTCAAGTGCTTTTGCTTGATTTCTATTGCACATCGCTTCATCCCATACAGCACTGGGATTTTGAGTATCGTTTGGTTTCGCAGCGCAGTCGCACTTGGCTAGTAGGCTGGCATAAACGGTTTCGTTAAGCATTAATAATGCATTAAGACATCGAGGCGAGCACTCCGGCCCTTCAAACGACGGATTTCTGTAAATATTTGGCCAGTATTTTCCCATCCAGTAATGGAGATCTTGCGTAGCATCTTTCCACGCTTTACGGAGCCTACTTTGAGAATGAAGTTTTCCGAGATTCGCAGACGAGCGAGTTTTATTTTTCCATTTGCGCCTTCTCTTTCTAAATCTTCTATTTCGACGAAATTTACTTTGTCGTTTCAAGTTGGGGCGTTTCGCTGAAACTCTGCGTATCCTGATTCTTGGAAAAAACAAACTGCTCTCCCACCGTAACGCAGGCCAGTCTTCAAACGGCATTTTTTGAGGTGAACAAGAAGACATAAAATTCCATAATTTCAATCTGCAATTGCTGTCCGCGAGACAAAGGCTGTAAGCGTCGGAACAATGCAATCTCCAATCCTTTCCTCCAACAAGTAAAGGAGTTAGCTGGGATATTACTCTTGCTTGGGTTGAGGAATGAAGCAAAGTCCAAAATCTCCATAACTCCGGATCAGAAAGAGATTTTCTTAAACTTCCAGTGAAATCTCTACTCGCTCCTCGAAGCCACCGCTGCCAAAATCGCGTGCTGTCTCTGTCCATCAACGAAGCAAACGGTCCTCGCCGGACCCCGAAGGCCAAGGACAATTGTTTTGCCCTGGTTTCAACTTTACCGATACTTGAAGGCAATGAAACAACATTACAAAAAAAAATAAAAATCACTGATATAAACAAATGAGAAAACATTTTAATCGCAATGAAATTACTGTCATTGATCTAAAGAAAAAGTACAGTGATAAAAAATATGCTGTCAAATTTTTTTTAAATCTCAGTTTAATGCTTGGACAGTTTGATGTCTTTCCTTGTGTCATCATCGACGCCGCAAAAACTATCAAAACTTTCTTGGAGTAAATCTTATCATTTTCTGCTCTTTTGTCATATTTATTCATGGCTCTTACTCTGAAAGAAATTAATCAAAACTGCATCGTAGAGTGACGCGCGCCGTGCTTATATATCAGCTTCTTATCGTGTGTCTCGGTACTTTCCCAAATTTCCGAAACGTCATGCGTTTTTTAAATAGCCAAATACACAGTGAACTATTTCATCATAATTCTTGTTGCACAGCTCGATTTAAAAACAAGTAAACTCGTCCCAGGGAACAACAATTGGCTAGTGACGCGACGCCTAAGAACAGGGCCAGATTAGGGGGGCTGTGGAGGTTATAGCCCCCCCCCCATCCCCCTGTGACAGAAACAGGTCGTTAAATCGTGTCCTCTGGACAAATAAGAGCTACTGCTAACGTAACGTCAAATTTGGGTATGCACAAAAACCATGACTTTCCCAGAAAAGCAGAAAAGAAAACCATGACTCGGGTTACCCCAAAGCGTTAATACAGCCCAGCTTAAGAACATCAGGGCTTGCCCTTGGCCTGGTACACTTAGAATTTATAACGCATTGTACTCAATGAGCCGGCGGTTTGCAGAGGTCTTATAAAAGTTGTGCAGAGCAAATTTTTTAGTAATTTTTTTGGGGACTAACTTCTAAGTACAGTAGTAAGTATATGAGTTAAGTTTTGTTCGTCCTTGCATACACACTTGGTGATGACAGCTGAATGTCTGGTGTCGAATCGTCCAGTTTTAAAAACTAATGCGGCTTTATTTTTTCTTCTTGGACTATTTTCGTCCCTGATCTACCGTGTTCCCAACTTCTAAACAGTAAGTCTTCTCAATATATAATGTTTTTTGAAGCGTCAGCTTTACCGGGGCCGAGTTAATTGCATCAATTTTTTCATGTTGTGAAGAATTGTACAGCTTCGACAGAGACTTCGCTTTGATCTGCAGCAATAGCCAACACGCTGAAAGTTCGAAATTATTTATTAAAAATCTGAACGCTTTCGGCCTTTCATTAGGCCCTTTTCAGAGAATTCAAAAAAGAAGCGCGTTGTAACTGGTAAAGACTAGACAAGCTAACATGCGTTTTTTTTTAATACCCTGAAAAGGGCCAAATGGAAAGCCGAAAACGTTTAGATTTTCAATAAAATGGTTCCCAATTTCAAAGTATTGACTGTTGCAGCATTGTGAAAAATTACTTCATGAAAAATCAGGAGTAATGATACAATTCTACAGATACGGACTAAACTAAACAAAGGTGCAGCTCGAGTGTTGTTCTTATTTTTGTCCCATGTGGCTACATCCTTGCAATTGTTTTCAAGATACCTGGTAGCATAGTGATTAAAATATCGCTATCAAAGAGGGAAGTCTTAGGTTCGATTCCTAGGCCGTTTAAATGGGACGCAATACCGCCCACAGTTCCCCACTGCCGCAAGTTTCTTCGGAGTTGTGTTGCCCAAACGCCAAGTCACAGAGATGGACCCCGTCGCTCGTTACGCGCTTTGGCGTAATAGCGGGAGTATCAAGGTTTGATTTGGTAGTGGTTACGCTAGCCTATTGTCACTGAATTTACTTGAACAGTTACTAAATAAAAACTGTTGCGTCAAGGTAGAAAATTTAATTTGCCTTAAAACACTAGCAAACTTTTGTTGTTCGTATGCATCGTTATTTTCTTGGCCGATTTTAAAGATAATTTGGGGTGGCCAAGATGGCGTCGCTCGCGTACTATTATGAGGTTTCTAATTTGTTTGATTGTAAACAATGAAACCCTTATGACGTCAACTGGCAATTGAGTTTGCGCAATTAGTTTCAA
The DNA here is from genome assembly GCA_964006365.1 of Trididemnum miniatum. Taxonomy (NCBI): domain Eukaryota; kingdom Metazoa; phylum Chordata; class Ascidiacea; order Aplousobranchia; family Didemnidae; genus Trididemnum; species Trididemnum miniatum. Next base: position 3,778,553 of record OZ023235.1, on the reverse strand, counting down.
CTTTAATTCTCTGCGCAATTTTTCACTCGAGAACACAGATGGTGTTTATTACCGTTGTATGAGGAAATTAACCCCCCACCAAGTTTCAATCTCGTTAAGATCTCATTCTGGGCATTAATCTTAATTTAATTTACATGTCATTTTTATAAAATAATCAACTAAGCTCTTCTGAATTTATTTTCTGTTTATGTTTGTGGTGCATAAAAGTGTTTATTATTATCGCACAATAATGCTTTATGCCGAAAAGAAAATAGATTAAAAACTAGAATTTATTTTGGTGTATTAATTGGCTTAAGGCTGACTAACAGATAGACAATGGAATTCAAATACTGTAGGTTCTGTAGCAATAATTGCAAAAACTTTGAACTTTAGGCCAGACCAGTGGTTTTTAACCGAAGGGGGGTCTATCTCAGGGGGGGTGAAGCCTGCGTAAATTTTTAAGAGAGCGTGAAGCCTATTGTCATGTGCTTTGCAACATTGCATCCTGATCGAAGGCAGGTAGTTTATACTGCCGAAACGTTGGTTTTTATCAGTGTTCTTAGTGTCAGATTGGCAAATTTAACTGTTTTTATTGACTTCGTTAATTTCGAGATTTAAATTTTACGCCTTGGTGGTCAAAGACATCACTATCGGTGCGAAAAGTCGTGGGTTCGAATACTGGGCCGGTCAAATTGAACACAGAATCGCCAACAGCTTGCCGCTGCTGCGTCGTTTCTTCGGAGCTGTATTGTCCACACTCTTAGCAGCGGCAATGGACCCCGCCTCTCAATATGCCCTTCGGCTTAATATTGCGAGTTTATGAAGATTTATTTGTTTTGAATTTTTTCGGCTGTTTTGTGCTAGTCACCGCCTAAATACCGACCTCCGAGGACTGTTTAAGGCACCGACCACTAACACTGAGATATTACTTTAGTGTGACTGATTGCAGCCTACCGTTAAACGGTAGCCGGTATGAAATTACTAAATAAAATTCAATCGAACGAAAAATCAAATCTTCTTTATACTCGTGGCATCTTTGAACACAGTAAATCAAATCACACCCAAGGTATTACCCCGAAGCAGAGCCGGCGCCACAGCAGTCGACTTAGTGGGGTCAAGCGTTTATCAGGGGGGGGGGGCCAAAGTTTGAAATTAAGCACAAAAGCCGCTGTCTTCAAAAGAGTAAGCTTGTTAATTGGGGGGGGGCCAAGCATGTTGATTGGGGGGACCAGGCCCCCCTGGCCCTCCCTTGGCGCCAGCCCTGCCCCGAAGCGTGTAACGAGTGGCGGGATCCATCTCTGCGGCTTAGTGCGTGGACATCACAGCTCCGAAGAAACATCGCAGCGGTGACGAGCCGTTGGCGACACAGTGTTTGATTTGACTGGCCCCGTAAATGAACACAGAATCTCCCAAGGCAATAGTGATGTCTTTAGCCACTGCTCTCATCAATTTACAAAAGTGGGGGTGTAAAGCGGGAAATCATTGCTCAGGGTAGTGGTGGTTCCAAAAAGATTGGAAACTGCTGGCCCTAAAGGAAACTTTCCCAATTCCGTTGGTCCAAATCTCGAGTGATTTTACGCTGGTGTTTATTATGAGTTGTTCAGGCCTACACAAACATTTTCTATTCACAAACATCAGGCGCTTGAAACACGAGTATAAATATGTTCTCAAATTGGTGTTGAAGCGCTGTGGGCCATCTGGCCACGGATCTCTGTCTTATCCTTTTAGCCTTTATTCCATACGAGCAGGGATGCAAATGTATGTTGTGCGTTGGAAGGGATGTTTTAGCAAAATTAATCGTTTTTCGATATTGGGGGGATCTAAATTGGCAATTCAAAATTGATCTATACATCGTATAAGAAATTTTCCACTTCCACGAAAAATATTGGGGGGATGCTGCCCTTGATTTTTACCCATGCATACGAGCCAGGTAATGTTTTGGGCTTGTTTTGTTGACTTTTGTCCACGTCCTTTGGATGTTGTCCCGGGGTCTCTTTGGACAGAAGCGGGCCCAGAAAATTTTTACCGGGGGAAAGAATGTAATTATCTTGCATTTTTTTGCGTTTAAAAGTGTCAAAGAACTAATGCATTACTGAAAATTTTGAAGGGGCTTGTTCCCTGTTAGTCTTTTAGTACCTCGCCAATGCTGGAAGTAGCCTATTTATTTCTGAAGAAGTCAGATAGATCCCCACCATCAGAATTTCCCAGATTTTTTTTTGATCACTAGGTTAGTAGATCTACCGGTAGTGCTTTCATTTTGAGCTTGGTTCAGTTTTGAAATATTACACGAATTTTGAGGCCAGTTGGCATTGTAGTTAAAGTTGACGTCGCTATCGACCAGGGAAGTCTGGCGTTCGATTCCCGGGCTGGTCAATTCGGATACAGTGTTGCCAACAACTCGCCCCGCTTTGATGTCTCGTCGAAGATGTTTCGTCGGAGTTGTTCTGGCGGCAAGCCTCGGAGATGGTCCTCGCCACTCTGTACACGCTTCGGCGTAATACTGCAAGTATAATGAAAATTTGACTTTTTCTTGGCATAAAATTTCGAGCAAAGATATCAACTGACGCTTCGAAAATTTGACAAAAGTAAGCACTTGTGGTCCGTGTAAAATTAACCCATAAAAGTATTTTTTTGAGAGATTTGACAAGGCAGAACTTGGGATCTATTTTTTCTGCATTGGTCACTATATTAAATCCAAGGTAATTTAAAATCTAAGTCACAAATTCTTAAAGTTTAAGCCTGAAACTATGTGGGGATCATGGTAATATTCATAATTTTATCCACCAATAATCTTGCCACCTATAACGTGAATGATGTTAGCTTGGTTGAAGATGTGTCTCCTTTTACGCAGTGCCGGTATGCCAAAATCTCGCGATATTTTATCTGTTTATTATGGCAGAGACCACCCACTGCGCCTAGTGCTCGTAAAAAAATGACATAATATATTTTTTGCGAAGATTTTTTTCTTGTTTTTTGAAATTAGTCAAAATTCCCGTTAAAGTTTGATGAAAATTCTGCTGGTTTGTATTGTTTTCTAAGTCGGTGATTTGTTTAATTTCCTGGGAATTAAAATTGATTACGAACAATTTAGCTCTAATAGAAGCCTGTAGAAGCCTATTTCACAAATAAAGAAGAAACCCTGACTTCCTTTACTGTAAGATTAGTGACCCGTTGATATTCGAGAAGTTAATCTTGCTATTTTTTTTATTTTTCGAGTCAATTTGTCGCCACTATCCGTGAACGTTGACCAATCTGTTTCATTGCGAACACAAATAGTTTGCCTGTATAAGGCGACAGGTTTAAGATTCAGATTCTGTTTTCGATATGACTTTTCCAATAATTCTTCGATTGATTCTAAATATTTTTCTTTCCTTGACATTCATTTATTTCAAACGCTGATTCACCATTTCACTTATGGTGGTCTAAAATTATTGAGATAATGTTTAATTTACCACTTATAAGAAGAGAGCAACAAACAGCTTTCACAATTTGACAATGTTGGTTTATAACGTAATTTTCTTGTATTCTACCACCAGCTTTTAATTTACCCATTTTTTTAAAAGCAAAAAGAAGAAAAAATTCAACTTTCTGTGTATTGAGCCACACGCTTTGATCCTCTGCTGCCTCTAGGGTCTTTTACTGACTCTAACAAATTTCGATAAAGGACATATCCTTACAGGCATGTCCGCATTGCGCCTGAAAAAAATGATGTCAAAGGATGACTTTTAAAACAAGAAGATTTCCTCCAGCAAAAAAGTCAAAGATTGGACTAAAGATGCGTTTGGGAGGACAGAAAACTTAGAACTAACTGAAGCACCATTGAGAAGAACAATAGAAGAAGAAAGTAGCGCAAAAAAGAAAAGAAAACTACGAAAGCTTGTAAAACTGATCTCAAATTAGAAGCAACTATAAAGTTCTGCCAATATCAAAACTCGATTGTGTGAGGAAAGAGATGGATAAAAGATACAAGCGGAAGAATCTGACGAGGACTTCTAATATTATGCTCAGTAGCGTACGCAGGTGGGCTTCCATGCGAGCGCCCCTCCTCAGGCCTTCTTCGATACATGTTAAAAGCCTGTGTCGCTCAGATACTGCTAGAAAAATCGTACCTTAATGTAGAAAATTTCCTTCACGCCATAGGCGCACGCAAGGAGGGGGGGCACGGTACCATGATCCCCCCCCTTTGGCCCTGTCATAAGGTGCTAAAACCTGACTTTCAGTCTATAATTTCACAAACTAATAATAATTGCAGCCTTTTTTCACTTATTTTAGCCTAGCTTCTGCTTTTAGACATAAGTTGCGAAAATATTTTTGCATTGTCTATAGCAGTGTGGTCCAAACCTTGGCCCGCGGGCTGCATGCGGACCGCGGGCCACTTTTGTGCGGCCCTCGAACACTTTAATCTTCGTTGCCTGTTTTGTATCTAACAAGGCTTTGAAACTTCCTCGTTCGCATCAATGACGTGATTTTTTTAAGAGGCGAGAAATTTGCAAGTTAAGAATAATAACGAGAATGTTTCATAGTACACTTGAACGCATCATCTTGAAGTAGCACATGGAGTTGGCCGAGTGGTTGGTGCATTGGGCTCCGAAACTGGCTTCGCTGGTTCGATGCTCAACTAGGTCATCTCCATGATGCATGTATTTCACTGCCACAAAAATCCTAGGCTGCAATTAAGTGGCTTGAAATAAAAAAATAAAAAATAAAAAAAGAAATGCATCTGACGTCACATTATGACATTTACTTCGTACTAATGCAAGTTATGCAACATCTCGCGTTCTGTCATATGGGCCTTTTCAAAACGATCTTCAGCGAGATGTGCAGCGTAAAAGTTACGAATCAATCAATTTGTTTGTTTATTCACCAAGTGATACAGAACGTGCAGTAACAGCAAAATTAAAACGTAATAACGCAATTTACAGTGTAGATGTGTTCACTCTAATTATGTCAGTGGTTCACTTGGCCAGGAGACAACGAATAGACCGTGCGGTCATCGAATCTACTGCCACCTGCTCAACAAAACAACATCACAAGTAATCGCTACAACTGCTAAAGAAAGAACAAACGAAAAATAAATAAAATAAAATCACCGAAGAGCCTTTGTCTGATGAACAATATTAATTCCATTGTGTATATTACTTTTGAATTTCAAGGGGATTCAAAAAAAAAAAAAAATTCTCTGAAGCTTTGAATTAAGAAGTTACTCAATACAAATAGTTTTCAAGACAAAAGATGTTTTTAATATTTGCTGATGAGAATATTTTTGAGTTGCTTAGAGAATAGGTATTTTGAATGCAACTTGACATGAAGGGGAATTTTGTTCCGAATTGTCACGACAACATAGTTTAAAGCAGATTGTCTAGACTGCGAGTGCATTCTTTGCATATAATAATTTTTATTAGCAATGGATCTTGTATTGTGATTATGTTGAGTTGCCACAGATGTGTAGTAGCTGTCAAATACACATGGCAGATTGCCATAATGAAATGAATGCATAAACTTAGCCACCTCAATTTCAAAAATATCTTTAACTTGCAGAATTTTCATGTCCTTGTACAAAGTCGACATTTTTACGCGGTCTTTTAAACATTTAAAATTGATAATTCTAAACCTCTAGAATTTAGTGAGTATTAATTACTTATTAATTATTATTATTATTATTAATTAATTACGAAATTTAGTGAGTAGCACCAACTTTCAGCATGAAATGAGTGCCCAAAAAAAAAAGTGTCCGAGGAAAACTAGAGAGTTCAATTTTAACTGGGAAGACAACCTATCTCTTTGTCATTAATAATGGTAAAACACAATATTTGGTGTGTCTTCAAGTAATATCTGTTCCCAAAGAGTCTTAATGTTCAGCGACATTACGAAACGCTACTAGAGAAAAGATGCGGTCAGTACCACGGATCTTCCAGGGAAGCAATATTGAAAAAATTAAAGAGAAACTATTTTAAGCAAACAGGTATGTTGAAAAGCTTTGCCATATGTTATTCAGTTGCACATCTAACAGCTTCTTACGACGTTGCGCTAACGCCAATTTTTAAGACTTAAACAAGCATGAAACGTAAGACATTTAGCAAGGCATATAGTGTCAATAGTAGAGTAACAATCTCTCCGCCTATGATTAAAATCTAGATTTCATCTTTGCAGCCCGCGAAGCTTTTTCAAACCTTTATGCGGCCCTTGATGCTCTTAGTCTTGGACCACACTGGTCTATAGTGACTGCATTCACTGCATGCTCTTTTTCAATAAAAGAGTGTGCTAAAATGAGTGTTTTTTATGTGAAAACCGCAAAAATTCTTTGGAATCTGGGGGCTACGCCCCCAGACCCCCGGTTGTACCCCTTTTGGCCAAACCCTGGGGGCCCCACTGCTTCGCGCCCCCCCTCACAAAATTTTTGCGTTCGCCACTGATTATGCTTGCTTGCTTAGCAGCCTATTCTGGCTGCATGTTTTCCACCGATGCTAGTCAAGAAGTTCAATTGTTATGACCCGACGTAAATGCCAATAGCTGCACTAACCAAGATTTAGTGATGCGTTCTTAATTTTTCTGCGCTCAAATCTAACGTTATCTGATGTTTGATCGACAAATAATTAATATTCTGAACTTAGCGGGATTCCCCCATCTTCGTGTAGTAGACAGATGGTCGGCAACTCATAAGCGAGTTCGTATATCGCATTGATCGCTTTCTCGTGACAGGAGGATAAATATGCAACTAAGTACAAATTTGTCGCAAGCATATTCACCCGGCAGAGGTGTACAGCAGCCGGATTAGACCGAATTTTACCGCAGCAGGATTTACTGACACCGGCCGTTAGCTCAGTTGCTAAGCGCACGCTCTCGGTGCGGTTAAGTCTGGGTTTCGATTCTTGAACCGGTCAAATCGGCACACTGTCGCCAACGGCTCGCCACCGCTGCGACGTTTCTTCGTAGCTGTGTATCCCAGGCGCTAAGCCATGCCACTCGTTGCACGCTCGGCGTAATACCACGAGTATAATGAAGATTTGCTTTTGATTCACTGAGTTTTTACATCACTAAAAAATTGTCGTGACAATGAACTGAAGTTAGGCTTATGAACGTGAGAAACACGAGTCAAAACCGAAGTTAGAGTTGTGACTTCTGGCCTTGACAGGAGCAGCCTCCAGTTGCTAGTTTATTGTTTGTGTTGTTTTGATTTTGTCGTTGGTGTTGGCAACAATGTGCCTACAGTTGACTTTACTTGCAGTTTGTTTCTCTTGCCAGAGGTGGAGTCGGAGTCTCACGAAACAAACGAGTCGGAGTCTCACGAAACATTACCACTAGACTTGTAACAAGTACCTCTGACACCGGGTCCGAGTGGCTGCGGACTTATAAATCGGAAATTTACTTCGCAGCCTTTCCGCAGTAATTGTTGGACTTTATGTTCAGGACATTTTGAAATTAATGTGAAAAGATCAGTGGAGATCATGATTCACTGCAAGATGCAACGAGTAATTCATGGGTAAGAAAAGCTGCATCAAATAAGACATAATTTTTATTTATTGGGCAAAGTTGCTAGAAAACGCAAATGCATCATTACACGATCAGGATTTAGCTGAATGATAAAGCAAATTTCTGGCACTTTTTCTCACAAGAGGCGCATAGTGGCGATTGAGTTGATGGAGCTCCCACAAGATGGCACACTGTGACTTACTATGAAGAGGTTCTTCCACTTCGGGGTCAAAATCACCTGAAAATTTAATAAAATTAAGAAAAAGCTTAATTCAAAGATATTTTTCATTATTTCGTTTAGTATCTGCTTGAATCTTTTTATTGCATGCTACCTCTTTCATAACAGGTTATATATTTTTCGTAACGGTTTGATTCACGGGCGGAGCCAATTGCATTTGACAAGTGTCGACTCAAAAAGTGCAAGCTCACTTTGCACTCTACTTCAATTATTGCCAAATTTTCAGTTTAGTAATTTAAAAACGCCACAGCCACAGATAATAAGAAAATCAAAATTTTATCAGTAAAAATTTGGTTCCAATAAATATTTTCTAGTTAAAACTAAAACCTCTGCTCTTTTACTAGCTCTGATAACGTTACGTTAAGATTAATGTGACGGTATGATGCTCTTTGTGTAGTAGTAGTATGTTTTATTCAACGACCATCCAAGTACATAAAAACAACGCACATCACAAGATACGACCAACCGTTAGAGCATGCAATATACAACCTTACAATGAATTTAAAAACTAAAAAAAGCATGGTCGCTGCACCTAAAAAGCATGGCCAACAAAATGAAATGTTGTGTGGTTTTATGGCGCTTTATAACTACTGAGGTCCTGTAGCGCCAGGACTAAGTTTTGTCAAGAATGCACTGACGTATTTTATTCTCTGTTCATTTCATCCTCCGCGCTACACTTAATTGCTGAGCGCTTAGCAAGTGTATTAGCAGATACCATTAAGTCTTTGGTGTGACCCGACGGAGAACAGAACCCACCAGCTTCCAAGGCGAACGCTCTACCACTAGGCCATGGCCAACAAACACCATTGACAAGTCATAATAGAGAAAACTATCCAGCAAAACTCACCTAGAGCTTCAGACTCTTTATCAAACAAACTTCTTGTTTTGCTGTTACTCAATAGTAGCGCTTTTGTTTGCTTTAAAACGGAAATGACATCATTTGGAGCACGAAATTGCAAAGCCATTGAAGCTAAGCGTTTTATAAATGCGCATAATGTAGTCAAAGTGATCTGAAAATAAAAATTATGTTTTAAAGACGGAAAGTAAAGGCCATAGTAACTCTTAAAATTGAACGTTACGACAACATGGATTCAGCTGATCATCCGCTGACACAAGATAATGACAGCTGAATCTATGTTGTCGGAACGTCAAGTTTCAAGAACTAATGTGGTTCTATTTTTCCTCAAGTAATTTAGGTCCCATATTCATCGTACTCTATTCCGAAAGTTATAGTTTCGTTTTGGCAAATACGAAAGTGTCTGAACCACTCGATTTAAAAAATGGTATTACCACTCAAATTGACCAGAATTTATATGTTTGAAAACTAGAATCGGAACGGATCTTTAGTCAAATTATAAAATCTTTAAAGTATGGTAGTTGTCAAAAAAACAAAAAAATTTCTCGAGTACTCCAATGTAATGGCAAGTAGTCATGCCAACACCACCGCTTTCTATACCTATTTTCCTACTGGCAAAATACCTCGGATAAAATTAGGTTATAAATTTTTTAACATCCGCGACTACGGCCGCTGAGAATATTTTTTGGTTCCCAGGGTAAAATAACTACGATTAAAAAGCAACCTCTAAAAAGAAACGTCGTTATGAGTCAATCTCACCCAGCGTGGGACCCGGGAATTTGCCTCGCTTTTCAGTACCCGCTGGTTTCTTACAATCGAAGTTACGAGTACCAGGAACTCAATACAAGTCTTACATGTTTTCTTCTCTTATCGAGCATCAAGTGCAAGCAATCAAGGAAAACCTTCAAGTTGCTGGATTTCCGGTCCCATTCTTTGAAAAGCTCGTAAGCAATGTTGTAGGTAAGTTTGTAAAAAGCAGCTGGATCGGCGCTGATCACCTCCCCTTGTCCAGAAAGTATCTGTTTTAACATCAAATCTTCATCATACTCGCACTATTACGCCGAAGCATGTAACGAGCGGCGGGATTCATCTCCACAGCATAGCGCCCGTGCAACACAGCCCTGAAGAAACATCGCAGCGGTGGTGGGCCGTTGGCGACACTGAATCCGATTTGACCGACGCGGCAATCGAACCCAAAACCTCCCGCGCCTTTAATCACCAAGTCAACCGGATGATAAATATCTGTTTAATAACACACAGAAAATGAGGATTGTTTCTAGTGAACAGAGGGCCAGGTAACAGAGCGTGTTTATTCGCCTTGAAGCAAAAGTAAAACATTTACAAACTGTTGCACCAACTGTAGAGGTTTTATTTTCGCTTTAATGCAAAAAAAGAAGACGAAGAAATATTTAGTGATCAAAGAAAGTTTTGTGGTAATTTCACAGTCTTATTAAAATGCCAGTTACTAACAACACCGAAGGCAGCGTCTACAGCACCAGCAGGCTTTTTCTTTTCAAATAGCTCTTTGTGCTTTCTAACCCCACAGTTGCATTAACTTCAGGTCTCTAACCTTATCTCCAATCTCTCCACTCCCTAACCGTGCTCTAATACCCCTAATTTTACGTTTCATGTTACTGCTGATGACGTCATATCAGCGTGACACCAAAGTTGTGTGAAAAAACAAACAAGCAGTTCGATGCAGCAGCGTTTTGATAATGGACACCGGTTTTGTGCTCTAGATTTTACTTAAACGAAAACCTGGAATAAATTTTACAAGATTTTGAAACATAAACGAGAGCTAATAGGAGTTTTCGTCAGGGTAAACGCAAAAAACACATATTTACACAAGATCATCGGCAGAAAGCCCCAAACGTGAGATATTTAAAAGTGTTTTTTTACGAGAAAACTACACTTTTTGCTGGGCTACGCCTCTCCGTAACTGAAAAAAAAATGATCGCCACTCTTTCGAAATTCCAACAAAACCCTTAAACTAGACGTAACTTCAAATTCCGCAATATATCTACATGGATCTTGAAATGCTTAATTAGAGTGTCTAAGAATAGTAAACTATACAATCATTCAAACCCAAAATCACATCAAATCGTTATTATACTCGCGTTATTACGCCGAAGCGTGTAACGAGTGGCGGGGCCCATCTCCGCGGCTTAGCGCCAGGGCTACACAGCTCTGAAGAAACGCCGCAGCGGGGGCGAGCCGTTGGCGACACTGTGTCGATTTGACCGGTCCGGGAATCGAATCCCCGACCTCCCGCACCGAGAGCGTGCGCTTAGCAACTGAGCTAACGGCCAATAACGTTCAAAATTTGTCCAAAAAATATGCAATACGCATAGGGCCGGATTGAAAAGATGAAGGCTATAGCCCCAGGGCCCACCAGGTAAATCGCCCCTTCTTAAAAAAGGTCTACCGCTAACACTAAAATCACGTCCGCAAAAAAGCGCCAGGGTTCCCGAAAGTCCCAATACGGCCGTGAGTAGTCGTTTGAAGAACCGCTGGTCATGTAGACCGAAATTCAAGAAAGCCTAGCAGAAATTTTACTTTGTGCACGCTACAAGGCAATCTCCGTCCAACATTGAAGTACTTACCATAAACACAGAATATATGGAGTGAAGATTTTCGCGCACAGTCAGCGAACCAGAAGTTACAAGTTGCTGCAGAACTTTAATGAGATCTCCGAAGAACGTGATGTTTATTAGATGCGCGTACTTCGCCAAGCCTTCCAAAACACTGGGAAGAATATTCCGACAATCAGTCGATTGCCCGTTCTGAAACAAATTATCACGTCATAAAATACGATTACACTTCAGTCGCTTGAGTAAGCACCCGCCGCGATTCCCGGCTCGTTCAAATTGGACGCAGTGTCGCAAACGACTCGCCACCACTGCGAAATGTTTCTTCGACATTGCGTTGCCCAGGCGTCAAGTCGCGGAAATGGATACCGCCGCTAGTTACACGATTAGGCGAAGTGCCACGAGTATAATGAAGATGCAATTTCTGACTTGTTTGTTTGAGTAATAAATTGCAACTATTCCAAAAGTATAAGTCAATTCACAAAATTTTAAATTTCACCATCCAGAAAAACTCTTCGTCTGAAAATCAAATCTTCGTTATACTAGCGCTATTATTACATCCAAACTCAAAACAAGCGGCAGGGCCCATCTCCGCGACTTGGCGCCTGAGCACAGCAGCTTTGAAGAAACATCGCTGCGGTGAAGAGCCGTTGGTGACACTTGTGTCCGCTTTGACCGGCCTGGGAATTGAACACATAACCTTCGGCGCCTAGAGCGATGTCTATAGCCGCTACACCAACTGGCAACTTAAAATTTCAAAATTTGGAAAATCCGTAGAGAAAGAATTTAAACACCTTCGTTACACGCCAAGAAAAGCAAAAGTAAATATTGTCGCAGTGGTTTTTGACTTTTCTGGTGGATCGAAACTCCAATGAAACAATCCAGAGCCTCGAGGAACCCTGTGCATTAACTTAACTTAGTACTTAACTTGAACCCATCCCAAAAATGTAACTTACGGAACCCCTGGACAGTACTGACAGAATCCTAGGGTTCCACGTAACCCAAGTTGAAAACCGCTGTAATGTCACGTACCAACGAAAATACTTTCAATACGAGATGGACAGATCAAAAAAGCAGCAGTAAAGTTTGAAAACACAACGAAGAAAATCTTATTTTTCTATACTTTTATTACCAGAAATCACAACTAACCTAATTCCTGTGGCAAGACCGTAGCTAAAAACGTGAATTTTTATGTTCAAGAAAGCAGTTGGCCACTTTAAATTGGTTTAAAGATATTTCTCTAAAATTTTGTTAGATCGATCCAATTCTAAAATCAACAATCGGAGAATTCCGATCTAATTAGGCAAATCTGAAGCGAGTCTGGACTCGCCTACGTACAGCGCCTCCGTCGCTTTCTCGTGACAAGAGGACAAAAATGAAGGAATCAATGAAACATACAATAACCAAAATTTCACCAGTATGCTTCAAAAATATGATTTTCACTACCTTGTGCTTCAAAATTCGAAAATATATGAGAAAAATTTGTTGAATGATCTCGGTATGATTTTTAATTCTTTCGTCATAATCCTCCGTGGCGGCAACTTCTTTCAATTCATTATTCAAATTTTTTTCTCTCTTCATCTGTCTTCGTTGACTTTTTGACATCTTTTTTATTTCCTCTCCTTTCTTTTTTCTTTCCTGTTTATTTCTGCCAGCCACCATTGAGTAGTCGACAACCTTAATTCTAAAAATACAAATCAAACCTTCGTTATATTCACTGTATTACCCCGAAGAGTTGAACAAGTGGCGGGTTCATCTCCGCAGCTTAGCAATACAGTTCCGAAGAAACGTCGCAGCGGTGGCGAACCATTGATGAAACTGTGTCTGATTTGACCGGCCTAGGAAACAAAGCTGCGACCTCCGGCATCGATAACGATTCGCTTAACAAATTAGCTAACGGCCCGGTAGCATATATTCCTAAAGATTAAATATCAATTACTTCAACTCACCGTAAACTCAGCAGAGTGTTCATAAATTCTGGTTTTAGCTTTCTCGGCCCTTGCTTCTTGGCTAATTGAGCCATTGTTTTCACCAAGTTTAGAGTTGCAGTGCCTTTCTTATCGGTGCTAAACAAGGTACTTATTGCATCACAACACAATTGCCGTACTGCTGGGTCTTTGTCGTTGTTAGCAATCGGTACAAAAGTAACGATTAGGTTTGAGTGGAAATTGAAATGAGGCGTCGATATCAACAAATCAGCCAGTGTCCGAATGGCTATCTCACCAAGACTGTAATGACCTTCAGGAGATATAATGAGAGTATTGCCTGCAATAAAGTAAAATATATTTACAATTAAAGACAGGCTTTTTGGACCAGGGACATTTCAGCATTAACAAGGAGTAAAAAAAAAAATTAATAGAAAACTTAAGCAGATATTCCTACTTGTTTTGGTAGTAGTGTTTTTTATTCTCACACGGTCAACACGATAAATACGAAAAGAAGTAAAGATAACAACGGTACAAAATAAGGGAAGAGGGAACAAAACGATTAACGTTATAACATGCTGGTGGCAGGAGTTGAAAAACAAGAGTAGGGATGGTTGCAAAACCCAAAAGAATTTACAGTTAGCAGCAAGTTCAAAATAAATAACATTTGCCTTGATCCAGTCAAAGAATGAACATGTAATCGACAAAAATGGTCAATAAGCAAAAAAAACATCAGAGAATGTAATGTTTTAAATCCATTTAACTTGCCTGGCGATATCCTTCTTTTTACCATTTTCTCCAAGTTTTTTAAGAACATCTGATATTGCATTATTAATGTTTCTTCAAAATTATAACGAGCCTTTACGTCTTTGCTTAATTTGACAGCCTTTTCTTTGTCAGTTCTTTCTCGTATTCGATAACCTGCAAAAATTAAATGCAGTTTAGTAACAAAAATACCTGTTTTACAACTTGATTTAAAACTTACACGTGGACTGTGCTAAAAGTCAGATAACAGCAACGACAAATTTGAGTCTTAGTCATCAAGACACAAGATATTAAAAACATTATTTAAAAACCTTTTATACTCAAGTAGTAGCTAAAGACATTGTTATCAGTGCGGGAGGCCATAGGTTAAATAACCGCCCAGTCAAATAAGTTGTGACCTTTAACAAGCCTACGAATTCAAACTCACTCAACTCAGTATTTTTTGCAAAACTCGAACTTGAGCTCGATTTTGAAAAATGTTGATTGAGTTTTCGACCAATTTCAGACTTGGCAAAAATTACTCGGACTCAGCATAAACTTGGTAAAATTACTGAACTCGCAAAGTCAAAATGAAGACCTCAAAGCTGGTTTGCAAATTGTAAACAGAGTGAACTTAAAGTCGATTAAAAGTGCTTGCTAGTTTGCAGCCCAAATCTGTAAGCAATCCACAAATATCAAGATACTGGCAAAAAATAACAAAAATAATGAGAGCTCTGTTTATACAACAAAAATACTAAACAAGTGGTACCAGCAAATTACCTGGAATTATATCAACAAACAAGCAGCCTAATGAAGCAGTGACCAGCTTTCGAATAGTTACCACGCATTCTGGATGCTCTTTTGTTTCTAATTCTGATTGAAGACTTTTCAGCATTCCGATATTTCCTTCCGGATTGGTTAAAACACTAGAAACAACATTTGCAATTACGTCTTTCTTCTGGTTAATTATTGCATCTCTTTTTCTCATAAGTGCTTTGGCAGATTTTGGAATCGCTACAGGTTGAGCAATGTTCTTGCTTTCTTTTTCTTGTGCAGGACTCTCAGTTTGGGGGTCAGGATCTTCAACCACTTCTTTGTATTGTTTGTGAATTATTTTTCCAGATGAATCTTTTATAGGCAATAGATTTCGAACTTTGATTTTCTTTTCACTTTTGTTCCTAATTCTGTTTAAACGAGGTTGTTTTTCATATTCCAATTCTTGGTCGTTTCTGACCTTCAATTTTCGTTTTCTTCCTTGAGTCATTTTTTGCAAGTTTTGTTCTTTGGCAACAACAATAATTCTGCCAATTTCAGTAATAACATAAGCTTGCTGAATTAATTATTTACATAAACAATACTAATTTACAGAAGTCAACCAGACAGCTAAACAAATTTTGTTAACACAATTCAACACACAATGCCAAAGCCTTTGCCTATAGCAGACCAGTACCATGGACCAAGCAGAGCAATGTTTCATATTGATAGTTAACATTCGGTTCTTATGCTATGACGTAACCAGGCCCATTGCAACCAGTTATATATAGTCTGTAGCAGTGTAGTGAAGGACGACCCTCCACTTTCCCCCGACCATATATCAGCATTCATGGGCAAAAGCACACCAATAGCCAAAACTGTAATATATATATACTGGTATCACAAGTTATCTATTATTACTAACAGTGGAACCACTCTCTGTGCTCAGTTTCTGGAACGAAAATTAGAGCATCTATTCATATCGTGTTACACATTAGTCTATTTCTTTATAACCAATCAGCGATCAACTTTGCGGTTGTGACGAAAAAATAATGGCGAGCAATTTTATTATTTATATACAAAACTATGAACTGCTCGTCACTTTTTTCATATCTTCCACATAGTCTGGAAGTTGAACAATCTGCGATGGCTCCTTGCAGATTTAAAAAACACAAAATAAAAACAGCAAATTTTAAAAACGACAACGAGTCCTACTAAACACCGCAAAGGACGACAAAGAACCTCAAATTGATGTACTAAACACTGCAAAGTACAACAAAGGACCCTAATCCTTTGCTGTTCTTTGCGGCGTTTAGTACATCAATTTAAGGTCCTTTGTCGTTTTTTGCGATGTTCAGTAGGACCAAACGACAACAGCGTAGTTGAACTTCCTCAAAAAGCAAAATTCTATCCGCATTTTTGGGGAATATGTCAAAATGCT
This sequence comes from Trididemnum miniatum, assembly GCA_964006365.1. Lineage (NCBI taxonomy): Eukaryota > Metazoa > Chordata > Ascidiacea > Aplousobranchia > Didemnidae > Trididemnum > Trididemnum miniatum. The sequence goes on along the minus strand of OZ023235.1, from coordinate 3,762,559 downwards.
TTTCTGATGATTGGGCCCACTGTAAGAATTATAAGCACACTGTCTGACTGTGCTGGTATTCATCAGTTTATATTCAGTCCTTGATCAGTGATGATAGGAGATATTCACACTGACAACCAGTTTAAATACTGAATAGACTACCTCTACAGTCGAATATCAAACAGAAATGCTAGTTCCAGGGGCCAAGACTACTAGTAGGCGTACCATAATAAATCAAGTCAAATGTCACCTCTAACAAATCAGAGCGCTCCGATAAGTCACAACACAATACGATACCGGTATATTAGAACAAAGCTGAGAACAGTGGCGCATCTGGAGGGGGGGATTTGAGGGGTCAAAAAAACTTTTTCAAACCAAACTTTTGTTTTAAAGTGAGTGTCCAAACTGTGCAAGTGCAGTACGTGCTGTTATTTCAAAACAGCTGTGACAAAATTTGCCACATATCATGCTACAGCCAAATCGGCTGATTGGTGTAGTGATAAGAGACATTATTATCCATGTGGGCAGGGTTGGATCCAGGAGGGATGTGGGGAAGCATCCTCCCCACCAGCCATTTTCAAACATGTTTTTGATGAATACAGTTTTACCGTAATTTTAATCCTTTTCGATAACAATAAGCCTTACGCTCTAAGCACGCATACCCGTAATCAAAAGTGCATTATATTGGGTGAAACACTCAGATTTAGGGCACGGAGTCGGGGGGGTTGGGGGGTTGCAGTTAGGGAGTGGAGTCGGGGGGGTTGGAGTTGGGGGTTGGAGTCGGAGAGGTTTTGGTCGGGGGGGGTTGGAGTCGTGTCGGGGGGGTTGGAGTTGGGGGTTGGAGTCGGGGGGGTTGGAATCGAGGGGTTGAGGTCGGGGGGTTTGGAGTCGAGGGTTGGGGTCGGGGGGTTGTAGTTGGTTTGAAATTACCTTAAAAGTCTTGTAGTTGATTTACAAGTACCTTGTAGTTTCTTGTGCTGTTTTCAACTACCTTGTAGTTAGTTTAAAAGCACCTTGTAGTTCCTTGTGCTGTTTTCAACTACCTTGTAGTAGGCTTAGAAGTACCTTGTAGTTCCTTGAAAGGTATTCAGCTACTTTGTGCTTGGTTTAAAAGTACCTTGTAGCTTCTGCTCTGCTCTTCTGTAGTTCCTTGTGCTGTTTTCAACTACCTTGTAGTTGGTTTAAACGTACCTTGTAGTTCCTTGTGGTGTTTTCAACTACCTTGTAATAGCTATAAAAGTACCTTGTAGTTCCTTGTACTGTTTTCAACTATCTTGTAGTTGGTTTAAAAGTACCTTGTAGTGTTTTCAGCTACTTTGTACTTGGTTTAAAAGTACCTTGTAGTTCCTTGTGCTGTTTTCAACTACCTTGTAGTAGCTATAAAAGTACCTTGTAGTTCCTAGTGGTGTTTTTAAGCATTTTGTAGGTTTAAAAGTACCTTGTGGTTCCTTGTAGTGTTTTCAGCTACTTTGTACTTGGTTGAAAAGTACCTTGTGCTGTTTTCAACTACCTTGTAGTAGCTATAAAAGTACCTTGTAGTTCCTTGTAGTGTTTTCAAGCATTTTGAAGGTTTAAAAGTACCTTGTAGTTCCTTGCGGTGTTTAGTAGGACCCGGTTACCCCCGATATTGAGCTGTGTGTTTGAGAAAGCAGAAAATGGAGGATACCAGTCCTGTTAGTCTGTACCTGTGTACTGTGGATCTTCTATTCCAGAGTTTTCGTAAGATTTAACTTGATCTTCCAAAATTGCTTACCGATAAGGTTTCCTCAAGTTAAATCTTACAAAAACACTGGAATAGAAGATCTACAGCACAGACTAACAAGACTGGTATCCTCCATTTTCTGCTTTCTCAAACACACAGCTCAATATTGGGGGTAACCTGGTAACATCTAGTATCAGCCCCCAGGTCTGGTTAGAATTAGGTTCGGTTAATTGGTCCATAATCTTAATCCGTCCATTCGCAGTCTCCCTTCAAGATGCTTTTAACCCTCGCTTTATTATTGTATTTTATTTTGTTGAACTCGAAATCAAGATTTCTGTGTCTGTGTGGTTAGGGTTCAGTTCAGTTACAACCCTTAACTAACCTAACCCTAATCGAACCTGGGGGGGCTGATACTTGATGTTACCCCAATATCAGTACTGGTACTCTTTAGTTTTCACATTCCTCTCATCTACCAGTACTGGTATAACACACACAGTAAGTTACCATGCACTGCTAACAGCTTAATCTGAAACTGCCTATTAAAAGAGCCCCAATTTTGTAACGAGCAGCATCGCCGTTTTCATTTCTCATCCTGACTCAAGACTTTACTGAAGAAGAGTGCACTTGGTAGACTGGCAGCAGTAGTTCATTCACATAGTGTAGTACCGTAACTTACCGTACCACGGGAATCCTGCTGCGTCGGTAACTTTCCTACCCCACACATGTCTATTTTACCGAAAATTTTTTCTTGAAAACTTTCGAACTCCAAAGCTCGACACAGGGACGTAGGCTAGCCAGAGAAAAATTGAGAAGGGGGTGAGTCCAATTCAGAGAATGAGAAACCCCGTTTTTATTCGCCCTTTGCGACCGACCTCTTAAGTCTTCATGCGTCAAAACAACCCTGGCAACGTCACTGGTTTAATAAAATCTTCACCTCAAAAGTGAAGTGCATGCATCATGGAGAAGACCTTCAAAGCGCTACGTAGGGTTTACGTGAAAACAATTTAGGGTACATCCGTGAAAGTGGACTCCTGACAAAAGAATTTGCACTAGGGACTTAAAATGGCCAAGTTTCTAATACTCATTCAAGTCGGATGGTACTCTCACACTAAAGCTGAGATTCACTGCTTAGCGCTCAGCACTAAACGGACAAATGACTATGAACAAGCCAGGAAAAGATCCGTACCAAATAGGCCCATCGAGACTCGACACCAACGAAAGATGGGTAACGGTAGCCATCTCAACTTTTAAGCAAGCTTTTTATCACCCACATCGCTTTCCCCCGCAAAAAATAATCAAACCTAGGCTATTGCAAACACAATAATTGGGCATTAGCAAACAGTTAATAGTTTTATTGAAACAACAAATAATTAAATAGTGAAAACAATTTATTTCATTGCGCGACGCGTGCGTTTGTTCCAAGCAAAGTTTATGGCGTACGATTTCGGCTGCATCTTCTTTTCTTTCGCTTCATCAACGAAACAACTCCATCCTTGGCGTTCAACAAATGCAATTGCGTCTTCTTTCGTCTTGAACGTCATTGCCATCGATATGTTGGACAAGGGATCAGCACTGCAAAAAGTGATTAGAACTTAAGAATTTCCGGTACATTTGTTCAGGGTTGGGAAAAATCGATTGTAATCAATATTTGACTGCGACATTCTTTACCATTTGTTCATCGAATGCACTGGAGCCTCTACTTTTTTTAATGACTATCCAATATGCCTTGTCTTAGCTTTTTTTTTTTTTTTTCGGCGCAATTTGATATTCCATAATCGATTCCTTTTGTCCAGACCTTACTTTATCTCACTTTAGTAAATCTAAAGTAATCGTCGGTATGTCATTAGAACAGCGATTTTTTATGACCTATAAAATCGAAAAATATGACTTTATTTTTAGAACAGCAAATTTATGCTGTTTTCCGTAATTAACACCTCATATATAAGTCTGAACATGCATTTTGAGCAAGAACTTACTTAAAAGAACGAAGATCTCACTTGAAAATCAGTTAAAAAAATTCAAATGCGCATCTTACAACAAGTAAGATATTCAACCGTTGAGTACAATTTTATAATAGAATGCGACGTGTGCATCGGTAAAATTTCGGTTTTCATGAATCACGGGTTTCAAACATCGAAGATAACCGTTCTACAGAGGCTGATGTAGGCTGGTATGTTAACAACTGGGCATACAACGCAGGAGAAATACCTGGTCTACTCGTCTCCACAATGGTTTTTGCATAACTTTTTTATACAAAAAGTCATATTTTCTGACCTAATAAAGAAAATATGACCTTTTATGACTGTATAACTCCTTAAACAGACTTCGTATCAGCGTATTTTTTTCGCGATTATCGGTTTCATAAGTTTTTGCGCCACCAAAAAAAAAATATAACTTTAATGACTTTTATCCCCCTAATCATTAGCCAGTTAAATAAGTCAAAAGAACGATCGTTCGTATGCGAAGCGCTTCCGGCGCCCGGGCGAAATTTGTTTCAACTTTCTGATTGATAAATAAATCATTGATTGTTGCAAGATATTAAGTTTGTGGTAGGCCTACGTAAGATGCTGGTTGCCACAGTACTTCCCTTGCAGTGAGTTACGATGGCTTCGCAAGGAAGTGAAAAATTCCAAGGCAAGGCAGAGTTGTCTGTTGCTGGAATGAATGATACATTGCAAGCCATCAGAGAACTCAGCTCGAGAAAGCCAGTGTGTGATTGCAGATCCATGGGTCAGAAGAAGATTGCGTGTCCGTGCGTCGGGTTGTCACCAATGTTGAATAAGTCAGAAGAACAATCGTTCGTATGTGAAGCGCTTCTGGCGCCCGAGCGAAATTTATTCAATATTCCGATTGATATATAAGTCATTCATTGTTGCAAGATTTTAAGTTTGTGGTACGTGAGATGATGGTTGTCACAAGCCTAACTTGTTTTTGCTGATAATTTTTTTTAAGCCATAAAAAACAAAAAAAATTTAATAGCCAAGTTGCTTCGCATCAATAATGTCGTATGTCCGTAGTTTGTCTGTAAGTTACCGCATGAATGTGAGGACATTACAAAAAATGCTTGTAGTAGCCCTACACCGCTAAACGCTCAGTGTGATATCGATTACAATATTATTCTTTATTCTTTCTTTTCTAAACTACCATCGAAATCGATTATTTCTTCACTTTTTTGCGTATCGATTCCCAACCCTGCATTTGTCCATACCAGTGTTTCTTTAACATTTTGGGGGCTACGACCTCTCAATCATTCGAACAAAAGCTTGAAACTTTAAGAAACACGTTGTAAAGGCTATTATCAAGTAGACATCAATCAGTAGTTATTTTTATGCATCTGGTTTACGGACCCCGCATTAAAATAGTATAACTTAGAGAAGGACGAAACCCGACATTTGGGCGCAGAGAAATTTGGACGTGAGGACATTTAGGCGCAGAGTAATTTGGGCGCAAGGACATTTGAACGCGAAATACGTTCGCGTGCAAACGCATTTTTTATCAACTTTTTGTTAGTTTTTTTGAATTAATGTCAATTATTTTCCGTTTCCAACGATCCAATAGGCCTACATTAAGATATGTTAATTAACGGTAACGTATATCGAAAAAGATAAAGCAGCGTAAAGGTCAAGTTAGCGATAAATAAGGACTCATTTTTACGATCAATTGTCTAGCAGCCAGAGAGTGAATAGCAGTTTTAGATTTAAAAGGATACTGTCCACGAAATATGGGACAGTGAAATATATAATAATAAGAAGCTTAACGCTGTTATGATTTGTAAATCTTTGAAATGGATTCATGTTTGACAGAGTAAAATAAATTATGAGTAAGCTGTTATTTACACACAAAAAATATGATCCATTTCATTCGTACTTTAGATTGATCAAGAACCTCTTTCTGTCAATTGGAATTGCATGCCCACCTTGACAGGTCAAAAGTAGCGCAATCGCTTTCGCAGAGTTCGAGAACCATTGTTATTGAGAGGCCACCCGTCGAGATTAAAGATTAAACGGGCACTCGCAGCAAGATGTTGAATTCTAGGCTCCACAATCAATGAAAAAAAACAAAAGACCTAAAAGTAAGAACATTTTTGTTGCAATGTTCTCGAACGACGGAAACGCTTGAGAATAAGACAACTGCAACGACACCGAAATGAGTGATTAATACGTAGCAAATTTTTAATAAAAACGTAAGAGAAGTAGTCGTTTAAAAAAATAACATGATTTTGAAAGAGGTATAGCTATAAGCCAATAGGCTACTTGATCATCCTAATATACGAATGAAATGGATCATAGTTTTCGTATGTACATAACAGCTTACTCCCTGATTTATTTTATTCTATTAAACATGAATCCATTTCAAAGTATTTACAAATCACAACTGCGTTAAGCAACTTAGTTTGTTTTTTATTTTGCTGTCCTATATTGCGTGGACAGTATCCTTTTAAATCTAAAACTTTTAATCACTCTCTCTGGCTGCTAGACAATTGATCGTAAAAATGAGTCCTTATTTATCGCTAACTTGACCTTTACGCTGCTTTATCTTTTTCAATATACGTTACCGTTAATTAACATATCTTAATTTATTCTTTAAGATCGTTGCAAACAGAAAATAATTGTCATTAATTCAAAAAAACTAACAAAGTTGAGAAAAAACGCGTTTGCACGCGGACGTATTTCGCGCCCAAATGTCAGGGACCCATAGAAGTGCTCGCTGCATTTCCTAATGATAAAACAGCGAAATCAAAATTTAACAGTGGAGCAGTGAGACTGCCAAGAGAGCTCTCGACGTTAGCACTGACAGAAAATATGTGCACCAAATAATCTATTTCAGCCGTGAATCGAATTCTTGTCGCAAGATCTTTTAACTGCACAACTGTTCCTTCCAAGATTCCAGCAAGTGCGAATTTGCCCAACTTTAAAACTTGCCCAAGTTCTTCAAGATTCAACAAAAGTTTAATTCAAGTTTTCGCCTTAAACTGTGTTTCCAAACCATGATACTTTCATTTTATGAATAAATATAAGAACTTCGATTGATATTTGGCCAAAATCAACATTTCAGCTGGCACTGTTAAGAAGTTTGCCTAAAATTCCTAATTTTTTTCACCTTAAAGGGAACAGTGCCTGCGAGGTAATTTTTCACCAAACTCACTATCGTTAACGGACGAGTCCGTTTCGTCAAATGCATAACTTTTCCTTTTTAGTAGGAAAGGGCAATCCCACGCTCAAAAAAGATTAAAGTGACGAAGAAGCTGCGCAATGACAATCGCGTGCATTAAAGATCTACTGAACAAGGATTCCAGGTTTTTTCTTCTGTACTTGAACATTGACACCAACACACCATATTTTAGATCACAGAAACAGATTCAAAAGATACTGCAATCACGTCTGCTGGCAAAGATTTTTCTATCCAAGGCGTCTGACGGTTACGGTAATCAAAGTATTGTGCTATTCATGCGACTGATGCTGCACAGTAGGATCAGGATAAAAAAAGAATTTTGACACAACAAATTTTCGGAAAAAGTGACATTTTTACCGTAACTCTACCAGTTTAAACCATCTAATTTCTCAAAACTTGCGATACGGGCAAACACAGAGCTTTCACATTCCAAAAGCTTTTGTTTAACGTTATTTCGTTATATTGGAACCCTACTTTTCTTCAATGAATTTTCACCGTAAAAAATTTCTAGCTCTTCATCCTGCCAACTAGTTTGACAAGTGTTGTATTATACTCTTCAAGAACATGAAATATCTCTTTCCAGCTATCTTTAAGGTATGCACCACCGCTAACTATTTAAATTTAGGATGATCCAAACGCAAGACTTACCTGGAACCCCATCCCATAGTAGGATTTTCCCATCTTTCTCTGTTATCAAATTCAATCTTCCACAACTTGGTGTTAACATTGCCAGATTGCATCGCATTTTTAGTAGGTCGAAAAATCCTGACTCGTCTACTGACAACATGCTCTTCAGGAACTCCAGTCAACACAGCAGCATCCTGCAAAATGTGAAAAGAATTATTGACTGGCGGTACAAAACTTAAGAATAGCTTTGAAAAAAGCTATATACCTCAAACAGCTTTTTTCAAAGCTACATAAAAGAGTTGTGATTGAACGTTTCTTGGAGACTAAAACGAAAACAGCTTTTTCGAAGCTACTCTCACGTCAAAAGAATTATTAATAAATAACCACAGTGGCCTAGCAGGAGGGGTCCCCAGGGCATTGTCCCTTTTTTTTTGACAAAGCCCGAAGCAAAGTGTGCTTAAAACATTGCACAGCACAAAAACATAGAACAGCTCAGATGGTCAGGCGGTAAAAGCGTCTGCCACTGGAGCTGCAGACTCAGGTTTGCTTACGTGTGGGGTCAAACCAATCACTCAAAAATTGGTATTTACAGCTTCCCTGCTTGATCAAAGGAACATTGTGAAGAACAAGCCGGCAAGTTTACTTGTGCCGTTGGAAAAAGCACTTAGCGGGATTCCCTTATCTTAGTGTGGTAGACAGGTAGCTGGTAACTTTTAAGCGAGCTCGTTACTGCGTTTTCATTGCTTTCTCGTGATAGGAGGATAAATATGCAACTAATATACGAGAAAAATCCCGCAACCTTTGTTATCTTTACATTATCGAAATTTGTTTAACTTCTTAAGCTTTTAACTGGCTATGATGGTGATTGCTACATTTATCAGTAAAAAAACTTCAAGTAGAAGGGATAAAGAAGGTAACTATACTCTATTTGTTTAACTTCTGCGTAAACATTTAAAAATATAGGGTTGTACGAGTATACAGTACATGCTTTTACTCTTTCTCCCACTTTCCTTTGTAATTTCAGCGCGGAGCAAGCAAGATTTTGGCAAAAGATTTACATAAATATAACAAAATATTCTTATTGAGAAAATGAGATTCAATAAAACTGTTAAGTAATCAAAGCGCTAAACCATGGAGATAGACCTTGCCACTCTTACACGCTTCGGCGTCATGCCGCGAAAATAGCCTACTAAAGATCTGATTTATTTTTTGATGCAAGACATGCATTTAGCAAAGTCAGAAGACCATAATGCTGAAAAATAATAACATTAATCTACTGTTTTCTTAAAAATAATAACATTAACCTATTTAACAGTTAATAACAGTTATCCCATAAGATTTTAGCAAGTGCAAATTTGCCTAAATTTAGTCATAGTAAAAATTTGCTCAAAATTTTCAAAAGTTTTAGAAAAATAAATCCCAGCTTTTGCCTTAAACGTCAATTTTTAAACTATTATAATAACGTCATCTTACACCTAAATATTCAACATTTAGATTTAAATTTGGCTAAAAATCATTACTTCAATTAGCACTCTCAACAAAAACATGAGCAAAATTTTCCAAAATTTCTCACTTTCAAATTTTGCAAATCAAGTCAAGAATATTTGATAATCAGAAGCAAAAGTATTGAAATAAACCAACAATCAAGTGGGAATTTGCCTAAATTCAAATCTTAACAAAAATATTTGTCCATAGTTTTTCAAGTTTCAACGAAAGCTTGATTCAAATTTCTGCTCTAAATTTGAGTTTTCTGAATGCAATATCGGTAGTTTCCATTGTGCAAAACAACATTGAACACTTTCATGAAAATTAAGCAAAAAATCATTATTTCAATTGGCAACCTCAAAAAAAAATTGCTTTAAACTTAGCACTTTTTTCAAATTCTGCATCTCAGAAGGAACAGTGCTTAAGAAATTGTAACCAACTATCAAAGCATTAAATACATTTTCACTTGGTGCGTCTTGAATTTGAACAGCCGTAGAAGTTCCATCAAACTTTTGATCATAATGATCTTTTCGAGCAAGCTCTTGTGATTTTTGTTGGCGTTTATGAATAGTTGCCGCTATGGTACCAGGTGTATGAGGAGATCCATAACCAGCAGCTTTAACTCCAGTCGTGGAAAAGTACCTGCAAGTGTAGAGTTCAACAATCAATGCTCAATAATTTTTTGCTTTTTGTTGCATATCGATCCACCTATCACGAGAAAGTGATTAAAGCACTACAACAAGCTTGCTCAGGAATTACCAGCCACCTGTAACCCATTTTAAAATGGGAGAATCTTATTAAGTGCCTTTTTCAATAACAAGTAAACTTGCCAGCTTCTTTTTTCCACACTGTCCCTTTAATGCTGAGTATCAAGCAGGGAAGCTGTGATTTTAAAGTCATTGGTTTGACCCCGCTCAGAATCAAACTTGAGTCTACAGCCCCAGAGACGGACACCCTCACCACTTGGCGATCTGTAACAATGGCTTAAAAGAAACTAAAAGAGTCATGGTACCCAACTTTAGAAATGGAAGCACAGCAACGAAAACGTATATATATACACAATTTTTATAAAAGAAGTAGTGGCAGCTTACATGTGAATTGCAAATGCAATAACCAAACAAAAATATTTGAATACTGCTATCATAGTAAGGCATAAGACAACTTGCACATAAATCCTTTATTAAGTATCAAAAAAAATTTTTTTTGCATATTTATCCTCCCATCACGAGAAAGCAATCAATGCATTATACAAGCTCGCTTCTAAGGAGATGACTGCAGAATGAGTTTACACAGATTGTTAAAACTGTAAACCTACCAAAAGCAACATTCACTTTTTAGATAAATGATAATATGATTTGAGAAAATGAACAGAAGAGCAGAAGAGAGAATTTTTTCAGTAGACTTCACTAAGCAGCAGATTAAAAAAAAATTGAATGTTCATTACACTTGCAGTATCACGCCAAAGCATGTAACAAGTAGCAATGCCAATCTCCAGAGGTGGTATAAGCAACACAGCTTCAAACAAACATCGCAGCAGTGGCGAGCTGTTAGTGACACTGTGTCCACTTTGACTGGCCTGGAGATCAAACCCAAAACCTTATTTACCGACAGCAATGTCTTGAATCACTATGCCAATTAGTCACTCCTAAAACATCAGTATGGTATGGCACATACAGATAAAGATACTATCTGTACAGTGTACAAGAAGACTGACAGAGGTAGCAATACCGGTACACTGGTACCGTACCGGTACATTGACTGTTAGCTTGACTTACCGTTGAGCAATTGATGCAGTAAAACGCAAGGCTCTTGGAGAGAAGTGAGCCATCTTGTCAGATTGTATCAAAATTTATCTAATGTGGATGTTAATTGCTAAACACAGAACATCAGCCTACTCAAACTAAGAGAGTGCAGAGTAACAGACCAGCAATTAAGAAGTAAGCCTAGGCTTGTATCAGCAAGTTAAAACATGTAAAACAGGCCTACAAACAATAAAAAATTATAGACTAGGCTCCTATATCTGTCAATACCAGTATATTGATAACGTAACTATGTAGCTAGCACTGTAGTACCAATACAGCACACTGTACAATACGCTGTATGGGAAAGTAGGTTTTCAGGCCTATGGTAACTAGAGCTGTAGAGTACACTATATATATGACATTGCACAGTGGCAGTCAGAGATGGGCACGATAAACCTTTCTATACCGGTACTAAAGCAATAACAATAGTCGATATCAATAAATCTCAATTCTTTAAAGCTATGTCAGTAATTGATAAATTATCGCCAAAAATTTTTTTCGATAAATGCTGCAATAAATTTTCGATATGTTTGACGAAGTTTTTGTTTATTTTTGTAAGTCAAATTGCAAAATTTCTTCTATATTTTTCAAGAAAACAGCAGTTCACAGACTCTGCCGTAGCATTAAATTTAACAAACAGAGATTTTTACAAAACTTTTTGGACATCGTGTATTTTTTTCATAGCACCATCTCGCTGACTTTGAACACTGTGAGCATAAAGAATCGTTTATTGCAACAATTTATCAACGATAACAAAATATACCGGTATCCAGTATGGTTGCCAGTGAATTCGCCACATGATAGCATAACTTCGCCACACTTTCATACATAAAAAATTTACATTGCCTACCGGTACACCAAAACAAGACTTTAAATTCCCGATTGTCATAAAAAATTAATTGGGCTTTTCCAGTTAAATTTATTAAGGTAACAAAGTCACATGGTAACTTCGCCACATAATCGAAACTTTGGGGGAAGATGTGGGGAGAGGTGTGGAAGAGCGCTTGGGGTGTAGGGGGAGGTGAGGGGAGCTGTGGGAAGAGGTATGGGGGGAGGTGTAGGGAAGTGTGTTGGGAGGTAAGGAAAGATGTGTGGGGAGTGGAGAAGTGTGCTAGAGTGTATGGGGTAAGTGGGGAAGTGTGTTGGGGAGTGGGGAAAGCATGTGGGGAGAGGAATGGGGGAGGTGTAGGGAAGTGTGGTAGGGTGTGGGGCCCCAACACACATCCTACCAAATTTCCCCACATCTCCTCCCTGTCCTCATTCCCCTCACCTTTCCCTACATCTCCCCCACACCCCAACACACTTTTCTACACCTCCTCTCATACCTCAGTACTTCTTCCCATATCTTCCCTTCCTCCCCACACACCCCAACTGGTTTTCCTATCATCCCTACACAGTACATCTCCCGTCACCTTTTCAAAGTGTGGCGAAGTTACTGTGGCGAATTTACCATGTGGTGAAGTTACTGGCAACCTTCAGTATTACAAAGGCAATATCAAAATCACAAGTTCACCACTAATTTAACAATGTTAATAATAAGAATATGGATTTATTAGTCCCTTAACAGCTAAAGATGACAGTCAACCTTGTTGTCAATCATCTGACCAAGGGACATATCCTGTATCATAGGCTAGGCCTACACAGTACACAACCAAGTCATTACAAATATCACAGTACCGGTACCAATTATCAATATCACAGGAGAAAAAATATAGACACACACGCACTTTAAACATTTGGTACATCACAAAAAACTAATTCAAAATAATGACACTTCAATTTGCACTTGAAAGTTTGTAGATTATCAATTTCTCTGATGCAAAGTGGTAATGCATTCCAAACTTGAGAGGATATGAAAACATAGGCTACATTCTGCTTTAACTGTTTGACACTTACACATAATAACTTCTGCTTTAACTGTTTGATAACGCTTTTCGATAATAAATTACATAGGCCTAGTATCTATTTTGCTGTCAACGGCAAAATAGCTCTCAGGTCTATTTTGTCGTAAGTGACGTCCCGAGTTTTTAAGTGCCATTTTGTGCCAGATTGCCACTTCTCGATACCTCAGTGGATAGAGTGCAGCGTTTAATGGGAAGCGCTGCGCTAGTTTTGGGTTCGATTTTCATTGCGGCTTCGATTTGTTTCGCTTCGATTTGGATTGCTTTGGTTCGGATTTGTGTGACCTGGGGTGAACAACCAGGTTCGTGAAGACATTTGAATAGAATACGGTAAGATGTAGCCTAATATTCGTGTGACATGGGGTTAACAATTGGGTTTGTGAAGAGAAGACAGGAGAATAGAATAAGATGTAGCTGCGGCAAAACAGACTGAAAAGCTACTATGCTGTTAACAACTAAATAGACACTGCCAATAAATTATCGGCGATAAATTATCTGAATAAATGCCCATCTCTGGTTGCAGTTGGGCCTAACTGGATAAACTGAAGATGAAAGATAACAAGATAACCCGTACCAGTAACTGATCAACTTTATGCATTGATAGAAACAGTGTAACCCATATTAGCCTGGCAGTTAACTAGGGCAATGTGTAGACTGTAGTCGAGTTCACTGTCAGTAGGCCTATAATCTGTGCAAATGTAACATTGTAAAATAGCAATGCCACAGCCGATAGAAAACATTATTGTTAGACTAGTCTTTCGTCTACCTCACACTGCATGTGGTAGCTCAAGTCTACCAGCAAAACTGCCCATGATAGCCTAATGAATACAACCTGCTGGAGCACAAGGACCGTTAGGGGCGCTAGTGAGTATTGCTAAGGGCCCTAACCGGACCCTAATCCTTAGTAATAACTCACTAGCGCCTGTAGCGGTCCTTGTGCTCCTACTTCACTTGCGAATGCGGTCCTTGTGCTCCACGTTTCTGCAAATTTTGACAATACCGCTCCTACGCGAGTCTGGATTTATCCTATGCATAGTCGCTTTCACGTGACAGGAGGATAAAAATGAAGAAATCAAATCAATCATCAATGTTCTCGTATTTAATCTTTATTGCAATATCAGCTCAGTGTGAGTTCTATTTTTTCGATGAACAACAAATTGCTTTTTTTTTCTGCGCTGACCGATGATGCAACCGATGCAACATTAGCTCACATGGTAGGTTCAACGCAAGCAAGCCAGACTTTTTCCATTGTACAGTAGGCCTATTCTAACTCGTAGGCCTATGATAAAGTAAGTAAGTTTATTTTTTGTTTGACGCATAAAGCTGACATAAGAAATATAACACACAGCCAAAGGGGCCACGCCCCCCCCCCCCCTGAAAATATAAATCAAATTACAAATTATTGTTTACAAAATAAAAGTTTGAAACTTTTTGCGCCTCTGGTGTATTTAATCGTTGTTGACTTCGAACAGTTGCAGTAGTGGGGGAAGGGAGATCGGGAGTGGTTTTACAAATTCTTATGCTTCTGAATTTTATAATCATCGCCAAAAGCCAAAGTTTTTCTGCAAGTCCCAAGCGAGTGATGTACAGACAACACGCTATGGTAATTGGAAGAAATTATGGGGAGATGGTGTTGTTTTTCTGGGGATGGTACCCTCCGCATCCCCTCTCAACTCGAGCACTGTTCATATGTGATGATAGATTAGTGTGTTTGGGTCAATAGCGTAGGCCTAGTGCCTAGGCGCACGCACTGCGCAAGGGAAGAGGAGCACGGTGCCATGGTCTCCCCTCGGCCCTGGAATAATTTGCTAAAACCTAACTTTTCGACTAATTTCTCAAACTAATAATGGTCGCCGCCTTCTTTCACTTATTTATTAGCCAAGCTTTTGCTTTTAGACATAAATTAAGCAGCGAAAATATTTTTGCATTGTCCATAGTGACTGCACTCACTGCATCCCTTTTTTCGATAAAAAAGTATGCTAAAATGAGTGTTTTTTATGTGAAAGCCGAAAAAATTCGTGAACGGCTGGAAGCTATGCCCCCAGACCCCCTTATAGCCTCAGGCGGCTTGAAGTTTCACCTTCAGACTTCCCATTGTGCCCCCCTCCCCTTGCCAAATTCTGCGTGCGCCACTGGCGTACTATCTGACAATTGCTTAGTAAAAATTTACCAATAATTGCGCGTTTTCGAGAGAAAGTTAAAATTTTAGCATAATTTAGCGATCAGTTTAAGACTTAAACAGAAATTTCACAAAATTTATGTTTTCACCAATATGAGGGGAATTTGCTGCATTGCAGCTATAAGTAAATGAAGTCAGATTTAAAAGATAAATAATTTGCCCCCCTCAATTTTTTTCTGGCTACGCCCTTGTTGGAACCAGACCTTTTCCATTGTTTTCTGAATCGTATAATATAGCGTAGAATGACTTTTTCTCTTTCCACGCGATTCAAATTAATGCAAAAAATGTCCTGTTTTAAATTTGAACCCAGACGCAACATCACAATAGGCCTACATGCTCAATCACCCAACAGCAAATTGTTTTTTCATCGCAGACGAATGATGCAATATGGTTCGCTCTAAGGGCAGGGCAGTTTTTTTACACGTCACTCAACAGTAGATTAGGCCTTTTTCATTCACTCAACAGTAGATTAGGCCTACGCCTACTCAACAGTAGATTAGGCCTTTAAAACTGTGTTCTTCTCGGGGTCACCACTTGCAACGTCGTCGCTTATACTTCTATTTCTCTTTCTCGGTCGTGGCTCTGGTCTCGCAATTCCACTATTCACTCACGCAGTTTGTTTCCAACTTTTTTTTATTTACCACCTTTCTTTGGCCGTTAAGAATCAGAATTATTATTATTAGGGAATTTTATGGCGCTTTGTAACTAAGGATGTTTTTTAGCGCCAGGACTAATATTAGGAAAAAAACTTCATGTATAAATGAATGAGTGACACAACGTAAATATCAAACAATTAAACGAATATAGGCCTCCCCCCCAAAAAAATACGTATCATAAACTTGAAAACCCAATTAGAATGACCTCAGCAACAAAAACCACATTGCGAAATAAACATAATCACGTGATTGACCAGCGGCAATTAAATTATAGGAAGTGCAATGACCAGCGCCATGGCCTAGTGGTTAAGAGCGTTCGCCTTGGAAGCTGGTAGGCTTGGTTCTATTCTCAGTTGGGTCAAACCAAAGACTTTAAAACTGGTGTCTGCTGTTACACTTGCGAAACGCTCAGCAATTAAGTGTAGCGCGGAGGATAAAACAAACAGAGAATAAAAATACGTCAGTGAACTCTTGACAAAATTTAGTCTTGGCGTTAAAGGACCTTAGTAGTTATAAAGCGCCATAAAACCACAACATTTCATTTCATTGCAGTAAACGACAAAGAATCTCAGTTGATTAGCGTTAATTATTGAAAACGGAACAAGAAATGATAACTAGAACGAAACATTGCCTGGTCTAAAAATAAACGTAAAGGTAAAGGTACGGGACAGCGGGTGCAAGCACACATTGTTTAGGCCATTTTCAATTGTCGGCCCATTACAATTTTCAATCATGAATGATTGAATGCTGTTAAGGGACATAACATGACGAACAACACATACACAAAACCCTTCGCACTTCCGCTTGTGCCGAGCGCCTGGCGCGAAAGCTGCGAATACTATTTTTAAAGTCTTTAGTATGACCCGACTGGGAATAAAACCCCAGTCTACCGGCTACCAAGTGGACGCTCTTAACCGATACACCAAAGAAACGTAATGCGATAACACAGATAACATAAAAACGAAAATAATGGTTCGACTACGGGGATGGTCGTTACAGTACTTACCAACTTTTGACGCTTCTAAATTTTTACTCAAGGCTACGTTGGGTATTTTTTACAGGTAAAGGTCGCTCAAAATGCTCAATGTTTATTATTTCGAAATTTATAGCCTGTGACCGTCACGTTGATTTATCCCTCATAGGCCCGCCTAATTTTGCAACCTCACCTCTAAGATGATGTAGCCTTCCCAAAATGCGAATTAGGCTGATTGAAAATATCGGATCACATCAAGGTTTGTTCACTCTATAATGTATGCGATGTTAGTCCGATTTGTTGGGGTACGAAATTTTATTTATTTTTTGACGTAGGCAGTTGACGGAAATGCCTTCCACACAATTCGAACCCAAACAATTTTGCTTTTTATCGTTTTTTTTTTTTTCATTGTTAGGGTCACGCAGCCATGCCTAGTCTTTTTGGTGGACATGCTTCAACGATTACCCGTTTTGCTGCGTGTGCCCTTTTCCGTGCTTTGCCAATGCTTATTGAACTGTTATGAACGTGTGTTTCTAACGTTATGGAGTGCGGAAATAAAGACAATTTGATTGATTTTGTGTAGCACCTTACCATTGCTTTTTATTATGCTACACAAAGTGACGTAGCTCTACGTCATAATCTCTAAGTGTTTCGTAGCCAACTTCACTTTCCCTCCGAAAACTCGCATCGTATTGTGCGTGAATACACTTCTAAACTTTAGAAATCAGACGTATTGTTGCTTTTATTTTATTAAACCAGGCACATTGCAAGAGGCACAAACACCGAATAAACACACTAATTACTATAGGCAATAAACTTAAATAATTTTTTAATTTTTTCTAGTATTTTCGTAACGATAAATTTCCTATACAATTTTAAATCTTTTTCATAATATTATATTTCTTACATAACTTTGTAATAATTTTTTATTAGGCTTATTTTTGTAACGATAACGCAGACTAGATTTCAGTCGGAATAAAATCATTTGTTATTGTCAAGTAGCTTAAATTAGGTTATATCAATGGCAATATATCGGTATCAAAACAACAAAATGGATCAAAGGTGAAAATCATGCAATTTAACAATGAATAAATCAATACCGGTAGGTACACAACCAAAATTAATTTTGCTCGACGAAAATGAAACACCGCTAAACCACTAAAACGAGACAATACCCTCCCCATATTAATTACAATGGGGTTGATGGTTTATGATGGGGAGGGCAAAAAAGGTCAAGGCTTTTCCTCTAAATTTTTAGTTGGACATATTTTATATTTATACATTAGTACCAGAAAGTCGAACCGTTTAAAATATCGCTCCGGTTCCGGAAATTTAGGTTTTAACGGTTCAGATTCAAGACTTTTCAAAGATTTGGGTTCAGGTTTGGTTCGGGTTCAAAATTTAAAGGTTCGGCTCAGGTTCACAGATCTGAAATATTAAAGGTTCGGTTCGGGTTCAACGATCTCAAACTTAAACGGTTCAGGTTCGGGTTCATCGAAAAAAAGCGGTTTTTACCGGTTCGCGGTGCAGGTTTGGCTATAATTTATAACCTACCAAGTTGGCATGACCGATCCTGACTTGTTTCAGACTCATTAAATTTTGAAAAACAGAAAGAATGTTACGCATCGCAGCACATGTCTAGAGATTTTTATAAATATTTTTTAAGAATCAGCTCAGGTTGAAACATTGTTACTAAACGATTTCTGTTCAGGTTTATGTACACAAAATATTATAGGTTCGGGTTCACTTGCATGAAATTTTCAAGGTTCGGTTCAGGTTCACAGATTTAAAGTATTAAAGGTTCGGGTTCACCAAAAAAAGCGGTTTCTACCGGTTCGCGGTTCAGGTTTGGTTCGACTCCCTGATAAGTACTTTCATGCTTTATCACGCACAAAAACGCAAAAGCAATTTTTTGATTCGTAGCCCCTTTCCCCCTAAAAAAAAAACAAACATCTCTTTTGAAAATAACGTTCAGACGAAATTAGCGAAATGCAAAAACTTCAATTTTTAAATTAGGATTAATTTCCGTTTAGAACAAACTTACACGCTTTGGCACGGGTAATATTTTTACTAGGCCAATAATGTTTTTACCTTTTCTGGCCAAGGTAAATAATTTAGAATACAAATAAAATCTTTCGCAATCAACGAATTACAACGTCAAGCAACATTATTGTCTAAAACAATCACCTGAAGCAATACTTAACATTAAAATTGTCTTAAACAAACAACTGAAGATTTGAGGTAGGCTACAATGGAAGCAAGCTTTGTAACTGAACATGATTATCATAAGAGAAGCTTATACCAGCTATGCTACACTCCCACATGCACAAGCATCTACTTCTAATTTCAAAACATCGCGCCATTCAAAATTGTTTGCTGTCGATTCGAAGATCTCATCCGTCAACCTGTGAAGCAGCGTGCTTCAATTTCCACGCCTTTCAGTCATGGTCTCACCGCCTGCTCGTGCGACAACCAGAATTGCGAACTAGCAACCATTTTTCAGCAAGTTCGAGCCGACTTTGTGTTTTTCATTTCTAATTCCGTGAGTTCAAGTTGGAGTTCGATATAATTTTTACCAAATTTATGTTAAGTTGAAGTACTTTTTATCGAGCTTAGGCTCAAACAAGTTCGTCAAGTTTGAAATAAGTTCAAAATTCCATTAACATTTTTCCAGATTCAGTTCAGAGATTATTGTGTTTCGAGTTCAAGTTCGACAAAAAAACGAGTTCGAGTTCGCAGATCTGGCGACAACTCCGATAACACCAAGCAGAACTCTTCAGCCTTCACTTTCAACCAGAGTGATGACGCATCCAAAATTCTTAATTTACCGATATATGAGTAAATTTATGCTGTTGCTATCGCATAGCAGAATAAAGACGCAGCAGCAAAAATCAAAACCGAAAATAGCATCATCGGTGAAACGCAATTTCCCCAAAACATAGATGGAGACGAAGAAGATAATAAAGTTTGCTGATACCTGCAAAAAATAAATCATTATTGCAAAAATACGTTGAAGCGTACACGCAACTTTAAGTTAGGGATGTGCCTCAAGGAAAATTACTCGGACTCGCCGAGTAACGAGTATTCACGACATTACTCGGCCGAGTCCGAGTATCTACGACGTCAAAATATGAACTCAAAAGTTAGGTGAAGAACAAAAAATAAAAAGGTCATCACGTCTGTAGAAGCCCTAATTTCGACTCAAATTCGGATACAAAGAAAAAAAAGGTCAAAATGATAATGGTTTAATACTCGGCCGAGTATCAACTAATACTCGGACTCCGCCGAGTCCGAGTAATGCTTTATTACTCGGCCGAGTACTTGGACTCGACTCGGCACATCCCTACTTTAAGTGCACCATGTTTCTAATATTTTTGGCAATTTTTAATAGATAAAATCGGTTGGTCAAAGGCCTAGAGCCGGTCAGAACTTTAAGACAACATTAAGTTGAAGCTCTTAGTTAGTCTTGCCTTGGCATTTCACCAGAGCATCTACCGTTTGTCGCAGAGGATCGAGATGCTTGGAGGCTCCAACTGAAGCTGTTGCCCCTGCGACCCCCAAAAATTAGCGGGTCTAGAAAAGTTAGTTAGTAAAAAAACATACCAGATCCCCGTAGACGAGGAATCAAAGTACTCCGAATCACTTTTCTCTGCATTCTGATTTTGTTCAGGTTCGCATCGAAGTGGAAAAGCGTTTTTTAAAAAACTGTCAAGATCTGAAGTTAAAAAAGTAGGATTAACTTCAGCGTAGGCAATACAAGTTTTCTTTAAGGAAACTGTTACGTTTCCAAAATAAAAAAACACTATTTTCTTCCATGATTTTTGTAATTCTGGGTACATGATTTTTATTAGCAGAAACCCAAATCGGATTTAAAACGTCTTTCAGTATCTAAAAATCTATCTTGCATGATCGCACTGATAATTTTTATTTTCTTGTGGTTACAAAAAAATGGCAGAATAGCTTACAGTTTTTATGTATTAGTCGCATTTTTATTCTATCATGAGAAAGTGATCAAGCGCTATAACAAGCTCGCTTAGGAGGTGCTGGCTATCTGTTTACCACACCAAGTGTCTTTCCCAACGGCACAGCAAGTAAACTTGCCGGCTAGTTCTCCACACTGTCCCTTTGGCCTTTAATGCTGATCGTCAAGCAGAGAAGCTGTGAATAAAAAAAAAGCAGGTTCGACTTGAAGTTTGATTAGGGACTTATAGATGCCGAAGTAGACCGCAATTTGGACAGTTGCATAGTGGCTTAAGACATCGTTATCGGCGCGGGAGGTCTGGGGTTCCATTCCCTAGCCGGTCAACTCGGACAAACTGTTACATTTTTCCTGAGTGTTGCTCCGGCGCTACGCCGCGCAGATGAGCCCCGCCACTCGTTACACGCTTCGGCGTAATACCGCGAGCAGAATGAAGATTTGATGTGAATACTTGTTCATCTCTTACGAACACAACTCCAAAGAAACATCGCAGCGGTAGCGAGCCTGGCGACACTGTGTCCAATTAGACTGACCGAGAACAGAACCACATACCTCCCGCAACGATGTCTTTAACTACACTAACCACCCGGTTAGCTTGTAGCTTCTTATGCTTCAATTCAAGCATACCTTTTGCCATTTTACAATTGCGAATAAAGTTTCTGCACAACGGACAGGTTGGACGGTCTTCGTTCATTTTGTTAATGCGATCCAAGCACAACCGACAGAAGACATGCTCGCAGGGAAAACACTGAGTGGGTTTCACACACAAGTCCAAACATATTGGACATTTGTATTCTTCAAATAACTTTTCTAGAAGCTTTTGCAAAGTAGATTCGCATTTCTAAACAACCAGAATGTTTTTGTTAATACTCGACGTTCCGACAACATAGATTAAGCTGTCATCAGAAGCAATGTAAGCAAGGCGGTACGTTTGTACCGAAAGTTTTTGCTTTCAGTTTTGTACTGCCTTGCTTACACGACTGATGATGACAGCTGAATGTATGTTGTCGAAATGTCCATTTTTAAGAATTACTGTGACTATATTCTTCTTCCTAAACTTTTTTCGTCCCATTGCGCTCAGGATGTTTTTGTGATTTCATTTTGACTCAGTAAATAGTCATGAGGCATTAAGGAGGCTAAAGCACCTCTTCCTTAATTACTGTAGTTACAGGTGTATCGGTAAGAGCGTCCGCCTGGTAGCCGAAAGACTGGCAGCGTAGCTTCCCGTCAGGCGCTCGGCAAAACTGGAAGTGCGAAGATTAAGTGCATGTGTGTTGTTCGTCTTGTATGTCCCACCAACAGCGTTCAACTTCAATCATTCATAACTGATATTTGCAATGGGCCGCCAATTGAAAACAATGTGTGCTTAGCACCCGCTGTCGCGTACCTTTACAAAGAATATTCATTCACAGGGGCGTAGCAAAAAATTTCAAGAGGGGATAAGGGGCATACACAGCAAATTTCATCAGTAGAAATTGGTAGGCCTGCATTTCCCTCACTCAGCAACTTATTTAATCTTATTTTGCAAAAAATTATTACTATTGGCATATTTATCCTCCTATCACGAGAAAGCGACGAAGCGCCGAACAAGCTCGCTTAGGAGTTGCCGACTATCTGCCTACCACACTAAGATGTGGAAGTGCCTTTCCCAACGGCACGACAAGTAAACTTGCCGGCTTCCTGTACACTGTCCTTCAATGCTGAACGTCAAGCAGGAAGCTGTGAATACCAATTTTTAAGTCATTAGTTTGACCCGACTCGAAATCGAACCCCAAGTCTACCGATCCAGGAGCAAACGCTCTATCACAGTGGGTCATCTGATCGGTTTAAAAAGCATGGCACAATGCCTATCCTCCCCTAAACACGATCTTGTTAATTTTGCGCTTCCATAGAGCCACGAAACTGCAGGGTAATCATTAATCACTCTTTCAATTCTCAGCTAATTCCAATAAATTCCTGGCCCGCCGATGAAAAACACAAGTCAGTTTGCCTTTTTAAGCAACACATTGGTGTCTTTTATTTCTGCACCGCCTACACGACGAAGAATACACGATAAGATGAACAACGGTACAAGAAAAGGGAAGACGCAGCGAAATGATCAACGTTATGGCATGCAGGTAGAAAAGTGAAAAAAAATCCATGAGTGGGCGTGGTTGCACCACCCAGGTCGGGAGCAGAAATTTGCTTTGAAAAGGCGATAAATTTACCAACATTTTTCATATTTGCGCCAAAAAAATTCTAACATATTTTAATAAGGTAACTCCCACTATTACCCTAAGAACAAGGCTTATTATGGGCTTTTAAAAAGCTCGTAAGGAACAGGGATATCTAGAACATCGGGATCGCTTACTTCGCTTTTTTAGTCTTTTGCGCTAGACAACAGTAGTGCTGACTGCTGAGCTCTGAGCCTCAAGTGACTGGACTGGTGGCCGGTTAGGCGAAGTTGGACCGTGGCGTTAAGGTGCAGTCAAACGTCAATTGTAGGATAGAATGTCAGTTATAGAAGAGTAAAACAATTTTGTTGAGTAAATAGAAGCTGAGTAGGCCTAGCTTATCAGAAGATGATAAGACTAGACTGAACAAGAGATGCCGTAGCCGCATTTACTGGTACCTGTTAACTAAACTTGATTTTCAAAAGCTTCGAAATGATTTAACTATATTTATTAGGCAGTGTTTAGGGAATATATATTTTCTATTATATATCAAAACCCTGCTGCCTTAAATCATTAGTTAGGGGTAGGTGGGAGGGGGTAAAGTTAGGGTTACCGGTATATGCCTATTGTCTAAGCTTAGTGAAGTAAACTAGGTAATAGTTAGAGTTGATTAGTGTAGCCCATGCAAAAACAATTCAACTAAAAAAAGATTAGCTGTGCTATTCAGTAAAAACTTAGGAGTGTGATTGATGGATATTTTAGATAGGGCCTAGTTTAATTACTAATAATAGGCCTGAAACAGTGTAGCTAGGACAAATTGAAACACATTCAAATAATACTTTTCATTTAATTTGACTATTACATTAAATGTAATTCAACCGAGATATTTCATTTAAATAGGTTTCAAAATGTTCTGGCTATTATATTTGTACCGGTACTTAATAACTACTCATACAGGCATACTGTTAATGTGCCAGTCCAAAAAAAAAACTTAAAACAAAAATATTGACATTACCGCGTATACATCTGTATTTTGCCGTGACTAGTTGACCATTGACTGCACTAACTAACCAAGTATCTTTTTTAAGAGTTATATATTTTAGTTGTAAAAGAGGCTTTTAAAAGTAAAAACAATCACTGTATACAGTAATTCTATCACTATACCACACACTTGTTGTGCACCCCAGTGCAACTCTGGATACCGATCTTGTGTTGATAAATGTCCATGTTTCGTTTTCTCTGTTCTGGTCGATGCAGATATGAAGAGTAAATGGATAGATGTTGTGTACCTTGTCCCAATGCACAAAATAGACTCGGATCAGTTGAGATGATGGTTTAATACAGTATGAAATCTTTAAAAGATATGTTTTTCATTTTGGCTGTTTCCGTGGACAATCATAGCCTATATGCAACAGGTGAGAATGTACACTAGTGTAGGTATGAAATTTCATTATTTTACAGAAGTCGCGCGACTTCTGGGACACCCTGTATATATCAAGTGTGAAAGAACGTATTTTTCCTTTTTCAATGATGCATAGTGCCCCTGGCTTATATTTTAGAAATTTCTGCATAATCTTTCAATTTTTCGTTTTAGATCGAGAAAACAATAAGATGTGCAAGCCTATTACCGTAAATGCAGAAGAGTCTGCCAGCTTCTATCTCACATTTTTGCATCGAGCAACTGAAATATTCAAGCAGTGGAAGGCATCAGGGCAGTCTGGTTTAACTAATGAAACCTTCACTGCGTGTATTCAATTTATAAAAGCTGTAAGCCAAATCGGCTTCTCACCTGATTTCAAACATGGGTTCAGCTAGCTACGTGCTTCCGGGGAAATTTACCAGCGATCCAATTTAAGGACGTTTTGGCTAGTACTGCCAAGCTAATGGCGGTAATTTTTGTATGTCGATTCTGCAACTTTTTCAACCAAAAAAAATTCGTTGCCTGAGCCTGCTGCGACAAAAAGCTCTCCCCACTTTAGCTAGTTTAAATATTAGCCAAGAGCAGCCTTTGTGGCCACGTTTGAAGAGATTGTAAATAATGAGCATACATTCTTGTTTAAGCAAATTTGTGTTCATGAACATTACAATTTTATTCCTATTGTGCAATCACTGTTCAACTGCTTTGCTAAAAATCAACTCAAGCGAATTAATCAATGCGCCGTGGACCACCCTGCAACAATGTGCCGAGGCTTACACAAGTCATCTTCAAAATCTAGACCAAAACATTAATTCGATTATTGCTTTTTTTTCGTGTTTTGACTCTGGTATACTCTGAGTGTAGGCCAATTGTTTTTTGCCCAACGCTCATTTGAATGTATGCTAAAATATAATTACGATGCCGGTTTTCTGAAATATCGTAGCATTGAAAAGTTTCTGTTCTTGTTTGCATCAAGATAATGTAACTTAACTCGCCTTGACTTCACTATTTTTTCAGCGAAAAAAATAGCAAACATCGCAGATTTTCTGACTTTCATAAAAATGACATTAGAATTCAGCGGGTAAAGTTAGAATTTTGTTTAAAATTTGTGATTTTAATACGCATAACGGTAATTTTGAATATTGCGTTCTTACTTCGACTCACTGCATTGCTTACTTTTCTTTCCGCCGCCGGCAGGAATCGAACCCAGATTAATTTTTACGCTACTATGATAATGATTTAAAAACGATAACGGCAATAATTTTTTATTTCATCATTTTTGGATAGTTTACACCAACTTCAAACAACCTGTTCTACAATGGCTCTTAGCACCACTGTTGTCAGTGTGACATGGAAGTAAGCGATCCCGTTGTTCTAGATATCCCTGGTATGGAAACATCTTTTTGATAAAGTGATTAAAACATTAAGCAGCTTAGGCTTCGCGGCTGTGTTGATCTGCTACATATCAGTGTCACTTCCTAAAAACTGCCTCTGAAAACTGAACTTCACTCGCTAACAGTTTTAATCGAGCTTAAGTTTGAGTTTTATAAAAATTTACAGGCAGAGTTCAAATTCTTCATTTTTAATTTTGCGAGTAACAGCTCAGTCATTTCTACCGAGCTTGTGTTTAGTTCAAGTAGTTTTTATCGAGTTTAGGCTAAGTTTAAGTAATTTTTGTCAAGTTTAGGATAAGCTCAAAACTCAATGAACTTTTTTCGAAATGGAGTATGAGTTTCGTGTTTTTCGAGTTTAAGTCCGGCAAAAAAGACCGAGTTCGAAGCCCTGGTAGCAAATAGGTCAGTCGTTAAAATTAACCGATTGCGGGTTCGAATCTAGCCTCACCCAAAGGCACAAAATTTGCCACTCATTGATTCCTACGACTCACTTTTAATTTTTCTTCAGGTCTTGATTTATGTTTCCTAATTTTTTTTCTACGCCGATCAATCAACTTTTGTCGTTGCTCTCTTGACCTAAACGCAAGGAGCAGTTTAGTACCGGTATTTAACGGTTAGCTTCGTTGTTAAGCACAGCGCCATCAGTGCAGGAGGTAAGGGCTCGATTCCCGGACCGGACAAATCGGACACAGTATGGCCAACGACTCGCCAGTCGCCACCGCTGCGACGTTTCTTCGGAGCTGTGTTGCCCAGGCACTAAGCCGCGGAGATGGGCCCCGCTAC
Source organism: Trididemnum miniatum (assembly GCA_964006365.1). NCBI lineage: Eukaryota > Metazoa > Chordata > Ascidiacea > Aplousobranchia > Didemnidae > Trididemnum > Trididemnum miniatum. The sequence continues at coordinate 3,736,357 of OZ023235.1, read as the reverse complement.
TCGTCACACGCTTCGGCGTCTTATCGCAAGTATTAAATTTACTCGTTAAGCAACAAACAGAGTCAATTTTGAAATGATTTGTAACAAAAAATCAAACTTATCAAACAATGCAAGCGTTGTTTTAAAGAAACTCACTTTGGAAAACCAGGGGAAGACTAAGGGGTCTCAGGCACCCCTGAAATTCTTAGTTTAACATATTAATGCATTAGTAGTTCGATACTTGTATGCGCATAAAACTGCAAAATATTTTTCCCATTTCTACCCCCTCCCACTTCAAAAAAATCGATCAGCTTCCGACTCAAGAGCTGCAATCACACACCTATAAAATTTTTCTTTTCTTCAACGCTTAGAAAATATTTCAGGCTTGCTCCAAGCAATACATATCGATAAAGAAATTTATAATTTTGGTTGCATGAAAGAAATAAAGACACAGTTCAAATAATTTGCAGCCATAATAGGTAAAATTGCTCCATCACTTAACAGGTGAAACAATTTGCTAGCTACCTTGCCATGGATGCAAGTGTGAATTCTTGTGTATCTGTATCAGTGGAATCTGATGCATTGTAGTCGCAGGACATGATAGATTTTAAGTGTTTCATTTCATCGCTTGAGGGTGAATGGTCTAGCAGCGAAGCATTAGCTGGAGTAGTGCTCATTGATTTGGATTGTTTAGGTGATATGGCATCAGGAACAGAAGTTTTTATTACGGTCCACGTATCATCAATAACTGCAGGTTTTGACTGTCGTAGTACAGGAGGTATTGACGCGTCGATTCTAGATTTCATAAGCCAAACTGGAGGTGAAACACTCTGTCCACAACCGCATTTTCTCGGCTGAGTGAAGTTGTATGAACCAACCCTTCCATCGCATTTGGGACACAGGATTTTTCCTTTCAGCCAGTTACCCTAATAAATACATATAAGATTAACAAACGAAACTTTTTGGAGATAACATTAATCAGTTATTTTCGCACCATCAACACGATAAAGATTATGAAAAGATGAAGGAAATATAACAACTGTATATACAAGAAAAGGGAAGAGGCAACAAAACGATTAACGTTAAAAAAACAAAGAAGGAAAAAACATACGTCACTGAAAATATGTGTTTGCTGCTTAACCACCATATTTTCTTTACAGACATTATCAGTGGACTGGAGCAGCTCAACTTGTTCATTTCTGACATAAAATTTGATGTAAATATGAAAAAAAATAACAAAAACACTCTTTTGAGTAATTTTCAAAAACTGAAACAGTTGAATAAGTCGAAGAGTTGATACTGATTCTTGCAATTCAAAACATTAAAAGCAAGAAAGCTTTAATATCAACATCAAACTGCGTAAATTGATTCGCTGGCTATCAAGTAAAGTTATTTCTTCCAGAATTGCAAAACTCATTTTACTTGTAGAAAAGGTCTACAGGTATTAAAAATTACCAGAATTATTATCTCACTATTTCTATGCTATCATTCTTACAAAGTTATTTACTATAGAAACTAAGCTTCTTCGTACAATTTCACCTTAACATATGCTACGGCAATGGTCGGCAACCACCGAGCCGCGGCCCGGTGCTGGTCCGTGTGAGGTTTGTTACCGGTCCGTATGCCTTTCCAGAATAAGTGCTTTGAGTTTAAAACATTTTTATAACGTGAGACGCAATTTTGGGACGTTTATGTAAAAATGCTAAATAACTCAATTCTGGTGACCCAGCATGGCAAAGTTACTCGATATCACAAAACTAACCAAATTGAAAAATCAAATCTTTTAATTGAACAGCGAACATTTGATTATGCTGTCATTTTATCGTAAATCTTTTGTAAATCAAACAGCGCTTGGTTAAGAGAAAGAATAACGTTAAGAATCAGGTTCGAGAAGCTACCATAAAAAAATTGAGCAATGCTGCTGCAGCAAGATTGAAAAAGTTTAATACTCTGGTCAGAGTAATACAAGATGGAGGTTTTCAGTTCTGAATAAATATGAGTGTTTTATTGCTTAAACATTTTTGATTTTTTAAAGGCCGGTCCGCAAAAACAATTCAGTTTCAAACCGGTCCGTTGTGCGAAAAAGATTGCTGACCACTGTGCTACGGTATATACCTGGCAAAAATAAGTAACTATCATACAGTATCTTCGAACGCATTAAAAAATGCTGGGGAAGAAGTTTTATAAAAACAACTTTACACTGAAGATCATTGCAAATATACCACAATTTATCATTGATGTGATTCATAAAAAAGTATAAAAATCTACTTGGTCAAAAAAACTTTTCATCCAGTCTGGTGCAGCATCGTAATTGACATTCCATACAGGTTCAGCTTGATCTTCAATGCAATTGTTTTCTGTCAGAATCACATCTACAAAAGCAAAATGTTTATACAAGGATTGGACAAAAGACAAAAGCACCATTCCCCTTAGGTGCAAAATTTCGGGAACTTTTTCTTAAGATTGAAAACTGGAATCATGATTGTTGGCCAACTCTGAATTAAAGTGTTCAACGTTTTAGTGCAAAATGAAAGTATCACATTCCGAAAACTTAAATTTAAGCAAACTTTCTGTAAGCCTTGAAAAACTCTGCACACATTTATATTAAGGTTGGCATTTGGGTGAATTTGCACTTACCTGCTTACTAAAATCGTAGAAACAGAGGACACAAGCATGCTACAAAGCCCTAACACAAAAACAGTTCATTTACACAAGTTCATTAATTTGGCAACATTAAATATCAATCAATCAATACGGTAGTAATCAGTGGCTAAGCGCAGTTCGCTGCACTTTTCGTCATGCAGGAGGTTTGGGATTTGATTCCCAGATTGGTCAAATCGGCAGTGTCGCCAACAGCTTGCCACTGTGCGACGTTTCTTCAGAGCTGTGTAGCCCAGGCGCTTAGCTGTGGAGATGGGTCCCACCACTGGTTAACTGCTTCGGCGTAATACCACAAGTATAATGAAGATTTGATTTTGATTTTTTTAACAGCAATGATGCAGTATACAGGTACAAGAAACGCAAAAACATTACTGGTACTGGTAACCTGCAATATCCATCAACTCCGTGTCATAAACTACATATATATACAGTTAATTTCCAGTCAATATCTTGCACATAAACCAGCTCATAGCTTAGCTGAAACTATACAGCTATACTGGTACAATTTTGTGTAGCCTATTGCATTTTCAATCATTAAGCTATATGCTAGTAAACTAGATATGCTGTATGCCCAATATTCTACCACATAACAGTAAAACTAACTATCACTATTATTTCATCAATATAACCACCTGAAAAGCCAACAACAGCAAAACAGGCTGTAATGTTTTTTTTATGATTTTACTTTGTTTTGTAATAATTATCACTAGGAAGCTGTAGAAGATTTAATTATACAGGTACAATGTTCTGCTAAAATTTTCCACGTAAACTATCCTGTATATCTTATATCTTTTTCAGATCAAAAACCTGTTCAATGTTTTAGGCAATTATACTGCTATGTATAGCTCAAATGAATTTACTTCTGATTAATGCACAGAATACCAGGAAACATCAAAAATAACTAATAGTGAGGAGCTATAAACTGATGAACATGACAAGCAAAGTCATAAATGCAAAACTGCCTACCGGTACCTTCAGAGGGTTTTCCATGTGAATCAACTAAACAACTGGAATCCATCAGGAATTCACGACATTTTCGACACTTTAGCTTCATTTGAATCAAATTATTTTAGCTTATTGAACTAGACTAGAGTTGCAGCCTACAAGTGCACACTAGTCTAGCCCTAATCCGTACAGAAAATTAAGAAATACTTAGTTAGGTTACGGGTATTATGGCAAAACTTAAAATTTGCTTAGGTCTACTGCTCTACTCTACACTGCACGGTAACGTACAAACAAAGATAAAATAATACTGTGTTTTTAATTAAAATTCCAAGTCACTGGATTTTTGTTTATTTTACTCGATTAAATTTTAATCATAGTCCAAACTGAATTTGCAAAAAATCGAAAAAATTAAAGCCATTTTGGTCCATTAACCAAAGTAAATATCTTGCCAATATGCAAGCAACAATTACAAACAAACTAGAGAAGGGGTGGGCCTAGTGAGTTGTGACCAATATGCCACATGCCACAAAATATGGGGCATGTCCCACAAAAAGTTGTGGGACATGCCCCGAAAAGTTGTGGCACATGCCCCGAAAAGTTGTGGCACATGCCCCAAAAAGTTGTGGTACATGCCTTGAAAAGTTGTGGCACGTGCCCCGAAAAGTTGTGACACACGCCCAGGTTTGGAAAAAATCGATTGTAATCGATATTTGACAGCGATATTCTTTACTTTTTGCTCATCGAATGCACTAGAACCTTTACTTTTCTCAGTAAGTATCAAATGTGGCCTTGTCTTTACTTTTTTTTTCTGCGCAATTTGATACCGTATTCCATATTCAATTCTTTTCATCCAAGTTATTTTATCTCACTTTAGTAAATTGAAAATAAACGTTGATACGTCATTACCTTGTTTTTGCTAATTTTTTTTTGTGTCAAAAAACAAACAAAAGATTTTCAATAGCAAAGTTGCTTCGCATATAGGCCTACTAGACTATGTCCGTCATTTGTCTGTAAGTTACCGCACAGCGCATGAACATGAGGACATCACAAAAAATGCTTGGCGTATACCACCAAATGCTCGTCTGCTCGTGTAACATCGAATACCGGTATCGATTACAATATTCTTTATTCTTACTTTTTTAAACTACTATCAAAATCGATTATTTCTTTACTTTTTTGTGAACAATCGAATATCGATTACGGGTATTTCTTTACTTTTTTGGGTGTTGATTCCCAACCCTGCACATGCCACAAAAAACAGGGCATGTGCCACAACTATTTGTGGCATGTGCCATAACTTTTTGTGGCACGCACCTCAACTTTTTGTGGCATGTGCCTCAACTTTTTGGGGCATGTGCCACAACTTTTCAGGGCATGTGCAACAACTTTTCGTGGCATGTGCCACAACTTTTCAAGGCATGTGCCAATGCTTTTCGGCGCATGTGCCACAACTTTTTGTGGCAAATGCCCCATATTTTGTGGCATGTGACATATTGGTCACTAAACTTTTTGGTGCATGTGCCCCATATTTTAAGGCATGTAGCATGTTGATTACTACTGCTGTTGACGGACTAGTCTACCAGTGTCACTGTGTCAGGTTCAACAGATAAACAGACATCAAACTGATCAAGGTAGATTTTATTTGTGTTGCGATTACAAAGGAGTAGGTGCATATTTCGCTTGTCTTGTTACCAGTTACTTCGATTATTACATGACCGAAAAAAATGAAATGACCAAAATTTTTGTAGACAGGTCAATTGACCAAAGTCAAATTTTGAAAAAAGTAACGTGCTGGCCACATAGGCTACCCACTCTTACAGCTTAGCAAGCTTCAGCCCCTCCGCTTCCAGATTCTGCATCATAATCACCTTTTTGACTGACCATGGTAATAGCTACAAAAGTGATTATCACACCCAAAATTGATTATGATGCAGACATTAGAACCTCACTAAGACTGGAGTAGTGTACGGGATAGACTACCGCTACCGGTTCTAGTTCCAGTGAACCGGTAACCGGTAAGTTGTCTCAGCAATAAATTATGCAATCGATGCAATGATTTTCAATCATTCGCTTGAGGATGCTAGAGAGCTATAGAGATTGACAATGCAGCTTCTTGCCAGAGAAGGTCTTGATTATAATCCTATACTGTAATCAATTACACCATTTTGAAATAATTGTAATCGAAAGTTGATTACAAGGGTGCGTAATTGTAATCGGTAGAATCAATATAATGGAACCATCTCTGGATAGAAACTTCACGCTGCATGATTTGATGAAGCGTGATAGAAGTGACGTCGCTCGAAGCTGATTGGACAAACCTAATCAGAGGGGGGCAAAGAGGGCAATTGCCCCCACCCTCCGAAATATTCTCAGTTACCACTAGCCTACAAACAAAAATATACTAATGCTATAACGCAAATCTACCAACAAAGCAAGTGGAGGCTAATGGCGTAACCAAGAGGGGCAATTGCCCCCCTGTAAAATTGTACATACACGTTATATTTTTCGCATTTTCCTCAAAACTTACCAGATCAATCAAGTTACGGATGAAAAAGTTTTTGATTTCCTCTGTGTGACAGTGTGTAAACTATGCGAGTGCAGGTTTCCCGCCGTAAAAGTGATAAAAATAGTGGTAATCGCCACTGCTGCGCTGCGGGGTATAGTCAAGGTTATGTTGCTGTGGATTTATCTATTTACTGCTGCATCTTGAAGTTTAATTGTTACTCGTTTTTTGTAATGAACCGCGAAAACTTTGACCAGGCTTTCTTTCATCAGTTAATGTGCTTTCTTTCTGCCTTCAATTTTGTCGTGACTTTAAATTTTTACATGATCCGCCATGTTATCATGTCTTTTGATAAAAAGTCATAGTCGGTCTGAAATTGCCTTACTTTTTCAATACAATTCTACAATCATTACAACATCAATAATTATTGCAACAATAGCATATTCAGTCAGAACGGTATTAGTGACTGTAATCCAAGCCAGCGCGTTATACTATGACGTCATTACTTATGATGTCATTAAACTGTTGCCCCCCTTTGAACAAGGCTTTCCCCCTTGTTGCCCCCCCTGTAAAAACCTGGTTACGCTACTGGCAGAGGCGGATTAAGACCACTTGGGGGTAACTAAAATACTCTAAAATGGGTATTTTTTTTTTGTAAAAACCCTAAAAATCCGTGGCGTGAAGGGACAGAGCCCCCAGACGCTTAGCCACCGGACTCTGCCCCCTTAACCACCGGCGATCGGCCACGGACAGACCCCCTTAGCAGCAGCTTTACTCCAGCTTTGCACCTCTATGCAGATTCTAGGTGTGCAACTGGACAAGCTCATGAAATTTTGGCCCCCCATCGAAATTTCGGGCTGGCCTCATAACTGAACTTAATCACGACTTTGTGAAAGCTGTAACAAAATCATGTTTTAATTTTGGCGATGCGATGTAATCGTAATCATAATCGTGACGATTGCAAGGTGAAATAATCGTCTAATCGAAAATCGATTACATGGGTGCGTAATTGTAATTGGTGGAATCGTTATAATCGAACCTTCTCTGCTTCTTGCATAACCCAAATTTCAACTCGCGAATTTTTTTCAGGCCAGCATCTATAGTCCAGCAATGCGGAAGCGAACTTTTTTGCTGAAGCAGAAGCGCGAAAACTCCACCACTTCCACACAAATTATTTGAATGGAAAAACAATTTAGCAAAAAACTTTTGTCCCATTCTTCAAGGAGATCAGCAGCAGGGCCGCTGAGAGGATTTTTGGTGCCCAAGACAAAATAGCTACGAGTAAAGAGCATGCCCCAAAAATGTAGAAACTAATCACCTTAATTGACGAAACAATTGCTTACACATTCCTGCTGAAGCCACCACAAAAACTGGAGGACTTTAAAATCAAGCATCGCAGTGGTGCAACGTCAAATCGGTCGAATACTTGACGAACGAAAACGCTATTCAGAATGTCATGAAACTTTATTGCAACGCTGAAACTTTAATAAGCTCAAGCGACAATCGTAGCTGGCTTATATAAACACTTTGTCTATTTCTATCCAGTCAAGTACTGTTCGAGCCATTGTAAGCAGAACATGTTGCCGTTTCGGTGTAAAGATTATATTTTGCGGTTTTGATCGTCGCCTGCCTAAACTTGACCTAACCAGCTGTTGTGACAATCTTAACGGCTTTGTGGTGTCTACGCTTTATGTAGTCTTGCGCGTGCTCTTCTCGTTGTCTATTGATGACGTCATAATGACCGATGCAGACCAAAGCTTCCGCACTCGAATGGAACCCGATAAGTCTAATGCCGAAGCTGTCTAGCTAAAAAATCTGCGAATAACCTATGTTAATTAATTACTCAGAATCAGAATGTTTTATTGTTGACGCCAAGATACGAAATGAAACATAAGCAAAAACATAGTCGGTTTGTCTAACCCTAGTAGCCTATAGTCTTTCGACTGGAAACACCTAACTTCTTTCAACGTAAATCGAAAAAGGGGCAGCGAGGGGGACTTGGGCTTCAGGCCCATGGTTCTTTGTTCTGGTTTTGGCATCTTAGTCAACTTTTTGATCAAATGACTGAGCTGCAAAAACTAGAATAACCGCAGGCCTTTAGCCCGCTAAAATTGGGCATGTGGACAGGGTAGGTATAGGTATGAGCCTCCTGCTGCTGCGTGGGCCACTGGCTTTAGAAGTAACCAATCGAAGGCTAAAACATGGTAACAATACTAAATATGGTAAAAAGTAAATTTGGGCAACTTTTATCGCGTCCATTTAACCCTGATTGAAGCAAACTTTTCTTCCCAGACAGAGCACAGCTTGTTATCAGTTTAAGCATTGATTTGTGGCCTCCCTAATCACCAAAACCGCTTTTTGCGTCACAATAGCAGTCAGGCGTTCTGTTTTGTTTGGTCCCAAAAATATCTGTCAAACGGCTGAAAGATCAAAAATTTTAGATGAACTTTTCCTTGAAGATCTTATACTGACAGTCAAGAACCAAAAAGCTGTCAAGGTATTTCAAAAGTCGTTGTATCATAGCCTACTTGACGGTTGAAGACGTTGAAGCAGTTTATAGTAAAGCATAGGCCTATCATGCATTCGTGCATCCAAAAGCTCCCCATCAAACACAGCCATTCCTTTTTCGAGCAGCGTCGTGCAATAACAACAAAAAATTGCAACCTCAGGGTTTGACAGTATTGACACCCATGAACTGGTATCATGTCACCCTTTTACAATAAAAATAGGCTATGTCCGCAGGTCAGCAGGTGTTTTTGTGTCATTTTGACGCGATAAACCGCCGGATCGAAGGTACAAATATGAAAAGAGGTGATCATTACGCTTGTCTAAGGATCCGACTTTCAGACCTGTAGTCAACAAAGTATACGATAGCATACAATCAAAGAAACCAACCATACCATGTGATACAAATAATAAACGCGCTTAACTGCTTATAGGAAAAAAAAGTAGCCTATAATATACGGTAAGTGAAAGGTTCGTTGATAACTTGGGATGTGTAACACAAATTTTAGCTTTTACTGTTGCTGCACTCAGAGGCGTAGCGAGAAGTGTTAAAGAGGGGGGGGGGGCATATTTCCACATTTGTTTCAAGTGTATTTTTTTTTCGGCAAAACTAAATTGAAGCTGATTGAAAACCAAGAAAGGCTCTAAGGGGGTCCGGGGGCATGCTACCCCGGAAAAATTTACATGCTGTACTGGCTGTTTTAGTGCTTTTTGAATAATTTTCACGCAAATTTAGTTTAAATTTTTCGACCTTCATTCTGAATGCTTCACCAAATATGATGCATTTTGTTCGCACATTTTCATTTATGCGTGCTTAAGGCGTAAGGCTTACTGCAATCGAAGAGGTTCTAACATCACACATACTTTTGAAAATGGCTGGTGGGAGGATGCATACCCTTCATCCTACTCCCCTGGCCAAAAGCTACAGAAACCAGCGAAAGAGTCTGGCATATTTCAGTCACTGGCACCATTCATTTTGTTTTTTTTTACTAAAAGGCAGAGTCAAAAGGGGGGGCCATGGCACAATGCCCTCCTAAATACGCTCCTGGTTGCACTAAATATGGTTTGGAATAGCACAAATTAAAGATTTACGCCATGACCTGGAAGTGTTTAGTAGCAAAAATTTGTTTAGTAACAAATGTGGTCTACAACTTCCTCGGGATTTATTTAGTGACTCACAAGCCACTTTTTGAATGAAGATTAGATAGCAACAAATTACGGCTGTTGCTTATGCAAAGCTACACTTCGCTTATCAAATTAATTAGCGCGATTGTGCATAGGTCAAGTCAAACGCTAAGGAACCAAAACCACTGCCATGGTCGAAAGTTGGAAAAAGAAGAACTCGCCCCAGTCTGTAAAATCAGACGAGGCCCAACTGAGTAGCAAGTGGGCAGTTTAATGGCGCCAACTGGGCTGCCCAGTTAGGCTACATTTGATATTCAAACCTCGACTCCAAAGTGGCTTCAACTAGTTTGTCCGCTTGGTGAGTGGGGTGGCACGGTTGGGGTTCAGTTGCGTCGACAACGGAACCAAGGTTCTACGAGTTGGAAATTAGACCGACGGTATCGACAGAAATGGGCAAAGAAGGGGCATCGCCTGCTCAAAAATTGACGTCCCTCAATATACCGTAGTGTTATATTTTGTGTGTAAACAATCCATGTGTATAGTTGGAGCTTTTGCTAGTTGTGCCCCTTCAACAAAAAAGTCATAAAATGGCTCTTTACGAAATCTTCAGCCTATCCCCTTGATTAGACCAATTAGATGAACCCCTCTCAATAAAAATGAGCCAGTGCCCCAGAAGTAAAGATGACACAACGTAGAAACCAAATGATTAGCAGCAGCGTAAAAAAGAGTTTGAGAAATAAAATGATTATTAACAGCTTCACTGTCTGTTTTTACTACAGTTCGTAAGCTGGGCAGATGGCAATTTTTTTTATACCAAAGCTCAGACAAAAAGAGTATACTGCAGAGCATTCCTTGCTTCAGGGGTCTATGTGTTACTGTGCCTCAGACGTAAATGTACGTAAGCCATTTCCAGCGAATAAACATCTGCTTAAATTGATTGCAGGAAAAAATATTTTCGTCGGGAAGCGTTTCCAAATTAGTTTAATCTGATAAAAAATTAAGTTAGAGCAAGAGTTCAAAGTGGCGGCGCGTTGAGGCACCAAGTATTATGTCCACAAACAAAACGGAGTCCTTATCACAGGAAAAATGTGAGCCACGACAAGATTTGGTTTAGTGAAAGTTGTTTTGAAATACTAGGATTTTTACGCGAAAAAACAGCGCTAAACGTTGTTATTTCCAAACATGCTTGTTACTCGTGGAAGAAAAATGCAGGAGTAAAAAAACTGCGTAAACCTAAAACTATGATGTTTTGTATTTGCATTTTTTTGTATTTAGGCTAGTTGCATATTATCTTCCTATCACCAGATAGCGATCAATGCGCTATACGAGCTTGCTTTGGAGCTGCCGGCCATCTGTTTACCACAGTAACACGGGGGAATCCCGCTAAGTGCCTTTCCCAACGGGGCAACAAGTAAACTTGCCGGCTTGTTCTTCAAACTGTCCCTTTAATGCTAAACGTCAAACAGGGAAGCTGTGAATACCAATTTTAAAGTCATTGGTTTGACCCGACTTGGAATCAAACCCAAGTTTACAGCTCTTGAGGCGGACGCTCTTACCACTCGGCCATTTGCATTCACTATTGCTGCCGACTTTTCGTATGATAAATACATGCTAGGTTATGACTTGTACGTGAAACTACGCGGGCGGATAAGGGGGATGGGGGGTATAACTCCTGGGGGCGGGGCCCCGATTAAAGGCGTGCCAAATATCTTAAAAGTTGAAAAAAAAACTAGAAGCTCGAGAACTTGCGATTGGAGCCAGACGATTCCAATCCGAATTTTTGGATCCGAAAACTCGCATGAATTGTTTTAGAATTCTGACTAATAATTGATTAAAACTCTCACATCTTTTAATAACGAAAATGAATTTCGATGGAGTAACCATCGAATTTGCAGCATTATCAATCCGCTAAATAGACAACTTGGGTAGTGGGAAGAGAATACATAGCTAGCAGTAGGCTTATTGCTTTTTAGAATCTACTTAAAAACACAGTTTGTCGGACGCATCAGTTGAATATAGCTCGAACCGCAGGTGGCTATCAGCTTAGCAAGTAATAGAGGTTCCTGTGAAATTTTGCGACAACAATTTAGAATCTTATTATTTTTCGCGAATTCACGCTGCGAAAATTGATAGCAGATGAGCGAACTTCTGAGCTAACTTGATCTAAACTCACAGGCCTATTTTGTGAAAGCAAATACCCATTTGATTGATTAAATTTGAAACATGGAAAACAGATATATTTAGCAAAAATAGTATGAAAGGAAAAATAAAGCAATTGTAAATCTTACCACTGGACGCTTCCACAATATAGATTCAGCTGTCATATTTATCAATGTTGTCAAAACGTCTTGTTTTAAGATTAAGTGAGGTTTTATTTTGCATGATTTTGACGCCTAGTAGGCACAGAATTTTTCGTAATTTGTGACGTCACGCTGTCATCAGCGATTACGCGGTGAAAAATTTTTGTGAAATGAGAATATGTTGTAGAATTTCGTTATATTGGAAACATCGTGAGCTACTTAACTAAATTAAAATAAACACCCACAATTGCGTTTTATTTTTAGCTCACAAGTTTTCTTTGTCAAGTCCAAGCCTCTGCTGCGACAGTCTTTTTGCAGTAGCAAAAAGTCACTTTATTCCGTCGCGTAAATGACTGGTCGGCGTCGATGGATCACAGAACAAGAGGTGTGGGCTCCATACCTGCTTAAGTCGTGCTCCTGATCACAATTTGTCAATATATGTTGTCAAAATGGCTCCAAAACGCATTTAAATTTCCGTAACACAGTAAATATAAAATACAGCGTAAGGAGGAAAATTTATTAAAATTCTTGAAAACAAAACGTTTCGACAAATACTGAGATTCAATCGTCATCATCAGCAGTGTATGCCAGAAGAGATGCAATTGCTGTTTTCAATTATAATGATGAAAAGGCTAGGGGACTTTTGTGTCAAAAATGGTCCAAGTAAGAACAACCAACAGAAAAAACAAACAGTTTTCCGTTGTAATTAAATAAGCCAACGAAGTTACTATAACACAACCCCAGATGTTTATTATCTTTCAGAATTTTAAAACATTATTTGAAGCTGAAAAATTTTTGAAGCATTAAAATTTGACGTAAAAGGTGTGGCATTTCCCTTGTATCTGTCAACGTAGTAATTATTCTTTCTTACATAACGTATCAATAGTTTGATTCAGAGCTTCGGGCGTTTAAAACTGCAATGCGTCTTACAATTTTATCCAATTCAGGCAAGTTTCCTTATTTAAATCAGCCCTCACAAATTTACAAATTAATGTGTCTATACAAGGATTATGGTTGTCTACTCGAACTGGTTGGGAATTGGTCTTCATGAGCTGCTTGGAACAGCAATTTTAAATTTCTGGGTCAATGGGCCAATGCGTGCTGGGAGCAACATTTTTGTAGGTCATAGTTTATATTCCGCTAAGCACTCAGTGCGATAGCAGCCAATGCTTTGGAAAGTTCTTATATGGCCAAACCTGCATGAAATAAACAACCCTGACTCTCGTCTGAAAAGTGGGCACAACTAGCCGACTTACCAGTCAGCGGTCCAATTTTCACCTTGCCACTGACACTTGACTAAGGTTTGAGACACTCGACCTCAAGACCTGCCTCGAGACCTAAATTTGAAGGTCACGGTCTCGAGACTGGATGAAAAATTCGAATCTCGGTCTCGAAGCAACTGGATCTCGGTCACGAAGCAGAAATTGCGTCTCGAGACTTCTTTTATTGGTTACCGCACTTCAGTTGTTTGCATCATGTCAGCGAAGAAGTCGCGCTTCCATGTTGATCACAGAATCAAAGCCAATCTCACTATTGCGTCATTTTCGATCCGATGCTGACCAGTGAAAATGTTTTCAATAAGACGTGAAAATGTTTAATTGTAATGTTTGCGTTTAGTGTTCACTACTCAATAAAAAAATTTCGATTTCAAAAATTTTTTTTGCTTTCAATTAGGTCTCGAGTCTCGGTTTCGCAACTGTTTCGTCTCGGTCTCGACTAAAAGGTCTCAAAATTTTCGGGTCTCGATCTCGGACGAAGCAGTTTCGACTACATCCCTGGGCAGTTCGCTTGTAATTGCTCAGTTGGAATGCCAACTAAGATCTTCAACGTCCAACTAAGATCTTCAACGAAATCTTGCCATCGAGCTCTGAAACAACCGGTGCTCCTTCTCATTCTGTATTATAATGTAACATGGAGGCACTGATTACCGTAAAATCCTCATTGGTAGAATGGTGGTAGTTGACGTTATTTCTAACCACGTTGTAGATCGAAATGCTTGGAGGCCTCAATCCGAGCAGCTGCCCCACGAACTTCCAAGAATAAGCGGGCACGGAAAAGTTGGTAATTTAAGCAATGAGCACCGCTTAAGTATGACAAATTTTAATTCCGACAATCTCATTAGTAGGTTAAGAGCAAGACCTACATTGGCTAATCATTTGATTCTGGACATTATTGCAACGCTGGACAGAAAGGTTGAAAGAATGAACGCGCCACAAAAACCATGGATCTCACTCCGATTCAGCAGCGTTTCATCAAGAACGCGCGACCTAACGAGAGTTTACGATATTAAAAATAACTTACTGCGAAATGTAACACGGACGCGCGAAGCACAATGAATTTCACTTGATCGTGAATAGTTCTAGCGGCTTGCGGTTGACTCTAATTTTACTTCGCGACTTTTCGCGATTTAATCGCTCTTACGTAAACAAAATTCAGATGTCAGTGTCATAATCCGAGATTAAATTTTCGACTCTGCTTTGAGTTTTAGCAAAAAATTTTCCGGTGGTTTCACTTGAACAGGTTGATTATGAAACAGATTTGCAGATGAACATGAAATAAAAGATCTCTAGACTTTATCAAATCAAATAAGAAGCAGCCAGTCAGCGCAGTTATCGAAAACATCGCTATCGGTGCGGGAGGTCTGGGTTCGAATCTCAGGTCGGTCGAATCGGACACATTGTTGTCAACGGCTAGCCATCGCTTCGTCAAAACGAGTGAGGTCAAGCCCCAATAATTTTTCTCATAGCTACGCTGCTAATTTTGATATTTTCTTGGAGCTCAGAAGCATTAGTAGGACAACTTTGAGAAATATGCTAACGGCAGACTTCGTCATTTGACCATGTCTACAAATAATTCCAACTGATTTTAGTTGCTAGTCAACATTACAGAGGTCGTCAAACTTATCTCGAAACGACAACCATCAAAAAAATCTATCTTCATCATACTCGGTATCAGGCCTACGCTAAAGTGTGTGACGAGTGGCATCTCCACGACTTAGCACCTGGGCAACACAGAAACGTCGCAGCGGTGGCGAGCCTTTGGCGACAGTCTTCAATCTGACCGGCCCTGAAATCGAACCCAAGACCTACCGTACTGATAGCGATGTCTGGAACCTCCACGCCAACCGGCAGGTATATACCTGCATTACTGGTATAAATACCATACATTAGTTTGAAAAAAATTTCGGGTGACGGCATTGTGGTCGTCTGTTCTCCTTTCAAAAATCGTGAAATGAATCCAATAGAACAAACTCACGCTTGTTCTATCGCAGTGATCAGAAACAAAAACGAAAAATTTGTAAACAAATCGACAGAATAGATAATTGGCTATTGACACAACTTTATACAACAGCAATAAACAACCTTCACTGTATGCAAAGCTAAAAAGTTAGCTAGATGATGCGCATCTATATATAACGGTAATCATAGAAACGAAAGTCATAATTTAGGGGAAAATAAAGCTGCAGTAATTCTTAACACTGGGCATTACAACAACATAGATTCAGCTACATCATCAGCAGTGTAAGCAAGGCAGTACAAAACTGAAAGATTCTGAAACTCTTTCAGTTTTGTCTCTTCTTGCCATTGGGGCCATAGCCTCCTTTAATTCGGCCCTGCATTTAGCCCCGATTATTACCTAACTCCACTCCTTTCTATCGTTGATTGTCACCCTTTGCAATAATTGAGTAAAAAATTTGGCCCAGAATCGCTCGAGGCGTCGTGTTTCAAAATGGCGTAGGCGCTATCGCGTCGTCGCGATAAACTGACGGTGATTAGACGATGTCGCTGATTTAGCGTCGACTTCGTCTGGCTTGATGAGAATTTAATACATAATAAATATGGGTTGATAACCAGTTGATTGTATCAACCGAAGCAGCATCAGAAAATTCTTAGCGCACTTTTTCGATTGACGTAGAGCTTGTAGCAAGCAGATGGTTGCTGCGAGGACGTTGTCAGATAGATAGAAGTCGTTCAGAAAGCTAAATTATGTAACTGAGACAAGCTGTTAAATAAGTTACTTTTAGTTTCTTTTTATAACCTAAATTATATAATAAAATATAAGACTATGTTTTTTGTTTTTTTTCTGTTGTTATTTTTCGTGTCAAAGGTACGCGGTTTTATTTATGTAATTAACTATGTTCGTTATATTAAGTAACTACATAATATTAATTTTTTATTCGTTAATAGGCTAAAAAAAAAAAAGAAAAAGTCAATTACGTTTAACAATGGTTAGATGAAGATATGATTGGGCCTCAAATTTAATTCACAAAAATAACATGTAAAAAAATATGCTCGAGAAGTGGAAGTTACTGTTCCTTCTAAGATTATAACCACTGCGAATTAAATTTTAATGAAAATTTGCCCAGAGTTTCTCAAGGTTTAACATAAATTTATTGTTCGATATGAATTTGAGTTTGTAGAGTAGGATACTTTAATTTCTTACCCAATCATTGAACTATTTGACGTAATTTTGGCCAAAAAATATTGCTCCAGTTGGCAATTTCAAGAAAAAGTTGCCTAAAATTTCGCACTTTTCTCAAATTTTCCACCTCGGAGTAGTGGGAGTCATAGTAATGATTTTATTTCCGCACAATGACGGTCCAGAAAGAAGTTTAACGTTGAATCAAGGACGGCTCCAAGAGATCTCTTTAGGGGTAGGGGGTTATGTAGTAGTGCACGGACATTGCACCTCTCAATGCTCAAAGTCACCAAAACAACACTTGGAACTGTCTGCATTAATAGACGTTCAGGGGGTAGGCTATAATACCCCCAATCGCCCGCTTCCCACAGCGTAGAAAACAGAGCTATAAACATTTGCCGGGATTGAACGGGCTTCCGTGACAGCAGCACCCTGGTAGAAAAGAGCAGAAGCAAAAGGTAGTGGAGTTCAAATTCAAGCCGCAGAAAATGCAGGGCATGCGAGTCAAAGAGTTGGTTAGGTTTGACTCTGAACCGAACCCAAAAATTGAAATCCCAAGTAGAGTCTGAATTGAAAATTTAATCTAAATTTTTTATCAAACTTTGCTCGAACTAAGTCTAAAATTAAAAGTCGGACCCAAAAAGCATAAACCACATGTCCAGTTAAGTGGTTCCAAAAGCCCCCACGAGCTTCGTGCATCATAATTAAATTTTTGATACTTTTTAATTGGAATGCGGAAAGCTTAAACTGGACATGTGAAAAAGATAAATGCGCAAAAATTGGACATATGCACCTTCAGTTTTTTAATGAGGAATGCGCATTCTTCTGATGGTTTCATTTCAGCCAAAAGGTTTGTAATAGGCTACAGTTAGCCATTAATAGGCTACAAGTTTCATAGGGTAATATATAGCGTTTGTATATTTTATAGCCACTATTAACTAATCTAAAATACCATCTTAAGCAAAATCGAAGCTTTGAGGTTATTACAGTGGAAATAGGTTGGATAATCTTCAATAATAACGGTTCCATTCACGATTTGATTAATCGCAGATTAGAGGCACAGAAGAGAAATAATTGCGCCAAACCTATGCCGTTTATCTTAATATGTTTTCTGTTTGTAAGTTGGATAAGCCCGCGATAAAACGTGATAAGTAAAAACTTCGCTAAAAAAACAAAATTGTGTTTTAACATTTTTTATCTCAACCAAAGAAATCGACGCTGTCTTAAAATCTTGATAAATGCCCCAAAGATTTTTGTTTTTTTTCTTTTATCATCTCTCTGGTGTTTCTTGGAAAGGCTTCATGAGCCCTGATATGCTTCAATGAACATTTGCTATGTTGTAAAATAGTTAATCACATGTTTTTTGGACTTTTCCGAAAACTGTTTTATCTTCGACATAGTAAAAAATTCAGCTTAAAAATTTTGAAGCCCAAAAATTATGGGGCAATGAACTGCAAGCACTGCAGGTTTACACAGGCGCTATAGTTTAAAAAACTGATCTTCATTATGCTGGCGGTATTACGCTGAAGCGTGTAACGAGCGGGGGGGGACATTTCAGCGGCTTAGCGCTTGAGCAACACAGCTCGTAAGAAACGTCACAACGGTGGCGAGTCATTGGCGGCATCGCATTCGATTTGACCAGCGCGGTAATCGAAGCCACTCCTCCCGCACCGATAGCGATGTCGTTTCGACTACGTCAATCGTCCGGTTCACATTGTTTTGAATTAAGTTGCTTTTTACTGCGGCCGTCCGCATAAAAAACACAAAATTTCGCTCACTTGTAATACTTCAGGCTTATTAACATCATTAGCATTTCGAAGTTTATTTTCAAACTGACATATTTTAGAAATCTTTTGCGTCAGTAAGTTGCTTAACGAGGCTTTTTAGTGAAAATCGTTTTATCTTCACTTCAAATATCGTCTTTTGACATCAATTTCTTTAATCTTTTGGTCAATGTTTGCAGATTCCAGGTCATCTACCATCAGTTTCACGTTTTTTAGGAAGATGAATGCATTCTATTTTCGTTTAAACTGCAATTACTAATTTACTGAGGTAGGCACGCGAGACCCAATAAGCTCTCATCTGTTGAACTAAGTTTTTGTTTAAAACAACACAACCACTGAACCAGACGAAAGCTCGTCGTGATGAAAATGATAAGCAAGTTATCGTAAAGCACTGATTAGACGCACCAAGATTTTCAAAAGCGTGTCTTATTTGAGACCCTACGGATTGAGCAAAGATAATTGAACAAAAAAGACTTAATCTTGCGGACAGGTAGGGCTTTGATGCAGTAATGCACGTATAAGTTATCTTAAGCAGGTAATTAGACTGCGTTGGCGATTGGCAAAGCAGTTTCAGACATTGCTATCTGTGTTGAGGTCCCGGGTTTAATTTCATGGCCGGTCAAATCGGACACATGCCGTGTCGCCAACGGTTCACCGCCGCTGCGACGTTTCTTCGGAGCTGTGTTGTCTAGGCGTTAAGCCGTAGAAATAGATAGTCGTGCCGCAAAGATTTGGTTTCTAAAAACAGTATTTTACTGATCGAAAAAAAAAATTAAATTTCTGCTATAACCAATGCAAGTTGTGATCCTAATGGTTGTTATGCTTTATTTTGTTTCGAAAATAAATTGAAAATTAATGAAAGCATAAAAGCGCAATAATTATAAAGCACCCCTACACTCCTTACGAATCCATGTCAAGGACTTTTGTGAGTGTAACTCAAAAAGAATTTTAATCTGTCAAGTAATTTAGTTCAAAGTCATGGTTGTTGAGATGATTAAATTCAACAAAATTACGTGATTTTATCAAAGTGGGTCGTCAATTTGACATTTTTTGTCATTATTCGTTTTTATCATCAGCCACCTTGCCCTACATTTAACCTTGAAATATGATTTTCAGTCATTTGAAAATAAACAACTTGTAGCACAACTTCCAACAAAAACTCAGTAATCTTTGGGTATCTGTCATTATTCCCCACAAGGCAAAACTAACGACCCATTACGACCTTAACCACCCATGACCTCTTCAAGGTCTCGAAATTGCTCGATACGCTATCGAAGCGCGTTAGATCTTGCTTTGATGTGTGCTTTGTTTCTATTGGTTTGTTGTTGAAATTTAAAGCTGTCCTAGAACGAACAATAAGATTAAGGAACCAGTGATGGCGCGACCCCAGCAGGTTAGCCATGTCTGCTCAATCTCAGCGATTTTAAACACTGTAATCCGCACCTCAAAAGGCCAAAAGCGTGTCTTCGTCAGCTTAACGAAGCGTTTCGAAATTTTATTGATCTTTTACTAGAGTTAGCGGAATTCGATTTATTGAGGATGTAACTATGCATTTGTTTAGGTATCTTTTTTTCAAGAGTGTTAATTTAACGAACGAAGCATTAAACTTTTACTATAGTTTTTCGTGGTCATTATGATTTTGTTTCTTAGTTACGGATATTTAGACGTAAGTTTCGAAAAAAAAAGGCAGATTTTTAAGCGGCTTTAATCGTCATAAAATCAAGTTTCGCGCGGTGAGGCCAATCTCAGTATTATCAATGTGATCTTGACAATGCAATATCATGACATAAAAACTAAAACTGTCCTTTTTCTATGGTGTTCCAACTATGCTTTTAGGTAAGTTACAAATTCAATATGGCGCTAAATGCAATGCAGTTTTCAAAATGGCGTCGTCCAAAATCATTTTGATTCATTAATTTTAAACAACTGCGGAAATCATTTTTGGAATAATCAATATAAAAATTGGGAGCAAGTTTTATGAAAAATTTAATGAATAATATTATCGCCAACCTGACCAAACAACTTGATTTTGAAATAGAATAAACATGGAAAAACACCGTAAGGAGGAAAATAAAGCCGCTGTAATTCTTCAAACTGAACGCTTCGACAATGTAGGTTCAGCTGTCATCATCAGCAATGCAACTCTGAGTTTTGTACTGCCTTGCACACACTGCTGATGATGACAGCTGCGTCTATGATGTAGAAACGTCCAACTTTAAAAATTACTGTGGTTTATTTTCCCTCCTTAAACTTGGCTCTTTTGCAATGATGGTGTAGAATGAAACTGCAATTTTAAAACCATCGATAATGTTTAGAAATACTGCAGAAGCATTGCAAGTAAAAATCTCAGTGGGAACGCATTAAACCTGATTCTTACAATGCGGTGTCTTTTATCAGCTCGTAGACGGCTACCTTTTCAGCGTGTAACACCTTACAACAGCTCATTTTTATGTTCATGAGCTAACTCAAAGTTCTTCTGGATCATCCGTAGACGGCTTGTCTATCTAAGCAAATCGCCGGTAAGCACGGTTGTTAAGCATGTCGCTGTCCGTGCGAGGGGTCTAGGGTTCCATTCCCAGGCTGGTCAAATCGGACAAAGTGTCGCCAATGGCTTGCCACAGCTGGGACATTTCTTCTGAGCTAGTTGCTCAAGACGCTGAGCCGCGGAGACGGACCCTGCCACTCATTACACGCTTTGGCGTAATATCGCGAGTATGACAAGAATTTAATTCTTTTTTTGTTTGACTGTCTGTGCTACCACTACACGACGACGAAATGCCTAGGTCGCAAACCGAACTCGGAGCAAACATTTTTGAGCACATGCTCTAATCATTTGAGCAGTAGCAAGGCGACCTTCATTCAATACATTTTAAAAATTGGAAGGAAGAAACAATATTAGCATCTGACCTCATTGTTTTTGCCACTATTACTATTACAGTAGCTTCGGCATGCACCTCCTTGAGCAAGCCATTTCTGAGTCTAGCGAAAATTGCATTTTTCTTGAGCTGGAACAGATTTTTAATTGATGGTGTGTAGTTTGTTAAACTGTCAGTTTACACTGCTAAAATCAATAATTTTACGAAGATTTTCAATGCCTTTGTTCTCTATTTGTTTAAACTGGTGTAGGTATTTTGACAATATTTTATCATTTACGACTACCGGTACCTCTGTACGACTCACTCCCATAATTCAAAAGTAGGAAGTATTGAAGTATGATGTGCTTGAACAAAGTAATACAGACTTGTGATGTTGTAATAATCTTTATGATGATAGTGGCTCCGGTATCATGATGTCATCCAAACTTCCTGTTGAAGGTCGATAAGCTTAATCAGCTCGGCCGGTTAGCGTAGTGGGTTAAGACATCGCTAGCGGAGGAAGAGGTCTGGGGTTCGATTCCCGAACCGGTCAAATCGGACACAGTGTCGCCAACGGCTCACCACCGCCGCGATGTTTCTTCGGAGTTGCGCTGCTTAGACCCTAAGTCGCGGAGATGGATTCCGCTACTCGTGACACGCTTCGGCCTTCGACGTATCACCGCAACGTAACGAAGATTTGATTTTTTGTTTTGAGGCGAGACGAAGTGTCTTGTTTGGTGAGATTTCATTCACGTTTTGTTAGAACCTCAGGCGAGAGAGTAATCGTCCAAGAATTTCAAAATCTATCTTCGACTGAGTCGTTGTTCGATTACCGTTCTTAATTGTCTCAAAGCGACACAAGTTTTGTAATTGATGATTTGTGTAAAGACTGAACAACAAAGTGATGTCACACAGCGTATTATTGATAAACAATTCCGAGAAAAACCTTCCGAAACAAACGGTTAAAACCCTCACGGGAGATAGCGTCATTTTCACCACCATTTTTGCTGCGTTTTTGGTGAAGAAATTGAATTGAATTAAATAGTTTTGGAACCAATTAAGTTTGAAAATAAGTAATTGCATGACGCAGATTGTGGTGCATTTTATGACAAGTGTCACCAAACACCTTTCTAGAATTTTTACTGGTTTTACCTTTAATAGACAACCATGTATTCAGTGATGATAAGTATGTTTATTGTCACAAGTTTTATACGTTTTGCCTCAACCGCTTGATTATGAATTTCATACCACATCGCAATGTGAATTTTCATGGCATAATTTCCTTTTGACAACTTGGACAAGTTTTTGTATTTTTGTCAAAACTGTAACTCTGAAGAATGTCTAAGTAATTTTGAAATTTCGTAAGAAAATAGTATGGGATTATAAATCAAAATTTTAATTGCATATTTGCAGTGATCATGCTTAGTAGATTGATGATAATGTCACAAATACTGTTGTAACACTGCTTCAGGCAGTCGCATTTGCGTCAATGCCGGTTTTAGTTCAATTGTTTTCCAGTGCACGAACGACCAGACACATTTTTGTGGCAAAAACACTCAAAATTCTGATCAAGCTTTCTCGCGAGGACGTTCGTTACACTATGATAACATTTTCAACCTTATATCGTGAAAAACTGCAGTAGATAAACGTTTTATCCCTTTTTTCCAACCTACAAATAATGCCAACTTTGTCTATGTTTATTACCAATTATCTATGCAAATTACCTGTGGTGGCGTAACGCGAGGCATGAAACACACCGCACGAAAATAACAAAAAATTGAAAAAAATATCAAAAAATTACCTACAAACGCGTACATGCTAATAAGATAATATCTTTAAAAAGTTAAAAATGTAGCGCAAAGACTTTCCAGAAAACAACACATTTTTTTCAAATATTTCATAAAATTTTGACGCGTTTTATATGCCACTTGAACGCATCTCAATATTCAAACTCAACCAATCAACCATAGCAGAGTTTGATATTTAAGGAACAAAGTGATGTTGCAAATACACTGAACAGGGATTCTCAATCTCTATGAACACTTTTTGGTTTGTTTTGTTGTTACGTCATACCTGCATAAAATCATAGCATGATGACACAACAAAAAAGCCATTGCACTCGCGGTATTACGCCGAAGCGTACAACGACTGGCGGGTCAACCTCCGCGGCTCAGCGCCTGGGCAGCACAACTCCAAAGAAACGTTGCAGCGGTGGCAACGCTGCGTCCACTTTGACTGGCCCTAGAAGTGAAGACAACTCCACCAGCTCAGCGCTCATCAAGCCTTTAACCATAACCACTACACTAACCGATCGGTAACAATCAATAAATCAAATCCAAAAAGTTTCATTGACGATGAGACGTCTTATATTCAGTGTGACCGTATTCAACAGAACTCGGTAAGGCTGTCATTCTGCAAATCACTCTGTATTATCAGATGGAGATTTTAATCACATCTAAAGTTTGCAGCTAACTCAGTATGCTCCACTTGCGTCAGACCAAAAAATCAAGATAAAAGTAGTTTTAGTGAGAAAAATAAAGCTATAATAGTTCTTGAAACTGGACGTTTCGACAACATAGATTCAACTGTCATCATCAGCAGTGTAAGCAAGTCATTTCAGTTTTGCACTGTTGTGGTTACACTACTGATGATGGCAGCTGAATCTATGTTGTCGAAACGTCCAGAATTAAGAGTTACTGAGGCGTTACTTTTTCTCCTTACGCTATTTTCATCCCATATTTATTGTATTCGTAAGCAGCTTTCCTTTTACGTTTCAGCTTTCAACACATACTCTTGGAGATTATAGAGCATCGAAGTTTTTTGCAAGTGCGCATTGCAATCAGTTTAGACTTGAATAGACATGTTTAAATTTTGAATTGAAATTATTGATTGCGAATTAAGTTAATTTCTATATCGCTTTGGGATTTCATATAATAACGCATTGACCTATGACTGTCTCCTACATAGCCGAAAACACACTCCACAGAGAATTAACACGGAGGCACCAGATTAACACTGAACATGTTTTGTAACACCAAGCAGAAGCCAAATAGCACTTCATAATGTGTAGCCTAGTGACTAAGTGCAGTAGTCATGGTAGAGAGCAGTAAAAATCAGATTAGAGAAGACGCATTAAATTGCAGTAACAATAAACTTGTTTACATTAGGGAAAAGCTGTCAGAAAATAGAGCAAGCCACTGCACGAGTTTGAGCATGTGTTATGCTTGGCAATGACCACCCAAGAAAATTTCAATTTTTTAAGGCAGTGAGTGTTCTAAGGGCTAGAAAGTCAAACGGAAAACTTATCGTTCTTGCTTGCTTGGTATATAAAGTGTCAAATTTGACAGAACAGGAAAAAATTTAGCCCTCTCTGAACTTCGCAATGGACTAGGGAGACGAAATATCCGTTTATCACAGTGCCTTTCACTTTCCACTGAGTTTTTTGCACACCACAGCACCAATATCTTTTTATCATTTACAGCACCAATGCATACACAGACGTAACTAAACAAACGACAAAACAAGGTGACTGTTGCTTATTAATTAACGTACACACAAGGGAGCCTTGTTTCTAGTGGTTTTTGTGAGCAGTTTATTAATTAGTTCAATTTAGTTGAAGCAAAACTTAGGCATTTTATCAAACCATAGAATGTTTTGAATTGACACAAAATTCCATGTCTGATTAGCTTGGCAAACTCATAAACTTCATTTTCGTTCTTAAATCTGCCTTATTTGGTGTTTCGTTATTGCGTATTCTTGCACAAACGACAGTGCATACGTGTCAAGACCTCGGTTAAGCGAGATGTGTGATAACCAAGCACAACAGCAATTGTTCAATCTTTGTTGATGCAGCATGGATTAGAACAAACGTGGGCACACTACGGCCCACGGGCCAAATGCGACGCGCCGGTTCTTATATTCTGGCCCGCCGGCACTCACAGAGGACATTTTTTTCTTTTAGAGATTACGGATGGCAGTGATTTTCAAAAACATAAGCCTCAACGGTCCAAAATCGAAATAAAAAACGAGGTGAAAACCTTTTATTTTGAAGATCACATTCGTGCGTGGACTGTGATCTTCAAAAAAAAAAAAAAGGTCTTCACCTTGTTTTACAATCAGCGTGGGGCCCGCGGCTTCAATAGTTTTTCCAAATCTGGTCTTTACTGTGAAAAATTTGCCCAGCCCTGGATTAGAATATAATAACAGTCTATGGGTGTGTAGCGAGACATTTAAAACGGAGAGGGGTGCATGAGCTGCAAAAGCAAAGCAACCTTTGCTCTTTTTTTACTAAAAGGCGAAGTTAGAAGAGGAGGAGGCATGGGGCAATGTCCTACCAAACACGCCACTGCCTACTACATCGTCTACGTCTCAAGCACCCGCTCAGCCACAGCCTTCATTATCAGGTAAGCGCGATAGATGCCACCTTTATTACAAAGTCAACTAACTTGTTCTTACTTGACAAAATGAACTTTTCCCAGTTGACAAATGATTTCCAAGCGTAAGGGTGTTTCCATTTAAAGACACCATCATTTCGCTATGTTCCTGTTAAGATTAGCCTAATCCAGCACGCGCAGCGAGTCATAACTGGGAGGCTTAACTATTTTTAGAATGACATAAAGACTAATTTTAGTCCAAAATACCTAATAATTCAAAATGGTGCAGCAATATGCAGTTGAAGACATTTTACCATCGAAACTAGTGTTAATGCAATTTCTTACCACTAATTGCACTTAATCTGGTTAAACCAATTAAGAGCGTCTGTCTTTGAAGTGGTAGACTTAAGAGTTTAATTTTAAGACGAGTCGCATCGATAAAAAATTACTATCTCAAGCTTCCGCGCTTGACGTTCAACAAGACAGTGTAGAAAACAATCTGACAAGAGTAGCTGTTGTACTTTAGGGATAAGCACTAAATCGCATCCCCCACGGCCCCAACCTATGAATACATGGCTGGCAACTCCTTAACGAGCTCGTTATAGCCATTTCATCGCTTTCTTGTGACAGAATAAAAACGAAACAAAAACTGCTAACACTTGAGATGATAATGAGCGATTTTCGTCAATTTGTGTAAGGAAAAACAATCAACTATATTTCTTAATATGGAAGCGTTTTAAATCTTTTTTTGGAATTCGATTAATCTTTGTCGGTCTGCTATCCCCGAAGACTGCCTAAGCCCCAGCTAATCTGTGATAAGTCGTTGAATATAACTCATTCCTAACGCCTCCGTATATTCCAAAACATGAGTAATCATTTTCTATTTTTAGCAACTAACGATTGTAGTTCGAAAACGTCTTTAATAAGAAGTTACGTTTCATTACCTGGAGTTGTCCTCGTGACAAATTATTTCTTCGAAAGCTGATTGGTTCGTTCTGTAAAAAGTAGAAGTACACATTTTTCAAAATGATCAGACATCGCAGCCTTAACAGGCTGGTTAACGTGGTGGTAGAAGACAGCGCTAACAGTGTGGGAGGTCGTTAGTTCGACTACCGCCTGGCCAAATCGGACATAGCGTCGCCAAAAGTTCGCCACCGCTGCATGTTCTTCAAAACAGTGTTGTCCAAGCCACAAGCCGCGGAGACGGGCCGCGTCACTCGTTACATATAACTACTACGCAATGTGGCTAGTTAATGATTTCATTTTAAACATAGCCTCACGTTGCGCCCCAACAACCTTTTTGGCGCAAAAGGAAAATGAAATCTTTGGTTGTTTTATGACGGTTGATAACAGTAGTAGTGTCAAAAGTAAAATCACGTTTTTAATTGTCACCGGTTCGTTGCGATTTCCAGACCATCTAAGGTGCTGAACGCTAAGCCAATTAGCTGTAAATTTTTAATACCCGAAGTACGAAATGGCCGAGCTTCAAACTCAGCTTTCCTGACTACAAAGCGAAAGCGTAATCGCGTATAAGCCTTTGATTAATATGAGAAAATCACGTTTATCTGGTCATTAAATTTTGAGAGTTTGAAATTTTTCAATTAAAAATTTTATTTATCACCAAATGCTACGAAGCGAGCTTGCTATTAAACAAATCGTTAAGCAAGTAGATTTGATTGCTGAAGCAAGGTTACATAACAAACTCAACTCTAATACTTTTTATTGTTTTTCGTCCATCAGATAAAATACCGAGCGCTGTTAAACTTAGCTGGTGTTTTGATGCTGCCAGCGCTAAAATTTCTGCAAATTTTGCGGTTAAAATATCTCCTATTAGTGTTTAATGGCTCATTTTTAAATTGACGTCGAACAAGGAGGATGGAAATGTTTTTTGACAATTGGTTCGAATCTTGAAAAAGTTGTGTTTACACTATTAAAAATAGTAAACACAAACGGTAACGAAAATTTAGGGCGGAAAACAATGGATTAGACAGTCTTCAGCTATGTAGTAAAACAAATTGAGCAATGAAAAATAAAGCCACAACAATGAAAAACTAGACGTTTCAACAACGTAGATTTAGCTGCCATGATCAACAATGTGAACCATTTGTACTGCTTTGCTTGCACTGCTGATGATGACAGCTGAATTTTTGTTGTCCAAACGTCCAGTTTTAGGAACTACAGAGATCTATTTTTCTCCTTAAGCTTTTTTCGTTATATTTAACGTATTCCGAAATTGAGGCTATTTTTTTTTCAAATTATATTGAACTGAAAATTCAACAGTAATTGAGGGAGACTGCGAAGTGAGCTTGCGCTCTTCGAGTCAACAGCCACCCGTTACATATGTCAAATGCGATCGGCTCCAGCCGTGAATCGAACCCGTCACGTAGGATCTGTCACCTGCGCGCGGTACCGCTAGGCCATGTCGCTGACCGCTGGGCTAATTGAATAATATTTTTAAAAATTAGCAAGAATATTTTGAAACCAGATATCAGAGCAATTTTTCTATATGAGAGTGCTATAATTTATTCTGCTCCAGTCGCAAGAGTTGAAAAGATAAAAAGATTCATTAATTTTCTTCAGGAGACAGAATCTCAGTGAGGCAGCGATAAGAAGGTATTTGTGACAGAATGATTGTGAAAAATAGAAGAAAAATAAGGTGTAGGGATTCAAATGTTTGCTAAACCTTGACAGAGCCATAGCAACGTGCTGTAAGCGCTTGACTGCCCTGATTCAATTATCAGGTCAAAGGTTATCAATCAGTCGCTTTGTTATCTCACAGATGACAACCCGACCCATCGTTAATCTGGGGTTAGGGACCCAAGATGGGTGAGATTGTGGGTGATAATCGGCTTTCTTTCACAAAAATGTGGAAAATTACTTCGCCTTGCATGGGCGCCGCTTTCAACTTGGGTATCGCATTAAATTCGTTCTGTGGAAGCAAATCTGCTTATTTGAAGCTTAAATTAACGCATGCCTTTGAGCACTTATGGTCTGGATCCTGTCATGAAATTTTATGCCGTTTATTTAATTTGGGATTGATGGTGGCTACAGCATTCATGCCCGACTTTTATGACAAAAAAAGGAGTTAAAAATGGCGTCGGAATGCATTAATGACTTGACTAGTTTTTATGAGGATCATGGGATGAAAAAATTTTAGAGAAGATCAAAGTTGTTTGTTTTTGTAGCGTTTGAATTGTTTGTGATTGACTGGACCAGCAAAAGAATTTTAACTCAATCAGAAGCGACTCCAAGGTCTGATTAATTTGCTTAGGTTTGGTCCGGTTTCAGACAAGCGTGTTTTCTTAT
This sequence comes from Trididemnum miniatum, assembly GCA_964006365.1. Classification (NCBI taxonomy): domain Eukaryota; kingdom Metazoa; phylum Chordata; class Ascidiacea; order Aplousobranchia; family Didemnidae; genus Trididemnum; species Trididemnum miniatum. The sequence goes on along the minus strand of OZ023235.1, from coordinate 3,707,602 downwards.
ATCTTCCAATCGAAATCAATTATCATAAAAACTTGAAAGAATAGAGGTATACAGCGTTGTCGTTTACGCTCTGCTAAGCTCCTGTACATAAATCAGAATATGCCTACGCAGCCCAATCAAAACTTCTGTTTCTTTTACTCTCCCGCGGTCGGTACTAAATTTTGATAAACGAGTTACGACCAAGAAGAAACGAAATTAAATGACAAACCACGGAGGATCAAGTTACAGAAAAATAAGGACAGAAATAAGAAAAACACAAACAGCTGAAAATAACTAATAAAGAAAATCAGTCTTAATTTTTTGCCCAAAAAAGACGAAAAAAGGCTAATTCTTCCTGTGTTTGGCTTAGCAAAGCATTTTTAGAGAGAAATTTCTGGACATTGTTAGTGAGATAAGAAGTCACAGTGTCAGGAACTCCCATTGCTGTATAACAGCTTAAACGACTGCCACCTACACAGAGGTTAGTTTAAGCATGTTTTGGAGATAAGAATATAGCAGGGGCCGTTGATAGACAAGATGTTCAAGCTAGATGAGAACCTATGACAAGATTTAGAAAACAGAATAGAATATCATTTGACACCTATAGTCTTCCATCACTACAGCATGATGTAAAAACGAAGCGGTTATTCTTGCGGGCCCGTAACAGAGCGTGAAGGGATAACACTAACAAAGTTGCCATTTACACGGGCCTAAAAAATAATGTTGAAATGTAAAAATCATTTTGAAGACGGAGTATTTGCAAGAAATGTCGTTAATTTGCAAATAATGCTTTTAATCAATTCCACTAATTGGGCTCATTTCGCTATTTTTGTCAGTTCCTGGGCATAGCAATGTTTTTAAACGGCGCAGCATCACGTCAAAACTTTTGCTTCCCTTTTTAATACTCTTTTAACAAAACTTGAAACTCAACATAAATAAAACTTGCCAAAAAGTTCCCGTGAAAAAAAATTCAACCGCTAAAATAAACAAAACCTTGAAACATCAAACTACTCATTTTAGCAGCAATGAAGCTGCACTCGTGCTTAGTAAACCGTAACAACCAGTAAAAGCAAACTTTGTTTTCCATCCCAACTTACTTTTCAACCATCTGCTTACAAATTTTTAAGTCGGGTTAGTGTTTTTGTTCAAGGAAACACTATTTCAAATAAAAGCTGGGTTAGTTCCAAAGGTTGTTTACTCAAGATTTTAGCAAGAGCAAATTTGCCCATATCCAAAGTTTCATAAAATTTTGCCCCGACTTTTTCAAGGGTTTTCGGAAAGATTGATCCTACTAGCTTTGGCACAAATTTTCAGTTTTTAGCGTATGATAATTTATTTTCAACCAAAATATTCAACAGTTATACTCAAATTTGGCCATATATCGTTATTCCGGTTCGCACTATCAGGAAAAAATTTCCCATAGTTTCTCATTTTGCTCAGATTTCAGAGCTTAAAGACAACAGTGGTTATCAGCATTAAAAAAAATTCGACAAACCAATGAGTTTTTTGCGCAAATTTATCAAAACATAATTAGTTTAACATCTACACTTATATACACGCACCTACTGGTGAAAAAAATCAACCAAACCAGATTGAAAAAATAAACCTTATTTGTAGAACAAATTAAAACTCCCAATGACATTCAGACGAAGTTACTTAGTCGCACAAAACTGTACTGGTCTAAATCTGCGAAGCAACAAAAGTTAATCGCGTGGAAGAACAAAAGACACCATATTTTTTTACGAAGTTTTTATAGCAAAGACTAAAAGTTGTATTTTATTGTAATTAAAACCGCTGATACTCTCTAAAATCTGGGGGAGGGGGGTGTGAAGAAAGATTGATTCAATTTTTGCCTAAAAGTCGAGTGTCTAAGGAGTGAGATTTTTGTTTTGCACCAAAATATTGAACACTTTCATTTCAACTCAGCTAAAAATATCCATTCCACTCAGCATGCTTAAAGAAACATTGGAAAATTATGCCCAAAATTTCCCATTTTTTAAAAATTTCGTACCTTAAAGGGAGCAGTGATAAAACGATTAGTTTTGTATTGGAAGTGATGAACTGGTAATATTTTGATGCCAACAAACGTCTAGTCATGTGATAAACATGTTGAGTGATATTTCATTGATAACCTGAATCTGAGTAGGGAATGATTTCGCTTTGAGAATAAGGAGTTCTTCCTGTGAGCATTAAAACAAGCACAAATATAACTACATGTCTTTCATCGCATGCTCAGTGGCTCGAATTAGTGCAGGACTTTTGTAATTCAGCATTTATCAATGTCCAAACCAATACAACTTTTGCTTTGTTGCATGATGTTTAATTGCAGAGGGATTTGATATTAAGTGGTCACATTTCAAATTTGGGCAATCACATTAGAGATGGCATGGGCCGCTAAGAGACCCGCTAACGGCCCAGTTTTATTTTTTGTTTCTTCCCGGGCCGCTAACTCTTTTTGAAATCTAATTGTTGAAACAATTTCTTTTCAAGCTTAGGTTGAATGTGATGAAAAGTTTATAAAAAGAAGGGGCTTTGGGCGGGTGGGGCTTTATTTTGGGATGGGTTGCCGAGTCGGTTTCGGTTACTGGACAAGAGGTTCCGGGCCCTGGGATGGTTCGGGTTGCGAAAAAGTCAACCCTTGCATCTCTTTTTCGTGTAGTGTTTCGTGGAGAGTGGCACTCATTAGCGCAAGAAAATTTTGGTGGTTATAATTTCGGATTTCTAACAAAATGTATTGCTGTTCAGGAATAAGTTAATGTAAACAACTGAATTGAAATGATGTTATAAACATATTGATGTTTTTTTCATAAACAAACCAATATAATTGATAAGCAGGTAAGATAAACGCATAATATAGGCTTAACTATTCTGCAGTATAATGGTGTTTTCAATGAGAGCTGTGTATTGTTTCTGCCTTTTTTTGTGACAATATAAAACTGTTTTACGCTTTATCTTGATACTTTGTTTGTTCATTCTTAATCCTTATTACTTTTGTTTAATTAATTAATTTAATACGTATTTAGAGCTTAGACATGTCGGGATAATTTTCACGTTTAATCCTATAAATATTCAGAAATCATCAACCAAGACCAAGTTCCAAAAAGAGCTTTGTTCATTCGAACATAGAGAAGATGTTGGCAGATTATCAGGTAAGCTAGTCAGGTGTCTTTAATTGTAATTTTACGAGCTCTTTTTGCTTTTAAATTATAACGAACTTTATGTAATTATGATAAAACTATGCCGCAGGCAAATACTTGGACATTTACTTGGACATTATCAGACGTAGATGGAGGCATTCCGAGAAATCATAAATGATATATAATTGGAAGAGCGGTATCTAGATATATTATTACCATGACATGTAAAAAATATTCAGTTGATTGTCAGTAACATGTATCCGTGATCTATGTGCTATCAGTAATTCTATCCCAGTTTCATACAAGGCGAGATTGCCATACTTCAATGACTTTTCTTGTGTTTTAACTCTACCAATGATTGACTTTTTATGTTTGAAAAGTAGCTTAGAACTGAAAGAGACCAACCCGTGGAGCGTGAATATAATATCCCCATCAAAATAAAAACTTTAGGGGAGGCCTAAAAATATAGTTTACTTAGCCAGAGCTTTATGTTTGAAACTTATGCCCGAACTGACACTAACATTAGATATATTCAAATCGCGCGGGGGGTAGTATAATTTGCATGACACCAAACATATATAAAAACAAAATAATGTGAATGGAAATATTCGATGTCCTTGATCAAGTAGAGCAGAATATACAATCTGCATAGCATTTTTCAAACTAGAATCGAATTAAACCCGGTTCGATTGTACCACATTGCTTAAAAAATAAATTCATTTTACCCTCAAAGGTAGTTGAGACGATGATGCAATGCATACACTTGCACCATCCGTCATCAAATCAACTATTATTACAATCGTATAACGATAAACATTAAGCACGCAGTAATACCTTCCTTACATTCCTTAAACTAATAAACACTTTGTATCTGATAACTAGATTCTGCGTAACAAGTGTATATACAATGTTGATTTCTCATCTTTGCCAAACAAATAGACAGGATTTGTGAGCACAAATTGTGATTGCAAACCGCAAAAAAATGTAATGCGATGGTGACAAAGATAACTAAAACTTTGGTCTACATACTCAGTGTTGCTTTTTTTCATCATGTATTTTGTACTCATTATAGCTCCCTTGAATTCTTTGCCTTATAAATGCTGCAAAAAACAAAAGTCAAATACAGTAATTAGAAAAATTAGCGTTGTAAATTGAAAATTTAGAGTAAATTTATGGGCAACTACAATGGATGTCAAGGGCTATCATGTAACCAAAGCTGAGACACTAACAAGTTTTCTGGAGTTGCGCAACCTAGACGCTTGAAATCAACCACAAACATTACAGACAGTTACAACCTACAGAGCACAGCAGGATGTAAAGTATAACACAAAAGATAGAATATAATTATTTTCGATTTTCAGGATCAACAGCTCGTCCCTCTACCGTCCGCTTTCTCCCAATCTACCACAACCGCCAAAGACTACCATGTGCCATCGGCCCGTTGCCACGTCAGTAGCACATCTTATCTGCCTCATAATATACTAACACTACATGGTACTATGTTACCTCCACTGTTTCCCCCAACATTTTTAAAAAATACTCGAAAAATGAACAACAATTATCCATTGGTCGGGCTTTCATCTGATCCGTCAAAAAACGAATTGAAAACGAGCACTCGCAAAGCAACTGAATGTCCACAAACGGATGAAAACAGAGACTATTGTGACAATGCAACTTCCAGCGATAATAGTGTGCATAATTCTTCTTTTGAGAAGCAGAATAGCAGTTTTTCTGAAGAGCAAGGTGATTCCGAAACCGATGAACAAAGTGGCCATATCCCAGCCAGCAATCAATTCACAAAACCTAACAATCAACTGCCGAAAAAAAGGAAGAGTAGCCCTGAATTTGGCTCGTACGATGTCCGGCCTAATTACACAGAAATCATTCAAGAACAATATAAACATACGCTTCCATGGTTAGTTTCTCAATGGTCGGCCGCTGGGCATAACTTGAACGATTTCTGGCAACGCTTCAAGGAAACAAGTCAAAAGGAAAAAGTTGAAGAAATATCAGATAAGCAGCGTTCTAGATCAGAAAATATAAACAGCCAGAATTTATCAGAAGAATCAGAAAAAAACAAAAACAAGTACGAAACCAACCAACATCAAAAGTCATCAAAATTTGCACCAATTGAAGCAACACAAACATTTAAGACCAAGAGGTCTCACTCCTTGCCAAACGATTCGTCATGTCGCGATGACGTCATCAGCGAATCGTTTTCCGATCCTGGCAAGCAATCACCAACTCACTCATCGGATGACGACATCTTTCCTCCACTGATGTATGCAGAAAACTCAGACAAACAAGCTGCTGATGATGAAAAAAATTCAAGCGAAACGTCTCAATTCAACAAAGTTACGAGGCTTGTTCAATTCGATTCGCAAGATTCTTCCAAACTAATCAATTCAATGGATGGCTTGCAAAAAAATTTAACTCCGGCAAACATGTTGTTTCCACCGTCGTCGCTTTCTCAAAACGAAAACGAGTTTAGTTCAAATAAAGACAAATCTGCGGTGCCAGGAGGAGAAATTCACGGAGGAGTTTGGATCCCAACACGGTCGAGGAATTGTCATTTGTGCGGAAAAGAATTCAAGAATGTTTACAGGTAAGTGCTTGATTTGCTGTTACCATTAGCAATTGAAGCACAGAGATTGCGACATATGAACATAATAGTTAGGGTTAGGCCAGGGACATCACCATCGGCGCGGTAGATCATGGGTTAGATTTTCGGGCCGAAAAAATCGGACACAATGCCGCTAACGGCTCGCTACTGCTGCGACGTTCCTGTGTTGCCTAGGCGGTAACCGACAGAGATGGACCCCACCGCTTTCGGCGTAAAATCACGAGGATAATGAAAATTTGAAGTCAGGGACAGTTTTTCAAATCAAAAAATTAAGTTATTTCAGGAAGGAAACAGCAATTTTTAACGAACCAAATCATTTTCAAGTCAATTTTCTTTCGAGTTGATTGATGAAAACACCACATCAATATTACGTTTATCATTAACAGCGTCAAGCTTCATATCAAAAACGTTCATCTGAAAGAAATGTGGCAATGTTCGGTCCCTGGATGTAACGCAACGTTTCCGTCAAAGCGAAGTAGAGACCGGCACAGCGCTAATGTGAATTTACACAGGTGAGAAAGCGATGGAAAGTACGCGAAGACGCGGACTGTTGAGTTTGACTAATGTCCTAAAGTTCAAAGTCATTTCTTCAAATTGTTTTCACTTTGTCGGCAAAATGTAATTTAAAACCTAAACAGCATTACAACAGCCGCAATATTGCCAGACTTTTATCAAGAACATTTGTCTTGTATTATACGAAATTTTTATCTGCTTTGGATCAAATGTCCAAACATCGGTCTCCTTAAGTCTTTTTTTTTTCGGAGTCACTTCAAAATCACGAAAGTTTAGCATAACGCTGGTACACGTGTCGCTAATGGGTCCCGCCTTTCGGCGCGTCTTTGTTCTCAAGTCAGTGATTTAATCAATCAGCAGACTTTTCTTAACGATTTGATTGTTTTTTTGCAGTTTAAAATTCCCTAAAGGTCAAGTTAAACTAGCTTCAAAGCATGTCTAATGAGAGCTGAAACGGTCTGTAATCTGTCATGTTATTTGCACAAAATTTAATCTCTACCCTAAATGCGCTCGTAAAGAGGCGAAAATCAAATTATTAACTGGAGCCTATCATCGCCTTAGAGGTGGCATTAAAGTCAAATTACCATTTTTATAATGTTTCTTCTCTCAGAGGTGTGTAAAGGTACTTAATGTCTAAAACAACACATCAAATTGTTGAAGCTTAACCACGTTTTGTGATTCACTCAACCGAAATAAATCCTAACAGCTTATTGTGTTTTGCAGTAAGCTTCGTCTGCGGGGTTTATACAGCGACCCGAGGATCAGTAGCCAAACGGCAGGAATGACAGAACAGCTAAAAGAACAACTTACACCACATTTCAGTGCACCCTCTGCTTCTAAACAGACGTGTCTACCAGATGTTAACAACAACGAAGCAACGAATGAATCGATTAGAAGGACCCCAGAAAAGCAACAGAATGAAAACTCAAATCAATCTCTTGAGCATGCCAAGTCGGAATCTACAAAAGCACTACCACCGCTACCTAGCGGATGGTGCGCCATGTATCAAAAATTTCTTCGAGAAACAGTGAAGTTGTGTAATAATAGCGACGCTTCGAAAATGGCACCGAATTCAAAAAACGCAGAAACAATCAAAAATGATTGTTACAAGGACTTTTTTAAGAAAAATTATGGAGAACCAAAACAGAAACCCTTTCAGCCAAATGATGTGAAACAAGATATAAACAACCACAAACGTTTGGACTTCGAGAAAAAACGATCCAAAAGCACAGTCACCATGCCAAGACCTTCTAAAGAGCCATCGGTAGTTGAAATGGAGAAACCACCTCCAAGGAAAACATCTCTTCCGGATATCATGGATTTTTCGGTGTATAAACGGTTCAACAGCTTGAATGGACAAATCCCTTTTTCACCGTTAAGCTTACCGTTTCCTAGCACTGATCCTTCTCTTTACAACCATCAGTTTGGAACATATCCATACCCTTTTGCAAATCTTTTACAGAATAATATCGTACCGTCATCAGTGAATGGAGAACTGAAACATAAAGTTCCACCCATGCAGGCGAGCTTGTTTGGATCGAGAGGCATTGTTCCACGCCCAAATGTGTCCTTGTCCACAGCAAATTTAGCAAAAAGAGTTGAAGAAGAATGCGAAAATGACGTTGTTCGTGAAGCAAAGCGAAGAAAATCGGCACCTGTGCGGCCTTTTGATATTATCCCAGAACGAAAATATAGTGCTGGTCTGAGCGAAACAGAAAGGATTCAATTACTTCGTCGCTCATCGACAGTAACTTCTTATTCCCAGTACCCGTTCATGAATAAGCCCTCGGGGCCAGGACTTGGGCCACCATTTGACGGTCTGGAAGGCGTTAACACCAGGGCTTCACCTTGGAATCCATTTGGCGTAGGCAATCCTTTTCTGCCAAAATATCCTCTACCATCACCATCACTGGGATCGTATAATCCAAACTGGTTCAACTCTGCTAATCTTCTTGCTGCTGCTATGACTGCTAAGGGCAGTCGCAATCCAGCAACAACTCTGCTACCTTCCGCTCCTGCAAATTTTAGCGGTGATGTTGATTCGCGAATGGATGGGATCAGTTTTAACAGTGTAACTGAAATGGACGATCCAACGTTGAACATGGAAGGAAACACGTGGAAGACTGGCCCTGTGCAGTGCAGTATATGCAAGCGCATGTACAGCAACAAGGGTACATTGCGAGTGCATTTTAAATCTGTACATTTACGAGAAATGCACCGCTGCACAGTTCCAGGATGTGATATGATGTTTACCTCGGTTCGAAGTCGCAATCGTCACAGCCAAAATCCGAACTTGCATCGCAGTTTGAGCTTTCACTCTTAGAATCGATGTGAAGATTCGATTTTAACGCGAAAACGACCACCATTTATTTTGTAAAGACATTTCGTTTATTTCGTGAGTTGACAGGGCGTAGCCAGAAGAAAGTATTGGTGGGGGGGGGCAAATTACAATAAGCCAAAGGTTAGACCTACTTTAGATTATAATTCATCAAAAAATAAGGGGTTCAATGCCTCTCTCCTGTGGCTACGCCTGTGTATGATGCTTAATGCTGCTTTAACCACACTTACTACTAGGCTGCTTAGGCTATATGGTACAATTTAGTTCGCTTCTGTTTCTAGCGTGTGCTGTGAATGCAACAAAAGTTGCTAATAGCTTACTATATCAAAAAGAGCCTTTTGTCAGCATCAGCCAAAAAAGTTCTAGGAAATAATTACATCGTGTATTTTCATTTCAATAAGTTCCCTTTAAAATTCATTACTTCAAACTCAGCTGTGGCCTCTAACAGACAAGACCCCATATTCATTTCTTATTGCCTTTGTTGTGTCTATAAAATATGTACTGATGTAGCCTTACGAGCAAGATGTAATGTTCACGCCTTTGCTGACCCTGTTTCTGCATTCTTCAACTTTTTCACTGTGTTCAATCTATTGCCTTTCCTCCGAAAGTGGTGCCAAGTTGTTCAAATATTAAAAAAGCCATAACACCTATCTAGCCTAGTTGATTTTGTGATTTTAATCCATCTATGACATTTGTGTTGCATTTTTAAACTTGATAACTTTTTGTGGGTTCTTTGGGCAGAGGGAAGACATAAGGTAGTTTGATATTGCTCTAAGATAACACGATACAGCTTAAAACAAACAGTGCACAAACTGAGTTCAAATTCGTTGGAAGGATTTGTTAACTATCAGGCGACCCAAGTATATGTGCTTGTGCTAATTTTTACCGAGCTGCTTTGTTTTCTGGCTTGCAATGTGTACACTACTAAAGAAGTTTCAGAACATCAAAAAAATAAACTTAAATTCATTTCAAAGATGATTTAGAAAATTCAAATGGTTGAGCTTTTGTTTCTTGTTGCAAACAAAACGTTTCGGCGAAAGCAGGCGAAACTTATCGGTTGTCATTGACGAATGACGATTGTAAACAAAAAATGACGCTTTTACATGAAGTAAACAATTTCACTAAGCAGTAAAGTTCACCCACAAAAGATGAACTTCGTCTCTACGTTTATTTAATTCTTTCTTACCTAGAGGTGTTGCTGTATTATTCGCCGAGTGATTGTTGAGAAGGTTGGATTGTTAATGTTAAGTCCACAGCTCAGACGATTCTTGTAAAAAACTGCGTTCTCTTTTTTTATTGAAAATTTTTCGTTGTCCATGAAAACATGAAACTGTAAGTATTTTAAAGAGTGATAAATTTTTCTTGAAATTAGAAGCTATTTGTGACATTTTTGGAGATAAAACTGAATTTTTCACGTTCTTGATTTACTAATAAGCCATGGGTTTAACAAAAAAGCAATGTATTTATAGTGAGACCCAAAATTTACGAAAAAACGGTATTAACGCATCACAAATTCTATAGTTGTGCTTACTGATATTGTAGAAAACTCATATTTTGCTTCGCTTATTTCTGTAGTTGCTGACGTCACTAGCGTTTAATAAGCGTATAGTGTTGCCGTTTGTTTTTGTTCATATTCTTGCAAATGCATTTTGATGTTTTTGAGCTTTTTTATTTTTTTTTTGAACAGGAAGCTTCTGCGTGACATTAATAAAATTCTATTTCTGCTTCTAATGTTATAATAGCTTTCACGTCAAGATTAGGATAAAAAAAAAGAAAACTGAGAAGGTTTGAGATACAAAAATCAAATCTTCATCATACTTGCGGTATTACGCCGATGCGTGTTACGAGTGGCTGGGTCTCCGAGTCTAATGGCCTGAGGAACATAGCGATAGCGACACTGTTGTTCTATTTCACCGGCCCCGGAATCAAATTCACGGCTTCTCGCGCCGATAGCATTACGAGTGGGGATGCACGCATCTCTTGCACGTGCGAAAATCCATCGAGAATGCAAAAGGTGTATGCATATAATCGTATAAAACGAAGGGTGCAGACTGCAGAGATGGAAAAATATACCTATTAACACCACAGGGGTTGCCTCTATCACTCTCCTGGGGTGGAAAATGAAAAGCCTATAGAAAAACACAGTCTTGATGATATTGATATTAAAATTCACAATGTTTTGAGAAACTCGTTGTAACTATTCTAGGTATTTTGTGGCAACGCAAAATCGTATTCGAAAACCTAGCTGTACGAAAAAAATCCATGGAACTGTCGAAATCAGTTGAATTGAGAAAAGCTAAAGACCTAAAAACGGAATTTATGCAAGAATAAATATTTATGAGTTTAAAGACGCAAAAATCATGTGTTTATTGCTAAACTTCATGCTTAGAATTATAAAGGAAGATATATACGCAAAGAGCAAAATATTTAGCAAGTTAAGACGAAATACAATAATCCTAAAATTGCTGTTTTGGTGACAACTTAAATGTTCTATTAAATAAGATAAATATTTGAAAATCATACAGGCTATAATTAGCGCATCATTTTGTTTTTCTCAATCTAACTTCTTAATCGTGTAAACAATACAGTTCTATCGCTTATGTATTTACCGTAATATTTCTACTAAAAACGCGTATTCGGTCAATTCAATAATCGCATTGGGATTTAAACTTTAGACCACACATTCGCATCAACAAATACCATTAGATGGGGCTGCAGAGTTCTACTTAACCAGCAACACTAGATGAGGCTACAGAGTTTTCTAGTCAGCAAACAACAGTAGATGGGGCAGGAGTCCTGTAATGCTAACCAGTAACATAACAGCAAAGTAAAAATCAAAACTCACAGAGTTGACAAAGTGGTAGGGCTACGGAGCTGGTTTCGCGGGTTCGATACTCAAACTATGCCAGTTTTCCATCATGTATGGGCTTTACTAATACAAAAACCTAAGCTGCAATGGCATATGCGGCAAAAAAGTTACGTAAATACAATAAAAAACATAAAAATACTAGCAGTATTAAATCACAATTAAAATAAAAAATCAAAACTTCATTATACTCGCGGTATTACGCCGAAGCGATTGACGAATGGCGAGATCCATCTCCGCGACTTAACGCACGAGCAACACTGAAGTTAAAATATATAAGTTAAAAACACAACAGCAGTCTGCTTCGTCGGCAACGAATCTTCAGGTTGACTATGCAGAAGATCTGCATAACCGGTAAATAAATAGGTCAAAGTGTATAAAACATTACGTTACGGTTACACAATGCACGTGGAGTTAGCCGCTTGGTTCAAGAATTGCATTCCGTTACAACTTTAATGCGAAACTAGGTTTTCTCATGTGATGTTTTTATAGCGCGCTGACTTTGGCCATTTAATAGTTGCTACTATTCATCTACCAGCCATTTTGCAAGAGCAACGCCTCTTATCAGAGTAGGCTACAAAATGTACTCGCAAACAAATATCGCAAATACGAACAAACAAAAAAACTTCACGTAAGTCAGAAAGAAGGACACCTTCGCCTCAAATCAAAATCAAACTTTTTATTATTTTCGCTGCACTACGGTGAGGCGTGTAACGAAACGCGGGGACCATCTCCGCGGCTTAGCGCCCGGACAACACAACTCCGACGAAACGTCGCAGCGGTGGCGAGTCGCTAATGACATCGCGTCCCATTTGACCGGCTTGGGAATCGATCATCTTGGCCTCCCGCACCGTTAGCAATGTCAATAACGACTTCGCCAATCGGCCGGCTCAGCGCAGCTAAAATCTCAAACAGTGAGTTGTATAGAAAGTGAATAAGTGTTTACAAAAATAACACTTGATTTATCTGGCAAAACTTCTTGGCATATTTGGCGACAAATGGCACTAGATTCTTCTGAAGTTATAACGAAAAATGCTATTATGACGATTATGCTATTATGACACCGTCAATCACGCTCCAAGGTAAATGTTGGCATAGTAAAACGTAAAAAAGTCAACATTTACTTAAGAAACCTAACAAAAGAATACAAAATCTGTATTTTTCTATTTGCAGACCGTGAATTAGATCGTTTAACGCTGAAGTTGAGCTATCACACAGCTAGGACTAGGAGGAACGAAGACCGTATAAAACTGAAAAGGATTTAATCAAAATCAAAAAATTTGCACATTCAAATGTAATTGCAGCTGCTAAAGTAAAAAAACACATACTTAAATAAAGCATAAGAAAGTCGATTTGTTGGCTGCAGGTTGCCATATTTCATAAACTCAAGCGCGTACAATCTGCACATAAAAAGTAGATTAATGTTGAAAAAGTACAGTCACTCAATCTCCTGTCAGCCAGCGTTCCGAACTAATTAGAAGGTATAAAGTTTCGAGAGACTCTCCAAGCCGTTGCTAATAACGCGTTGTTCCTGTTGCTGGAGTTAAATAATGAAAAGGTTATTTAGCAAATCATAGAGTACTGTATCACATACAGGGATGGAGTACATCAGAAACATACTAAGACAGTAGATTTTAACGGCTTCGGCGCACGGATGGCGTCGTTTGTATTTGACACACATTTCAGGAGGATGCTGGCTCGTAGAACGTTAACTCACTTCGCAGCCCTCAATCTTCATTATACTCGCGGTATTACGCCGAAGCGTGTATCGAGTGGGGCGGGTTCGACTCCGTGGTTCAGTGCCTGGGCAACAGAGCTCCGAGGAAACGTTGCAGCAGTGGCGAGCTTTGACAGCACTGCGTCGATGTGACCAGTACGGGAATGGAACCCCAGACCTCCCGCACCAATGGCTGTGCCTTTAGCCACGACGCCAACAATGCACTGTTGCATTGAAATTAAGCTCAGTTATTCATTGTGTAAACCAACAAGAACTGCAAACACACTAATCTGTCGAATCGAATTGAACAAAGGTGACTCAAGTAAATCAACAGTGGAACATTAAGTTTCCATGAATACCTCTGATAAAATCTATCGAGACGAATAACCACGAAAGTCACGCAAAGAAAATAACGTTCAATCACATGTTTGTGGATCGCAATGCAATCGCAGTGCGCCAGTGCTCCTCGATTGTGCGAGTTGGCAAGCCAATAGCGATGACATACATCAAGCCTCCGTACAGGTTCAGTGAGGCCTGTGTGAACATGTGAAGAAGACTGGAGTTAACGTCGTTGTTGGAGCGTTAAGACATCGTTATTGGCGTTAAGGAGCGTTAAGACATAGTTAAGACATCGTTATTGGAGCGGGAGGTCTAAGGTTCGGTTCCCGAGTCAGTCGAATCGGATAAAGTTACCAACAGATCGCCATCACTTGACGTTTTTGCGGAGCTGTGTTGCCCTGGTGCTGAAGACGCGGAGACGGGTCCTGCCACTTGCCACACGCTTTGGCGTAATGCGACGAGTGTAATAAAGATTTTTCATCATTAGGCAATAAACACCTTCACGGGAAAAGCTTGCGATTGGGGCGAATTTCGAAGTTTGATTAATTCTTTTCTAGATATGGCTAAGAATAGCGGAAAATGCACATGGAGTTGGCCGAGTGGTTGGTGCATTGGGCTCCGAAGCAAGCTTCGTGGGTTCGATGCTCAACTAGGTCATCTCCATGATGCATGTACTTCACTACCACAAAAATCCTCAACTGCAATTAAGTGGCTTGAAATAAAAAAAAAAAAGAATAGCGGAAAATGGTGTCAAAGACATAGCCTAACGGTGGAAGTTGAAATCGCAAAGCAAGCATCAGAAAACGTTCAAGCTTACTGAAAGAAACTTCGATAAGTTTAGAGGTTTCAGTGCATAGTGTAATGCATTACGTTATCAATGCCTTAATGTAAGAATCACCATCAAAATTTTTCAAAAACTTCACACCTACTTTTTGATTTCAGAAAAGTTCAATTGGTTTAGAGTTTTTAGAAATAAAAAAATTGTAAAAGCTGTGTGAAAAATGTCTTTTGTACCACGACCAACATTTTTGAAAACCGATGAAGACATAATAAGTAAGTCCGTGCTTGTCATGGTAATAAACTGTAGACTAATTATACATTTTGTGATAGACAATAGATTGTGGCCAGCGAAAAATTAAGGGTAGCCCATTACAGTAGATCGAAGATTACAAAGATTGTGGTATTCTACATGGACGTTTTAAACACACTTTTGGTTAGGATTTGTCAAAAAGGAAACCGGTGCTTCTCGACCATGCTATCGCATACAACACTGTTTTATATGTCATGAATTGGATTGTTCGGGTAACCTATAGGGTGTCTTAGCTTAGAGTATAATCCATATGCTAGGCTAGATATAAGAGATACAAAATCAATTACTGATTGAAATCAATCCTTATAATTTGGAAAGTGCCAGAGGTCACAGATGCGTTTTGAAGTGAAATAGACTGTCAGGTCTATGAAACTGAGTTTTTACTGCGTTGAAGTTAATAGTTACGTATTATATAACATCGATAATGTGTTTTGTTGCAGTTTTTGTCTCTTGCGTTTGTGGAATATTGGGTGCAGTTCTTATCTGTGCAATAATTGGATTTTTCAGTGAACATTGTCGCTGTAGTAAGAAGAAAAAACGGACAAACCAAAATGGCATTCTCACCACACAGTATGGTAACTCGAAACACGAACATGAACATTGTGAAAATCACTACCCAACATGGTTATACAACACTATGGTTCATGAACATGCACAAAATATGAAGATGTATCTTCAAAATGGATCACCACGTGAGTACAGTGACCAAAATACGTAAAGAGCAATACTGGCTCGTTAATTTGAGAAGCAGCGGCAGTCTAACGCTGCAAACTTCCAAAAATTTTCATTGAGTTCACGTTCGAGCTCACTGAAAATCTCCAAGCAGAGTTCGAGTTGTTTAATTTAAATTTCGTGAGTTCAAGTTCGAGTTCAGTCGTTTTTAGCGAGTATATGCTAAGTTCAAGCACTTTTTGTAAAGATAGAATACGTTCAAAATTCACTCAACTTTTTTTCGAGATCGAGTTCAAGCTTGAGTACAGGGATTTTTTCGTTTCGAGTTCGGCAAAAAAGAGCGAGTTCTGCGTGCTCAAGCTCACAGTAACCCCACATCTAGAACTATTGTATTCGGACAAAAACAGTGTTTTACACTCAAATTTTTGCATTGCTCAATACAATTTCGTCGATTACTTCCACTATACTTTCAGTTTACGAGGTATTGAAATGAAAACTAGGCTTATAAAGTAACATTTAAGCGTCGAGTTTTTTGCAAACAATACTTTTCTGTAAACACCTTCCGGTTTTTCTTTAATCAAAACACATCAATACAGACGTACACTGTACCAAATTAATGTCTCTGTCAGATCATTTCAAAAACCGTCTTTGAATTTTTTCTGCTTTGCTAAAAATGCTCACAGAAGGTATGTTTAAGTTAGAAACGTGAAAATCATAGTGCTAGATACTTGCCAGCAAACAAATGTATGCTCTAACCAAATCAAGCGATGGACCTTTCTTAAAAAATTCTATGCTCCCAACTTCTAGTGTAGGATGCAAAACTAAAGGCGGTTATGCTATTGGAGGCGTGAATGTAATACAAAACCTACCGGTATAACGTACATTCCTAACGCTTTGCACGAGCCACTAATATTAACAAGTACATGGTTTAATCAGTTTTCAATTTTCATTACAGCTGAAAAGAAGGTCCCTAGTCACGATCCAGAACATTACATTAACGAGGTATTTTCTGATATTTTTGACGAAACAAACGAACGTACTAAAGTGGAGAAAGGCCTAGTTGCGTACGAAGGAGCGAAGAAAATCATAACGCCAGAGAAGAAACCTGTACCTGTGCTTTATTACTCTAACGAATCAAACCTTAAGACCAATGAAACCGCTAACGGCCACCTCAAAGTAAGTTGTAATCAGTTTTTTAAAGAAGAAAGACGAATGAGTTGGCCGAGTGGTTGGTGTATTGGGCTCCGAAGCTGGCTTCGCGGGTTCGATGCTCAACTAGGTCATCTCTATGATGCATGTACTTCACTACCACAAAAATCCCAAGCTGCAATAAAGTGGCTTGAAATAAGAAAAAAAAAAAAAAAAAAAAGAAGCTACAAACGTTTATCCTTTCCATCTTAACTCGTTTACTTCCTTTTACCACGTTCCTGGTAAAAAAAGAGCTAATATTCACGTAAACCAGTATTGTAGGCCTATTTTTTCTTTTTCAAGCCGTTTCAGGAAACCCGATTTGAGACCCTAAAAATGAAATCAGGAAAAAATCGTGAAAGAAAAAAGCTTTCAGCATACTGGGCCCCAGCTACTCCATTTTTGCCCAACAGGTTTATTTTAGGCACCCAACATTTTCCTTAAAAAATCCCTGACATGGGCTCAATTCTTGGTGGAAGCAGCAACTTGAGCTGCTGCTTCCTCGACCATCCGAAAAGATAAGTGGGCCTCGAAAAACTTATTCGTAAGCAAATAAGTTACATAAAAGCAACATTAAGTTCAAAAATTATCCGTATGAAGTGTGTTGTTGTTTCTTTGCATACTTAAAAATTGTTCAAGGCAAAAAACGCAATTAACAACATTTTGAGCTTAATAGGAGATTGAACTCATCCCTGCAAGCATAAAACATTTCAAGTTTTCAACCCACTGAGAAATGCTACCGCTAATAACACTGTCACTGCTATGCAGGTATCACTGGAAAACGAAAAAGTAGAATTTCACAAACAAGAAGTTAGCGGCGGTAAAGCGATACCTCTCGATGATTTCGATCTAGACCTATTTGAAATGGGAGAACCGGATGCAAATAAAGAATTGACGAAGATTGTAATTCCAAAAGAACTCACCATTGGAGAAAAAATCAGAGCCAGACATAACAATCAAACAGTGGAATATGAAAACCCAAAGGTAAACTTACAAGCATATTTCAAATATATCAACCTGCATTAGTAACGTTGGATTTAACGACGAGTTGCAAAAATTTAGGGTTGAAAAAGTCGATTACCTGGCACAACCATAACCGAAACAAAAAATTAAAATTTTAAAGTTGTTTGAGTACCGATCTACCGGAACACACTATAAAACTTATGACTAACAATCAGCTGTTAATTGCAAAAGTTTTTGGAGGCAAAAATGCCTAAGCAATAAATTGGCAGGCCACAAAGGACCACGTACGTGTGGAAAAAAGCCAGCCAGCTGACTTAGTACACCATCTCAAAAGGTGTCTAACGGAAATACACGATCTTTCTAGCACAAGGACGGCAACATTTGAAATGAGCATGCTGCAGCGTCTGCGTCCGTCGATTTTTGTGATGAGAGCGCACCATAACAAACAGCATAACAACGCATAAAATCGGCAATATCAAAATTACGATGATTAATACGGCGTTATATGCTCATGCAAACTGCTTTGAAGTACGTTTAAAACAATATGCGATGGCAAGCCTATATTAAAGGAATTGATTTTTTGCTCTCTATTCTGCTTGCAGTAACACATTTGTTACACACACCGGCAACACAATGCACTTCTCGCAATGAGACATTATTTTGATAATACTTGTTAACAAAAGAAGACTGAGCTGAGAATTACTTTAAAAACCAATCGAGGAGAAGTCCAAATCATTTAAACTGCGTATTAGAGACGTGTTTCAACGCGCAAACAAATATTCCTGGGATGATATATGAGTTTATGAGCATTGCATACAATAGGAGACCAAAGATGATTTTACTCAAGCATCGCTAATAAATTACGGAAAAATTTGATCAAACAACGAAGGACAAGGTTTTCGTAAATCTTCAGTTAGCTATTCGTACCGCCCATTTATGTCAAACACGTAATCAACAAATAGTAAGCCAAAGTCCGAAGGAATGAAGAATTTGGAATCCTAACTTACTAAACACCGTAAAGGACTGAAACACCGCGAAGGACGGCAAAGGACCTCAAATTGATGTACCAAACACCGCAAAGTACGACAAAGGACCCAAAAACCCCGACCCTAATTAAACCCTTACCCTAACCTAACCCTAGCCCTAACTTTAATCCTAGCCCAGCCCTAACCTAACCCTAATTTAAAGTTCTTTGTAGGTCTTTGTTATGGTATGATTCCAAGTCCCTTGTTGTTCTTTGCGGTGTTTAGTAGATCAATTTAAGATCCTTTGTCGTTCTTTGCGATGTTTAGCACATCAATTTGAGGTCCTTTGTCGTCCTTTGCGGTGTTTCAGTCCTTTTGCGGTGTTTAGTAGGACCGAAGAATTTGTGAATGATAACTTGGAAGATTGCGATGCATGACAGAGCAGAGATGGAAACGAACCGACTAGCTCAGCCAGTACCCGACTATTATTCGTAATTTTATATTGAAGCCCGAAAAAGCCTTTAAAAAGTTTAAAGTTTGGTCTAAAAGATTTAAAGGTCTAAAACACGAAATTAAGTCTGCTCTGCCTGTGTTAAATATTTCCATCTTTAAAATTAACTTCGAGGATTAGGCAATCAAATGCAGGCTACCGCTCAAAATCACAACAGCTGATACTGAAAAAAGTAGTCATTTATATATCAATTCCGCGCAGAGTTCGAACTAGGACCAAAACTTTTCTTCTTAGTTAATCCCGACCTGACCTACAGAACAGAGACATTAGTTCATGTCTAAATCGTGGATTTCATCCCAAATCCCGCAAGCATTTTTGTGTGAATGTCAAACAGTTATAGAACAAGAAAAACGCTCACGCCATACTGGAATTGTTCAGACTCGAACCTCTTGACTGCTTTCGACTCATCGCGCAAACCACATTCAACAATTATACAATCGTCCACAGTTCTACATGAAACAAAAGTAATTTACCTCAAGCACGAGCATAACCTTGGATATAAACTTAACATAAGCAGCATATTAACTACTGGGCCTTTATTTTTCGCTTGGAGACCTTTTTATCAATCAAACTTTTCTTTGTGAAGACAAACTTAACTATCGGTTATGACGGAGGTTCGGTGTAATGCTGTTATTTTCAGATGCTGGAGAAAGAAAGAAAAGATAGACTAAAAGAAGAGCAAAAACAAGAAGAAATGAGAGCTAAACGTGTCATGCTTGAACGAAGCTCCAGCGATTTAAGATTTGCGTTCGCGAGGCCAGAAATCGTCAAACCTGGGATAAGAATTCCAGCAGAAAAGCCTGAGAAAACATGGCCGTCCATGGAAGAAAACACAACTCAAGACTCCTTTCTGTACTAACTCAGTCGGCATTCAAGCACAGATTTCACACCATGAACAAACGGAAATCGTCCAAATGCAAAGGCGTTAAAATAAATTCAAACTTTTGGTGCTGTAAAAGTTATGCAAAATCCAAACGCAACAAACCAACAAAGGCTTTCCACTTTGTGTGTCCCACAAACGTTTGTTTACAAGCAATGTAAGGTTTTTAGCAATTTCTTCAGAACTATGAACATAATGTCAACTACTGTATAATCTTGAGCATATATACGAGTCATGCAATTTCGGATGCACACCCTCCAAGTCTATACGCATTAAAGTGATTAAGCTTCTAAAAATGTGGAAAAAATTGAAGGGTTTCCCAGAAAAATATCAAATGGAAGACGGTGGACAAGCGCTGTTTCACCGTAAACCACTGTATACTGCATTGTGTTGCGTTTCATAATTGCTTCCCACTGGGGGTGCGAATAGCTGACTGGGGGTTGCAAGAATTCATCGACAATACGGAAGTATATTGATACAGAATTTTACCTCAAACAAAAGGGACAGGAATGCGACAGTACACGTAGGCCTATACACGAAAGTGGGGGTGTAAGATTTGCTTTACAATTAAATAGGTTGTGGGAGATAACCAATCGTTAAGAACTGTGCTACCCTATCATAGCATTCAACCTTGTGAATTTTTAATGTTTTTGTCTAAATACAACGGCGTTTCGTATTTTTTTTATTACTACCATACAAAGCCTATCTAAAATCTGTGTGGTTTCAAAGTGCATCAACAACACAAACACATAAGGTTTTGAATTAGGGTTTTCTTCGTTTTTGTGCGTAATAATATAGTACAGTCAAACCTTGGTTATCAAACGCAATCCGTTCCAGAAGGTTGTTCGAAATTCGAAATTTAGAATTAATGTAACCTTTACTTCGTGGTAAAAGCGATGGGCGCTGGCAATCAGTCTCTTTGCATTCGCTCGGTTTGGTCGTGATCCGAATCATGTTCGAAGTCTGAAACATAAAAATCTGGAATTTTTTGGTCGAAAACCGATTTGGTCTTCGATAAGCGAGGTTTGACTGCATCAGTTATTGGTTGGATCCAGTCGCTCGATCGCACTTTGCACGCGACATGGCGAGAGCACACAACAGAGTTGTACTCGTAGATAAAGTTAGACCGGACTTTTCAGGTTGCGCTCGGGTTTGCCTGGGCTTAAGTTTGAGAACTCACGATATAACGCCGAAGCGCGCAACGAATGGCGGGTGCATCTCTGCAGCTACGCGCCTGGGCAAAACATAAACGTCGCAGCGGTGCTAGCAAGGCGTTGACCAAAGCGTCCAACTTGATCGGACCTCAGGGTTCGATTCCGCGGCCGGTCAAATCTCTTGCACCCCATTGTCCACTACGCCAACCGACCGGTTTGAGGTTGGAAACCACAGAAACCCATTTACAATGTAGAATGCCTAGGCTAGCCAGCAGCACAAATATTCAGCACAGGCTGTGTAAACATACGTAATTAACGTACATGTAGCCTAATCATACCGTACTGGTAATGCATACAAATAGAACTTAGGTAAACAGGTAAATAAACTTTCAGACCAATCAAAACACTGCAGTTTAAAACTTACCCCAAGAAACAAGTGTTTTATCAATCCTGGACAACGATTTGACCGATGTTGAATTTGTGGTAGCCTAACTTGCTCACGTACAGGAAATAGTTTGTTGAACCGTTATTCATCTTTAACCCTGAAGGAAAATTGGCAGTTCCAACACGCTGATAGGATTAATGGCCACATTACCGCACCACTTTCACAGTTTCATCAACCTTGGGAGTAATAAAACGAACTTCGTTAAAGCTGAAGTCACAGTTTTATTTAACTACGGAATATGCCTAGTAGTAATTTCTGCTGACTAGCTTCGCGGCAGCAGCCGCTTTTGTAATTTTTAAGCAATCATTTGTGACGTCACAGAGGACAAATTATTGACGCTTAAGGAGTTGTCCCCATATGCTGCAAATTGTGTTCAAAAATCAATAGGAAAAAACGCGAAGTTTCGAACTTCTGCAAAGCACTCACGGCGTGCTAGGCCCAGCATTAGAAGTAAGTGAAGGCTATGAAATTGTAAAAGTAAAACTGGACCTGTAATATAAGAGTGTAGCTGATTTCTAAACCGTAAGACGGTTACTGAGAATTCATTTTAAAACTCGTGATCAGGTGGATTTGCAGCAGGAGAAAAATATGGCCCGTCTTCCGCAAATACCAGTAGGCTATAGCGGTATTTAAGCTGAAAATTTTCCAAAAAGTCATGACATTATTTGACTACTTCTCTGATTTAAAACTAGACTGAACTGCTGACAAAGTGTTGGTTGCTAACTTGAAGTTATTTTATCAATGGCTTTTCTGTTCGTTGATTTTGAAAATTTGCCAGTTAACTTTTCAGCGTTGATACCTCAAGGTCCTCAGCAACTTTATGAGGTCCCAGACTCTTCACTATTTCGCAGCGTTCCTAAATTGATCGGTGAGTTAGTTTGGGTTCTGTGCTATCAGCGACATGGCGTAGTCCTTGGTCGGTGTCGTTGCAACGGAGGGGCCATAGGGGCACTGCCCTTCTTTTTCTGGCGCATGAAAACCTTTGTTAGAGATCACTACTGTATAAGGGTAAATGTAAACGGGACCTTTCGTTATAGAAATCCGGCCCTGCCTCCCCCCTCCTATATCTTTGGCTGGCTAAGCCTCCGGCCTCTGTAGGCTAAGTTCTATGCTCAGCCAATGTGCTTGTATCTTGCGCACGAGTTGGTTCATAGCTAAGTTGTTGCAATTTATAGTTGGTCCATACTTGGGGTGGCTACCGGTACTGATTTAAAAGCGTACACTCGTTTTGAATTTGCTTTTTCAGCTCTTGTCAATTTTAATTTGTTGTGTAAAAGTAAATGAATTAATTCTCGGCGATTTTAGTACTTTGAAAACAATGTATGGTTGCGGAAACAGAAAAATATGGGGTGCAGCCAGCGACATGAGGCCGACGCCAAGGCGGGGCCTGGCTCCCCAATTAACAAGCTTACACTTTTGAAGACAGCGGCTTTTGTACTAAATTTCAAACTTTGCCACCCTAAGTCGACAACTCAGGCACTGGCTCAGCAGTAACAAGTAGAAATTGTTGAAACAAATGCGTAACTTTTAAAAGGATGTGGCTCCTTCGGTGCTTCCGAGAACTTTTAGGGGGGTAAACTGCTTATTCTGCTGTGTTGTGGGTCTAGATTGGAAATATCGAACTGCGAATGTTAGCCAGTGTGTGGGAGGTGGTTGATCTTGATACCCCCTAATCCGCTAATGTTTTATCAATCCAGTATTTTGCTACACGGAGACAGGTTTCTTTCAAAGACGCGATAAGCAGAGTTGTCAACGGGCCGAAGATTTTGGGGCCGGCCCGGCCCGAATCCGATTTTTCAAGCCCGAACCCGGCCCGAACCCGAATCCTAATTTATCAGTCCGTCCGAGCCCGATTTTAAGCCCGAAATCAAAAACATCACATTACCTTTTGAAGAACTTGTAATTAAAATGAAAAGACGTAATATTACTCATCCACAGTCACACTAACGACGGACAGCAATGAATGTTTATATCCAACAGTTAAGAATACGGAATTAAGCAGTAAAGCCAGTAACCACTGTAGTGGGCCTGCCCTACAGGCCTGATATCCATAACCTTATCGCTTACTGAAAACTTCGATTTTACTGAGGCGTGCGGCCCGATTCAAGCCCGACAATTTTTCAAAATCCAGGCCCGAGCCCGGCCCGAACCCGGCCCGAACCCGACCCGACCCGAAAAGCCCGAGCCCGATTGACAACTCTGGCGATAAGTGCTTTCAGCCGACTGAGGCCTATGAGTTCGCTTAGATGAGCTTCATTATCATGGATCAACAATTACTGTTGTTCTAACCTACTACGATTCCTTGTTTTTATTAATAGTACCACGTTGGAATAACAAAAGTTTTTATAGGTATTCCAGTGCGCTACAATTGCGAAAAGTTGAAGTATAGTATTTTGTGTTTCTTGCAATATGCTTTTGTTTAATGTTTGATGTGACTTTAGGTTTGATACTTGGATTTACCTTCCTTGGACTTCTTTTTGTTGTGAGTGTTCTGGGTTTTCTATGCGATCAACTCGGATTTTTTGGAGGCTTTTATAGATATGGCCCAGCGGAGAACGAAATAGAACCGACCTCAGCAAACACCACAAACTTGCAAAAGAACGGAGCTCCGAACAGCATTACTGCCGCTTACTCGAAAGAATCTCAGCTGTCTCAACCAAGCACCAAATCTACTCCCAAATCCTCCAACAGTGAAGCTGCTGCTGGCGACAGCGACAGACCTGATTACCGTCCACGAAAATACAGCAAAAAGGAGGACAGATCTGATAGATCTTTCCGCCCACGAAAATACAGCGAAGAAGTGGAAGACGATCGTGATTACCGGCGGAGTTTTGATGCTGAGCAACGACGTGCTCGTAGAAGTAGCATGAAGAAAGAAAAATATGACGCTCATAAGTCACGACGGCTTACAAAAACAGCAAAATCAACTAAAAATCCACCAAGAAGCCGTGGTTTTAGACCTAAACCAGTTCATGTATTTTTAGAACCTTCAGTCAGAAACCTCTACGGGAGGGAATCTCAGTCAGAAAGACACAATCGCCATAGTACACCAACATCCTCACGAAACGATAAACAAAAAGAAAGTGGACGAAATTTGGTGACATTTTTTTAAAGCATCCTGCGTACAAATAAACTCCACTGCTAAGTCCAAATAAATTTCAAGTATTTTCTGGTTTTTGTAAAGTATTTATAGTTGTAGGGAGATTTTGTTTACGACAAAGCTGCATTTTCCGCTAATTTAAATGTCACGGCTGGAAAAAGTGTTGCTGGTGCAGGCTTTTGGACGGCAAAAGATAAAAGCACGAGTGGTTCCCTGTTGTTGTTGTTGTTTCTTTTTTTTTTTTTTTTCTGAGACGCATAACGAAGTAAAAGCAACCTGAAAAAATTTCATATAGGTCTATGTTTGTTAAAATTAAATCTTCATTATACTCGCGGTATTACACCGAAGCGTGTAACAAGTGGTGGGATTCATCTCTGCTGCTGAGTGAATATGTGCACTTTTTGCTTTCACCGGCACGCGACAGGGGGTGAGATCATGCGCTGGGAGTGACTACTTTTTCGCACCTTTTGATTGCATCAATTTTTTTGTTTATGGACCCCGGTAAATCTACTACTTTGCTAATCGCGCGTCGCATTTCCTCTTGTCGATTGCTGGTGCAAGTACTCTATATTTATGCGTATACCGTTGCTTCGTATTCATTTTTGCCAAAAAAATCGAATCTTCATTGTACTTGCTAATCGCTATATTACGCCGAAGCGAGAGGCGGGGTCCATCTCCGCGGCTTAGCGTCTGGGCAACACAGCTTCGAAGAAACGTCGCAGTGGTAGCAACTGGCGAGCCGCTTGCGATAGCGTCCTATTTGATCTGCCCGGAAATTGAACCCAAGACCTCCCGCGTCGATAGCGATATGTTTAATCACTATGCTAGCCTGCACTAGTTTCTGTTAGGGCAAATTTTGGCTGAGTACGTTGTGTTGTTTTAATCCAATAATAAAGTTATTACGCAAATGAATTTTGTCGAGATTTTTCTCAAAAACTTTGCGATTACGCACTTCGCTACATTTAAAACATCACGTGTTTTAGTTGCGATTTAGGATGAGTCATAGCTTGCCACACTACCTCCAATACCCTATAAGCGTAATACAATGCCTATAATTCACTGCACGCCAATGGCGTTTATAGCTAGATAGACCTATTCGGTATCAATATATCTGACAGATAGCAAACGCAAGAAAAGAAGTTAAGGATTGCAACTGTATTTATACTACAAGCGCGTTATAGTTTTTAGATGCAATAGCAGATTAGAATGACGGCCAAAGAAAAGATACAATTTTCCCAATTGACATGCTGATTCTTCCTTGTTGGCCTACTTCACTGGTATTAGCAGACAGCTGTAGCTATGCACTCTGTCAAGAAAATACGATAAGGCAGGCGCTTTTGCTTAATCCTACAGTTTCACTTTTTGCTCTTTCGGTGTAGAAATCACAGCATAAC
Organism: Trididemnum miniatum; assembly: GCA_964006365.1. NCBI lineage: Eukaryota > Metazoa > Chordata > Ascidiacea > Aplousobranchia > Didemnidae > Trididemnum > Trididemnum miniatum. The sequence goes on along the minus strand of OZ023235.1, from coordinate 3,681,728 downwards.
TTCTTCGCCAGTTATGCAGCAAGAAATTAAGCGATCATATTAGTTTTAGTAAACGTAAATTTCTAAGGGATTGAAATCACTTCAGCTAGTTAAGAAGGGCAGAAAGTACAAAATCACGCCTTTAAATGCGAATTTACAGCCCAAGTTGGAAATACTGTCAGCTAAAACTTGAAAAGTTAACATTTGCGATTTCACTTAAGTATAGCATTTTTAATGGTTGATTGGGGGGCCAAGCATGTTGATTGGGAGGGCCAGGGGGCCTCCCCCCCTTCAATCAACAAGCTTATTCTCTTGTAGACAGCGGCTTAATTTCAAACTTTGGCCCCTCCTTAAGTCTTCTGCTCTGCCGCCGGCTTTGTTACCAGGGTCGGTCTGATCGAATAGAGCGTCGCCAGCGCTGTCCGGAGCATATTTGCTCAAGCGATGGGCCGCGGAGTTGTCAATCGGCAATAGCGGTCGGGCCGAGCTCGGGCGTGGATGTTGAAAAATTGTCGGGCTTCAATCGGGCCAGACGCCGGAGCAAAATCGAGATTTTCAGTGAGTGATAGGGTTTTCGATATGCTGGATTAAAGCAAAGAGAACACCTAGATTATATTACTATTCGTACCTGGTGTGGTTGTGAATGGGTAAAACTCATTTTTGTTTTTATTAAATTTTTTTCAAAATTTAAAGTGATGATTTTGATTTTGGGTTTAAATCGGGCTCAGACTGGCTGATAAATGAGGATTCGGGTCGGGTCGGACTCAACATCCTCGGCCTGTTGGCAACTTTGATAAGCGGTAAAGATGGACCTCGCTGCTTGTTACATGCTTTGGCGGAATACTGCGAGCAGGTTGTAATGAAGATTTTTTTTAGTGTAATCTGTTGCGTGCAAGTTATACATTAGTCTTTACCTTGCTGGCTAAGTAATTCAATGGAACGAAATTTTTTGATTTGGAGCTTAATGCTCCTGATGATGGCATCAGTTTGCAAATGCCAAAACGATGTTTGTCCTCCACATTGCAATTGCACAAACTCTGAAGTGACTTGCGAAAATGTCAACGCTATTCCTACTAACTTACCGGACACTACCGTCTATCTGACACTTTCCGACAACTTTATTGGACCGATATTGCTGAAGATTCAGGTACAGTGAGCTGTGTTTTCGGTAATTGATTGGTGGAAGTAGATTTTTGCTTTTATTAATTAGCTAGAAAGCAACAAAATCATGGAAAGAATTTAGGCTCACCCCAAGTCGTCGAAGGATCAGCAATTTATCCAGAAAAACTGCTGTAAAAATAAAAAGCGGTAAACTTGATTCCACGATTAAACTTCCAAACGGTTTTAATTTCGTAAAACAATATACCCCTTTCAAATGAAGTAGCTTAGGTTTAAAAGGTAGTGTGTCTTAAACGTTTTGAGGTTGTGCAGTGTGCATACCCAAACTTTCTGACAAAAAGCTTATGTAACAGTTAAGTTGTACAGTACATGGTACATCGCTAATTACCCTATTGGTAAATTATTTCCCTGACCCTCTAAAGTATTGGCCTAAGGTAATGGTGTAGGGAAGTTGGGGGCAGACGTGTACCCCCGCAAATTTTTGGTCGAGTAAAACTCTAAAGTACAGAGTTAAAGCAAATAAACTCTGCGCAAGAAACAAGACTTTGTATCAAATTTAGAATAATTTTGAAATTGCTCCCTCCCCCTCTAAACCAACTTTCTGGCCTAGGGCAGCCTTCGCCGACACTTAAAAGTTAACGAGCTCCGGGTTTAAAGTGATCAGCAGAGCTCAATTGAAATAAGCTCCACTTAATGATAAGGTTCATCAGACTTTTTTAACTTTATGCATGCATTAGGTCGACACTTTGGCGTCCTTGCCTCTACGTCAACTGTCGTTATCCAACAACCGACTTGTTGCAATTGAAGATCGAGCGTTCGAATCTTTGACTCAACTTCAAGTTCTAGATATCAGTGGTAATAGAATCGCAGGTATGAGCATTAATACACAAGCTCCGATTTGTTTTAAAGGAAGAAGTGTTTAACAAAAAAGGTATGCAGCAATGCCAGATAAAGAGAGGAGAGGCTGGGGGGCCACAGCTCCGAAGACTTCCGTGGTCAGAAGCGTCCTCTAAAAAAAAGTTTGCTGTCAACGACGCAATTAGGTCTGCAAAAATGCATGCCCCCTCCCTCGAAACATTAGCCCTGGAGCCCCTTAAAGTTGGAATACCGACTTGTTGCAAAAAGTTGTGAGGCCAACTTTACAGTTTTTATCAGACCACAGGCATCGAGGGGCTGAAGCTTTGATGGCGTTGCCCCGCAAAAAATCGCCTTAATTTTTGAATAATTTTATACATAATGCAGATTCTAATTTTACCAAGTTAAAAATGTGTTTACTTTGAAGCAATACCGTATTGGTAATGTAGTCTGTAGCACAATTTAACCGATTAAACTGTGCAGAACAATGCTTCTTAACCTTTTCAGTCACTAAAACCCCTTTTCTTGAAGATATTGGCTTGGAGACCCCTTGTCCGAGCAACCTGTGGAGACGCTGTGGTTTATACAAATCGGCATTCTTTCGGGGGACCCTCAGATTTGTCATTAGAGATGCCAGGGGATCCCGTCAAGAACCACAAGTTTCGAGAATTGTGTCGTGGTTAGCTTTGCCGGGTTCTTCGAAAAGTAATTAGCCTACACCTAATCCCTGCCCACATATCTAGTTCAAGTAGGCCCATTAAAGCCGGCGAACCGCATAGTAAGCCGGTAAGCGATGTCGTCACAATTACGCCAAACTTTATTGTGATGCAACGTAGCCTTTCGGCCTACATAAATTGGACAATGAACATGCGGAAAGGCTAATTGTAGTATCATTGTGGCCTTTTTACGTGCTTACAGTTTAATTCCACATAGTTCCAAAAAAAAAAAAAAAAATCGATGAAGTATCAAATTTTCTTTAAAAGATTTTTCCAGTCTTGAACGCAAATGTCATCATCATAATAATCCTACTGTACCGATGGTAACGTTTTGCATGTTTTAACTGCGCGAAATTCACCCGACGATATTAGACATGCACTGAAAACTTGTCTCTGTAAACTGCAAATAAAATAATTTAAAACAAACTTGAATAAAACCCAAACCATTTACGGACATTTTTAAACTTCATGCAGTTTCGTTGATAATCACATGATAAATTGCGTGTATCACATGATTGGTGATGACGTCAGAAATAGAAAAATGGCCAACATTTTGCCAAAATGTAGGTTCATCAATGAAGTCGGTTGTGCGATGGAATAATTAAAAAATTTACGGAAAGCCATTAAAAAATTAACTGTTAATGAATATGCAATCTACAATCACGAATTTTGCATCGCACAGACTATTTATTTTATTTTTTTTTTTGGTTACCAATATTTTACCATTTTTATACTTCCCTAACTTCGTCTAGATGCGATGAATATGTTTGGAATCTTTAAATTGCTTTCATCGACCATATGATTCTCAGGCCTGCACGCGCGAATTCGCTAGTTCAATCTCAACTTCGCTGACGTACGTTCAGCTAACGTGTTGCTAAGACTTGGCTGGTCCGGTTATCGAAACCCAGATATAGTACCGGTAACCGATGTCGTCACAATTATGCCAACCGATCGGCAGACGTCACCAGCTCATTACCGCTGGTGTTCAAATTTTTGTGAAGTTAAGTAACTCTACCAGTCACTTGGCGTAGTGGAGACATCGGTATCAGAGCGAGAGGTTTAGGGTTCAATTACCGACCGGTGAAATCAGACACAGAATCGCCAACGGTTTGCGACGTTTCTTCGTAATTGTGTTGCCTTGATGCTAAGCCGCGGAGATGGGGCCTACCACTGGTAATACGTTATAGCGTAATACCGCGAGTGTAATAAATATTTGATTTTGGGGGGGGTGTTGGACTATTAAGGCTATTTGACTTTATACGGAATCAACTTACTGCGATTGCTGAGATTTTTTCAGTAAATTTCCTCATAAGAGGAAGCATAATTTATAGCATTTTTCTTTGAAACATTACATTACCCTTTTATTTCCCGCGTTGTGCATCATCTGTTTTCGCTGATTAGGTATTTTCAACCGGCTCTTGTAGTTACTTAAATAATATTTTGGATGCATTTACGTAGAATGATTTTACTCGCACCAAACATGGGTGTTTTTGGTACAAGTACTTTTTTGTATCTCAATATACTGCATGTCTCCTTTGTGACGCCATTGTAGGCCTATCGAGAAACAAGCTATATGACCAGTTGACATTTACAACATTTTAACGTCAAAAAGTCAAGCAAGTGGGTCAGACATTTATTATAGCATTGGAAAACGTTCTTGTTTTCAGGAAGTATTGTAAAGGCTTTTTTGTCGCCGTAATACTGTGCAAGTCAATAGAAGAGTTGCATTGCTTCAAGTAGCCGTTTCTACAAACACGTGTTTGGGCATGCATAGCCACTAGCCAGGAGCTTACTTCGCAATAGCTTAGAGATAAGACGATTTAGACAATGATAGGCTTCGTCTTTTGTCGCCCTTCGTGCCGTGGGTAATGTCTATAAAAGGTCTTTATGTGTCAAACTGGTACACTATGCCCCGATATAATTGAAACCTTTTGTGTGAAGCAGAAATGTGCGTTTGGTCCACTAAAATGGCCGTGGGTACTACTTACATCAATCCACTATTGTTTGTCGAAATCAAAATCAAATCTTCATTATACTCGCCGTATTACGCCGAAGCGTGTAACGAGTTGCGGGGCCCATCTTCGCGACTTAGCGCCTGGGCAACACAGCTCCGAAGAAACGTCGCAACGGTGGCGAGTCGTTGGCGACACTGTGTCGATTTGACCGGCCCGGGAGTCGAACCCCAAACCTCCCGCACCGATAGCGTGCGCTGTTTGTTTATTAAACAACTGTGTATTTGTTTTCAGCGATTACGGAAAACACTTTTACTGGTTTGTCAAACTTGCAATATCTGTTCGCCAACGACGCAGGAATCGTCAATATAGCGCTGCAAGCTTTTGCTTTGACCCCAAATATACAAGAAATTGATCTTGAAGACAACTTGCTCACCACTGTGGGTGCCGAGTTTGGTTCCTTGCAAAACCTAAGAGAGCTGCTGCTGGCTCAAAACAAAGTAAGAATTAGTTTGTTCTTTTCGAGTATTTTTTCTTTAATCAGGGGAGTAGCCTTCAAAAAATTTAGGGGCAAAATACTAGAGGTCAAAGTTACAAAAATTAAGAAATCCATTTCTGAAAGTAGGAAGGCGGCACATTATTTTATGATCTTCGTTGCAAAGCTACGACTGAGCTGTTTTATGAGTCACTAGTCCTGATTGTTACGAGCTAATAGTCACGCACTACACGGGCGCAAGGTGCACTGTTGCAGACGCGATTGTATTGTGTTTGGCCTAAAAATCTGCTAGGTAAGTTGCATTAAACTTCCGGTTAATGTGATTTTTGCATTGTGATGTCATATTCGTCAACTGGACATCGTACGATGTACAGGACAAGCTCGGTTGTGATTTGAAATTTCTTCAAAATCAAGAATCAAATGTTCATCACACTTGCGGTATTAGCCGAAGCGGGTAATTGAACCCTAAGATAGGGAGTGGCTTTAGGGGTTTAGCGCCTGGGAACTTCGCAGTGGCGGCGAGTCGTTGGCGACGCTGCGTCCAATTTGACCGGTTCGAAAATGGAAATGTTTTTAACCACTACCGGTACGCCAAAAATTTCACAAATCCTGTTTTTGCTGATTTTGCGTGTTCCAACAAAATATTAATCGTGGATTTAAAATGCGAGATAATCAGTAAAACCCCAGAGCTGCGTAAAAGTGCTTATCCATTGCTCACTCCTGTCAGTCCAGATGAAAGTGTCATTGCCTGCGGCTCTAACGAAAATGCAGTCTTTTCGCGGCCTAGTAGTGGCACCCTTTCTCTTTTTCTTTACCTTTTCGCTTCTTTTTAAGTTTTCGTTTTTTTAATGAAAAATTGCATATTTGGCCAAAAAAGCGTTTTTAATTTTGAAAACCGACTGAAATGTTTGGAATCAAAAAATTAAAATGTTGAAATTCCTATAGTTAAAGTTCTTTGCGAATTTTGAAACGCTCATGTCATACCAAATGAGGATATCTCAGACAAAAAGACTTTTCTTTTCACTTCGCAGCATTATTTAAATCACAAATTCTCCAAATACGTGAATAATTTAGAGTAAGGAAATCTTTTCTTCAAGCACAGGAAACGAACATCCAGCGTAAACTGTATTTCACTCTCCAGCTTGTTCAGTTCTGATTACTTGAGACGTTGTTCAGATGTTGCAGAGATTCGCTATCGTCAAATATGGAATGAAGAATGTTTATGCATTAAAACAGCTGCTTGGAAATGGGAATACGAGTACTCGTACTATAATAGACCACTCACAATTATGTTTTCTACCGTTGATTACACTTTAGCATAGCAAGCGATCACACTCTCTGAGACGCTGAGATGTAGGCTATGAGATATTGTGCAGGTTTATGTTATCATTATGACATCAGATTAACACAAAGTCAATGAGACGTGATGTCATAAGAAGATAAACCTGCACAATGTTTCAAAGGTCTCAGCGTGTCAATTAGTGAGATCGCACCTACAGAGGTGTTAGTAGCTGTGATGCTTCTGTTGTCATTTTTGTCTGACCATCGTTTTATCGCTTTTTCTTTTTAAAGCAAATTTCTGCTCCCGACCTGCCTGTTGCAATCTTGCCTATTCTTGTTTTTTGAACTCATCTTCCCTTATCTTGTATCGTTGTTATATTACCTTCATTTTATCGTATTGTTTATCGTTTTGACGGACACTACCACTAGTATGAAAGCTATAGTGTTTCCAATTAATTTTCCATAAAGTTATCGTATTTTTAGATTACGGAAATATCCCCTGGCGCATTTTCTGGTCTTCGTTCTCTTTCGCATCTCTCATTGTTCGGTAATCAGTTGAACAGGCCTTACGATTCCTGGTTTCGAACGATAATCGGTAACGACGGGATCATCGAACTCGATTACCGGTTTAGCTCAAATGTCCGAGAACCGAACCCATGGCTATGCTGTCCCGACGTTTCTCTATTTTACAATTTCATCAAAAGACAAAACACAAGTTTGCAAAGCTATGCTCAACTTGATGTGTCCTGTTTCTGGCCAGTGGCCACATCAGGGAGACTGATCAGCACTTTGTCCCCCGAGGAGTTGAACATGATGCCCTGCAGTGCTTTCTCAACTTCAACTGTTTATCCAACTGCTGTGGATGGTGAGAAAAATGTATAAATTTATATACAAGATAAGACCTGAACCATACTGTTTCGGGATTACCTCCTTCATCAGTGATAACAATCAGGGAGGACGATTTACAAACCACACAACAAAATTACTTAATCTGGTGTTTGGGCATTATACAGTGAAAAAGACAGTAGTTGCAAAAGACTAAAAGTGAAGAACTTTTATAAAAAAAATACGTAAAGTGGATTGCTATTTTTAACATTATTCATATTGTTATGTTGTTGTTATTTCTCTTTGCATTAATCCAACCAGTTCCTTAGTCTGTTCTTTATTTTTGTCGTCTGCAGCTGCTCTCCTTTTTACTGTATTGAATTCCCAAACTTCAAATTGATTGATTTTGTGTAGTTTTTGATGTGGTCCTCCCTGATTGTTATTACTAACGAGGGACCTAATTCCAAAACAGGATGACCCAGGTCATCAAATCAAAATTTAAATCTTCGTTATACTCGCCAGTAAAAAAAACAACTCAGTTAATTTCATTTTTCGTTAGTTTTGACCCGAAATCGGGTCTTACATAACCTTCGTTGGGAAGCGGTCCAGACTTAGCATGATTACGTACCTGCCAACAAATGGTGGCTTTTTGGTTTTTATCATAATTTTTCTTTGGGTTTTTGAATTTTAAGATTGCGTCTCTTCCAAAAGCAAACAACTTTTGCCTTAAAAAAGTCTTTCAATACAATAAGTTATTAACCGCAAAACTTTTGCACCAATGGCGGGTCGTTTTGTAGCCTACCTTATTTGCTCAATTCAGATATTGAACCTAGGATTTCCATTTCAAAAACCCAAACCTAAAGTTGGATCATGGGAATGGAATTGGGGGTTAAAAATTCTCTTTTTTTTAGCTTAATCTTTTATTTTCCTACAGCTGGCGTACAGTATTTGTGACATTTTTTTGACCGCAGCTCAGTATTAACATTTTTTTTTTGTTTTAGCTTCTTCTACAACTTTGGGTGGTTTGCCGCCAGATATCAAACCAATTGACGGCAACTTTCTCAGCAATTTAAACGACGCCGGGGTCGTATTTCTTTTACTTTTCTTTCTTTTGCTCGGAGGATTGATGTTCTTGGCTTGTTGTTATTGTTATAAACACAAACAAGGCAAACAAAAGTTGCAAGGCCTCACAAAAGGATTCCGAAAAAGTGACGCTGACGAAAAGGTAGGTCACATTAATGAAACCGAAATTGACAAAAATTAAATCGTCATTACAATCACAATATTACGCTGAAGCATGCAACGCGTGATGGGTCCATCTCCGTGGCTTAGCGTCTGAGCAACACAGCTCCTACGAAACATCGCAGAGGTGGCGAGCCGCTGGCGACACTGTGTACAATTTAACCGGTCCGAGAATTGAAACCCAGACCTCTCTCGCCAACAGCGCTGTCTTTAACCATCACGCCAGCTGGTCGGTTGAAGTTAATGTAATTGCACGTAATTCTTCATGATTGTTAAAATACAGTCTGTATGGCAGTACTCTCCAACCTTTTGGAAACCCTATACCTTGTTTTGACAAGGCAAAAGTTTTATTATCGTGTCTCACTTCGCAATAAACGGATGGGCTATTGCGTTTCCTCGAGTGCTTCTCTGATTCATATCTTGTGTTGAAAATGCAGTGGAATTTCATTAAAAAAAATGGAAGTATTGAGACAAACTTAACAAATCAAAATTTGTAATTTCGTCTTCCTAGTTGCATGCAACATCGAGAAGTCTAGTGAATTTCCTAGACCCGCTTATCCTTGGGGGGTCGCGGGGGCAACATCTCAATTTGGAGCCTCCAAGCATCTCGATTCTGCGCGATGAAGAGTAGATGCACTCTCCAAGCCGAAACCAACTAAGATTTTCAACGTAACTTTGCCATCGAGATCATATTATTTTTTTATATTTTTAGACCAACGTTGAGCTAACCACCAAACCTTATCGTCAAGAAACCAGCTCTTATGGGGCAACGGTCCCCACAAAACGGCCCATTGTGCCTCCACCTCCAGCCAATAAACCTGCTCGACCCAAAAGAGCTGCACCGTCAGCTCCACCTAGCGGTAATAAAGTGCGACCAGTATTCACGATGGAAACAGATTACAGTGAAGAAGAGGTGTGGAGCAAAACATAACGAAAATCTTGATTTGTGCAAAAACATTTGTTGTTTTTTTTAATTGCTTTTTGTGTTTTTGGTTGGGTATTTATCTTCATACGTTAATTTTGACAGTGATATTTTCGTTTTGCTTAGCTCTTACAATTAGCAAAATATTTTGAGCTTCAACCAAACTGCTTAGCAAGACTTGCGATTAATCCAGTTTCAATATCATTATTGCTTCTAGCTGTCGGTTATTTTATTCTATTTTTTTCGGGTAAATTCAACTGTTTGATTGTCATTATTAACTTTACTGTCAAAAATGAATAAACTTACATGCACTTAACCGTTTGATGCAAGGCCGCATTTAGACAATTATAGGCCCTATGCTATTTTGATTTCACGTTTGCCGCTATTGATCCATGACTCGATTCATTTCTAAATAAATGAAGCTCTTCATAATTAATTTTCAAACAACAAAAGGTCTTCCCGTAAGCGAGCCTTTTTTGTTCGAGACGAGGCTCTTTATTTCTCCGAGACCCGTGGGCGTGAGCCCGGAAAGTCTTCTTGATAAATCCGGCTTACATTTAATAAAACAGTTGTAACAACCAAAAATAGAAGCGCAGATCTCATATTAGCTAGCAGGGTTGCATACCACCGGTAGCTCTTGAATGAATACTCAAACAAACGCGCATTTTCTCATACAGACATAGCCTAAGCAGCACAGGTCGAACATCCACTAAACAAGCAAAATAGGTATTCGATTAATGTTAAAAATTTAGACTACTAGTTTCAGCGACGTGTTCTACGTTACCGATCCTACCTGACGGGTTCGATTCACGACTGGAACCGATCGTAAGCATCAGAACGGACCAAAAGCATCCTTTTCTTATTCTTATTACCGGCTACCTTCAAATTAAAAAATGGTCATGGGCAAACATGAAAGAGTGAAGAGTTTGAACTACAAGCAGCCGAAATGGGATTCTTGCGAAGAATTAGCGGTTTGACCTTGTTGGACAAGGATAATTGAGCAGATATTTGTGAATCTCTAAACATCGAGTCGCTGCTTCTCCGACTAGAAAGATCACAAAAGCGTAAGTATGGACATGTGACACGAACGTCCCAGGAAAGAACAGTCAAAAAACTGCTCTGTTCAGCACCGATTGGTCGAAGGCCTAGAGGCATCCCCAGAATTCGGAGGCGAGATTCCCTCGAAGATCTTAGTTGGTCTCACCTTGACATCCCAGCATATATCTATCCTTTGTTGTAGAAAATCGAGACGCTTGGAGGCTCCAACTCGAGCTGCTGCCTCCGCGACCCTCCTAGGATAAGCGGGTTCAGAAGGCCTAAGTAAAGTTAGAGTTTGAACTACAGAGCAAAAATGAGCTTAAACATTCAACTACTTGAGTGTAAAGGCACTGAACAGTACAACATACGTCATGAGAGAGTTATTTGCAGATCTGGTAACTTTCTCACGTTACAAGTATTTAAGTCTATTCTGTCACTAAACATGTAGACAGGAAAAGTAAAACCGACAGTTTGTAACAAAAGAATAAACTAAAAACTAAGAAATTCTGTCACTAAACATGTAGACAGGAAAAGTAAAACCGACAGTTTGTAACAAAAGAATAAACTAAAAACTAAGAAAAGACTGTCTAGGGGGCAGCGAGACTGAGTGGTTCGGAGCGTCGTTTTTACGACGGCCATGATCGCAATGTACTGTAGATGGTTCAACTCCCACCCAAGTCTTGCTGTTTCGTCCTAGGATAAGATGCTTCACGACAATTATTTTTGCTTGGTGGAATCTAACAAGCAGCAAATTGAAGAAGTCAGAAGCAAAATTCAAGCGGAAAACTCAGAAACAAGAGCAACTTGTAAGCGAGCCTGGATTCGTCCTACGCATAGCGCCTCCGTCGCTTTCTCGTGACAGGAGGATAACAATGAAGAAATCATCAAAAGTAAAAAAGTGCATCTGAAGCTTCAAATTTTCTTGCTTTAAAGGATCTTTACCGCTTTGTTTTGTTGTTTCGTTTTTGAACTGAAAATTGAACTAAAAATTCAACAGTAATTGAGGGAGACTGCGAAGTGAGCTTACGCTCTTCGAGTCAGCAGCCACCCGTTATATATGTCAAATGCGATCGACTCCAGCCGCGAATCGAACCCGTCACGTAGGATCTGTCACCCGCGCCCGGTACCGCTAGGCCATGTCGCTGACGAATGTCGTGGATCCATCTATTGAAAAAACAATTTAATGCTTGATAATTTCGATGATTATTAGCAGAATTTGAATGAAGATTTGGTTTTGATAACTCTGAATCAAACGAAATGTCAATATCAACTTTTTGCGGAAGTGGAATTTGCTCTCTATAACTAGCGCTAACTATTTTTTTGGCTTATCAGTTAACAGCTATAGCCTACTATTAACTAAGTTTACATTAAACTGTAACAAATTAAGGTAAAGTGAAGTAGCCACATACACAAAAATGTTTTTCAAACATTTGGTTTCATATATGTTGCTCGCCCAAACAATCAGTTTGATTTCCGCCACATTCATTGCTTCTCCAAGGTTTGTATTAAATTTGTTAGGCTACGGTTACGCTAGAGAAAGACTGATTTTCGATTGTCACTGATTGGCTCGCGTTAGCAATCGTTGACCATGGGTGCAAATCTAGGGGGGAATGGAGGGATATATCTTTCCCAATAATTCGGCAGCATCCCCCAATATTTTTCATGGAAGTGGAAAATTCCCCATACGATGTATAAATCAATTTTGATTTGCCAATTGACATCCCCCTAATATCGAAAAATGAACACTTTTGCTAAATTATTTTCCACGATATCGAAAAATGGTCAATTTTGCTAAATCATTTCTCCCAATGCTCAACATGGATTTGCACTCCTGTCGTTGACCATCGGAAGGAATCGTAACGGTATCGGGAAAACATCGGAGAAAATCGGGAAGAATTTAACCATGCGTGAAAATTTGCAACTCTTACCGATTCTCTCCAGTAGCCTCCGATTGCCACCGTGGTTCAAAATTCGCATGTTGTCGGCTTCATTATTTAATTTTGAAGCCGTCAACAATTCAATTGTGACTCAGCAAACAAGGACTTTTGTTGTCTTCGCGTAGTATTCATTAGGACTGGGTTTCCCGAGTGCTGTTTAAATTCAGTACCTATCCCGGATTTCAATAATTTGTAGCCTACAGAATGTTGCTATTCATAACCGGCCTTTTAGCGTAATAGTTCTTACAGAACCGCTATCGGCGCGGGAGATCTGGGGTTCGATTCCCACGTCGGTCAAATTGGACACAGTGTCACCAACGGCTCGCCAATGCTGCGATGTTTCTTCGGAGCTGTGTTGTCCAAACGCTAAGCCGCGAAGATGGACCCTGCCACTCGTTCCACGCTTCAACGTAATATTGCTAGTGCAATGAAAATTTGATTTTATTTTGTTGCGACCCACTACTCTGTCGAGTGCAAGACCACCCAATGCGTATTCACAATCAGTTACTTGCTTCTACTCGTCATAATAATTATGTTGTATACTTAGATGGTCTGTGGAAGCCGGAACAGGAGGAGAATCAAGAGAAACTGGAAATGTTGCGGAGACTTATCCTTTTGACGGTGAGCAATATATGATTTACTTCATTACACGATTTAGCGCCGCGTTTCTGAGAATTCGGATTAAGGTGCAAACCAAAATAGAACATACAGAGACAAAAAGAACTGCTGTAGGCCTACCGGTAGCACAAAAAAATACACACAGGCCTGCGTCCAGAGCCGTTATATCCACTCTGAGGAGGGCGGGGCAAATTCGAGGGGCTTTTTTGCAGACTGATTTTAACGTTAGCAGGCAGAAGCAGCCTTTTTTTTATGAGGATGGGATTTACGCGGAGGCCCACAGCTCTTTATCTACCGGCCCAGCTTACGTCGTGTTCGCTCCTTACTTTTTTTTGAGGTGCAACAAAATTTAAGACCTCTCGTTGATATTTAGAAAGCAATGTCGCCACGGCTGTGGACAATCATAATGAAGCTCGTAGAACTGTGGAGCCTACTGCTGCTGACATGCTTGAGATGTCTTGGGATGAGGAATTAGCTGAGCTCGCGCTCTCTTATTCACAAGAATGTAAATTCGAACATAATCCAGTGAGTGTTGCCAATCATAAACGAAAAATTGTGCTAATTTAATTGCCAATTCACGCTTAAAATGCAGCAGTTCTGTTCGACCTCTTAAGGTGAGTCACCTGTCGGTGTAATATGAGCAGCTGCTGCTACTTTTGTTAATCAAGAGCATTAATTTACAGCAAGCTTAACAGCAGACGTTTATACAAACCAAATCTTCATTATACTCGCGGTATTACGCCGAAGCGCGCAACGAGTGGTGGTGCTCATCTCCGTAGCTTAGTGTCTGGGCTACGCAGCTCCGAAGAAACGTCGCAGCGCTGGTGAGCCGTTGGATCTGCCCGGCCTTTAGTTCAAGTTCCAGACTTTCTGCACCAGTAGCACCTGGCAATGTCTTGTTGGTAAAATTGCAAAAACTAGTGTTTCTTCGTATAATAGAGTTCTTCGATCATATAGCTGTAGTGAAATTAAAATAAGCGTTATGGTTTGATAAGATAAATACAATCTATACAAACCATAACCAGTCCAACATTTTTTTTATGCAGTCTCGTACTCACAGCCAGTTCAGCCAAGTCGGAGAAAACTTGTACATTTCGTATGGATCAAGCTTTAGCGATTATTTCATTTATGCGGCCCTGAAACAATGGAATTCTGAAAGAAACGACTATGATTATGATTCGCTTTCGTGTACTCCAAATAAACCGTGTGGTCATTATACTCAGGTACAGAGTTCACGCTCATACGATTTTTTTTTTTTTTTCAGCGATAGAAACTTAGTAAGGTGTGCTTGGTTGCAGGGCATGCTAAGGAATGAATGGAAGACGATTTTGCCATATTCCATAGCCTACAGCAAAATTTCTTCCATTCCGTATTCCATTCCATACTAAAATTTTTTTCCACATTTCATTCCATTTTTTCATACTAAAGTAATCGTAATGATAAAATTACAATATTATTAAATTATGCGGAATGCGCGTTATCTGCAGGATAAGCTTTCCAACCTAAAACTGGTCATGTTCATTTGTTGAACAATCCTACAATCTATGATATAACTTTGGTAGAGAGGAGATCTTCAAATTCCAAATTATAGCAAATAATCCTACAATCATTGTAAAAAGACATAATAGATAAACACATCTTGGCTAAACCACTGCTTGGATGGGAGTTAATTTTTCATGTGATGCTATTGTTTATTATCCGAGGAAAATGTGAGTTGATTTAAAAGAATGCAAACATTTTGCTTGAACCTGCGTTATTGCGAGATGCGAAATCCGCATTTTTTTACAACTGTTACGTGTCACCCAATATTCTTACCTCTTAATAATAAAACCTTATTCCTAACAAAGGACCGTTAATTTCGTGTGAGCTCGTTGGGGGTTCGGTTTGATTGTTTCACGGCTCAGGGAGAATTTAACAAGGAAAAGGTTTTTAAGATCCCCTGTTTTAGATGGTCTGGTCGTCAACTTACAAAGTTGGATGTGGCGCCTCTAAATGCTCGTCCATAATGGTGCAAGACAATGAATGGCAGGACGCCACTCTTTTGGTTTGCAATTACGGCCCAGCTGGAAACTACAGAGGACAGTAAGTATAGCGAATGAAATAAAAATGGTGAATAGGCTGCATCGATTTATGGCCAAAAGCACTACCGGACTATATACTAAAGGCTACAGTCGTCAAAAACGCCGAAAATGAACGTTTAATTCTTTGTTTTCTTGTTAGCTGATTACGCGACATCCTGCCACATTTACGACTACTCATGTTATACCCAGTGGTCGGTTGATGTAGTAGCTGAAGACATCGCTATCGATGCAGAAGATCTGGAGTTCCATTACCGGGCCGGTCAAATTGGACACAAAGTCGCCAGCAACTCGCCATCACTGTGACGTTTTTTCGAAACAGGGGCTAAGCCGCGGAGATGGGCCCCGCCACTCGTTACATGTGCGCTTCAGCGTAATACCGCAAGTATAATGAAAATTTCTTTCTTATATTATACTCGTTGCCCCGCGTCGCTTATCGGTAAACTTCCTTAGCACTTTTGTCGAAAAAGCGTTAAACTAATCACATAATTTCATGTTTTTTTTTCAGGCAGCCTTACACCTCAGGTGTTCCCTGTGATAACTGCCTCAGCAGTCATGTTTGCTCCGACAATCTCTGTGTCAGCTCTTAAAAGTTTCCAAAACTGAAGATACGCGCTGTGAAAAATAAATTTAAAAAGTTTCAGACTCAGTGAGATGTTAATTAGAGGGGGAATCAAACTCGTGATAGATAATTTGTTTTTTTAAGTGAAACAACTCGATTCGTTCTTATGCATATATACGGCCATTTTGACACTGATTTGGAAAGGATGAGGTATTTTTAAGCAAGAGTAGGCATAGTCTCATCGACATCGCTAACGGTACTGAAGGTTTGGGATTCAATTCCCAGGCCGGTCAAATCGAGCAGTGTGGCTAACGACTCGCGACCACTACGACGTTTCTTCGGACCTGTGTTATCCAGGCGCTAAGCCGCGGAGATGGACCCCGCCTCTCTTTGCACTCTTTGGCGTAAAACCGCGATTATAGTGAAGATTTGATTTTTGAGCAGGCAAGTTCCAAAACACCAGCGAGCGTTTCGCCCCTTTTTCATGAGAGAAAACAAAAGTTAACAATTAAGTAAATCTTGAAGCCACGGCGTTCTACTCAAACCTGGACGAAATTTTGCGGACACTTTTCGTCAGTGTTCAAGAAAACGGATGCGCAATGGTGTTATACCGAAATTCGCACAAAACGTTTTTGTACGTGTCCAAATACGTATAATAATTGTGAAATGTGGTCTTTGTGCATATTCGTGTTTACGATCAGCCATCAGTGCAATGCTAACGTAAAAATCAATCCTTCCATCAGTGCAGTGAAGTAAACTAACATAAAAATCAATCCTTTGCAGCAAAAAAATATATTAGTGTAAAATAATAGCAAAAAAACCTATTAATATAAAATGATAAGGATTTCTTGAGCCATCGGCCAGCACATTGTGCAAGTGTGAAGACAAAGAAAACACAGAGCACCACACACTCATGTGTTCTTTGCTAAATGATTCGTATTTCATCTCCGATCTTGCAGACTTTAATAATCGAGCCACACAGTGTGTTAAGCTATGGAAAGCTTCAACATGACATGGGAAGAACCGACTGCATACATACAGTATAAAATGCATGAAAACAACACAATATCAAAAATCTTTACACCAAAACGTAAAAAGTTTTGAAAAATGCGTTGAAAAAGCATTCGGGTAGGAGTTGAACCATCAACCCTGCGATCACAGCCGTCGAAAAAATGTCGCTCCGAATCACTCGGCCACGCTGCCGACTAGTAACAAAAAAGTGGTAAACATCGCTTCTTAAGCGTATTCTGCTGTGAACACGAAATTCAACAGGTTCTAAAATAATAGTAAAAATTGCCAAGCAAATTACCAAACTTGCTGCTAGAAATGGTTGAAACAAACTCAAACTGAACTAAGTAATTAAATAGCAGTTTCCAAATAACAAGCATTTTATGACAAACATTTTATGACAAACCTGGAAGTCGCTTAACATTTGTCATTTTATGACAAATGTTAAGCGACTTCCAGGTAAAAAAATCTCTTGTCAAAAATATAATTTTTTGGTTAAAATTGTCTTTACAAAATAAATAAGTGATGATGTCATTATTTCCGTCACGTCAGTGCTGACGTCATTCATACTCCAGGCTTGCGTAATTGTTTTTTCGCGAGAAGTAATGCAAAACATCGTCGTCTAAATGCTGGTGACGTTTTCCTGGTTTAGGACGCTTGCTTTTTCTTTGTTTTTCAGGGCTGTGTTTTCGAGATTTATAAACAGAAAGCTTGCCTTCCGCGCGAGGATTGCACAATTCGTAGGTGATTCCTGGCTTTACAACTTCTTTTTCGTTTCGTTTGTCATTACTAGAAACGAAACGATTTTTAATCGATACACAAATAACTGTGGTTTGTTTACAAAGCATTGAATAAACAGCAGAGGATTTAAAAAATCATGAAGTGAGCTTGCGCTCTCCGAGTCAGCAGTCAACCGTACAATGCGCCAAACTAATTACTTGAAGTTTTGTAGCTGTGAATGCTTGTTGATAAATTTGCATAAGAATCTCATAAAAAATCTGCGTCGAATTGCAATTGCAATTGAAAACACTTCGGCTTACAAAAAAAAAAAAACGAAAAGGTAACTTGGTTGGTAAAATTTTTGCTTACCCGTTAGTTTTCTGTGAGAGTTTAAGCAAATCCGTGGAATAGGAATAATATTTCCGCTTCGGCTTCCGATTTTTAATATGGGGATCATTTTCTTTTTCTGGCAAGGTAGTCGAAGCGACTGCGACGACATCGGGACGACGATGTCTGCGTCGTTGTTGTAACAGTTCACGCTCAATCACGGTTAAACTGACGTCAGAAACCTAAGAAAAATGACATTTGAACTGTTTGACGAAACATGAACGTAAGTGCAAACAAAACGTCTGAAAGTAAGTTAAGTTGGCTCAAAATTAGTAAATCGCCGATGCCTTGCTGCCGCTGCAACGTTCCTTTGGAGCTGTGATGCCTACGTAATAGGCGTTAAGCCGCGGAATCTGTCACTGGTTACACACTTCGGCGTAATACTGCGAGTATAATGAAGGTTTGATTTTGTTTAAAATTACCCTTAAAATTAAGTTGTCTTTTTAAAGCTTAAGACAAAAAATGCATTTGAGCTACATGGCAGTTTTAGCTTTGCAAAGAAAGTTCGTAACCTTTTTGTTCTTATCTCGCAATACTGACCCCGTATTTGTCTTCGTAAACTCTCAGCCGTTCAATTTCGTCTTTAATTTCATCAGACAGCAGCCATCTGTTCTTTTTGTTCACCGAATACTCAACACTGTTCGAGTTCTGGGCTACAACCGACCGGACTGATTTGCCGCGTTCACCGCTTTCATGATGTACCTCGTGTTCATCAAGATCTGAAAACATTAAA
This sequence comes from Trididemnum miniatum, assembly GCA_964006365.1. Classification (NCBI taxonomy): domain Eukaryota; kingdom Metazoa; phylum Chordata; class Ascidiacea; order Aplousobranchia; family Didemnidae; genus Trididemnum; species Trididemnum miniatum. Next base: position 3,663,260 of record OZ023235.1, on the reverse strand, counting down.
TGTTCACCGATAAGTTTATCATTTATCGTTTATCAATACACGATACTTAAACCACTTTTTTACCGTTATTTGCCACCAAAATCTTTCTACGGCTTCACCTCAACCCTTTAAGCACCCACTGATAGCCCTTGTCCGCATATCCAATTTCAGTGGGATATTTGCCCTCGGACTTTTTGTAACACGATTAAATTTTGGATTACGTAATCACTTTTTTATCGATTTTGTGACATCAAAAAATGGTTATGATGTGGACAGCCCGTGGGCTTCGCCCGATTCAAGTGGATATGTGGACAGGGTATTGGTTACCCATATTTACCCCCGTCAAAGAAATTCAGGTAGTCTTCAACTTCACTGGGTGTCCAGTCCTCCGGCACAGCCAAGTGTTTCACAATTGTCGAGGTGTTGCGGTACGAGTGTCCTTGTCTGCAAAATAAACAATCATAATAAACAAAATAAGCAAATAATTTTTGCTGATTGTTGGCTCCGGCTAAGTCATCGAGTTCTTTGCCGTTCTTGATATAGATTGCCAATACACAAGGCAAGATTTCATAAGGACGTTTGACAAAAGAACATTATATTTCAAAGTATTGCTCCCCTGGTGGTTCTTGATAACTTTTTCAACATTTGACTGAGTTTTGTCCGAATATTTTAGAAATTTCTTGATAGTTTTAACTACCTTGCAGAGTCCGCATTTCGTCGTAGGGTAGCTCCAGTTTTTAATCCAACCCCATGTTTGTTTCTCGTATTTTCAACTTTGAAATGACCTGGTTTGTAAGTTAGATAATCTTGGGAATCAGACATCATTGCTGCTTCGTTTGTATTGCAGTAATTTCTGAACGAATGTCTTGCTAAATTTCCTCAAGTCCGATTTACAGTTAGTTGTACGACAACCTCAATAAACGACCAGCAACTTACTTCCCTTTGTCTTTATATACACGCGCTGAAACGGGACGCGTGGCGCAAGGTTGTGTTCGTTTGATGATGACGTAATGCTATTTTTCGAACGCATTGTTGCGTAACAATCCTTTGCGAGTGATGGCGCAATATGCTTATCAACATCGAACGCCAATATGCTTTTCTGATACGGGTATTCCCCTCGTTTTAATGACTTTTTAAAGCTTAAATCTACGGGCTTGCGTTTATTTTGTTGATCGACAGCAGATTCTAAAACTTGTTTAAATATTTACAATAAACAGATATCACGACTCATAGAGTAAAAATAAACGGAAGGAACCAGAGTATTGCACGAAAGCACTTAGCAGCAGGCATGCCGCGAAATGAATGTTACAATACAACATCAGTACTTTCGCCAAGAGTTTAACTTTTGTCCGGTTGTTCCCTATACCTTCGTTCCGCAAATCTGTAATTTTCCTATCGACTACAAAACCCTTTTAGATTAACAGCTCAGATGGCCTGTGGTGAGAGCTTTCGCTTCTGGAGCTGTAGACTTGGGTTTAATTCCGAGTCGGGTCAAACCAATGACTTTAAAATTGGTGTTTACAGATTTCCTGCTTGACGCTCCAAATTAAAAAAACAGTGTGGAGAACAAGCCGGCAAATTCACTTGTTGTGCCGTTGGGAAAGGCACTTGACGGGATTCCCTCATCTTGGTGTGGTAGACAGATGGCTGGCAACTCCTAAGCGCGAGCTCGTATAGCGCATTGATCGCTTTCTTGTGATAGGAGGATATATGCAACAAAAAATATGCAACAAAAAAAAGAATACAAAGATAGTCTAGAACATGAAGCTTCCTGCTGCTACTAATATTGCCGGAGGCGAAAAGTGCTTTAGGGCCCAATGATATTTTCCGTTCTGTTCATCAAAGCCTTTGCTAGTTACGCCAACAGTTTGCTCTTTTTACGCAGCACTCAACGAATAGAAGGGTACCCACTGTACAGGAGTAATACATTAAATCAAAATATGCTCATCATACTCGCGATATTATTAGCCTACGCCGAAGCGTTTAACGAGTGTCGGATCCATCTTCGCGGCTTAGCGTCCGGGCAACACAGCTCCAAAGCTGCTTTTTTTTCAATATTTTGTTTCGGTCATTTAACCAATTTTAGCTAAATTAGCCCAATTCTTTTCGGTCATTTCGATAATATTGCGGTCAAGTTTCTAAGCCTCATGTAGTGCTGATCTCCAAAAAAAAAAGGTCTCAATCTGCAACATTTCTTTAAATATTCAAGTTTTTTGCGGTCATTGTCACCGAAAGGGTCTAAAAAAGCTTAAAAAGTTTCGGTCATTGCCAAAAAATTTCGGTCGATGACCAACAAATGATCAAAAAAAAAAAAACAAAAACACAACCTAGCTCCGAAGGAACTTTGCAAGGGGGACTAAGCGTTGGCGACACCGTTTTGACCGGTGGAGAAATCGAACTTCAGATCTCCCGTACCAATAGCGTAGCGTGCGTTAAACCATAGGTTCTCAAAGTGCTCCGTACGAAGCCCCAGGGCTCCGCGAGAGCAACCTAGGGGCTCCGCGAGCTATTTGTTTACATATACAATACTGACTTTGCTAATTTTGCTACTGTCCAAAGAAGCAATACTGGGATTAATGAAATTTGACTCTACTTTATTAGTATGTTTGTCAAGTGTCAAATTCACAGCCTCTATGATTTACCTGCGAAATGTGGATTTTTTTTGGCTTGTATAAGGTACGCCAAAAAGCCCTGACACATTTGAAAGTTTAATTTTTAAACTTATGAAATTTCCAAAAATGTCAGGTCTGTATTCACCTTTTGAAGAAAAGTTTAGTATTGTAGCAACAGGCGGTCTTCAGCCAGTGCTTACTTGCGCCAGTGTTTACTTTCCATACAGCAGGCCAGGAAGGACGACGTCGTTTTATTGAATGGGAAGTCGCAACAGCTTTCATATATCCGGAAGAGTGTTTTGGCTAGGTCAAGCATTTTGAAGGATGAGTGTATCTTTTATATGAGTGCGGTTGATGAGGAATAATAGCTCGAAACAGCGCTGTCCCGGTCTATGGTACAATATTATACTTGTTCTACGATTTCCACACTGACCTATTGTTATTAATGAATTTCGATTGTGTAAAAAAAGTCATAAGTTTGGGCTTTATAGCATGTCTAAGAATGCAAAATTTGCCGTAGGGCTCAAGTCATTTTGCGCCAGCTGTAAGATATGTTGCTTGGGCTCCGCACGAAATCTCAAATTTGGCAAAAGGCTCCGCACCTCAAATAGTTTGAGAACCCCTGCTTAAACAACTGAGGCTGAGCTATAACCGGCCGCTTCCACCCACCTAAAAATCTTGGGCTAAGGCTAACCCCCCTTTTTGAAAGCGGCAGTGCATACCTATCTACTAAAGTCAGCTGTTTGTGTTCTGTTATTGCTAGTTAGAGTGGGCCAACATAACTTTATTGGAAATGATCTTAATTTTTTGGACGCACAATGCTCAGTTTATTTAAATTGAATTATTTTTTGCATCTTTAAGTAGCAATCACACCCAGCCCTCATTCCAGCGTTTCTCAAGCATTGTGTGGCGGAACACCACTGTTTCGCTACCACGAGGTGTTGTGTAACTTCCACCAAGTTTTTTAAGTTCTCGCGAAGCAAAAACAACTGCCCATCTGGCGCCCTGTACCTATATGTCTCTTTTTTTTTTTCAATGCGAAATGCATTTGGAAGGGAATGGAATAATAATTTTTTTGGTACTATTCAACTGCAAGGTTTTTTAACTCTGTGCCAGTGCAATTGAAAATGATGTTTTCAAAAATAAAGAGCGACAATAAGTTCAAAAAAGTGCACTTGCTTTAACTCACATACAAAAGGTTTAGCCTATTTCTTTTTTTTAAGTTTATGTAAAGTCAGTTGTGTTAGCTATACAGCTGACAGACTAATATAAAGCGATAAATTATTAGTCGATTTGTTCCTTGGGCTAAAATGGTAAGATTAGGTGACTTGGCAGTGACATAACAGCCTATAGCAGTGCCGCGCGCAGGTTACAGATCCAACGTGACCGATTGGATTCACGGGTGGAATCGATCGCATTTGACATACCGGCTGGCTGCTGATTTAAAGAGCGCAAGCTCACTTTGCAGTCTCCCTCAATTACTGCTAATTTTTGCTTGATATTTAACTGCTAATTTTTGCTTGATTTTTATATTTTATTTCGTGGAAGATAAAATCGAAAAACCAAGTCTAACGCATTAAAATTTTCATTTAAAATTGTATTTAAAGACGTGACAAAGACGTGACAAAGTAGCACATGGAGTTGGCAGAGTGATTGGTGCATCGGGCTGCGAAACTGGTTTCGCGGGTTCGATGCTCAACCAGGTCATCTTCCATGACGCATATACTTCACTCAATTAAAAAATTAAGCTGCAATTGTGCGGCTTAAAAAAATAAAAAAAAAAGACGTGACAAAGTATAATTACCGCATTGGACACTATTTTCAACCAGAGATTCGCTTGTACAATCCTGAGTTTATGCAAGTTTGCACTAAAGTCCGAGAATCTGTATCATTATGCACACTCTATTTTATTTGGCAGTACATAATTAAAACGCGTAGAAGTGTACGATTATACATAGTATAAATATGTATTTTTATTGCAGATAAATCTGAACATATCAAATGATGTTTTTTATTGCGTAAGACAATCAAAGTACTGCTCAGATGTCTGTTACAGTAGACTATAAACGCTTTATTGTGGTTCGGCTTCATTAAAAACGTTGAAAATCACCTGCTTAGAATGTTGTAACAAGTCGAAAAATGACAAGTTTGAAACAAGGTGAATAGAGCAGGAAGCACAAGCAGCCCATGGTAGAAGCTAGAGCGCGAAAAATAGCCTACGCACTCATTTTTAGCTGAACCCAGAGCTAAGCTTGACATATGGCAAAAATCAAAAATTAAGCAATTATATTTCGTATAAATGAGATTATAAAAAATTTATATTCTTTAAATTGGAATTTAAAAATCGATTGATGTAAATATTGTAATCGTGTAAATGGGCTTATCAAAAGTACAAGCTCGTAACTTGGTGGGTGATAAAATCATAAAAATGAGACAAATTCTACAGTAGATTGATTTGTCTTCTCGCTGTAGCAAAATCCTGCGCTGAATGTTATTTATTTTTGAATTCAAGAAAATTTTGCCCTTTTTTAAAAGCACTTTTTATTGGCTACATGATGAAATAAAAATTGATTTTTGTTGATTAAAAAAATGATTAATTAACTAATTTGGCTCCTTTTTTTTCATTTTGGATGTCTCATCACAAATATATCAAACCTCACATCAACGAAAGAAGCCAGAAGTATATTTGAATCCTGAAAGCAACAGCTCTGTGTTTTTACTTTTATTCAATCAGAAATCAGCATAAAAGTAGGCTACAAACGCATTGATAGATTCCAGTTCTCCAGACTTTAAAAGTACAGGCTTAAAACTTTACTTAATAGCCCATCAAGCACAGGGGAGGCATTACTAACAAAAAAAATATGGAGCAAGGGCCGGTTTTAGACAATATGAGGCCATTTTTATCACCTTCAGTGATCGATCTTTAAAAAAGGAACTTTCACACGTCGAAAAGGGGTAGGGCAGTGCGCCGACTCCCCCCTCCTGGCTACACCCTGATTACTCAGTTTAGCAATTAATTACGCAAGTAAAAACGGATTTCTTGCAATGAACAAGCGAAATTTTGTTGGGTTTTTACTTCACGTATCCACTCGTAGTGTTTATACTAATGTGCGACTATTCAACCCACAGTTTTGTTTAACATTAAACATACTGGAACGCTTTGTGTTTTTTCGGTGCGGGAGGTCTGGGGTTCAATTCCCGGGCCGGTCAAATCGAACACAACGGTTCGGGACCGCTGCAATGTTTTTTCGGAGCTGTGTTGCCCAGACACTAAACCGCGGAGATGGACCCCGCCACTCGTTCCACGCTTTGCGAGTTTCATGAAGATTTGATTTTTGTATATACTTTGTGGTTTTGTTGCCCAGTCAGGGGATCAAACACGGAATTTGCAACTTTACACGGACCAATATGCAACACTTCTTTGCACGATGAAATGCATTGCCTCTGCAAACACGCGCACGCAAATTGTTGAAGAATAATAGTAGCTCCATAACGGAAGGAAAATGAACTTATTTGAAACTTGATACTTCCGTATAGAATCATTGACAAAAACGTTAAATGTCTCGAAAGTTTGGAAAAAAAATAAGGAATTCGTTTTTTGGGTTCAAAGAGTTCTTATATCTAGCTATGAATAGACAAGTTTGATGAGCTGGCTGAACTCGTTTCCTCGTATTTGATAACTATTACACAATGAAATCAAAATTGAAAGCACATTTTGCTATTGTTTAAAAGCATTTAATAGCTATATAAAACTGCACCATTATTAAGCCTATTCATTTCACTAATTACCAGGTTAGGTTGGAGGTACTAAACTTGCTGAAATGACGAGAATTTATTCAGTATACTTTGCTCAATTTTGGATGCTTAGCTGTGTTCTTGGAATTACTTTTGCTGAGATAAGAAAGAATTCTGGAATGTAAATTTGTTCTTAAATAACTTAAAATAGTTTTACTGCACTGCAGAGCAAAGTTCAAGTTGAAAATTTTAAAATCCAAGTGAATCAATGAAATGAAAAAGTTCTCTGCATTCGCAGTATTATCCCGAAGCCTGAAACGAATCGCAGGGTCCATCTCCGCGGCTGAACGCCGGGACAACACAGCTCCGAAGAAACAACGCAGCGTTGGCGAACCGTTAGAGACACTGTGTCTTATTTGACTGGCCCGAGAGTTGAACTCAAAACCTTCCGCGCCGAAAGCGATGTCTTTACGCCAACCGTCCGGAAAATCCTCAATTATCCGGTATTGTTGTTCATCGAATCCGGTCAGTTAGCTCCGTTGTTAAGCATATCGCCGTAAAAGGTGCGTTTACCGATCCACGACACGAGGCACGCGTCAAAAATTTTTCGCTCCTCGTTTGTTTTATTTTACTGTTCACCGATTACGCGAAAACCTGCGAAATCCTACATTTACTTACATTATAATTTTGGTCGCGTCATCGCGTGCCGCGCGTCGCGTATCGGTAAACTCACCGTAATCGGGGGTTCAATTCCCGAGTCGGTTAAGTCAGAAGCAGTGCCGCCAACGGCTCGCCACCGCTGCAGCGTTTCTTTGGAGCTGTGTTGCCCAGGCGCTAAGCCGCGGAGATGAACCCCGCCACTCGTTACACGCTTCTGCGTAACACCGCCAGTATACTGCAATTAAGATTTGATCATTTATCTACTGCTCACATGAATATTTAATATTGGCAATAACATAGGCCTCCAGTAATCCTCATGAATTGGTATTATTCTTTTAAATTTTTTAAGGATCTGTAGCCCAAAAAAGGTTAAAAACCACTGTTATAACGCCTCTTTGTTTAAACGAACAAAAGAAAACATCGAAATGCCGTAAATACGTGACGAAAATATCTGCACGAGAAAAATAAATCACAATAATTCTCCAAACAGGACGTTTTGACAACATATGATTCAGCATGCTGATGATGACAGCTGAATGTATGCTGTCGAAATGTACAATTTTATTAAATGTTGTTTTAGTTTATGACCTTATTTTTGCGCTGTTCTATTTATACAGATGGTCGGTGAACGGTGGAAAATCTGATTCAACTTTCAAAATTTTCGGGCGATTTCGAAGAAGTGTTCAGGAGGTTTACGATTTTGCAGGTAATGTTTATACCTTTTTCCCTAAAAGTAAATTGTTTATTTCAGTGGTTCTTAAACTGGGTTCGACCGAACCCCAGGGGTTTAGTGAGGCTGTAGCAGGGGTTCGGCTAAGATCAGAATAAGTTTTTGAAAAAAGGCATACAGTTGTAGTAAATGACCATCTCTGCGTGGAATGATGCATCCCCCCACCATACTCTTTCAACGCTGTTTTTGATGAATACAATTTTTCCATAATTTCAAACCTATTTGATAACAATCATCTTTACGCCTTAAGCACGCATAAATCGAAAATGTGCGAACAAAATGTATCATATTTGGATAAGGACTTAGAGTTAGAGGCAAAAAAATTAAACAGAATTTGCCATAAAAATTGTTCAAAAAGCTCTAAAATGGCCATTACAGTGTCTAAATTTTTGAAAACTTTCCGGGGAAGCATACCCCCGGACCCCCCTAGAGCCATATTTTTGTTCCTCAATTTGCTTCAAATTAACTTTCCGGAAAAAAATGCGCTTAAAAAATGTAAAAATTTTATGCCACCCTCCACCGCCTTAAGAATCTTCTGAATACGCCCCTGACGTGAAACATTTTCAAAGAGCTTATGCTTTTTTCCGGTTTAGACGTCTAACGTCTTTGCACTCATTTAACATTCAGCCTAATTCAAAACTGCATCCCCCTCTAAAATTTTCTGGATCCGCTCCTGGTTATAATTAAGGGTTCGATGTATGCTTGCATGACACCTGTTGGGTTCGATACTTCCGACAAGTTTGAGAACCTCTGGTTTATTTGTTTATCTTTTCAACTGGCAATAAGACCAGGGGCTTAGCCATCGAAAAATGAAGAGGGGTACAAAATTAGAACATGCCACCAAATTACAAAGATTACGGTGAGCCATAATAATGGTTTAAGCGTACTCCAGGACTGGGCACACCAATAAAATAAAAGCCAGTGTTCCTGTGCCCTCATGGATAGGCCACTAATACGACCTATAAGAGGCATTTTGAAGCAATGTAGTAAAAGTTCAAGAGTGCATGGAGACTGCCACGTGCGTTTGCGCTCTTCGAGTCAGCAACCATCAAAAATGTGATTTGCCACTCAGGCGCAATGACGCTGGCATACTCTCAATTTTTTCCTGGGCCGTATAAGCATAAAATTTAAGGGGGACAAATTGCAATTGGCCAAAAATTACAAGTATAACGATATTTCACAAGCACATTTTAAGCATTCTTCAAATTAAGATCTGTCAAACAAGAGCGGATGTTGTTCCGGTATTACCCCTTCTGGCTACGCCCTGGGGCTGCACAACAACAGCCCATGGTCTGATGTGCTGAAAGCGGGGGCTCTTATTGTTTGTATCTGGCTTTGCTCCTCTCCCATGAGCTGTTCGCTGACTAGGTCTTTGTGCACCACCATTTTTGTAATGAACGCACTCCTATAAAGCCACCATAATTTATTTTTAACATACGAAGGAAGGGAAATGTCTACAGCCTAAGAAACAAAGGAATTTAATGTAGCAATTTTTATATAGATTATGGTTTGGAGGACGTCGCTGTGAACGTCCACAACGAAGCTCGACGAACTGTGGACCCAACTGCCGCGGACATGCGAGAAATGTCCTGGGACAGTGAACTTGCCGCGATTGCCCTTGCCTATTCCCAAGATTGCGTCTTTCAACACAACCCAGTGGGTAATTGGGGCAAAAATTGATATTTGGGAGGGACTAATTTTTTTGGGGGGCAATGGGGTATGTTCTTTTGCAGACCTGTTTTTAACGTTAGCAGTAGATCTCCTCCTGAATTCGGCTTTAGGGAAACCCCCCAAGATTAAAAGGGGGCAGGGGTACAAAACTAGGAAACAAATTAGTGAACCTCAAGCGCAAGTATTGTGAAGAAAGTAAATGCTGTTTCGACGCTTTTAGTCTCATCAGTTAGTTTGCGTTGGCGACAATTATTGCAGCCGAACCAAAAAAAAAAAAAAATTTTAACCTGAACTGAAATTGAAAAACATTTCAGAATTGATCCAAATCTTTCAAAACAACCCTAGATATCGTCGATAAAACTTTTGGGTGATTAAAAATTCAAAAACGTTAGCAAATTCACTAACCAATTCCTGGATTCAAACAGCCTACAATCTGTGTAAACAAACATCACAATACTCTGATGTAAAAACTAACATCACATCCTTTATCGATTAGTTAGTTAGTTAGTTGCATATTTATCCTCCTATCACGAGAAAGCGATCAATGCGCTATACGAGCTCGCTTAGGAGTTGCCAGCCATCTGTCTACCACACCAAGATGGGGGAATCCCGTCAAGTGCCTTTCCCAACGGCACAACAAGCAAACTTGCCGGCTTGTTCTCCACACTGTTCCTTTAATGCTGAGCGTCAAGCAGGGAAGCTGTGAATACCAATTTTTAAAGTCATTGGTTTGACCCGACTCGGAATCAAACCCGAGTCTACAGCTTAAGAGACAGACGCTCCATACCACTCGGCCATCTGAGCTGTTAAGCGGGGGATTAAGCGGCTGTTAAGCGGGGGAGCTGGAAGCTGATTAAACAAACGAAGAAAGAGAATCCAAAACCAGAAACACTGTATAGTTATGAAAATTTGCATAGTTTTCATAGCTTTCCTGCTAGACTTTTAACATTAAAGGGACAGTGCGGAGAACAAGCAGGCAAGTTTATTTGTTATACCGTTGGGAAAGGCTCTTAACTGGATTTTCTTATTTTGAGTGGTAGGCAGGTTAACTCCTAAGCGATCTCGTCATAGCACTTTGATTGCTTTCTCCAGGCAGGAGGTTAAATTTAGGCCTACCACTTAAATATAAAAAACTACAATTAATAATTTTGTTCTACTTCTACAGTCTCCCACCCACAGCCGCTTCCAAAGATCAGGTGAAAATCTTTTTGTATCCTCTGGAATAAATTTTGATGCGGATTACGTGCGGAATGCACTGGAAGATTGGGATGAGGAACGTATTGATTATAACTACGAAACGATGGGCTGTACTCCAGATAAGCCATGTGGCCATTATACTCAGGTAAACTAAATCAATTACAAGCTCAGGAAAAAATGTCAATTAGACGTTTCGACAGCAGTTTTCAGTTGTAATCAGCAAGGCTTCGAACTCGAAGCATATTTAATCAAATCCACGTTCAAATCCAAGTTTAATCAAGCCACAGAGTGAACTAAAAGTTTGCAAACTTAGTTCGAGTTCAGTGTTTTTTACAGGGTTCAGGCTAAGTTCAAAATTCAATCAACTTCAAAGTTCGAGTTCGCAGCCCTGCATCAGCGTTGTTGGTCTGTGGGTCATTCAAAATAAATTAAACCTAAAATTTATAAATTTACGGTGTGCAAACAGCACAAGAGGGATGAAAATACAAAAGTTAAAGAAGTTGTTCTGGGACGATTCCACAAGTTTTCAAGGAAAGGGGGGGGGCATAAGGGTATAAATTCATAACGGGCTTACCTATCAGTTTGGTATGTCAAGTGGGGGCCGAAGTTCCTACTTACAGTGAAATATACAACTCTAATAATTTAAGGGGCACTTCAGCTCCTTAGCCTCCTTTTAACTGTCAAAGTTACTGTCTTTTTACCTAACTACATTATTGCAGATGGTCTGGGCCTCTACGTTCAAAGTCGGTTGTGGCGCTTCCAAGTGTTCGTCAATTGTGGTAAGTAACAGACTGTGGAGAGACGCGACCTTACTCGTCTGTAACTATGGCCCGGCGGGGAACTTTAGAGGACAGTAAGTATATCAGTATACTTTGTTTCATGACATTTTATTGTTATGGCATATTGGTCAACTGTGGTGTGATAGGCTAATGTGGGGAAAAAAGATTGTAGTAGGCTACAGCTTAGCATGTCAAATTGAAAAATCGTTTGGGGTTTTTGTTTTATGTGTAGGCCAGGATATTTTTTAAGTCGTCTTAGAAATTCAAAGCCGCGTCTTTGGAATCAAAACATTTTATGGGGAAAAATAACTTTTCTCGGGTCATGGCCTAAAATTTTACTTTGGGCACTTAATACTTTCACCTAAAAAATCTAGGCCAAGAATTGGTTTACAATATAAAAATTACCCAAACAATATTATAGCCTAGAAAATGTTTCAGGCGTCCTTACTTATCCGGCCTACCTTGCGACAGCTGCGAAGATCCCAATGACGTTTGCTCCGTTGGACTCTGCTCCAATCCAAGCCGGATTGACAATCCTAGCTCAGGTATAAGCCAAGTTGATCAAAAACCAACACTTAAAATTCGTACACCGCGAGGCGCTGTGGCGGTAGGCTACCGCGACAACAATTCTAATGCAAGTAAATGCAGCAGCAAGGTTTCGTGTGGTTAATGATAGAGCCCCCTTATGCTTTACCGCGATGAAAATTTAGAAATAGTAAGTGAGGGTGAAGATCTTTTTCCCTAGCCGGTGAATAGGATGGGCCTCAAGGAAAATTACTCGGACTCGCCGAGTAACAAGCATTCACGACATTACTCGGCCGAGTATCTACGACGTCAAAATATGAACTCAAAATTTGGCGAAGAGCAAAAAAAAAGGTCATCGTGTCCGTAGTACTCGGCCGAGTACTCGGACTCGACTAGGCACATCTCTACCAGTGAAAGGTGACTTTTTTTTTTCGCTATTAGAGGATCCCTTTTCATCTCTATTTTTGTCATTAATTTTTTTTTTGTCTCGCGACCAAAACCTGTGCACAGATCCCCTTTTGAGTCCGACCATCATTGGTCAGTGAGCAGAAAAATACAAAAAAACAAGGTGCGAAAAAGATTAACGCGTGCCCTGCGTCGTTTCGATTGCACTAATATTTCAATTCAGCAATAACTTCGTTAAAATTTGAAATAAAGTTGCTATTGTCGGTTCCGCAGTAAAAAAACGTTAAGAGACGACCAATTAAATGTCCGGCAGAAAATAGTTTCGTTTTTGAACAGCTCATTTTAGCGCATCTAGCGTTGTTTATTGCTTACAATAAAGTTTGTTCTACTTTTTTAAAAAAGTGTAAATTTTTTAGCCAACTGGTTAGAATGGAGCAGATGGGGAGAATGTAGCGCCTCGTGTGGAGGAAATGGAAGACGGTACAGGAACAGAGATTGCAGCACCTACGTTCTCACGGATTGTAGCGGATTTAGCCGACAATTTGACCCGTACTGTGCCGACAAGGAGTGCCCAGAAGGTGGGGCAACTTTAACGACAACGCCTACCACTACCACGTCCAGTAGTTCCGGTCACAGCGGTGAGTAACGATTGTCTGATTCCGGGGGAGGATAGCGAGATCAAGCACCCCTAAACTTTTGTATTATATCCGCAGTTCGATACCTGTACTAGACAAAAACAGTACTGCACAAGCATTTATTCGATTCTTAATTTGTTAGTCTCTCTTACTCTGCGTTGGTTATAGTGGTAGCCTAATCAAAGCCAAATTAAAAACATCCCATTTGTCTATATGGTGTTATATTGGGGGTGTTAGCAAAAACTTAAAAGCTTTCCAAAAAGTTGATCAAAAGTGTTACCGTTAAACGTTCTTTTAAAAAATTCTATTTTTAAACAAAGACTGTGCTGATTGGTCAACATGGAGCAGTTGCTCAGTATCTTGTGGCCAAGGAGAAAGTAGGAGAAGCCAAGTTTGTGTTCGCCAAGAAGGAAGAGTGACGTACACCGAAACCAAGACCCAAATCCAGCATTGCCAGAGGGGAAGTTGCAGCACCGGTGATTTGTCATCAGGTACGGTTCTCTAATTTTATCGATTGGGCTATTTTTTTACGTACTGGCTATATTCATCAAAGACTGCGTTGTGATTTGGGTTCATCCTCTGCCTACAAAACTAAAATAAAACATTAAACTGGCACGGTGCATGTGACGGTTAAAAACGTTACGATAGTGATAAAAATAGTAAAAACAATCAAATAACTGTTGATGTGGAAAAGATGCTTCACGATAATTATTGCTGCTTGGTACAATCTGACCAGCAGCAAATCAAAGAAGTGAGAAGCAAAACTCAAGCGGATAACTCGGGAACAAAAGCAACTCCTAAGCGAGCCTGGATTCGTCTTATGCATAGCGCCTCCGTCGCCTTCTCGTGACAAGAGGATAAATATGATAAATCATCATCCTCATATCAGAAAAGTGCGAATGACACTTTGCGAACATTTATAATCATCAAAAACATGTTTAAAATAAACTTCGAAATACAATGAATATCGTATGAAAATAGTTTGAGAAAATATGACGCAGTTTTAAGAATCACGGTAACTATATTTTTCCTCCTTAAAACGTTTGAATTGGGTGAACCGTACTAGCTTCACTTTGGTGATGCAAACCGATGCAACATCTTCAATATCTTTGCGATGCTGCTCACAAAATGTTTTCGTTTAGGTTGGGACGCATGGAGCCCTTGGTCACCTTGCAGCAATCTCTGCGGCAGTGGCTTGCGTATTCGTTCCCGGATTTGTGGTTCTCCTCCTTGCCAGGGTTCGTCCTATGAAGTCATTCCATGCTCTTCCACTGAACTCTGCTGATTCTTTTTTGCTAGTAAAAATTGAATTTATGAAAAAGTTTTCGAGTTTATCGAATAAATGTTGTACATAGAAGTTTATCATCGCCGGGTTAATTTAATTGGCCGTTGTGAATTTATCAGGTTTAAGCACCTGTTCGAATCTAGTCGACTCGAAAACCATTAGGCCCCTTCGCAGCTATTTGTTGCTGTATCAGTGTAGGCCTAATTGATTTCACTATGTCGTTTTCTGTTTTGTTTGTCATTAGCATCACAATAAACTTGCTGACTAAGCATCGCATTTACAGGCTAAGCAGCAGTGCAAATTAAGCTACCAGTTTCAATACCAGAGCCGGCGCTTGAGCAGTCGACTTAGGGGGGCCAAGCGTTTGTCAGGGGAGCCAAAGTTTGAAATTAGGCACAAACGCCGCTGTCTTCAAAAAACTAAGCTTATTAATTGGAGGGGGCTAAGTATATGTCGATTTCTGGAGCCAAGCCCCACTTGGCGCCGGCCCTGTAAACTACAGAACAACGTCACGAGCTCTTAATTTTTTAAGGCCCATAATTTAGCTATAAATAAACAACCGCAAGATCAGTATTTTTCAAATCTCAGCCCCTCCACAAAAACTGTTTCTGGGATCCCAAAATTAAAAACGAAATTCCTTACTTTAGAGTGATAGATAAATGGCTGTCAACTCCAAAATGAGCCCGTTATAGTCAGCGCTTGAGTTGTAAAAATGCTTATGGGGAAATGGTGCAACTTTTCACGAAGACGTAAGGAGGGATGGTCATTATACTTGCGCGGGAATGGTTTACGCTAAAATATTTTATGGGGAGATGGTGTTGTTGTTTTCCGGGGGGATGGCATCCCCCCTCAACAACTCGAGTACTGGCTATAGTGCCTTGTTCGCTTTCTCAGGACAGAATACAAAGGGGGCAATTGCCCCCCCCCCCCGAAATAATTTCAGTACCCACTAGCCAACAAACAAGAATAAAGATACTAATGCTACAACGTAAGTCTAGTAACAATGCAGGCAGGGGCGGATTAAGACTGCTCAGTACTCAGGGGTACCCGTGTGTCCAGTGTGCAAAGTAGAAAATTTTTACTGGGGGGGGTGTTTTTGTCTACAATTTTGCCTGAATTCTGAACCCGAACAAGAAGACAACATTGCGAAAATGGTATGCCCATTTATTGTTCATGGAGCTATGTCATTGATCAATGACCAAATTAAAACAGTGGCGGAGGGCGTTCTGCGTGTTTGCATACCACCGGCATGATGAACAAAAAATTATCAACGGTAGAATTTCGAAAACTTCGTTAGCTTTGTTTTAGGCAGATTTTTGTTACACAAATGAAGCAAGATGTTCGGAGGTAGAGCAGTGGGCCTAAGTTACCCCAGCGGAGTCCAAGGCGGAGCCCCGGAAGGTATAGGCTAGCATATTCTTAATTCATACCCTTAATCTCAGATATGATCTAAAAAAAGTTTGGGTACCGCTGCTTTAACATATTTTTAGACTAATTGCTTTTACTAATGCTTATTAAAAACTGCTGACGCGTTTTAATGTTGATGAAAAATAAACTGTCCTGTATTAGGCGCACTGAAAAGGTAGTTCTTGATCGGTTTGTGCAGAAAGTCGTAATCAGTAAGTTAAAATGGCCTTAAAGATATGCCATTTACCGTTCATTTATTTATTGGCAGTGGCTATTTGTACGAGCCCGTACAAATAAGCGCTTGATTTATTCTATTATCGCTTCATACTAACCTCGATCCAAAGAGCATGACGAAGTAATAAAATAAACAAAGTCCTTATTTGCGCGGGTCCGTAAGAATAGCCACTTCGTTATTTATTTAGTGCATCAAATTACATGATACAAATAGCTCTGCGTCAGATGCAGTGCACAAGGAGATAGAGGAAAACATACGCGGTCTTCTAAATCCTCTACCACAGTGGTTCTCAAACTGGGGTCCGCGAGACAATTTTCTGGGGACCGCGAAGCACTCTCCAAAAAAACTAAAACGACGCTGCTGAAGAAAAAATTTTGTGTAAAATTAAGTTTTCAGGTAACTTTTCTTCCAATCAACTTAACAAACACAATTTGTCATGAAACCTTGCATGCTGCATAGGCATTTATGATGTCACAAGAAGCGATTTGATGTCACAGTGTAATGGCTCCTTTAGCTGGATGTCTGCGAATAATGGAGCAGGAGATCGTGTAGTAGCCTACTGTAGTTAGTAGCAAAAACGATACCAAAGTAAAACCTGGTGGGTGGCGGCAGCAGTGTTGGTTTTAGAGAAGGATACTGCAATGTGTGGTTGTTCATTCTCCTTGAACAAGTTTTCAGAATCTACAAATTAGTAAATAATCAAAAAGAATGTGGAGCTATGGTAGCCTAATTGTGGGAAATGGTGGAACTCCTACTTTAGTAGGAAATAGCATAACTCCTACTGTAGTAGGAGTTAACATTTAAAAAGTGCAAAGGTCAGAGGCGTCTCGTTTTTCCTTAAGCCATACATCTTGGTTAATATGTTTTGTTTTAGGAAATTTAGACTTTTAACCTTTCTAAAAATTTTAACTTAAATTTCAGTACAAAAAGTGAAAATGACTCAACCTCGAAAAAAATTAAGATACAATGATTCCTATGTTCAATTTGGTTTCACTGTGATAAATTCTGGAGGAGAAAAAAAGCCGCAGTGCGTGCTGTGCTACAGAGTATTAGCAAGTTCTGCTCTAAAACCTAGCAAGCTGAAAAGACATTTGGTAACACATCATCCAGATTTTCAAAACAAAGATGCAGATTTTTTTAAAAGGAAGGCTGATAGTTTAGTTAGGTCAAGACTTGATAACACTGGTGATCAATGGAAGGAAAATGCTGCAGGGTTAACGGCCTCCTACGAAGTTGCAAGAAAAATAGCTACCGCTAAGAAGCCCCACACCATCGGAGAACAATTGATCTTGCCTTGTTGTCAAATTATTGTATCAAATCTTTTCGGAGAATCTGAAGTTCAATAGCTGAAGCAAATGTCTTTGTCAAACGACACTGTGAGTAGGAGAATATCTGAGCTATCGGAAAACATTTTGTCGCATGTGGTGTCAAAGATACAGAAGTCAATGTTTGGCTTCTTTGCAATTCAGCTTGATGAAACCACGGATGTTGCAAATTTAGCTGAACTGTGTGTTTTTGTGCGCTACATACACGAAGGACATTTGGAGGATGAATTTTTGTTTTGCAGCCCAATCACTACAAGAACAACTGCTAAAGATATTTTCAATTTCGTGAACAAGTTTTTCGACAAACACAACCTGAAATGGAAACATGTTATCGGTGTTTGCACAGACGGTGCTCCTGCTATGCTTGGCTGCCGTTCTGGTTTTCAGACATTGGTTAAAGAACAATCTCCTGATGTTGTTGGTACGCATTGCACTATTCATCGCCAAGCACTCATGGCGAAAACTTTGCCGGATCAGCTGAAAAATGTCCTTGACGACGTGGTTAAAGCAGTGAACTTCATCAAAGCAAATGCACTCAATTCTCGTCTATTTGCAGAATTATGCAAGGAAAATGATTCCGAATTTGTAACTGTCTTGTTGCACTCTCATGTGAGATGGCTGTCGAAGGGTAAAGTACTCAAACGAGCTTTCATTTTACGGCAAGAAATGAAAAATTTTTTGCAAGGGCCAAAACCAGAATTGCACCAGAAATTTTCTGATAATTGTTTTTTGATGTGTTTGTCATTTTTGGTGGACATTTTCGAATCTGTTAATTTTGTCAATCTGGCGCTACAAGGAAAGGAGACTAATTTGATTCATTGTCAGGAAAAGTTGTCAGCATTCAGCATGAAGCTAACCTTGTGGCATTCCAAATTGCAAAACAAAAACTTTGCTCCATTTCCGCATCTCAATGCTTTTCTTGATGTAAATGAACTTAACGTCAACGAAGGTATTCTCGAGGTCATGGCATGCCACATTTCAATTCTTCGTGAAGAAATTCGGCACTACTTCCCTGACTTGGAAGATTTTGAAAGGTATTGTCGATTTGTAAGTGACCCTTTTGGAACGAGCGTTGGAGATCTGCCTTCACAAGATATCTTGCTTCAAGAACAGTTTATTGATTTGGTGAATGATGGAAATGCGAGACGCTTATTTAGTGAAAAGTCTTGCAGCGACTTTTGGATTGAAATGGCACAAAGCTACCCTGACATTTCAAAGATGGCCTTGAAAGTACTAATTCCATTCCCAACAGCATATGAGTGTGAATCTGCATTTTCAGCACTACTTGCAATCAAGCCGAAAGCTCGAAATCGCTTGGATGCGATTCATGACATGAGGGTTGCGTTGTCCACAACTGAACCAAACATAGCCGAACTGGTAACAAAGAAGCAATTGCACCCATCACATTGATACCATAAAAAACCAACGTGTTGATTTGTGTTAATTTTTCAAGGGGACCGTGAGCCATTAAAAAAATTGCTAGGGGACCGTTGCGTAATTTTTTTTAAAAAGTTTGAGAACCACTGCTCTACCACATACATCAAAGTATCGCCGCAGTCCGTACCCACAGGCTACACGTACAAAAAACATTTAACTTATTACGGCACTTATCATTGGGGGGGACGTTTTGGCATCCCCCCAGAAAAATGTTTTTCTTTGCTAGGGGGGACGACTATCTTTACTGGGAAGGGGGGCATGTCCCCCCACTCAGATGTCCCGTTTTTTACTATTTTCGCTTTTAGCGTGAGAACATATTTATGTGAGAATTAAAGAAAAGAATACTTTTGTTAAAGAGACAATAAACCCTAACTTTTCACTTCGGCTTAAAAAATAGCAAAAAATTCATGTTTTCTGATGACGTTAGACTGAAATCCTAAAACGTCTTCGTTTAAAAGTTATTGCAGCTTTTTAACTCTATGGAATGGAGATTTTCATTGGCAGCCCATTTTCACGGATTCGCTTTGTCCGTGGTTAAAAAATGGGAATTTGCAGCGAAAGATCGCTTCATCGGACAAATATAATTGATGGAATTGGTTAGCAGTAAGAACTTTAAAATGAAACACTTTCTTGGGTTTTTGAAAACACGAGGCAAATTCGGTAAGGCGGTCACTCCTATTGTTAGGCTACTGCAGGGGTGGGGAACCTGCATTAGGATTATTAAATTATTATTAGGATTATGAAATTATTAAAAAGTAGGATTATTAAATACAAATACCGTAGGATTAAATAAATCATAACAAGAAACGAGACGATAAATAGAAATGGAGAATAAACACGTTACTGATAGCAATTTAGGCCTACTCGAATATTGCGCGAGGTGAGCTAAATGTTAAATAGGTAGCTGGGGTTGCAAGAATCGTCAATATTTAATTGTGGTTGAAGATTTTGGATGAGTTTCTTTGATGAGAAGTTTCCGGATGTTATTGCTGTGAGCTAGTATTTCGGGGGAATGAAAGTTCATTGTATGGTCTGGGTTATTTTTCAAGTGTTGGGACACATCTGTTTCATTATTAGTTGATTTTTTTCGCATATGGTCATTGATTCTAATTTTCAAGTTTCTTTTGGTTTGTCCAATGTATGATTGTCCGCTTGAGAAATTGAGTCTATATACCACTCCTGAGCTGTGTAGCAGTGTTTGACGATCCTTGTACCTGAATTTTTGGCCAATAGTTGTTGCTTCATGTACCATCACAAATTTTGATTTTTGGGAAAGTTTTTTGAATAGAAATTGCCCAATTTCTTTTTCAATTTGATGAGACATGTCTCCAATATACGGTAATTTTAAAATCGAGACAATGGGTCTTGTTTTGTTTTCAGTATCTGGCTTTTCTTCGACTTCTGGAGTTTTTACTCTTTCATGCATTTTGTTGAAAAAAAAACAAAACCGAATTTGCTTGTTCAGAAATCCAGTGGGATAGCGGTTTTTCTCTAGCATGGTGGAAATAATTTTGAAATCTTCGTGGATAAGTGAATAGGAATTGCAAATTTTGTAAGCTCTGTGCAAGAGGTTCCTCAGTAAATTAATCTTATATTTCAGAGGCACAAGTTTTGCCACTTGATGTAAAATCCGGTATGAGTGGGTTTACGGTAAGTTTTTAAGGCTAGTTTTCCATCTTGATTACTAATCCATTCATCCGAGAAAGCCATTTGGTTGTTCCGGGCCAGTTCATTGGTAAATTGTATGTTTGGGTGAATAGAGTTAAGATGTTTGTAAAATCCAGTAATATGGGCGCGTTCTTCAAATGTAGCAAAGCAGTCATCAACGTATCTATAAAGTTGCACAGGCTGGGTTGCGATCTTTTGGCTTTGATCAATGAGCCAATTCATACATACGTCTGAGAGTAATGGGGCAAGCGGAGACCCCATTGCTGCCCCATTAATTTGTTTGAAGTATTGAACTGTAGTGTTGTCTTTTTGGTGGTCCAAATTAATATTTTTTTAAATTGTGAGTGGGTAAGACCATGAAATAGAGCTTTTTTGTCAGGGAATGACTTTTCCAAAATTTGGTCAATTACAAAATCAATTGGGGTATTCGTGAATAGGCTTTTAACATCAAAAGATATCATATGATTGGGACCCGGTTTGGAGCTAAGAATGCGCGTGACAAAGTCAAAAGTGTCTTTAATATGTATTTAAAATAATTTCTTTTTCGTACTGGTTATTCTAGCCTAGTGTCTATGTAGTTTCACACTGATGATGGTATAAGTTTTTACCGAAACGTTTGTAAGTATGATTGCAAATATACTGGCTATTATCTTTTTATTGAACCTCAAAAACTGTTTTACATTCAACTACATGCTGCTTTCACGACACAAAAAGCGCGCAAAAGTCTCTATTTTTTGCCGAAAAAGCAATTCAGCATGAATGCTTTATATTGCGTATTTTTAAGACAAAACTTACAAATTAAGAGTGAATAAGGCCCACTGAAAATAAATATCATGCAATTAATGCGGTCCGCTGTGCCGCGCAGGTTCCCCACCCCTGGGCTACTGCATCGTTATTGATATGTCGCACTTTGCTGCCGAAAATTGTATTTACACAGCAGCGCTAGGATTTTTCTCATTAACTTGTATAACGATTAACCAATTGTAGAGTTAATTAGCTCTGGAACACCAGCCTTTTTTCCGAACAAAAATAAATAAATAAATTGGTTTTCCATATTTCAAACCAACTTTTAAATATAGGCCTATTTTTCCACTTTTAGTCGATAGCATGGTTTAGCGATGGGCTGGGACGAATTATAACGCGACTATGGGTTTCACCCCCAGACCCCCGGCTGCAGCTCATCCGCTTTGCCAAATCCTGAGGGGCCACTTCTTGCAATATTATACAGTCTTGGCTCAACTCTTTCCCCTTGCAGCGGCCGCGTTCCCTCGTAACGTGTTGGCCCGATGATGGAGGGGATAGCCCAGCGGCTAGCATACACTTTTACTTGGGCAATACAGCGCGTTCGCCACCCTGAGAGCACGAGGGTGGACTTTAGGCTTGAGCAACCTGAGAACGTCTTCCTTCCTCGTCACAGCACTTGTACAAGAACTTATAGAAATTTATTTTTAACTTAGCAAGCATTAATTATCCATATTTTAATTGAATCTTATTCAAATAGAATATTTATTAACTTACTTTCGTTATTACGAGAACTTAAGTACAGCACACACATCACACTAACATAATATACTGGACCTGCTTGCCTAAAACCTACCTATAATACCGTCGCTTGTTTCTAAACCCCCTAAAAAACTGACTACGAGAAAAAACAGATGTCCCAGGTCAAAACTAGCAATTAAAAGAAGTTCCGTCCTCAGAAAAGGTTCTTTCCTGCGTAACGACGGCTAGAAGCTTGCGGCCTAACTTGTAACTACACTGAAGGAAAAACATAAAACAACTGCACTGACAATACAGTACAATGAACTAAATGGACATAAACCGGTCAATATAATCAGAGCTAGTCTTTCCCTGCCTGTCGCTGTGCTGTACACGCTAATTTTCAGTTAGGTCGTTGCAACTTAAAAAGAAAAGATGGCGTGATAATTATTTTCCAATCACGTCTAAGTCACGTGAGATAAAGATTGTGACAATCAGGAGGAGTGTGATTATGACGTGTGTCAATTGTGATGTAGTACGTACAAGTTCGTAACCCAAGCGCCTCACTCTATCGACTGTTCCGTACGGTAGGGTGACCATTGCGAAGCCACGAAAATGGAGGACATTAATATCTAAAAATGATTCTCACGAAAGATTACAAAATTAACCTAATCGTTACTGTATCAGAATTTTAGCTGACTGAAAACTACTGTCAATACATATCTGACTTGTTTTTTCGAAGGCACTTGAATTACTCCAATTTAACAGAAATTATTTCAGCAACATTAAGTTCAAATGAATTTCAAATTGATAATGGAACAAAGAAAACAAGCTTTTTGGCGTGGGCGAAGCATGCTAGCATTAGGAAACTCACGTAAAACGAAGAACAAAAGGCTTCATTGCCCCTAGGCATTTCAAAAGCCGATATTTTAGCTCTTTTCTGGACAGATGCAATAATTGTTTATTTTTGAGCAAACGTGTGATCTATAGCAGGGGTTCTTAACCTTTTTTGTATTCTTTACCCTTTTCCGATTGAAAAAAGTATAATTTACCCAAAACAACACTTCCACCTTTTTAACACTGAAAATTGAAGTTTGTTTTAGTTTATAGCCTACTTCAGAAAAATTACCCTCTCGGTAGGCAAAATTTACCCCCGGTTAAGAACCCCTGATCTATAGGCTACGTTCGATCTTCAAAGCCCAAGCTACCTCTTATTTCGTTCGGATTAAAGAATTACGCTCACTAGAATGAAGCCATAGAGTGCATAAGCATTTAATTGATCGTGTGGGTTTAAACATTGAGTCGTAACAATTAATTGTAACTACAGCAGGCCTATAATCATTTAAACCTAAGACAACGCAAAAAGAAAGTAAAATATTTTCTAATCGGTTTGGGATTTTTACAATCGATTGTCAAGCCTTTTGAGACAATTAATATTTGCACAATAGCACAAAAGGAGGACTTCTGCTTGTCCGGCATCGGCCGATGCCGGATGGCGGACGAAGGACGCAAATGCCGGACTGTCCGGCGCAATGCCGGACGTATGGCCACCCTACGGCGTACGGTAAGAAGTGGTTGATCACGGTTGTTTCACTTCTGCGTTTTTTGTTTTTTTAATTCACATTTTCTCTCTCTAACATGCCCCGTTTTTTTGTCAAAATGTCCCGTTTTCGTCATAGTTTAATCTGGTCTGCCTAGCCAAAATGAGTAGACCTATTGTTCTTGTAAAAGCTTTAAAAATCCGTGGCGGCCTACGACCCTGCCCCCAGACCCCTAAACCTCCGGCTGCTGGGGACTTCGCTTCCAGACCCCCGGTTGTGCCCCTCTCTTTGCCGAATCCTGGTTGCGCCACTGTACAAGCCTATGAAGTCCCCCCCCAAAAAAATTTTTTGCTGGTTACGCCACTGGATACAATGCAAGCAAATTAAAGAATGTATTCGACGCAAGGTGGCGGTAGTTGTGAGTTTAGTGTTAAGTCATGTAGCAGCTTTTATTGGCTTACTGCTGCGCCGCTCGTGACTTGTCACGTGCCCGGCTTGGTACAAAAACAGAATTCAGTGTTTCGTTGATAAACATTGATTAGACTAGTCTAGTAGACAAGTGTTTTAATTCACGATAGTTAGCGGTCGGAACTTTGCTTATTTCATTATGATCCTTTCACGCTCTTCCAGGTTGTACGAGAGCGTGACAAAGTAATAAAATTAACTAAAGCGATAAATGTTACCGGCTCCCAACAGCAGTCACTTCGTTAACAGGTTAAGCTAACATGCAGAAAAGCAGAGCTTTTAGGTGTTTATAGTTGCTCTTTAGTTTCGTCTACTGTTTGTTGGTCCATTGATGAATGCAGTACAATGTACCAGTAGTTCGGTTGGGTATTGTGTTCCTTCTAAGGTACGAAATTTGAGAAAAGTGAGAAATTTAGGGACAAGTTTTTCAATTTTTGCACAATGCTATAATGATTCAAAAGCAAATTAGTTAAAAGTGCTCAAGTTTTTTTGTGTCAAATTAAAGTGTTTTACCGAAAAAACTCTTAGTTCAAACAAAAATTATTCCAGACCTTGAATCTGTTGAATTACACTCCTTAAACTGTTAAATATATGGACAGATTTTTAGTGACTTTCATATTTGGACAAATTAGCACTAGTTTAAATCTTGGAGGGAACAGTGCTGGTAGCTGATTAGTCTGTAGTTTTGACAGTTTGGGCTGTTGACTGTCAAAAACATTTTGTGCTGCATGGTGTATATAGATCAAGTCTATGGTTATTAGAGGCAACCAGGAAGCAGTATTTTGGACTATGTTTGAATTACAATTTTGCAGATTTCGGTTCACAGAATTTAAGTTTTGTTTTTAATAATCTAACTTACTGTAGTTTTTTGCTCAGTGCATTGATTACAAGCACAATGAAGGCTGCATTAGCAATTCTCCTTGTTTTGATTGCATGCTGCACTGCAACAATGTGAGTATAATATTGAACTTGCTTTTCACTCTTCAATGTTTTTGTAGCTTATTACCGGTGCTCTTTTCTCGTATCCAATTGTTGCAGACTTTTTATCAATTGTCTGTTTGTTTTTGCTTGAACGGTTGAACCTGTTAAACACCTGACATGCATTTGTGACTTTCAAGAACCATTTGCAAAATTACAACACCGATACCTGATATTTAATCTATTTACCAGTATTTCTTGGGCCAGGTGCTTTTGTATCATTGTGATTATATGTGCTAATGTTAATTATACAGTGTAAGTTTTCGTTTGTTGGGTAGATTAATAGTTTTCTTCTTTGTTTTCTTTGTAACTTGTATGTTAGTGTAATACCCAAGTGCTGCTCCTTCTCATGTGCAAAATTTGAAAAAATGAAAAATTCAAGGCAAAATTTTTAAATTTTTTATAAAGCTTGCCTACTGTAATGGCGATTTTTGGCTGAATTTGAATCAAAGTGTTCAATATTTTGGTGCGAGACAAAAGTTTCATATTATAGAATCTCAACTTTGAGGCAAAAATTAGATTAAGCTTTCTTTAAACCTTCTCAATCTTTGGGCAATTTTTTTATTATCAAAGAAATATTTGTGCAAATTCACTCTTGCTAAAAGCATAGAGGGAATGCATAGCCAAGTCTTCAACAAAGTGTTTAATTTTAGAATTCAACTGAAGAGAGTGAAGTCAATGAGACAAGATTTTCGAGAGAAGAAGACTGACATCACAAAACTTTTGCGTACTCGGAAATTAAAGTACATGCCTTATGGGAGTGCTCCGGAACCTTTGACTAACTACTTGGATGTAAGAAATGTTTTCACAACTTTCTTTCTTCAAACTCTATCTATATAGATAGCTTATATTTTTCCACTTAAATTCTTTATAGAAGTATACCAATCGAGCCCTTTTTTTTCAATTTTTTGACTGCTGATGATCTTGCAAATTACTGTTTGTATTTTGCTGACTCGAACAACTGCATTTACAATAACCGCACAGATAACCGAGCGGTAAGAGCATCTGCGTTTTGAGCTGTAAACTTGGGTTCCATTCCGAGTCAGGTCAAACCAATGACTTTAAAATTGGTATTCACAGCTTCCTTGTTTGAAGCTCAGCGTTAAATTGACAGTGTTGAGAACAAGCTAGCAAGTTTACTTATAGTACTGTTGGGAAAAGTACTAAGCAGAATTCCCTCATACTGTTGGGAAAAGTACTAAGCAGAATTCCCTCATCTTGGTATGGTGGACAAATGGCCCGTTACTCATAAACAAGCTTATTGCAGCACTTTGATTGCTTTCGTGTGGTAGGAGGATAAATATGCTACTAAACACAAATACAATACAAAAATTATTTTTAGGCCCAATATTATGGACCTATCACCATTGGAACACCACCCCAAACTTTCAATGTCGTTTTTGATACTGGGTCCTCTAATTTGTGGGTTCCATCCATTCATTGCCCAATTACAGATGTGGCATGCTGTGAGTAATTATGTTTATTAACTTCCACTATAACTTTTGTGCAAGCGTTTGAATTTAGGATCAAATATATCATTCCAGAAACAAACTGTTTCTGTCCACAGCAACATCATTGTTTGTTTCTCTGTAAATTAATCCCAATTAACTCCATTTGTCTGTTCATTGCTTTTTGTCTTCTGCAACTGCTCTTCTTTTCACTGTATTGAATGCTTAAACACCGAATTGAGTTATTTTTTGTGTGGTTTTCGATATGATCTTCCCTGCTTGTTGTCACTGATGAGGAATGTCAGAGGCGTGCCCAGAAATTTGAAAAAGGGTGGGGGGCCGCATTTAAAAGCCATCTCAGCAGACCAGATATAGTGAAGAGAAAAAAAAACTTCATGCCTGCAGATGTCCAATTTTTCACCCAAAGTCAAGTAAAGAGCAAAAAAAACGTCATCACGCCTGCAAAATTGCAGATTGTTCTTAAAACGAATATCACCTTTACTTGGTGCAGCAGTTTGCCGGGGGGGGGTTTGGACCCAGCGCCTTCCTCTGGGTATGCCCATGGACGTAATCCCGAAACGAAATGGCTCAGGGGGGTTATTACAGGATTTTATGCGTTAGCGAGCGATTTCTCTCGCTAATTCTCCTTGGAGGAAAAATTCTCAGAGCGGCAGCCGAGATAACGAGCTTGCAAAGTTGGGATTACAGGTTGCGCTCGCAGAAAGAGCAGCTACTCGTTGAAGCCGAGTGTCTCGCTAGCTGCTCGGTATGTATAGGCTTGTGAGGTGCTAGACTGGCAGCTGCTGTTTGCTGGCTAGCGCCGAGTTTAGTGCCAAAACTGTGCTAGTATTACAAAGTTGGGATGTTTTTAACTTAGTTATAGGTAAAACTGTATGCAGTAATGGTGTCTACAGATGCATAGGCTTGTTGTGAGGTGCTAGACTAGCAGTTGTTGGCCTTGGACTCACACAGTTACTGGTGGAAGATACCATTACTTCATACTCTCCGACCAATGCTCCGACTAAGTCTGCAGCCTACGCATGCTTGCAATAGGCCTACTAGCACAGTTTTAGCACTAGACTAGGCGCTAGCCAGCAAACAGCAGCTGCTGGTCTAGCACCTCACAACAAGCCTATACCGGTTCTTATACATAGCCTACACTCTCACTTGTAACCAAGTCAAAACCTTCCCAACTTGGTAATACTGGCACAATTTTAGCATTAGACTAGGCGCTACCCAGTAAACAGCTGCTAGCCTACTAGTCTTGGTTTGATGTGTATGTATTTGTATATTGACTATGCTTTGCAGTTTTCTTTTTTTTTTTATTTTTGAAAGTCTGTTTTTTTCTGTTGACATATGTCATTTTTGAGATAGAAAGTAGCGACTTGATGAGCCTTTGGCTCTTAATTCGCATGCACGAATAAACTTGAACTTGAATCCACCATTTCACAGCAAGCCTGGGAGTTGCATAAAGCTCTAGTTGTGTCATAAACGAGGTACTAGCTATTGTGCATAAACTATGACCTAAAAAACCGCGCTCTGCCATGGCTAGTTGTGTATGAAATAGTCGCTCGGTAACTTAACGTGCTCATTATTTTACTCGCTATTTGCCGAGCGAGTTTGCCAGCTCGGAAAATCCTGTAATCCCGAAAAACGCGTTAGCGAGGAAAAAATTTTTACCGAGCAGTTTGCGAGCTCGCAAACCGCTTAACGAGCATCCTGTAATAACCCCCCCAGGTCATTTATTACTCCAGGAACTATGTAATTACAGTATCAATTAGCAGAATTTGATTAAAAACAAGTAGAATAGGATTGTATATGTCGGTAAGCTTGCAATTTTTTTCCAGTGATGCACAAAAAGTATGATCACAGTGCATCGTCGACTTATATACAAAACGGAACATCTTTTGCCATTGCTTATGGTAGCGGCAGTTTGTCTGGATTCTGCAGCGTTGATGAAGTCAATGTAAGAATAACTTTTATTGGTTTAACATTAACTCAGGCAAGAAACAGATGAATACATGGGCTGACATTTCGGTTTACGTCTGGTGCATGGTCAACGGTGGCGTACAGCGTTGACAGTGGTAGTGGTACCAGAAGTGAGCCAAACGTCCGCCCAATTATTTTTCGCTGTTTTTTGGATGTGATTGCTGACAACTCCCACTTGTACTGTTTGTTAACATATTAAACTTTATCAGCTTTTTTTTTTGCTGTGAATAATTCTAAACTATTGTTAAATCATTATTTAAGACTTACTACACTGCTTACCAAACCTAATGTTCTTTTGGCTGTGTGACGGGCATTCTCAATAGATTTTCTTGAATTCATGATTGTACGTGGATGCCTAAAAATCAAATCTTCATTGTACTCGTGGTATTACGCCAAAGCGTGTAACGAGTGCCGGGGCCCATCTCCGTGACTTAGGCGTTAAACAGCTTAGCTCCCAAAGTAACGTGGTAGCGGTTATCGACTATTCAGCCGTTGGCGATATTGTGTCCCATTTGACCCGCTCAGAAATCCTACCCCAGACCTACCGCTCCGATAACGATATCATTAAATTGATTTTATAAACAAAATTCTTAGGCTTAAGTATGCACATCTTGTGTAAGAATTAAACCCTGGTTTTATGATTAAACTTGTTTTGTTGCAATATTAAGGTCGGAGGAATTGTGTCAAGCAAGCAAATTTTTGCTGAAGCGACCAAAGAACCCGGTTTAACTTTTGTTGCTGCGAAGTTCGACGGTATCTTGGGTATGGGCTACCAGAGCATCGCCGTCAACAACATCCGTCCGGTCTTCAACGGAATGATTGCTCAAGGTCGTCTCAAGAATCCTCAATTTTCTTTCTATTTGGATAGGTACGTTGCTGTTTACAGATTTTCTGTAATGCACCAGCCGGTTAGCTCAGTTGTAAAGCATATCTCAATCCGTGCGGAAGGTTTGAGTTCGGTTCTATGGCCGGTCAAATCGGGTACAGTGTCGTCAACGGCTCGCCACCGCTGCGACGTTTTGTCCAGGCGCCATGCCGCGGATATTAACCCCGCCACTCGTTACACGCTTGGGCGTAATACGGCGAGTATGATGAAGTTTTTTGATTTGATCTTTTTTTTTTGCAGAGATGCCTCTGCTAAGGTGGGAGGAGAACTCTTCCTTGGAGGAGCTGATCCCAGCCATTACACCGGAGACTTCTCTTACCATCCAGTCACTGTCCAGGTTAGAACACATTTCTCAGCCTCTAGCAGATCCAGGAGGGGAGCTAAAGGGCCTAAGCTCTCTCCTCTAACTTTTGCTCTGGGTGGAGAACTGTTTCAAATTTTTTTTGGGGGGGCGAGCGTTTAGATTTTTTTAGGGGGGGATTGCTTACCTTGCAGTTTTGTAATTATCCATGTAAGTATTCTGATGCTTTTAGGCCTACTAAACTACAAGATAAACAGCCAGCCCTCGGATAAAAATTCTCCTGCCAACAGTTGTGATGTAACGATAGCAGGTTATGCTAGCGTAATGGAGTATTTCCAACGCAACTATTTCTTTTTTGTTTAATTTGTTGGATCTCCTACTGTGCCTTGCTAAAGCACTTTATCAAAATCAATAAAAATTTTCTGAAGCAAATAATTACCCTCAGTTTAAAAGCCTTGCTTAGAATTTGAAAAATAATAATATTCCAAAATATATGCAGTACATCCTCGTCTATCCGGCTCTCGATTATCCGGCTCCTCGATTAACCGGTCGTGTGAGTTTGCTGCTGAAAGGCGAGAAAGCACTATCAAACAAACCTCCATCCTTTCGTTTTTCAGCAATAGTACTGATGAAAGTTAAACTGTTTAATAACTTATTTTGTTGAACTATGTGATTTTAAACTTTACCCAAATGTCTCGTTCGTTTAGCATTTAAATTGTTTTGTGGCTAAGCTTGTTCTCATACTAATTTCGTTTTTTTCGTTCTTTTTTCTTAAGGTCTTTTCTTATCCAGCCAAATGCTTATCCGGTCAAGATTTTGGAAAAAGGTTGCCCAACATGACCGGATAATCGAGGATGTACTGTACGGTACATCCTCGATGGCTGGATAAGAAAAGACCTTAAGAAAAAAGAACGAAAAAATCGAAGTTAGTATGAGAACAAGCTTAGCCACAAAACAATTTAAATGCTAAACGAAAGAGACATTTGGGTAAAGTTTAAAATCACATAGTTCAACAAAATAAGTTATTAAACAGTTTAACTTTCATCAGTACTATTGCTGAAAAACGAAAGGATGGAGGTTTGTTTGATAGTGCTTTCTCGCCTTTCAGCAGCAAACTCACACGACCGGTTAATCGAGGAGCCGGATAATCGAGAGCCGGATAAACGAGGATGTACTGTATACACTTTTTAATTATTAGAAATATGCAATTTATGCGACAAGACAATAACTTACTAAACGTAACCTTTTAACCTTTTATGTGCTGAAGAAAAAGACAAACAAAAACAGAGGATTTTTGAATTTTTTAACCATAGTAGGGCAGTGTTTGTTAGTTCTTTGTCGATAGTGTGTTAGTCTTTACGTGCTTCGGTCTACAATACAGGAAATGATTGCTTCTAGTTACAAAAGTGCTCAATGACCAAGGTCAGAGCTTATACATTTGAAAACACGTAGTAAGTAAAAACCTCTACAGACTGTTTTACTTCAGCAGATCATCAGGAGGTATCTAAATTGAAAATCAAAATTGGCTTCAATCCTAATATTTAGTTCTCTATTCTCAATCAAGCTAACCTTAGTTTTCAATTCAGATACCTCCTGATTATCCGCTGAGGTGAAGCAGTTAGTAAAGGTTTTTACTTTTTTGCTTTGTGTTTCAAATAGACGTACTACGTTGTATATATTTTTTGAGTTATCGTAAAAAACACTGACTTTTTGAAACCGATTTTTGTCCGAAGTGAAGCCTCCTTGTGCTGTCATTAAAAAGTTGCTTTGGTAGGACGAGGTGATGGACTTCCTGTTAAGTTGCATCGTTTACTCTTTTTAATTTTCCATGTCTTGGCTCTGTACTAACTGCAACACCGCACAATGCTCGACTTGTTTAGTTGTACTTGCTACGGAAGTGTAGGTGGGCTAATGGTTGGCGAGAAATCTCCGCTATCTTCATCGATCTACTGCCTGGAAAGATAAGGAAACCGACTAAATGTTGCTAGTAAATTGCAGCTGTGATGTTATATTTCGATCTTTCAAACAATAGCACGAAACTGGCAAATATTCTTTATCCACGTTAACGATTATCAATTTTTTTGCTCCAGGTTACCAACTGTCAAGTTGTTGGTAGACCTAGTTTTTATAAAACAGGATTAAATCGTCCTAATATTAGAAACATGAATTTGATGCCTCCTTTCACTAAATCATCATATAAATGAACTCTTGTGGAAGTAGGTTGAGACAGATTGGCCCAAGTTGGACGGAAGGTCTTTGGAAAGGCGGTTGGCGTTGTGTTAAAAACATCGCTGTTAGCTTGGGAGGTCTCGGGTTCGATTCTCTGCCCGGTTAAATCGGATACGGTGTTGCCACCGCTGCGATGTTTCTTCGGAGCTGTGTTGTCCACGCGTTAAACCGCGGAGATGGACCCTGCCACTCGTTACATGCTTTGACGTAGTACTGCGAGTATAATGAAGATTTGAATATTTTTTGCAGGGATATTGGCAGATTAAGATGGACAATGTTGTCCTTCACGATAGCGCTAGCACTACCTTCTGCAAAGGTGGATGCCAGGCCATAGTGGATTCTGGGACGTCTTTATTGGCTGGCCCGACCCAAGAAATTGAAGCCCTTAACAGAGCGATTGGCGCTACTCCTGTTATTGAAGGAGAGGTAAGAGCTTGAAAAATTTTGTGGTTTTTGTCTATATTTGCTTGATTTAATTTTACGTGTTTTAAAACTGTAACTAACAGGTTGGTGTATAATCTAGACTTCTGGGTTTATTTCAGATGTATTGTAAAATCATGGGTTCGATGCATGTGCCGAGAATGTGCTGTTGCGTCCATGGATAAGACGTTTATAGGTTCGGACAGTGACTTTTTCGGACTAAACGTTCGCAAGAAAATTTTTAAAGAGCTCAAAAAAGAGTTTTGTCGAAATGCTCCGTCGTGCGTCATGTTGACCCAAGTTATTAGTTATTTTGTAGTTATGTGGCACGGTTTGTATTTTTTTTTTTTTTTTTTTTACAACCCTTTTATAAGTATAATGCTAAGCCACAAGTTAGAAGGCCGTCGATTAGTGGTTCTTAGTCTTACCCTTACCAGTTCCTGTGACTTATATTCTTACAGATATTGGCTTGGAGACCCCTCGTCTGTGCAACTTTTAGGGGTCGATTTTGTTATGCAGTTTGGCCTATTTTGGGGGATCCCTAGTTTTTTTGTTGGGTACCCCGTGAAGAACCACTGAGAAAATGAGAAAATTTGATTTCTTGAAGCTAGCAAACTGAGTAAGCGCACGATGAGAAAGATTTATTAGGAAGTCCTGATATCGGAAATGAAAATATGAAACTGCAGCAAAGGAAATGTCGTGCGATTGGTAATAACGATACCAGTGCTTATGGTTAAAATATGTTAAAGTTGATCCATAGCTTAGTCATCGCAGTTGTGAGACAGAATTGGGAAATGCCCTCTTTAGTTCAACGACCGAAAGGTCTGTTCGCAGCCTCCCTGCCTCATGTATTGATCGCGCTTCTTCGCGTTTAGGTTTTTGCGTGAGGACCAAAATAAAGTTATTGTTTTGAATGTGGCCCGCGTCCGAATTTAGCTAAGTGTACGACACACCGGTAGAATAGAAAACGTTTATCTTTCTTAAAATTACTTCACACTAAACTACATGACTTAATGACAAAAAAAAAAAACGCAAAAATCTCTGATTTTACGGTAAAAAAAAATCTTACCATAAATGTTAGATAAACTTGCTACGTTAAATCAGTAAATGTGGTCCGCTGAAAATATGCAATCAGAGTGGCCTGCTGAGCTTTGCCGGTTCCCATCATTGTCGTAAAAGATGATCGAACTTTGGGAACTAAGTGTGATATTTAGACGAGTTTTATCAAAAATTAGAAAGGACTTTTTAGCCCTCAGCACTGAAAAAGTTAACAGAATGAAAGTGCTGAAACAATTACCGTGATGCTTATTTACTTATCCTAACTATATACACTGACAGATTGACGTTAAAACTGAAGACTTGTTTACTTAGTCCCTTGTTCTTATGTAAATTGTTCTAACAAACGTCTGTTATTTTCCAGTACGTTGTTTCCTGCAGCAAGATCCCGACTTTGCCCGACATTGACTTCGTTCTCGGTGGAAAAAAATACACGCTCACCGCTAATGATTACATACTCAAGGTAAGACTTGTTTAAAACCCTGGTTTAATTCGACCACCATTGTTGATTTGCAGCTGATTTTTGAACTTTGTGCAAGGCGTTTGTGCAAAAACTCACGTTTGCAGAATTTGTTTAAAGTGAGGATTGATTCAGCCAAAATATTTGATAGCTGTCGAATTTGTTGATTGATTAACACGTTTCCTCAAGTCATTAATGTAAAAGATTGCACTAATTGCGATGTTTTAGATCAGTGGTTCTCCAACTTCTTGTAAAAATTTGCTTTGCGTTCCCTTCACAATTTTTTGATCACTCACGGTTCCTTGTAAACATCAACGTTAATTCTGGTTCAGCATCAGATAAAAGTTGTCTAGCTGTAATCAGGTTTAACGTAAAGTGTTAGGTGTATCAGTTCAGCTGCTGCATGCAGAAAAAAGAAGCAAAATTCGTTTATCAAATACACGCCCAATTCAGTGCGATGAGTGCATTTGTTAGGCTTTCATTTGACATTGGCTAAATCAAATCAAAATTTCACAGCTTCTTCGCGGTCCCCCCTATTGCTACCTTGCGTACTCCAAAAACCCCGCAGTCCTCAGTTTTGAGAACCTTCGTATCATATTAATGCGAACTGGCAGTGGAGACGCATTGACTGGTTGACTCAATCACTCATCCAAGCATTGGTTTTCGCATACCGCTTCCTTATTGCGAAAAATCGTGTTTAATTGTGATAATCGCCGGCAGCAAAATAGTTGGCGTACTCGTGCGCTTCCTTGTCACGTGACCGTAAATCATAAGACTGCCATTTGAATCATGTGATGTATGTTCGTGCTGGACTGCGCAAATGTTATCAATGGAATTGAGCTGTTTTCCGCTTTTTTCAATGGCTTGCGAATTACTTTTTATGGCGGTTCATTAAAGTTGCTGAAACAGTGGACTTTCATTTCATTGTTTCACTATGCATTTGGACAAAGTTTACTACTATTCAACAAATTGTATTACGAACTGTTTCGGGTTTATAGTGTTGACCATTTCATCAATTCGTGGTATTTTGCGAAATGCTCGTAATTGATTTCAGTAACTGGTTTATGACATAATATTTTTGTTCATTTGTTTGTTCACAATTGTGGTTGTTTTTGCATTGTCATGAATCGCTGTGTGGTCTGCTAACAGTTCACTGTGAGCAAATGAGCTGATAAATATCGAACCATACAAGAATTACGTAATATTGAATAGCAGCTTGCACTGCTAGCTGCACTGCTGCAGTTTCTTGTAATATGTTAAAACCCAGTGAATTATCGTTTTCAGAAATGTGAATTCCAGAACACTCAAGACCTAGCACAGCTGCAACTTGTACGAGTTAAGGCCCAGCATAACGGTCTCGATTTATGACTGGAGCCGATCACTCATTTGGTTTGGTTGAGCGCAGGGTCGAATTAAGGGGATATGACCCTTTGGCCCCCGACCAGGGGCTTGCTTTGCTTAAGAAAAAGTCGTTAATTTGCGTCTTCTGAAAAAAGGTTTGCCAGTAACATCATGATAATCCGTTCTGTAAAGTACGGTCCCGGTAGAGCAGCACTTTTAAGTCTAAAATTTTTAAACTACCCGCATTTTATCCTAAATAACTTTGTGTCAAAACTCACGATTGTGCTGTTACAGGAAACCCAAGCTGGAGAAACAATTTGCCTCTCTGGGTTTTTGGGTCTTGATGTACCTCCACCACGGGGACCATTGTGGATTCTGGGTGATGTTTTTATGGGAAAGTATTACACCACTTTTGATTTTGGAAACAATCGTGTTGGTTTCGCTCAATCGAAGAATTAGAGAAAGTATTATGCAACAACTATGTGTCATCATCTGAAATTTGTGTCTGTTATATGATTCATGTAATGTTAATTAACCGAAAAACCTGCTCTAACTGTGGCTACTTTGCGTAATTTGAGTTGTTACTTGTGCAATTTTAGTAACACTAAATGGACGAAGTTTAAATCTTGTGACTTCGTGATGATTTTCAAGAGAGCAGTGATATTTGTGATTATTGCAGAATGTAGTTATGGTTTGTCAGCAGCGGTATTTTTCAAATACAAGAGTTTTAAATACATATTATTCCACAGTGATTTTGTGAAATTGTGTAGGTTGGTTAGGCCTAAAGTTGAGTATTCTTTCTGAACTTTAAGCAATTGTACGAGAGTAGGACAAATATTACTACTGTAACCCTGGAGTGCATGTTGGAATCTAAGACACTTTGCACGGCGAAATGTCAGTGACATGGCCTAGGCATGCCGTAACTAGGTTACAGATCCTACCTGACGGGTTCGATTTACGGCTGGAGCTGATCGCATGTAGTGCGCATATGCGGTGGTCTGTGGCTGCTAACTCGAAGAGCTCAAGCTCACTTCGCAATTTTCCTCAATTACTGTTAAATGTTCTTTCAAAAATAAAATAAAAATGACATTTATTCATAGACGGTGTCTCGTCATGCGTAGCTCCAGTTTTTGATGGATCAACCCTGATTTTCTGACTCATATTTCTTAAGCTAGAGTTGGTGACTATAAAATCCTGAAACAAAGCAACACCTCGAAATAAAAAAATTGAGTTTAATACATTACTGTATGATATTGATAGGGGTCTCTCAGACTCCTACAGGTTTGTTGTGAAAACACTGTCGACACCTTCTGTGAAACAATCAGTCAGATTTCAGTATTTGGTGATCAAAATAAAAAGCTATTGTCACAACGATTGTCCACACCTTGTTTGGATATTTTGAAACTCTCCACAAGTTCCAAAGCTACATGTTAGGAAGCATCTGACTGGAAAACCTAACGGTTGCTCGATGCTTCCTAGCCTTCGCACAATGTTTTGAATTTTTTTTTCCTTATTGAATGTTGTGCTCTATTTTCGTTGTCACCTGTGCAGGCAAATAAAGAATACTACTACTACATACACATTCTGGCTACGAATAGACAATTCGGAATGATTGCCATAGTGAGTTTTCTCTGTACTCTATGCTCTAACCCTGAACTTCCAAATTGGTTGAGTTACATTATAAGTTTACTTTGGAGGCTGGAGTTTCATAGATGCTTTCATGCCATAACAGAGAGTCATGGGCACGATAAACCTTTTTTGTACTTACAGCGATAACAATAACCGTTGATTTCAAAAAATCTTTGAGCGATACGGATAATTGATAAAGCTCCGTTTCTTGAAGCGATATCTGTAAATGTGGCGGTAAATTTTCGATGTGTTTGACGAAGTCTTATTTTTTTATGAGGCAAATTGTAAAAATATTTTGCAAGATTTTCCAAAAAAAGAGAGCTGTTCACGGACTCTGCCGTGACAGTAAACAAA
The DNA here is from genome assembly GCA_964006365.1 of Trididemnum miniatum. Classification (NCBI taxonomy): domain Eukaryota; kingdom Metazoa; phylum Chordata; class Ascidiacea; order Aplousobranchia; family Didemnidae; genus Trididemnum; species Trididemnum miniatum. The sequence continues at coordinate 3,626,399 of OZ023235.1, read as the reverse complement.
ACAAAGAGATTTTTGTATATATTGCAACAACACTTCGTAGCAGTGGACGCTGTGTATTTTTTCCATAGTGCCATCTCAATAACTTAGAACACTAAAAAGCAATGTCCTTCCTGGCCTACACTGTTTGCATAAAGAATCGTGAGTCGCGATAATTTATCGACGATAACAAAATTAACTAACGATAATAATCAGTAATCAATTATCGCCGATAAATGATCTCGATAAATGCCCATCTTTGGTACAGACGTACTTTTTTCTTACCGTTATCAGTAGCATTAATACTTTTTTAGTACCGTCGTTACTTCTTTTGGCACTTTTTGGAATGGACTTAAACGCAAGAGGGCAGAATTTCTTTAAGTGAACCCAATTTTCACTTGCCCAGACTTGCCAGAACTGTATTTCAAAGATTATCACCAAACAGTTACCGCCTGGACCCGCTATTGCTGCAGCAGACTGCAATGTACCAACTAATAAGAGATTGCACCATTCTCACACAACTTATACCCTTGCATAAATATTGTGCGGTGATGCTGGACGTGCGATTCATGTACAAGACCACCCCATGCTCGACTCGAAGTCCACTTGGTCACTTCGCAGCTTCATGTCAACACATTTTTTAAGTTTTGCAAACCTTACAAATTTCCATTTGTTCGTATTTAAATTTAATTAGGCCTAACTATTGTGTGCTATCTTTGTATTCTATCGTTGAAAAATGAACTCAATCTGTCTGTCACAACCCTCTCCTTAGCAAGAAACCGACGAAAAAATGAAAATATACTTATAGCCTAGGCTGCCTACATCGTTAATTGTAATTGCTTCACTGCTTCCAAACATTGATTCGTAGAAATTAGTAGGCCAACCGGTATTTACTTTCTTTGATTGAGCCAAAATTTTGATTACGCGCCTCTTCGTGAGAAAACTGTTAAAAATTTGTTTAAACATGCATAGCCTAGCTACCTTTAGATCGAGGGCCATCGACTGCCTGAAACTACAGTTTTAAAGCATAATTTTGCTGAAAAAAGCAAAAAAATGTTTCGTTTGAAAAGTATCGAAAATCGGTGCCGAGTATCTATCTATCTTAAATATGGGTTTCTCGCTCCATCGTTTCTATTATTACTCTTGTTTTTGTTTGGCCTACCGTATTTAAACTAATGCTGATCATGCTATGAATGGTAACTATGTCAGCGTGAGCAAATAAACTCGATTGATTGATCGATTGTATCGCTATTACCTTTTTTGAAACTTTTAGGGCATGCATGGGCAACCTACGGCCCGCGGGCCAAATCCGGCCCGCCAAGGCTTCTCATCCGGCCCGCCAATAAATTTTGTAGGGCTGTAGGCCTATGTAATATATCGATATTCATTTATGTTATATAATGTGTGTTACGAAAGATTTAGCCCGAAAGAAAATGTCACTATTTGGGAGTACTTGCATCTGCGAGCAACTGTTCACCAAAATGAAGCACACTAAGTCAAAAACTAGATCAAGACTGACAGATTGTCATCTTGAAAATAGTCTAAGAGTGGCCGCCTCCAGCATAGCACCAAAAATTGACACGTTGGTGAAAAAGCACCAAGTCCAGATTTTCCATTAGAAAGTAATTTGATTAAACATTACTATTAGTTTTATAGCATATCTGACATATTAATATTGACAATTCATTGGGTTCAATGAATTTTTGATTTTCATTATAACAATTATATGTCAATACAGAAATTACAGATAAAATATGGTGAAAATGCTGCCTATATCAATATAGGTATACATTTTTTATGGATATCCCTGTGCAAATAAAATTGAAAACACGTTGCATGTAAAATAGCATTACATGAATACAATCCAAACCCCACAAAAATATGTACCTAGATTACACTTAAAATCACAATTACGGCTCCGGCCCTCAGTCAAGTTCCAAATGCACATTTTGGCCCCCAGTGACAAAAGGTTGCCCATGCATGTTTTAGGGTCTTCGCCTTTGTTCATACGCTGAGCTTCATTCTTTTACTCTCTATTGCATGGTTACCGCAATTTATAAACAAGTTAACATGCTTTGTAGTACAGCTAAATTTGCATTAATTGCTCTGATAGACCGGCCGGCTCTTTTGTTATCTTGCGCAGCTTTTATCGTCCTTGACAGGAACACATACTGTACCAGTATCTGGAAGCAGTCTTTTTTTTAAGCGATTTGAGGAACCGAAACGGTTGTTTCAAAGTTGTCCAGGGGTCTCTTAAAACCTGCAAATTTTCTTCGAAACAGTTGCTGATTTCAGTTTCATTCACAAATTTAAAAATTGGCGGTCTTTCAAAATTGCTTAATGGTTCCTCAAGCCGAACCTTAAAATAAACACTGTCTGGAAGTGCTACTACTAATAAGCTACGTTTGAACAGGAGCAACTGCTTTTGACTTTATATGAATTTAGTTTGTTCAGCTGTGCAACGAACTCTTGACAAGAGTCACTCTTCCACCCTCAACTATTGCTTCAATCTAAAACTGTTTCTTCTGAAGGAAAACTGCCTGATAATTAATCCACCTGACTGATAATTAATCCACCTAATTATCAGGCAGTTTTCCATCTGAAGAAACAGTTTTAGATTGAAGCAATAGTTGAGGGTGGAAGAGTGACTCTTGTCAAGAGTTCGTTGCACAGCCGAAGAGAATAAATTAATACGTTTGAGTTTGACTATCCGCCAATTAATGGATGAATAGAATTTTTGTTAAAAGATTGGAAACCAAGCGGAAAAAACAATGTTGCCTTTGCTTTGCAAAGCAGGATGTTATATGGATGCCAGCGCAAACTTGTGTTAGGCAGGAGGGTACCGGTAATGTTTTTGGTGGGTTAAGAATGTTAATATTCGTAATACGATAACATCTTCTCATCAAATTTTGATGCTACTAATCAAAATAAACTCCAAAATTTCACTACTTTCAAAAATATTGTGAGAATGCAATACGATTAAGATGGGCTTTCACAGAATACGATGCGATTTTTCGTACGTGAAATGACGTAGGTTACGAAACAGTTAGAGGTTACTGGTCGTACCCAGGGGGCGCGGCCCCCCTTTCCTCAGATAAATTCACAAAACATTCATGGTACTCCGGCTTTAAAACATATCAAAGCTAGTTCTGGGGGTTAATTTCAACGTCATATAAAAATATTAGAACGCCAAATACAGTACGTTAGCCACAGAAAACAATCCAGAGGGTCTAGACCGGTATTAAAAGAAATTCTCTATAACAATATTTTGGAGTTAAGTTCAACACGTTCGATTGCAAGGATACCACAGTCGTTTGGAGGTTTTAAAAAGATAGGTCCGGCAGAAGTTGAAGCAAACACATAAGCTCGATCGTCTTTCAGAGAAAGTTAACTGGTATGGCGCTAAGTTGCACCCCCCTACTTTTAAATTCATGAGCATGCCCTGGGTGATGATGCAAATCTACTTCACTTTGCGCGGCATTCCAGAAAACAATCGTAGGCTAATTAGGTGCTTTGCAAATAAAAAATTGTTAGTTAGTTAGTTGCATATTTATCCTCCTATCAAGAGAAAGCGATCAAAGCGCTATACGAGCTCGCTTAGGAGTTGCCAGTTATCTGTCTACCACACCAAGATGGGGGAATCCCGCTAAGTGTCTTTCCCAACGGCACAATAAGAAAAACTTGCCAGCTTGTTCTCCACACTGTACCTTTAATCATAGGCGTGGGAAGTAGGGTGCCAGGGGGGCTTACTATTTTGAGCCCCCTGACACGATCTTACTATTTTGAGCCCCCCCATGTCCAAAAAACGTTCCCGCGCCACTGCCTTTAATGCTGAGCGTCAAGCAGGAAGCTGTGAATACCAATTTTTAAAGTCTCTGGTTTGACCCGACTCGGAATCAAACCCGAGTCTACAGCTCAAGAGACAGACGTTCTATACCACTCGGCCATCTGAGCTGTTCAAAATTGTTTTGAATTTGAATTTGAATTGTGTGGGAAATATTTCCGTCTACAGCTTACGTTTACATTACATTTTTACTGCTCAGATGGCCGAGCGGTAAGAGCGTCCGTCTCTGGAGCAGTAGACTCGGGTTTGATTCCGAGTCGGGTCAAACCAATGACTAGAAAATTGGTATTCACAGCTTTCCTGCTTGACGTTCAGTATTAAAGGGAGAGTGTGGAGAACAAGCCGGCAAGTTTGCTTGTTGTGGGGTTAGGAAAGGCACTAAGCGGGATTTCCCCATCTTGGTGTGGTAGACTGGTGAACGGCAATTTCGGCAACTCCTAAGCGAGCTCGTAATAGCGCTTTAATCGCTTTCTCATGATAGGAGGATAAATATGCAACTAAAAAATATAAATACGTCCAAAATCGGATGAAATTTTGTGCGACAACAAATCGGACTAAAATTGCACTTAGTGCAAACAGACCTTCGGACGAAAAAATGATAATAATAAAAGCAAGAAAATTAAATCTTCGATATACTCGAAGTATTAACTAGGTGCGATCACACTATAGCTGAGACATTGTGACCTTTGAGACATTGTGCAGGTTTCTCTGATTATGACATCGCATTCGCACAAAGTCACGTCACAATAAGATAAATCTGCTCAACGTCTCAAAGCTTTCAACGTCTCAGTTAGTGTGATCGCACTTTTACGCCGAAGCGTGTTGCGAGTAGCGAGCAGGGTTGCGAATCGATACCCAAAAAAGTAAAGGAATAATCGATATTCGATAGTTCACCAAAAAGGAAAAAAACAATCGATTTTGATGGTAGTTTAAAAAAGTAAAGAATAAAGAATATTGTAATCGATATTCGATATTACATTGAGCATTTAGCGGTGTACGCCAAGCATTTTTTGTGATGTCCTCACATACATGCGGTAACTTACAGACAAACGAGGGACATTAGTAGGCCTATAGGCTTACGACATTATTAATGCGAAACAACTTTGCTATTAAAATTTTTTTTGTGTTTTTTAGCCCAAAACAAAAATTTATCAGCAAAAACAAGGTAGTCACATACGGACGTTTATTTTAAATTCACTAAAGTGAGATAAAGTAACCTGGACAAAAAGAATCGAATATGGAATAAGGAATTGTGCCGAAAAAAAAGTAAAGTTAAGACAACTCATTCAAAAAAGTGAAGGCTCCAGAGCATTCGATGAACAAAAAGTAAAAAGATCGCAATCGATTACAATCGATAGAGATGGGCATTTATCGAGATAATTTATCGGCGATAAATTATCAGCGATTATCGTTATCGATCAAAATAATTTTGATTTATCGATTACCGATATCGCTTTCTATATATATTTTGTTATCGTTGATAGCTTATCGCGATAAACGATTCTTTCTGCACACAGAGTTCAAAGTTAGTGAGTTGGCGTTATGGAAAAATACACGGTGTCCATAAAGTCTTTTGCAATTTAAAAATATCTTTGTTTGTTTTATTTAATGCCACGGTAGAGTCTGTGAACTGCTCTCTTTTTTGAAAAATTTAAAAACCAACACATGAAAAAAACGTTTATCGGAAAAATTTATCGGCAATAATTTATCGATTACCGATATCGCTTTAAGAAATTGAGATTTATTGATTATCGGTATCGCCCAGAGCATTTTTCAAATTATCGATTATCGTTATAGATTTAGTACAGAAAGGTTTATCGTGCCCATGACTGACTACAGGCCTAGTAAAACCAGGGATTGGTAAAACCGTTGTTTTGCTTTGTCTTTTCTGTTGAAGAAGCTATTTTGTTCTGTAAAGCAAAAGATATTCATTTATTAATATTTTATTTATTTAGTTTTGTTCGGAAAAAAGGCATGCACACGACTATTTCAACAAATTAAGTAGGTTAAAAAAAAATAACCGGCGCAAAACACGAAACATTTTCTCAAGCATACGTTTTTTCCAGTGAGAGAGTGCGAAAGACTAGCCTATGTGTCTAGCTTCCAAAAAAGCTTGACGAGGTCGTCGAGTCTGCACCCTCTCACTTCAGTAATTAGGCTACTTCAAAACAGAAAAGAAAAAAAAAAAAAAAACACAAAATAAGAAAAGCAAATAGGCCCAATTTTGTTCAATATTACAAACACATTACAAAAAAGCAACACTTGCTGCAGATAAAAAAAAAATTTTTTTGGAGTGAATTTAATTTTTGCATCGTAGTTGTTATAGCTGTTTTATTTGTTAAACACTAGAATAATTATTTGGTTATTTATTTATTAAACCGTAGGCCTACTTATTTCGAATTTATTAAAACTTTTTTATGGCTTTGATGAATGTTCTTTTACCAAACTTGACTTTTTCTCTGAGAAGCAAAGGTAAACTGTTCCATACTTTGACGCCACAAATTTTAATTGAATTTTAGGCAAATTTAGAACTTGATCTAGGCAGAAAGAAATCGTGACGTCCAGCTTGTTTGGTGGCAAATTTGTGGATATCTGTCGTGGAATATGAATAGTTTTGAAATAATTCTGGCAGGTTATTATTTTTTCTCTTTGACATAAATTTAGTTGTTTTAAGCTTGAATGTATTACGGTTAAAGTCAGAAATATTTTTGAAATTTGCTTTTGACGCCGGTGGTTCTGGTATTTGTAGACTGGAACTACGTTAGGTTACCCTAACCATAAGAAATGCGTAACTTGGCTCTCTCAGGTTCAGGCTTGAAATTCTTCTAAAATTTTGCATTCAAGATTGCTTTGCTGAAAAACCCGTGCAAAACCTTACTTTTGGCAGCGATATTTTACAGGTCGCGTTCATGTTTTGTGTGGTCAAATTGTTTTTAAGTTACAATGCAGATTGCAGAGTGCTTAATTATTACGTTTGTGCTATGTCCGGAACCTAAACGAACCATAAAGCTTAGTAGTGTGCTCTGCAAGTAAATTGAAACTCATTTATTAGGCTATAATTGTATGAATGATGTGGCAGTTTAAGAGTTGCAAAAGACCTACGTAGCCGTTACGGTAAACAGTAGGCCTAAACTCTACAAAAATTTACGTTACGGAGCTAATACTTTGGTTAAAATGATTTTTATATTCTATCACTCATTTACTACGCAGTATACTCACTCATGTAAAAATTTTGCCGTTGTTGTACGAAAAAACGAAGCTTTTTTTGTTATTTGCCGTTCATTTCTATAGCAACTTGATCGCTTTATGGCAACTCACGCAGACATCGCTTTGATGCGCATGCGCAGTAAGCTACTGTGCAGCAGAGATGTCCACGGATTTGGATTAGGGTTTAATTGGACCGGATTTTAGCAATTTCACCAGATTCGGACCGAATATTAGAGATGGCATGGGCTGGCTTTTTTGCAACCCGTACCGTCCACGGCCCGAAACCTCTTGCCCATTAGCGGTAACCAGCCCGGCAACTCAGCCCAAAAATAAAGCACGGCCCTCCCAAAGCCCATTCTTTTATGAATCTTCAATCACTTTTATAAGAATAATAAAAATTAAAAGGAATTTCAAAAAGTGGTATCGGCTCGTTAGCGGCCCAGTAAAAACAAAAGATAAAACTGGGTCGTTAGCGGACCTATAAAAAGACCGGTCAACGGATCGTTAGCGAGTCTCTTAGCGGCCCATGCCATATCTCTACCGGATATGGATTTTTAAGTTTTTTTTTGCCTTTCGCATTTGGACCGGATTTCGACTTGAATCAATCGCATTAAAATGCATAAAACTAGCTAAAATCGTAAAGAAATAACCCGAATTCAACACAAATCATATCATTGTTAATTTCTTGATTTTGGATTATTTAGGATTTGAACTTTGTGTTTACGAAATTTAGGATTATGATTTGGTTTTGAATTTAAGCTTACGGATTTGGATCGGATTAGGATTTTGAAAAGTAAAATCCGGACAACTCTGCTGTACAAAGGGTCTATTCAACAGAGATGTCCACGGATTTGAAATAGGATTTGATTGGACCGGATTTTAGCAATTTATTTTTTTATTTAAATGCATATTTATCCTCCTATCACGAGAAAGCGATCAATGCGCTATACGAGCTCGCGCTTAGGAGTTGCCAGCCATCTGTCTACCACACCAAGATGGGGGAATCCCGCTAAGTGCCTTTCCCAACGGCACAACAAGTAAACTTGCCGGCTTGTTCTCCACACTGTCCCTTCAATGCTGAGCGTCAAGCAGGGAAGCTGTGAACACCAAAGTTAAAGTCATTGGTTTGACCCGACTCGGAATCAAACCCGAGTCTACAGCTCAAGAGACAGACGCTCCATACCACTCGGCCATCTGAGCTGTTGAATTTCACTGGAATTGGACCGAATTAAGATTTTATAGTTTTTTGCCTTTCGGATTCGGACTTAAATCTATCGCAATAAAGTGCATAAATTCAGCAAAAATGGTAAAAGAACAACCCGAATTCAACACAAGTTTGGATGATTTAGGATTTGGATTTTGTGCTAACTAAATTTAAGATTAGGACTTGGTTTTGGATTTAAGCTTATGGATTTGGATCGGATTAGAATTTTGAAAGGTAAAATCCGGACATCCCTTCTATTCAAGCTCAATCAATGATAATGCGAACTTACGGATATCTGTTCTGTTGTTTTTCTTATCCGCTTCGCGGAAATGTTGCGCAACGTTTGTTGCGTTTGCTTGTGTAAGCGCAAGGCGCAGGCCGCCGGTAGTGCAGATGGTTAGAAGAAAATCAGGAGCTTGTTTGAATTAAGCCGCATCTTATAACAGGCTGATACATCACGAGCACAAGGACCGCTTGGCCGCTAGTGAGTTATTAGTTGGAGTGACGGCCTAACGCTAACCCCAGCTTAAATTAAACAAACCCCGAAAATCACTGGGCATGTGGCAGCCGGGCCACCGCTCTGTAGGGTCTGAACAGCTGAACTCAGAAGTACAGAGTACTCTGCCCACATGTCCAGCCCTTTTAGAACCAGTAAAACTGGACAGAGTAAATGCTGCACCAGAGATTTGACAAGGCTGTTAGGTGAGGAAAGAGGTAAAGCTGGGAGAATTAGGGAGTACCGGTACCCTAGGCTACAAACAAGTTTCTTGATTTATCCTTGCTTAGCCTACATAGAGTACGGTACTGTGTGGTGGGACGTGGCTTAGACAGTTATCGTAGATAATACTATTATCATTATTTATCAGTAATTGGCCTGTCAGTGTCTAATCACAGTGTTAGTAAACAGGTAAATTTAGCAATTGTCGCTCATACCGATAAGTTAAAATGTAAAGGTATCGTGTATAGCAGGTATAGTGTCTATTTTGCTGGCAATAGATCCTGATTAGTGATTGGCTACTTTTTTCAAAACTAGCCCTGCGAATTGACGCAAGCAAATCACCAGTCATGTAGCATGCATAGACCTAGATGTACACTGCCTAAATTAGGATACAAATTCTTTGTTTTTTTACTACCAGTATTACCTGATTACCGGTAGTACTGGCACCAGTGGACTTGATCAGTCTATGTCTATTTTACATAGGCTACTGGTATGTCATGAACACTGACCAGTCTTGCATATCTGCTAGCCAGTAGCTAACTCTGTAAACTTGTGGTGACTAAGACCAAATGTGCCAGGTGGCCAGGTCTATTTATAGAACTCATATTTAAAAAATTACTACCGCAATAAGTTTGTACCGGTATGTTTGCTTTTAGATTTGGCATCGATGGTCGATGTCTGATTTCACTGTTGCACTGTGCAACTAAAAGCTGGTCCTATGTTATTCTTTTTTAAATTTTCTAAAGTGAGAGTTAGAAAACTTGGAGTGTTAAATGCTGTATTGCATGAAAAAGCTGTTTTTTTGTGGTTATAATTTGTGATTTGTGTGATCTGAATTTTTCTGATTATTTTGTGTTTCAAACTTGTGATTATAATTTGCGTCGACACGATTTTACAGTTTAGTCACTTTTTCATAATGCCAGTCGTGACCAATTTTGTCAATTTTACTTTAATCAAATAGTTAGTACTTGGAATCGGCTTCCTGATGTTGTAGTTTCCGCTTCTAATCTGTCTATCTTTAAGACCAAATTGAAAAGTTATGATTTACACACTATTGCTTCACTTGTTTACTGATTTTATTTTTCTGTTAATTGCTGCTTTTTCTTGTTTTTTCCTCGCATGTCAGTGTGCCTGGGTGTTAACCTATCACCATTGTGTTGTATTTCAATAAATAAATAAATAATTGGGTATACTGGTATAGGTTACAAGTTAAACCTTCAAGTCATTGAATTATTTACAGTTTAATGGAGATCAAAGGAGACAGCTAATTTAACTTTGCTTTTTGAGTCAGCAATTTTTTGTAATTTTGTCTCAAATGTAATCGGCTCTGACAAGTTCCCCTACTGTGAGAATCGCACTACTGACTATGGGAACCGTAAAATGGTTACGCAACTACGATTTTCAAACTTAGGTAACCGGAATTTTCGGTGAAATAGACACTTCCTAATTACTATGCATGTTATTATTATCTGTCTCTTGCACATGGGGCTAGGTTATTTTTTTCGAAATTTGACTTTGGTCAATTGGCCTAACTGTCTACAAAAATTTCGGTCATTTCAGTTATTTTTCGGTCATGTTTGAAGCAACAAGACGTGGAACGAAATATAGCACCCACTCCTTAGTAACCGCAACACCAATAAAAGCTACCTTGATCAGTTTGATGTTTGCTAAACCTGACACAATGACACCGGTAGTTTGTTTGTAATTGTTTCTTGCATATTGACAGGATATTTACTTTGGTCAATTGACCAAAATGACTTTAATTTTTTCAGTTTTTACAAATTTATTTTGGACTATGACCAAAATTTGACCGCAAAAATGTTCCCAGCACGGGGGTAACGTCCAGTATCAGCCCCCAGGTTCGGTTAGGGTTAGGTTTGGTTAGGATTAGGTTCAATTAGGGTTAGAGTTGTAACTGAATGAAACCTTAATCCTAACCAAACCTAACCCTAACCGAACCTGGGAGCTGATACTAGATGTTTCCCACACTTTGTTTGTTTTTTTTTTCGATCATAGTCCAAATTAAATTCGTAATTTCCACCCAGACATCCTTGTTGTGTCCTGGACAAGATGCTTCACAACAATTGTCCCTGTTTGATGAAATCTAACAAAACAGCGAATTAAAGAAGTCAGAAGCGTAAAAACTAAAGTGGAAAAATCAAAAACAAAAGCAACTTCTAAGCGAGTCTGGATTCGCCTTATGTATAGCGCCTCCTACACTTTCTCATGACAGCAGAATAAAAATAGAGCAATCAAATCAAACTATTTTTTCAGGTTTATTTGTACATCAAAAATTTTAAGTTGTTTTCAGTTGATTGAAATTTTTATACTTTTGTTGCAATATAGCAATGGAAAAGCAATATAATAAACCTAAAACCCAGACTGCCAGACGATCCGTGTCATCCAGAAGCAGGCTGAGTGAAAGTGAAGGGGATGGTGTATGTGTTGTATGTGCTCATCCTGTCACTATTTATGCTGTTGGACATTGCAATCACTTTATTTGTTTCAAGTGCTCAACAAAAATAAGGTTGCTTTGTGAGGAAGATCTCTGTCCTGTGTGTCGAAAAGAATTGCCCAAAGTTATTTTTAGCAAGAAAAGAGACTCATATGAAGCACTTAATACTCCGAAGTTAATTAAGGATAGGGATTATGATGTAGGAGTGTTCTTCGCCGATTTTGCCATCATCAAAGAATACCGTCGTATTTTAGAACATCGATGTCCTGTATGTCACAATCGACCCCCAGATAAAACTTTTGACCAGACCAAAGCTCATTTAAGAAAAGAACACACCATGTTTTATTGTGACATTTGTCTTGAGCATAATCGAACTTTTACAAGTGAATGTAAAGTGTATAATCGAAAAGATTTGGCAACTCATAAAAGAATTGGGGATCCAGATGACAAGTCACATCGTGGCCATCCGCTTTGTGAATACTGCGATGTTAGGTTTTTGGATGATGATAAGCTTTTTCATCATCTTCGAACCACTCATTATTATTGTCATTTGTGTGATGAAGGTGAATCGAATGAATTTTATGGAACGTACCCTGATTTGAGAGTTCATTTTAAAGCAAAACATTATTTGTGCGAAGAAGGAGCTTGCATTAATGAAGAATTTACGTCGGTTTTCGGAAGCCAAATTGATTTCAAAGCTCATATTGCTTCTGTGCACAAAGATCAACGAAGTAAGCAGCAACAGAAGAAAGATCGACAAATAGATTTGGGATTTCAATATGCTCGACGAGAGCCAGCTTCTTCCATGAGAGGCAGAGGAGCTGGCAGAGGCAGTGATCGCCCAAGGCCTCAGCGAAATCGCCCAAGTGACTTTGTCAATTACAGTAATGCATTTGAAAGAGAATCTGATTTAAATCGAGCTGCTGCAATGCCTAAAAAAGAAAATGAAAACTCGGACAAGAGAGCTGCAAATAAAGGTGAAGAAATGAAGAAAAAAACTAAACCTGCTGAACCCGTTTTGTCGAAAGAAGCCCCTGCTGCTATAGCAGTGGTGAACCAGCCAACTGCTTTTACCCGGGATGATTTTCCAAATTTACTAGCTGCAAGTGGGAAATCATCAGAAGGAAAGAAGAAATCGGACGGCAAAATGATAAAGAGTGCGTCAGGCGGCAATCTTCTGTTGTGGAGTAAAGATCCTGTTAGTGTGACTTCAAAATTTCAACATAACGAAGATTTTCCATCCTTGCCATCAAGTCAAAAAGTGGGAATATCATCTGGGCCTAAAACTACCGGTGGAAGAAATAATAAAAGTGCAAAGAAAGCGAAAGAATCTCAAGACATTGTTATGAGACCTTCCAGCGCAACTGCAGCAAAAACAATTCTAGGAAAAAGTAAAAAGAATTCTCAAAGTTTTAAATCAAAAGATGAAGATTTTCCAACTTTAAATTCTTTAAACAAAGTTCGTGCAGGTAGAGGCTCACCTCAGCATTTTGAAGTTCCTAGAAATGTTACTGGTGGAGTCACTTCAAATGTTACTGTTGTTTCTGCCGATTCGAGTGACGGAAAATATAAATCAAATAAACAAACGTCTGCAGATAATACTTCGAAAAACGAGAGTGCTACAAATCATGTTGGAGCAAACGCCAGTCACGAAAGCAATAAAAAGCAACATTTCAAGTCAAGTGTTGATGATTTTCCAAAATTATCTTCTCTGGGAGAAGTTTTGGGTTCTTCAGCTTCGAAACATTTCGAGGGTCATGGAGTTTTAGCAGGAATATCTTTAAATTCTGCTGTTGCTTCTACTGCAGTGAAAGACTTCAGTGACGGGCCGGAAAAGGCAGCCGCCGGATTATCTGTTGGTGACGAAAGTAGAGTGAGTTCTGTCGCATCAAATTCCAGTCAAGAAAAGAATAAAAAGAAATCTAAAAACTTCAAGGCAAAAGATGAAGATTTTCCATCATTAAGCGCTGTGAATGATAAAATTGGGCGTTACCCCGGTTGGCCGCTGGCAAACGCTTCTGTTTCATCTGGTGAATTTAAAGACCCTGGTAAAGGAAAGTCGAAATCGAACAAACAAATTATTGCTTCTAAAGACGAGAAAGCTTCCAGCGCAACAACTACTACATCGAAGACTAATCAAGGAAAAAGCAAAAAGAATACCAAAACTTATAAATCCACTGAAGAAGATTTTCCATCATTTAGCGCGGTAAACGAGGTTTTAGTTGGTCGAGGTTCATTTAAGCATTTGGAAGGACACGAAAGTTTTGCCGCTGAGCCTGCTTCCAACGTTGCAGTTATCACTGCTGATTTTAAAAATCGAAGCGAGGGAAAATCTAAGCAGGAAAAACTACTAACTTCTGATTTTAGCGCTTCAAAAGACGACTTTCCTTCGCTCTTGTCTCACTCGAAAGTCTCAGCACCTCCGGGGTTTAATAATGTCAAGCCTCAACCGTTCTTGTTAGCTGGTGGGAGTCTCCAATCGACATTTGATCAAAAACATTCCAATGCATCTGCAAGTACCAAAGCACCTCCAGGCTTCCATTCCAAATCAGTTAGTTCAAAAACTGAGAACAATGTGTTTTCAGCCAATTCCTTTGACTTTCCTAGTTTTTTGTACCCAGAACAACACCCTAATGGCAATTTCAAAACAGAAAGCTTGAAACTTAATAATGAAATAACGGAAAACAATAAAAAAATCGCCAAAACAAACAATAAGAAATCGAAAGGATTTCGTTCCAATAATCGAAACTCGGATTTCCCGGTGTTATCAAATAAAGTTGTCCAATCAGATCGTTTTCAACCCTCCAGTAAAGCGCCTTTAGAACCCAAATCTTGCAATAAACCAGTTCCCCAGATGAGCAAGGGACTAAACCTCGCAAATATTTTCGACTAATTTATGAAACTGTGATTACATGCGCACATAGGAAATTTATCAGTTTCAAGTGTACATGTTTGTTGGTGGTAGGTTGGCTAATGTGCTCTTGCTAGCTTTTGCAAATTACAGTTACCCTCCCCACATGTCCAATTTTAGTGAGCTTTAGGCCCGTGGTTTACTGTTCTGCATCATAATCATTTTTTTGACGTCATAATTACTTTTTCAACTATGACATTAAAACATCAAATTGATTATGATGCAGAAACTACAACAAAGCCCCTAAAGTTAGACGTTTGGCCAGGGCAATGGGGTAGTGGCTTACGCAGAACTATTTTATTATCAAGTGTTTGATTACAATCTCATCTAAATGACATATTTCGGTGGTGATTAAATTTTGCATTATGCAAGGCTACGGTGTTTTCAAAATATATGTTATTTAACACTTTCTGCAATGCTTTACAGTGTGCTAAACTGTAAGGCGTAATTAAATACAATGAAGTAATGATTATTACAACCAAAAAAACAGCTAAAATCACTTGGGTGGAATTTTTAGCTCACTTCGGGTGCCTTATTTAACGCTATAACCCTACGCTGAGCCTAGTCTTTTGCTATGATACGAAAAACACTAAAAAAACAAGTGTTTTTTTGCTGTTTTTTGGCTGTAATATTTATAAATAAATTGCTAATTGACTCTCAGTTGTACCGTATGCTAACTGCAATTATATTTCGTAAAATTCGTGTTATTTTCACGAGACTTTGGTTGGGTGAGTGAAGAATGCCACTGCCAGTTTGTTTGAGGCAGTTGGGACGATCTGCACAATTTTAATTTTTTGAGTCGTTTCAAATATGCTTAAATTTGAAGGGTTTTATGGAATGATCGTTTAAGGTTTGGAAAGCGCAAAATAAGATATTTATTTTGGTTCATAAGAAAAGTTGTACTGTGCGTTAGCAATGAGTTTATGCGTAAGTGCGTCTGTTCTTATAATAAAACGCTTTTTCTGCCAAGGCTGTAGTATATGAATGCATATTTTATGTCGGGACTACGATTTCAAATTTGCCGAACTTGGTCTATTTTTTTCGTTCTCCAAAAAAATACGCTGAACTTTAAACCTTCATAGAAATTGCTTCACATTCGCTTAAACTTTATAAAAACTACTTGGACTTTACTTGAATTCGGTAGAAATTGTTGAAATCGTACTTGAACCCGCGAAATTAAAGCCAAAGAACTTGAGCTAGAAGTCGGCTTGCAAGCTTAAACGCGATTGCAAATGCTTCGAGCTTGAAATCCTGACATATATAAAGTGTTGATTTGGTTTGACAGTATGCGAAAGTGTAACAAAGCAAAATGTGAAGTAAGAGCAATGGGCTATTGTTGTTTATGTTCAAAAATGTTGCATAAAATAAGACTTTTCAAAAGCTCAGTTTGAAAATATTTTTGTTTTTATTAATTAATTGTTTTTTTTTAACTGCCCAACTGCACCTCCAACAGCTTCGTGGAAGAATTAAAACGTTGAACATAAATTTTATTATTTACCACCTCTGGCTTTTGATTAAACTGATCGTGCGTTAAGTAATTCGTGAATTAGTGGATGAAATAAACATTTTAATAAAGCGGCAAATATGTCAATTTGTCGCAAATTGAAGATGAATACTTTACTAAACTATTGATACAGTTTAAGACATTGCTGCTGCTATGGTTTATCAAAAACCTTGTTGCATTTGTGATATGCACCAGTCAGGGCTGGTGAGAGGGGGGCAGGGGGGACAAAGTACCCGGGGCCCGTCACAGGTTTTGAGGGCCCCGTTATGAAACTTTTTTAGAGACACATGCGAAGAAATCGCTATGTTAACCCTTTTTTTGGAGACACGCGAAAAAATTTTGAAGAAATTACGTCTTTGCTATGTCAAGACCTTTTTGTTGGAGATACACGAAAAATTTTGGAGAAATTACGTCTGCGTGATGTCAAGACCTGATTTTTTAGAGAATTATATTGTGGCACCAGGGGGGGGGGGTTAAATCATATCCTCTGCCCCGTAGCCCGGATTTTCTCTCAACGGCCCTGGCTGTAGTATTACGCTTATACGTTTTTTTGAGTCGTCGTTAACCGATATATTTTTCGATAAACGCCCGTCTAATATAGATTATGAATATTGGACGAAAATATAGCTGAAGCAGAAAATATCAATCTCATTAATTCTTAAAACTGTAGGCCTACGTGTTGACTACATAGTTTCAGCTGTCATCATCAGCAGTGTAAAAGGCAGTACGAAAACGAAAGTTATGTTTTTAATTTTGTACTGCTTTGCTTACGCTGCTGATGATGACAGCTGGATCTACATTGTCAAAACATCCAGTGTTAAGATTTACTGTGGGTTTACTTTTTTTCTCGTATTGTTATTGCTTCAAGATTTGATCAATTTTGACATCCAATGATAAAACAACCAGGAAGGAATAAAAAATGTCTCAACTTTTTGTTTTTAGCGTCGCTATAACGAATAGACAGGACCAGAATTTTGTATGAATAGGGGCTGTGGTATTAAAAATTATCTTTCACTTTTGTTCGTATCGAAGTACATGTATTTCTTGAAATTTAGGGCGCTTTGAGCCCTCTGGATCAGTTCAATTTCCGTACAACTCTAAACATTGTGTTATGCTTTACAGAAGGCTTGCGCAAAAGTCAGGAACAGTGTCATCTTCTAAATTAGCTCGTGTTGTTGTTTATGCAGCACTTTTTACGTTAAAATTTGAAAATAACTGGTATGGATTCATGCAAGTAGCGGTTCAATAAAAGACTATAATCAAAAATGAGTCCATGCCGGTACTAGTTATTCTCAAATTTTGCCGTAAACCAAACAGCACACGAGCTAAGCTACTTGTTTTAGTTTAAGTTGATTTGCGATGAAGTGGAATTGAAAATGTGTGTAGGTAATTTGACGGACAAAAGTAGTGAAATTGGTGATAAACGTTACGTATAGTGATGAAAGGAATTGTTTTTTGTGTGCGCTAATGCACTCCTGTATCAATCTTGTGAGTCATCAATATGTTTTTTTGAAGTTTGATACCAGTTGCATATGTAAACGAGGGATGGGTGTTCGGCCTTGTCGATTTTAATGTTTTAATTTTTTTGTTTTAATTTAATGCAATTGTTTCACATTTGTTCCAAAATGTCTATCAATTATCTATATTTTAATTGACGAATTCTTTTTTCTGCTCATCAACAAAAAAATCGTAAAAGAGCAGCCTAATAATAAAGTCCTGGTGAAAAGAGTTGTGGTTTGCATCAGTAGTCTTCGTTTGCAGTACTGACTTGTGTAAGTTATAAATTTATTTTTATGAGCTGATAGGTTTGTATTTAATTTTCACTGCGAAGAACGGATTGCACTGGGACTGGTTGGTGTTGTAGCTAAAAGGCATCGCTGTGGAGAGGTCTGGGATTCGATTCCCGGGCCGGTCAAGTCGAACACAGGAGCGTAGCCAGCCAAAAGTTTAAGGGATTGGGGCAGGATGTGATGAGAGGCTTCTTTTGTTTCATGTCTAATTGCAGCCGGAACCGAACTCGAGACTAACGCAGCAGTTCACTATGACATCTGTGTCTTCAGCCACTCGGCTATCGCTACCACTGTCCTAACCACGCAAAAATCTCCTTTATAAAGTTAGACATGGTCATACAAAGATTAATCTTGCTCCTGTTCATCTGAAATGCATTGTATTTCTCGGACAACTAGGAAAATTCGTTATGTAATAAGTTTTTACGGAAACTATGCGGTAAAAGGCACTTGCGAGCAATTTCACGAGAGATGTAAAGGCAACATTTTTTTAAGCTCCCGCTCAAATGACCGAGTAATGAGAGCGTCCGCTTCGAGAGCTGTAGACTTGGGTTTGATGCCAAGTCGGGTCAAACCAGTGACCGAAAATGGGTATTCACAACTTCCCTGTTTCACGCTTAGCGTTAAAGGGACAGTGTGCAGAACAAGCCGGCAAGTTCACTTGTTGTGCCGTTGGGAAAGGCACTAGGCGGGATTCCCCCGTCTTGGTGTGGTAAACAGATGGCTGGCAACTTCTAGGCGAGCTTGTCTATAGCGCATTGATCGCTTTCTCGTGATAGGAGGATAAATATGCAACTAAATAAAATTTCAAGAGTCGAAACATTAATTTGAGTGTTTTCTGCTATTATACCAGGTCTGCCGACTTTGTTGCCAAACTAGCCTACAACTACATGTTTTAGAGCAATTTTTTTCTCAAATTTGAAAGTGTTCTGTTTTTGAACTCCATGCTGCTCCAGAACATCAGTTATTTGTCGATCAAATAACAGTTCAAACGCTATAGATGAAGGAGAGGAAAAATATTATTGCCAAGAATTCATCACGCAATTTTGGCTTGTGTGAATATTTGGCGTTTTGGCCTACTTGACTTTTGTTGAATTGAAACAAGCTTGTTTAAAATCTGCGCACCACAGAGTAAAGATTCCAAAGAAAGTTAAAAATTCGAACGAATTAACAAACTTTTAATACTTTTCAAGAAATGTTTAGATTTGTCTCCAAGAAGAAATCAAATAGAATAAAAAAAGTAAAATATTTTACGCCAATGCTATTCATAAACGAATCAGGGTAGCAACATAAAATCACAAAAACAATACGATTATAAACTGATCAGCATGAATAAATTGCATGAAAAATAATGAAAAAGCAAAAACAACAGGTCTACAACAGCAGGGTTACCATACGTCCTCTTTTTATGAAAAAATAATTTGTCATCCGAGGACGTTAAAAAATGCCCAAATGTCCTCTTTTTCGGCATTTTAAACGGTGAAAACATGTCAAATCATGCTTTTAGTATAAAAATGTAACAGCAAGCACTGAAGACCTTTTTTATTTTTGGAAAAACCCGAAAATTTTGGAAAGTTTTGGTTACAACATGAGAAGACCTTTCTTAGGGAAACGCGATGCTGGGTGAACCTTTCCCCCTTTTGCACAGTAAAAATATGGTAACCCTGAACATCAGGTGTTTTTAACTTGGGGTCCACAAGCTTTCAAGAGTCCCGCAAAAGGATGCTTCAAGGAGTAAACCCGAATATAAACATGGTGGATTTACTTATTTCATAAGTCTTACCACGTGATTCCCCCTAAAAGGTTAAAGAACACTGGACTAAAACAACAATTTACCAGTTTGCTGGTATTTTTGCGAGCACTAAATACTAATATGCTAAACTAGCAGTGATTTCAGGGTCAAATTTGAATAACATAACACTATAATGGTTGTAGGATGAAATCATCATAAATTACCAGTCAAGAGCCAGATTTATCAATAAGCTTTGCAGGTTGAAGCCTGGGGGTTGGATTACAGAAGACCTTTTCGACTCTGAAGACCATATTTTTTGCAAAATGAGTCCAGTCACTAACCACAAGCGGCAAACGTGAAATCAAAATAGCCCAGGGCCTTCCATTGTCTAAACGTGGCTCTGGTTAGAGCAGTCTTTATTTACAAAGCTTTTTTACTTCACTGATAAACACCAGCAAACAACCAGCTCCAAATGAAGATATAACACTGGTAAAAGCTTCTTTGTAAAAGCCTATCATTCCTTCCTGGATATTTTTCTAAAGCAATTCAATGCGTTCAAGTATATGCGGTCATCCACTGGTCGTCCTGATTGCATTAACAACCGCACTCAAACTGTGTCAAACGGATAGGCAACCAAGCCAGATCATAGTGAGGTTGCATAGCCGAGAGCTCCATGTGTCGCTATGGGTAGGTTATGTTGTCTGGATTGGGCATCATTTGCTTAGCAGTGTCGTACAAGCCGAAATAGGCACTTTGGTAAACCACGATATCCACAACAGCCACAAATACGCCTCGATAAAGACCCCTCAGACCGTCCTTGACTGAGACAACTGAAACACAATTTCGAAATCCACTAAATTCCCTTGTATTTTTTTTTCCCACGTCAAGAGCCAAGCGCGTACGCACAAGATCAAAAGGATAAATGAAACACATTCCGGCCAATTCGGCGGCAGCACCAGATGCAACATTTCCAACCACGAACTTCCTGTATTGCGTTTTAGGATCCACATCAGAAAAAAAAAATTTTTAACTCCATTGACGGCAAAAGCAACAGCTTGAAGGCGAAAAAATGCTGTAATAACACTTGGAACATTACCACGCCAAAAAGCAACAACTCATTGCTCTTTAGGAATTCTTTTCACGCAATCCAAAATTCCTTTGTATTGTTTTGCCGCAGTTATATTCTGAGAAGCAGCTTGACCTTGCAGCAACAGTTTTATTCGATCAATTGGAGCAACAATGGTTTTGGACAAGCCACCAATCACTCCACCAGTGACGAAATTCCGAACCATAGTGGAGCCTTCAGTGATTTTATACCATTAACCTGCCACTTTTACAACAAAATATAACTGAAAAACAAATAACGACCTCTAAAATAAAACACTATTATCTGTATAAATAACATTTTCTCACAAAAACAATACAACAAAAAAACACATCCACACGTAGCAACTCCACCACCAACCGAACAATCAAGCAAAATATTTCAAAAACGCTTTAGGGCCCACACTCGAGTGCGAATGACCCCTTCTCTATATTTCTAAATACATTAATATTTTTTGACACGCAAAACTGCAATAAAACCTTTTTTTATGTAATTGCTAGCCCCCCAAAAAATCTGTGGATTCGCCCTCGGGCCGGTAAGTTTTGACCCTACACAAAATGCATCTTTTCTGTTCATAAATTGACGAAAATATTTATAGAACTAAAACAATTTAATGCTGTAATTCGAATATATTTTTTGCACGTTTAATCATTTTTTTGCTTTAAAATATTTCACTACATACAAAAATCGAATGCAGAATAAAGCGCAAAGTAATCTACAACGATGACACTACAAATGGCGTCAAACAAGTACTTAAGTAGGCGAATCAAAACAACGTTGTTTACATAAAGACGTCAAATCAAAGTAGGCTTAGTTTCGGTTATATTTAACTTTCAAATTTTATTTACTTTACTTTGGATCAAAAAATTGAACAAATTTTCAAAATCGTAAAATAACATTTTTTAAAAATTAGGAAATTTTGATTAGTTGCTGCCTTAAGACAATTTCGGCTTTTTCTTCGACCATCAACATTTTAGTGGTCTTCCTGTCACCCTCAGAAATTGAATTCACCATCGAAGAAATACTTTTTATTAGCGGAAATTTTTGCCGGCAATGAATATCGTTTCAAACTTTCAAATCTAATCAGCACAATTTGGTTTGACCACAATTATGAATAGGTTATGTACTCCGACTCAAATAGCCTAGGTGTTTCTACTCAAATTACTTTAAATCTTTGCTGTAGATTGCATCTGAACTGGCAAAATCAAAAACAATTTAAGCTGCAAAAGCTTTTCATACAATGTTACAGAAACCCTGTATTTTCTGTACTGGTGGATTAATTCGACATCAGCCTCAGAGCAAGTCATTTACTTTTTGAAATGCCACAAAAAATCAAAACATTGCACTGTAAAACAAAGCAATTAAAACAAAGAACAAGAATACTACACTAAAAAACCAAAAAACTTGACATAAGAACAAAAACGAACGTTTTATCCCAAAGCTTTTAATTGACATGATAGCAATTTTTAGTCAAAACACATGACACAACAACCACGACGCTGTGATGGAAAAGGTATCTTTCAACGCTACGTTGTGACCTTGGGAAGAGTAAATGCAGGGGAGATAGGTGGCTGCAGCAAGTTGTGTAAATCATCTGAAACTTGAATAGCAATTTAACAGTAATTGAGGGAGACTGCGAAGTGAGCATGCGCTCTTCGAGTCAGCAGCCACCCGGTATATATGTCAAATGCGATCGGCCCCAGCCGTGAATCGAACCCGTCATATAGATGTGTAACGTGCGGTACCGTTAGACCATGTAGCGGACAAAGTTCGTAAAGTTCTGGCTCATTACAATGTCAATGATTTAACGAAGTTGACTCACAACGCTATACATTTTACTCATTACTCTTTACATTTGATAGAAATTAAGCAAATCCTACGACCAGACGAAGAATCAAACCCCGGTTTTTCGACTTCAAGTCCAAGTTTACAATACCAAATTTTCTTGGGGCACATCATAGCGCAGTGAGTTATGCAGAGAAAACTGAAAATTAATATTTTTTTTGAAAAATGCAACTTATTCAAATTGAGCGAAGACATTTTTTGTTGAGTTTCTAAATTGACAAGGCCTTCTCAGCAGTAAATCTAATTGTCCGATACGGTACTTAAAAAAATGTGCTCTCCTCTTCGAAATAACTGACTTAAAACAGCCAAATGAGGTAAAAGGACAAAGTCATTAATATGGAACTTGCTAAGTTTAAGGAAAAACTCGGCAAGTTTTGCGAAACCAAGTTAAAAAATTTCAATAATTACCATTTCATTTGCAGCACTGAACAAATAATGCTACAGTTACCCTGCCCACACAACCAATTTAGTGGGTTTACATTTTCTTGGTTCCAGTTTCTGCATCATAATTAATTTCTTGATATCATAATCACTTTTTTAACTATGACATCAAAGTTGATTATGATGCAGACACTGGAATCAAGAACCGTCGGCCTAATGCCCATAAAAATTGAACATGTGAACAAGGTAAGTATAAGACAGAGATGGGGAATTGGCATAGTACTGCAAACCACACCAATTGATATACGTATTTCAAACGTTCAAAAACCAACTTTTTTCCACCACAAATTTATCAAAAAAACATTGCAAATTCTTTGCTGCAAAATCTGAGACTAGAAGATGTTTCTTGTAAACGTAAACAAGTATTTAATGTTTTTGAGAAACATTAAAAAGTTCTGATACGAGTCACATTAAAAGATCAAGCGGGCCGCAGCTTCCTTACTCCTGATATGAGCTCATGATACAATCTGCAATACTCAAAGAGCTATATGTGTTGGTAAATTTAAGCTTTGCCACAGCAACGCAAGATAATTATACAGCTGGTAATCAAGTTACAAATGATCAATAAATGTGGGAAAAAACAAACGTTACGAATCATAAAAAAATTTTTCAAAAAATCAACAAGATCATAAAAGAAGATAAACAAGGTTGCGTGAATTTATTTAAGGCAGTGTTTCTTAACCGGGGTTCGACCGAACTTCTAGTGTTCGACGAGCAGTCTCTGAACTTTCAGGGGCGTACCCAGGGAACCGAACGCCAATTGATTTTGGATGGAAAATTGGACGTCTGAAGACGTGATGACCTTCTTTTTTTGTGGTCTTGACCATATTTTGGGAAGGAACTTGAACGTCGGCTTCGGTTGAGACAGCCACGAAGTTAATAGGGTTCGGGCGCTTCGCACGGGTTAAGAAACACGGGTTTAAGGTGATCTAAGGATTGATTTAGAGGGTAGAATTCCAAGGGCCGAACACAAAGAATTGGTGTAGTGGCTAAACACATCGCCAATGGTACAGGAGATCCGGGGTTCGATTCCCGGGTCGTTTAAATTGACAGTGTGGCGAACATCTCGCCACTGCTGTAACGTTTCTTCGGAGGTAGTTGCCCAGGCGCTTAGCCGCTGAGATGAGCTCCACCACTTGTTGCACGCTTTAGGCGTAATACTTCGAGTATAATGAAGATTTGATTGTTTTTGTCGACGAAAAGAAATGGTCGAATACCTTCCCTAGATATTGTGTTTATACCGTTGCATACCGGTATGTTTTGACCCAAACGATCTTTCACAAAGGTAAAATTTACATCCATAGGGGAGAGGGGGAGTAGGGGACAGAACTAACGTGAACCTGAAAGGCTGCCTGTTTTAGTATGATAGACATACTCAGAAATATCTTGCCCAACCCACAATATAAAACGATTCAATTAAAGACAGAAAACAATAAAAAATCAAGCTAAGAAAAGCCAAAACACTAAAATAACCGCAATCCAAAGAAATACTTTCGACAAAGTTTGTTCGTCTTGATATTGAGGCGTATTGGGAGGAGGGGGGTGCGGGCGGCCGTCGTTAACATTAAACATTGTACCAAAGAAACCAAACGGGAAAGCACCAATACCAAATGACATTTGAAAACCATCACCAAAGTTAAAACGATTCCAGCCACCAGTCTAAAAGAATCGATCAAATCAGGTAATCATCAAAGTAAAGTTGGATAAGCAAGATGACGTAGAACAAAACCAGCCTAAACTCAGCTTTCAGTGTTGCCCAAAATAGCGACATAGCTTAGCGATACCAGACGCAAGCTACAGATCCTACGTGGTGGGTTCGATTCGTGACCAGAGCCGATCGTATTTCACATAGCCTACATATCGGGTTACTGCTGAATGACATAGCACAAGGTTACTTTGCAATCTTCCTCAACTACTATGGAATTTTTTGTTCATAACTTTTATAAAGACAAAAATTTAGTTTCTTAGATATCCAGTATACGAAATAGTTAACCCATCAGCAAAGTAACACCAGGAACAGACATAATAAAACATAAAAACTCAAGAAACCACTGTTTCTGCAACTAGCAGTTGGTCAAGACACTAAATATAATCTCTAAAAGTTGAAACAACACTTTCGGAAAAATGGAGCGGGGAAGTTGCACTCTAGCAAAATTATCAAAGCATCAAACAATTTTCTAGAAAAACTCACATTTGTGGCTTCTGGGCGTTGAGCTTGGGGCCGGGGAGGTAGTTTATCTCTGGGGTCAGTTTTGTCAGAACTTCCTCGTCCATAGAGAGGTACGACCTTGTCCTTGCCAATCCCAGCTTTACATACTGGGCATTCTTGTCGATTTGGCCTTGTTTCCAACCACTGGTGCAAACAAGGCCAACTGAAAAACAGTGCAAGTTAGTGTCACCAAACGTGTTCAAAACCTAAATCAAACCTTCATTATACTCGTGGTATAACGCCGAAGCCCTCAACGAGTGGCGGGGTTTATTTCCGCAGCTTAGCGCCTGGGCATTATAACTCCGAAGAAACGTCAAACGGTGACGAGCCTTTGGCGAAACCGAGTCTGATTTGACCAGTCCGGGAATCGAACCCACACCTCCCACGCCGATCTTTAACCATTTACGCCGACTGTCCGGTTTAAAACAATTGTTCGAACAGCCAACACGTCAGGTTGGCCAGAATGGAACTTGCCATACAAGACTGATCTCCGCGACTTAAGGTGCGTTTACCGATACTCGACATGCGACAAAATTTTTTCGCACCTTGTTTGTTTTATTTTACTGTTCACCAATCACGCGAAATCCTTCTACATTTACTTACATTTTAGTCGCGTCATCGCGTGTCGCGTATCGGTAAAAGCATCTTTAAGCGCCTGAGCAACACAGCTCCGAAAAAATGTAGCAGCAATGGCGAGTGTTTGATTTGACCGACCCAGGAATCGAACCCCAGACCTGCCGCACCGTTGGCGATGTGTATAACCACTACGCTAACCAGCCAGTGAAGAAATTGAGAATAGACTCACCAAAATAAGTGTCCACAGTAACTGATCACAGCGTCCTTAGCAGTGTCTAGACAAATGTTGCATTCAAACTGAGATGAAGATGGGCCAGCTTGATTCCCGGATGTACTAGCATGATCCCCGGATGTACCAGGGCCATCACTCGCATCAGACGACATTACGTTACAAATACTTAAATGCTATAAGAGAAAAATTACATTACGCGACTATTTAACTAAAAAACTTGTATCAAAGTTAATACGCACAAAATTGTACAAAAAATAAAAGCATCGTACCATCAACATAAGTGCACAAAAAGACAAAAAAAATTACTCGCAACAAAAAACAGGCATTACATTACGTGCACGTGCTTCAAAACCATACAACGGCTCAAAAATTCATAAATCCGGCTTTAGAACCTATTAATATCAGTCAAACAAAATCTGGGTTTGCAAACCAACACAAGTAAAACTAAATGCCATTTCTGCACTGGTTCAACAACTTCAACTAGATCAGCGCGTCTCAACTTTTCAGTCACTGGTACTCCTATTCTTGAACATATCGGCTTGGGGAACTCTTTTCTGGACAACTTGCAAAGCAGGCGCATGATTAATTATACAAATTACAACCAAGAAACAGCAAACAAAATTTGGGCGGATGTTCCGCTCACTTTTGGTGCCGTTGTCAACGCTAAAAGCGTACGATGAGCTGGGGCTGGTGTACAGCGTTGACACCAGAAGTGAACGGAACGTTCGCTCAAAGTGTTTTGGCTATTTTTTTGGTGTGATATTTGCAATAAAATTACTAATTAGCTACCAATAATGTCAATTGCCAAGATGTATACTAAAAGAACAAATAATATTTGACTGGGGACCCACGGATTTTTCTTTGGGAGCCTTGTTACGCACCATTGAACCAGAGCAACTATACATACCTACGGTATTACAGTGGAAAAATAATATAAATTGAAGACAAAATGAATAGGCTCATATTGTACAGTTATACAATGCACATTTAGCTAGACTCGGTAAAATAAATTTAACAGAATAAACAGTGAAATCTCACAGTAAAATCTTTTCCACAAAAGAGACTTTATAAAATTTATAGTTTTAAATGATCGTAGATACAATAGCTCACACTTAATGCTATTTCTTTTGAAGAATAAACCCAAAACAAACACATCATAAGCACAGTAATCAGCTTAAAAAATATTAGTACTACAGTATTTCAACAGCACCACCGCAAATTTCAACAAAAATTGCCACAAGCACAGCCTTAAAAAACAGTAAATTTATAATACAATATAAAACAACGATTTAACAATATCTAAACATCACTATAGCTTTAAGTAAAAAAATGTAGCCTAGCTCTACAAAGTAGGCTATGCTGGTATTTTAGCAAGCAAAAAAAGTTTGTAACTACTTAAGTTACCACACAAGCAACATTAACGCATATTTGTTCTGGTCTTACCAACAAGCTTTTGAATAAGTCACAAATGCTTATCATTTCTAGCAAGTCACAATCGATGAAGTTATAAAAACTAGCGCGAATCGCTTTCTATAGACTCCCGATAAGAAAGCTGATCATCCAACATCATGTGCTCCATTCTTTGAAATTCTTCTACCATATTTCCATCATCTTGCCAGGTCAGAGATGTTCCGACGAGAGTCACTGGTTCTGGATCAGGAGTAGATAATCCACTCCCAAACCCGGGATCATTAACGATGCCAAGCTCATTGTCATCCGCTGACCACTCATCGATTAATCGCGAAATTCTACCATCGCTGGTGATGTTTCCAGTCTGTGATGCCAGTTCCCATTCTAGCTTCTCCAGAGCCTCATAATCTTCATGTTCTCTTTCTGCATCTTCGTTCTGTTCCACCTCATTTTTGATCAAACCATCCACATTGTTTTCACCCGCAAAATTCTGACTTACTAGCCATTGTGAATTACTTAGCTTACACATCATCAACTTGCCTGCATCAAGATTGAGATTACTGTATAATTTAAGACGTTCTTGCTCCATATTCATGTAATACTCATCCAAACTGGTTTGATAAAAAGCATCAGGGTTGAACGGAACCTTACTGATTTGCTGAACAGCATTCATCTTTTTCGAAGCCGAATCATTATGAACATGATCCCGCGTCTTAATGAATTTGTGATTTGAATCAGACGGATGAGAAGAATTTGTATCACTAATTCTGTCCATCTTGTCATTATGTGGTGAATTTTGGTGACTTATCACTTTTCTTTGAGGCTCGCTTGGAACGTATTCTTCGATTATATACTTATCAGATGCATTTTTTGCAGGTCGAAAACTTGTATTTGAAACATCTTCACCGTCCGAAGCTTCTTCAACATAACAATATGTGTTTGACGGCATGTCATTGCTTTCGAGATTCAAATCTTCATCGTCATCCACCTCAGTTATGGTGCAAAACGTAATATTGGTTGTTGGAGCATCGCTGTTCTTCGACGCTTTGGAGACAAACAAATCTCGACACCGCTTTTTTTCATCGAGTTCTTCTGTAGTAAGAATAGACTCTTCAGTAGAAGAAGCATTTTTCATTAGAAAAGCTGAGTCAGGCATTGGAGGCACAGCTGTTCTCCTATGTTTTTGCAACAAAATTTTTTCCATGTAGCTCAGCGTCGACGTCTCCGAGAATTTTACTTCGACACTTTTCAAAGGTTCTGATTGTACATCATGATCGGCCATTGTGACACCAGAAACAGACTTGCTTTTTTTGACATTCGATTTTGTTGGTGAGTTGCTGCTGCCATTACGCCAATCTAAAACAGCTTCTTTGAAAGCCAAAGCATTTGCTTCTTCATCAAAACTTCCATCCAATAGGTTTCCCTGTTCAGAATCAAAGTTTTTTTCTTGAATTTCACCATTCATAAACGATAGCTGACTCTGAGTTGGATGGAATTTTTTTTCAAAATCATTGACAATATTTACAAAATTTTTTTGGGATCTCGATGAATCAGGAGATACTTGAACTGCTGGTGCTTTTTGAACAGAAACATTTGCAACGTAAGGGTAATAGACGTCATTACCCCAACCTGTTTTCGGCTGAATGACCTTGTCGTCGATAGCTAAAAGTAATCTTTTGCGCCCATACCTCATGTAATAAAGGCCAATGGCCGACGGATTTAAACCTTGCAGTGCAGTCAATGGTAAATTTCCATTCTGATCACTTTGTAATTCCATAACATCATCACTATATCGATCAAATCCGACAGATACCCAGCATTCTTTATTGACTTCAACAGTGGGCTCACTGGCTGCTGGTTTTTTTGGAGGAATTGGTCGCTTTAATTTTTCTATCAACTCCTTTGAATGCGATTTTCGCTTGGGAAGATTTAATGGTTCGTCGGACAAAACGGTAACTCTGGCTTTTTTCAAGTCATTGCTGGGAGCTGATTTTGACTTGACTGTTCGACCCAATACATTGCGAGCATGTGACTCGAGAGCCCCATCTTTTCCTGACTGCCAAATAAATGCCTTTTTTCCCCTTTCTTCTTTTTCTTTTTCCATTGCTAATTTCAATTGGTTTAGCCGCCATTCCATTTGTTTGTTATCGATTTCCAACTTTTTTGTTTCTTTTTTCTTCGCTGATTTCACTTCTTTTTTGTCATTTTTCGGAGACAAAGTTTTTCCATTATGTTTATTCAAGTCAAAATTAATATGGTGACTCATGATTATACAAAACACAAAGCTGAAAAAACAAACTCATAAGCCAAAGATAAATGAATCATTTTGTAAAAATTGTTGGCAACATTCCAAAGTTTTTAACATGACTTAAATATTATTTGACAGGTCATTTTGCGTAGCTTTTTGGTTTTTAGTTGCGTAGCAGTTAAAGACGTTGCTATTGGTACGAGAGGTCTAGCGACTTATTACCAGGGTGGTTAAATTGGGCACGGTGTCACTAACTGCTCACAACCACTGCAATATTCCTTTGGGGTTGTGTTGCTCAGGCGCTAGGCCTCCTAGAAAAGCATGAGGATAGGCTTTGTTACTTGTTACACACTTCGACGTAATAGCACGAGAATAACAAAGATTGAATTCTTTTTTTAATATTACCGGTACTCTAGTTAGAGTGGACACCACTGCCATATTTTGGAGGGCTGTGTTGCCCAGGTGCTACACCGATTGGTCAAAAGCTTAGAGGCCTTCCCAGAACCCCATGGCAAGATTGCGTATATCTTAGTTGGTCTCGCCTTGGGATCCCAGCAGAGCATCTATCCTTTGTTCCAAAGGATCGAGATGCTTGGAGGCCCCAACTTGAGCTGCTGCCCCCGTGACCCCATAAGGATAAGCGAGTTTAGAAAATGAATAAAAAAAGGTTAGAATGGAGCCTTTAACAAATGTAAAATTGAGTCTTTACAAATTGGTGTAAAATAAATTTGGCACTGTCTAGAGCAGAGGTTCTTGACCTGCGGGTAATTACCCACTAGTGGGAATTTAAAAATTTCAGGTGGGTAATTTGAAGTTTTGGAACACAAAAGACATGGGCAGTAAAAACTTTTAAGCAGGAATGTGAGAGCTAACACAATGTTAGGGAATCGATAAATATGACGTTTCAAAAACTTAACTGTTTCCAGGGCTTTTTTGAAGTTATCGATTATCGTTATCGCTTTAGTGCAGAAAGGTTTATCGTGCCCATCACTGCCAGTAAGTGTACTCGCATTTTCGTGTAGACTAACGATACCAGTAGTCAGACATACCGGTAGACTGTAGATAGATAGACTGAGTGAAATTGATATCGGTACAGCAGTACTGTACATTTTTGAATAACGTAATACAGCCCATCGAGATTAGACTAGACAAATGCCACTAACACTCTACCAAAATATAAGGGTAGTCTAGCTCTAGCCCATAGACCTTTGAGCTGTGACCATTGTTAAGAACTCGGCACTAAGTCAGTACTTTGAACTTATTTCTCACTTCTTCCGGACCCAGCGCTGGTTCCTTTGTTGTCCCAGGGAAAGCTCCTGGGTCTTCACTCAACTGGTCTTATAAAGAAAACCAATCCAAAAAAATCAAATAAATGTATTGAGCAAATACAAAGATACCAGCTGAGCAAAAATTATTCGGAGTTTAATCGCGAATATTTTTGCCAGCGAACCAACTTGTAAACAAATTAAAACTTAAGAGTCGCTAAAATGCTGCTTGCCGTCCAATGCTACAAGCTTGTATAACTGAGTCAACTAAAAAAGCCAATGAGCAGCCGTTACAAAGAAAGCGTAAAAAAGGTGCAAGAAAATCGAGTGTGACTAAGTGCCTTAAACTAAAAGCGTGCAAGGATTGTGAAACAAGATTATCAGAGGTTGCATAATGGCCAACTTGGAAACTATACATGACAAGCCTCATGAAAACAGCGAGTGAAGGATCGAATCTCTGACGTGCCGACAAACAAAAGATCGTGCGATAATAACAACCATAAAGGCAGTCGATACCAGAATCAGCAAGCCTAGGTTAGAACAATAGAAAGCAGGATTAGGCCTAGTCTACCTGGATAGCAAAAAATGTTTTTCTGGTGATAAAAAAGCTAAACAATTTTTTTGCATTAGGCCTAGTTAAGTTAAACTCCACCAACAAAAAACGTTTCCTTCCGCTGTAAAACATGTGAAATGCACTAAAACTTAAGTTAAGGTAGAATTTAGTTCCCAATTCCATTCCAAACTTAAAAAGCTATTGTTCCTATTCCAATCCGTTCCGAAACAATTCCTAATTTCTAAATGTTCCTAATCTACAACAATAGCCAAAGGTGTCATCATTCAGTTTCACACATACATACAAAATCTATTCTATACCTAGTTAACCATCTTTTTTAGCAAAACATTAAAATTTAAACCAATGCTGCCACAGAAAATTTTTAAAAATCACAAGATTTTTGAAAAAAAATCACAAGATTTGGACTCAAAATCACAAGTTTTATATAACCAAACTTTTACTGACTTTTACTGCCAAATTGAGGTCTGTCATCACATCTGAATCAACAGTTATGACTTTTGAACTACACACACTTTGAAAAAGAAAGCTATAATGTGTTTGTTTCTAATGCTGAACTCCAAAAAAATTAAATGATTACTCAGTCACAAATTTTCACTTATTAGAGGTGATTAGCTTGAAAAGCAAATGTTACCAAAAACTTAAAACAACTAATTTTATGTAAGCCTAGCAACTTTAGGTTGATAAAAACGTGAGACATTAAAATTAACAGATAAAACAATTTCAAAAGCTTAACAAAACACTAACCGCAATGCACAATATCAAAGAAACAACAAGCACACTACACGATAATTTCAGATAAAATTGCAATCATGCTTAACAACAGTGAAAATGAACACGAACTTGTAAAAGGCACAATTCAAAATTCAGATTGAATGCAACTTTAATGGCGTAGCAAAAAGAAATGCCACTTGAATAAAAAAATACCGCATACACAACTGATGATGATCATGATTTCTTCATCTTTACCCTCCTATCACGAGAAAGTGGCGGTGGTGCTATGCGTAGGACGAATCCAGACTCGCTAAGGAATTGCCTTTGTTTCCAAGTTTTTTGGTTGAACTTCCTATGACTTCTTTAATTTGCTGCTTGCCAGATTCCACCAAGCAGAGATAATCATTGTGATGCATCTTATCCAACGCCGCAACAACGAGACTAGGTTGGGAGTTGAACCATTGCCCTTGCAATTATGGTTGTTGCAAAAACAACGCTTCGAACCACTGCGCCACACTGCCGACTTCTACAAAACACCAGCTTGTGACTGAATGTGACATATTAACAAAATAGTGGTGTTAGCTGTAGGTAAAACCGCAATTATCAGAATATGCTCAAAACAACAGTAACTTTTTACCAAAAATCCACCTCTAAACGGTATTGCTAAAACCTGCAGAAGTGCAAAAACCGCCCTTGCTAGTGAGTTATAGGAGCTTGAGGACCACTAGCTGACCAGTGAGTTATTACTAAGAGTTAGAGTTAAGGGTTAGGGCCCTTAGTAATAATAATATAATAATAATAATAGCACACTTCTATCGCGGTGCATCCACTTTACACAAAGGCTCGCAGCGCTTTAATCTAAATATTCCAAGGAAAAAAGATGTGTTTTTAAATTATTTTTGAAAACTTGCACTGCCTGATTGTTGCAGTTTTTCGGGTAAAATATTCCACAAGTCTGCAGCTGCTCCAGCAAAACAACGATCACCATAAGCACTTGCTTTAATGAAAGGCTTCTCCAGAAGTAATTTTGACGAATTTCTGAGTTATCGAGTGGGCTTTGAAATTTGGATTTAGAGTTTTTCAATTAAGATGAGTTTTTCAACAACTAAATAAATAATGTGCTAAGCCATGCAAAGTAATAACTCACTTGCACCCCTAGCGGTCCTTGTGCTAAACCATGATTGATCAAGTAGTTTGTAGGTGCTAAGCCAAGCAGAGTAATAACTCACTTGCGCCCCTAGCGGTCCTTGTGCTCCTAACTCACTTGCAAGGGCGGTTCTTGTGCTCCTGCAGGTTTTAGCAGGACCCCTCTAAGTTCAGATTTAACACTAACTTCACTTAGACACTAAGCCCACAGCTAACACTTTTCTTCACTGTTCAGTTCCCTTCACAGATAATATTACGTACTGTAACAGGTTACCTGTACCAGTATTAGCACCACACATTCCAAAGTCGATCTGCTGTAGATATTAGGCTGGACTATAATTACAGAGTAGTAGGTCTACCGTCACCAGGCATGAGGCATCTATGGCCATGTTAACGGAGGGCTATATAATAATGTCATCGGCTAATCGGTATATTTGCACGGATGAAAGTCATGACTCCATGAGTCATCACACCTGACACCAATCTAACAAACGACGAGCCTCATGCTTGTTACCGGGGTCTTTATTGCTTTTATGATTTCGCATTCCGAATCCGATGTCGTGATCAAAAGATGTTGCCATATATAAACGAAAAATTGTTTTTATGCCGAGTTGGAAACTTTTTATTTATTGAAACGTCCGATTTAAGCATTTTTTCTTGCAATACCGACCAAACATTGTTTCAGTGAAAAATCACAAGATTATGCCCAAAATTCACAAGATCACAAGATCGAAATCAAAATCACAAGATCTTGTGGAAAATCACAAGGCGTGGCACCACTGATTTAAACAAACAATCCAGTCAAGACCTCTGTTACATTTTTTAAACTGTCAACCGGAATTCCTGTTTCAGTAAACCACAAAAAAGTTCCATTCCGGCTCCTGTTCCTAAAAAATATTTGTACTCCTGCCGGAACAAATTCCTATTCCGGTCCATGGACAACTTTGCTGAGGCTGCTTGACTTCAACAACTATGATGAAAGTACATTTGAACTTTTAAGCAATCGTTACCGAAAACGGTTCTGCAAATAAAAATTTTGAAGTAGAGCACAATTTGGGATTGAGGCAAAAAATATAGAGTTGAGTTTGACTTTTTCAAAAGCACCAAAAAGATTTGCGAGATGATCAACGATGCCTTTTGACTTTGTGTCGTGCGTTGTTTATGCAAGGGCCCGAAGCAATGAAGAAATATGTTGTTTACAGACAAGCACCTTCTTTACAAATAAGGTATCTTGTTTACAAACCAGAAGCTATTTGTCAGTCTCGGTATTAATTAATAAGCTATGTTCGCTGCAGCTTTTATTAGTTGGCTACTTGCATTGAAGGTTGTTTTTTTATCTGTAGCTGGAAGACAACAGCCAACGGGCACATGAGTTTACTTTTGACTCTCCGTTCATATGTCGGTCGATGCAGATAAACTCATTAAAATTTATAATTTCTGATTCTTTCATTTTCATTCTTCTGTCACGAGAAAGCGACGGAGGCGCTATGCATAGTACGAACCCAGACTCGCTTACGAGATGCTCTTGTTTCCGAGTTTTCCGTTTGAATTTTGCTTTTGACTCGTTAGTTTGCTGCTTTTAAATTCCACCAAGCAGAGATAATTGCTATGAAGCATCTCATCCAAGGACGCAACAGCGAGGTTTGGGTGGGAGTTAAACAGTGATGGAGTCGAGTAGGCTACTCAACTTCCGAGTGCGAGTACCGCAAAAAACTCGAGTACGAGTAGTGATATTGAAACATGTACTCGAGTACGAGTACTTTTTTCCACTGAAAATCGGTGAAGACCAAAAAAAAAGGTGTTGATGTCCGCAGTTGTCGTGTTTTCACTGAAAATATCTGTAAAGACAAAAAAAAGGTCGTCGTTGTTCGAAAGCGAAAGCCAAATGTACTCGCGTATTCGATCGGCGCTTTTTTTGACCGAGTACATTCCCTTCGAGTACGAGAAGCCTATTAACCGCGTACCTGGGGTTCCGAGTACGAGTACTCAAAAAATGGTTGGTCTACTCGTGTACATCCATCACTGGAGTTGAACCATCAACCTTGCAACCATGACCGTCGTAAAAACGACGCTCCGAACCACTCGGCCAAACTGCCGACAACCGAGCTTGGCTGCGCTGCCGACCCATTTACCGCAACGTAACATGTATCGGAAAAAATTATCGGCGTTAATTTATCGGCTACCGCTAACGCTTCAAAAAGTTGAGATTTACCAATTATCGGAATCACCCAAAGCTTTTTGAAATTAGCGATTATCGCTTTAACTCAGAATCGTTTATCGCGCCCATCACACTGCCTACAATATGCAGCCCACAGAATTTACGATTTTCGAATCAGAGACGGATTGAAAAAAACCTTTCAGGGGGCACTTAATTCCAAGATTTAATGTCACGTTATGGATACCGCAATCCATAGCCTAATGCAACACGAACTGCTTTTAGTTGCTACAACGCTTTGGAGGGAGCAACTATCTTCGGTTCTCCACCGTTTTGAATTATTATTTAAGTTCGGATGGGAGGCTGTACAAAAAAAAATTCTACAGGATGCCATCAATCGAGTCACCAAACCAGTAAGCGCGATTAAGTTGTAACGGTTCCAGGAATTCGGTACCGAACTACCGAGTGCCCATCTAGTCATACCGGTACGCATTCAATTTCTGAACGGAGACAACTACATGTACCTAAGCATTGACAACCAATAACGCGATACAAATAACAAGTGTCATTGAACTGTCCACCAAACAAAACTATTCTGCACTATATTTAAATTTTTCCAAATCTTCCAACACAAGATCCTGTGAAAAATTATGGAATTTAATTAGTCAATGACAATAAATAATAATACAAAGAAAATGAATCAAGGTAATTGCAAGAATATCAAATTATAAAAAGGCAACATTATTATTGCACTTACAATCATAGCAGAAAATCAAGTGAACAATCATCTGGTTGAACAAAGTTAGATCTTCCGACAACTCATCGCCCTACTGCCATTTTTTCACAATATTCAACGAATTTTAGTAGACAAAGTTAATCTGCGATATTTATTTTAACTGCCCAGACTCTAGGCCCTAGAGCATACCGCGAGCATGGGGCACATATTAATACGTTAAACGGAGATTTTTCAAAAACTCAAACCTGATTATTTCAAAGCCAAACTGTAAAGCAATGCTGAAACTGATGAACAGACTATAAAACTATACTTGCCGCAACGTTGGGATAGACACTTATAATCTCAAAAAGGTACACAGGAGTAACAATAGTGATACTACGGCGTAATATCACTCATGAGTGTTATGGAGATTTGATTTGATTAACCGCATGTGTTGGTGGTTTTAAAAAGCATGGACAAAATTTGCTGGTGATTTCGTATCTTTACTAACATGAGGCGAGGATGTGACATATGTTGAAGGCAGGCATTATTCTTCTGCAATCTGCTCCAGCACTTGCTTCCTGAAAACAAGGTGAAAAATAAACCACTTGACTGACAAAGTGGTTCAAGACATCGCTATCGATGCGGGAGGTGTTTAGCTCGATTCCAGGACCAGTCAAATTGGAATAGTGTCGCCAACGGCTACCATCACGCTGCGAATTTTCTTCATTAATTACACGCTTCGCGTAATACCGCGAGTATCATGATTTGTATGTAGTTGCATAATATTTATCCTTATATCG
This sequence comes from Trididemnum miniatum, assembly GCA_964006365.1. Lineage (NCBI taxonomy): Eukaryota > Metazoa > Chordata > Ascidiacea > Aplousobranchia > Didemnidae > Trididemnum > Trididemnum miniatum. The sequence goes on along the minus strand of OZ023235.1, from coordinate 3,589,626 downwards.
CGAGAAAGCGACCAATGCGCTGTACGACCTCGTTTAGGAGTTGCCGGCATCTGTCTACTACACCAAGATGGTGGATTTGCGCTAAGTGCCTTTCCCAACAGCACAACCAGTAAACTTGCCGGCTTGTTCTCAACATAGTACCTTTAATGCTGGACGTCAAGCAGCACGCAAGCTGTGAATACCCATTATAAAGTCATTAGTTTGACCCGAATCAAACCGGAGTCTCCAGCTCCCAAAGCGGACGCTCTTACCACCTGGCCATCTGACCTGATTAGATTTAAAAAACCCACCTTTTGCGCAAGCGGGCACACTTGGGACAATCGGATGCAACGAAACACTTCTTATGGAAACAAGATTTGCATAATTGGCACGAGACGCTGTGTGGTTCATGAGGAAAGATCAACTGATCAGAATGACATATTTCGCATAAGAAGCCTTTTGATCGGCACAACTAAAAAAAAATCCGGAATAAAAAGTTGTGCAACATTGTACCGTATATCAAGTGTACGTACCATAACAGAGGTTTTATCATGTAATTCAGCCAAGAACTTAGTTTTTTTTACAGTTAAATCTACCGTTTTGCGGTTAAGATTGATCATAATTAGTAGTAGTATCATTTGTTTTTGTTTTAAGAGATAGCAGATCACGAAATTAAAATGAAAATTTTACAGCACTACCTTTCAAATAGCAGGTTGCGAAAGACCTCTAATTATAATTGAGAAAGCAAAACGTCTCTTTAACAGAATTGTTTAACAGTTTATCGCTACACTGGCTCTAGACTTCTTAACCAAGCAAGTTGTGAGACTGCTAGAAGATAAACACGAGTCTGCTGAAAAGCGGTGCGATCTGGCACTTGATGGTCAGGATTTTTCTGAAAACCGGTGCTTTGCCGCTAGTCTTTGGACGTTACATTCATTTTTTGCACCATCTCCTCACTTTCTTGTCTTAACTTAACAATGGTAAAGAATTTCAATCTACACCAGTCGATTGGCCTAATAGGTAAAGGCATCGCTATTGGTACGCGAGGGCATTGTTCGATGGCCTGGTCAAAGCGGGCACACTGTCGTGAACGGCTCGCCACCGCTGCGATGTTTTTTCGAAGCTGTGTAGCCTAGTCGCTGTCGCAGACATGATGTAATACATGCAGAGATAATATAATATATGTTGCAGAGATGCCACACGTCGTAGGCATTGATATAATATCGCGATTATAATGAAGACTAGCTTTTTTATTCTTAAATCTTCAACATATTAGTGTCTCGTCGCGCTTTCACACTTCCAAGTTTCTACATCAAAAAACTTCTATTTCGCTCCAAACTTTCTTTGACATACTTCACACGTGGTAACATGGTTGGATGCCAAGTCAACAGCGGACTTCAATTCTTCTATTAACTCTCCATTCCTAGTCCGTTCCAAATCCGCAAGGGAATAAACATGAACGTCATCTTCCAGAAGATGAGAAGGAAATAGAGAAGCGATAGACGATCGCAATCCATCTGTAATAACAACACACTGTTACAGCGATATTTCCTCACGGAAATTCAGATCAAAAAGCGCTCGACAAAGACAACAAAAAACCGTAACAGTGGAAACAGTAGAATTAAATACAGTATATAAAAAATATGAAGTTAGCAATGGTAAAACAATTAATAATAGGCCAGGTTTGAAAAAAAATGGTTGCCGGCGTTTTTTTTTTTATTTTAAATCATTTTTAAGCAATAACACTGAATGCAGAGGCACAAAGATGCGTAGTATATCATGCAACGTTATACACTCAACGCCTTGTATCAATACATTTCACGACACTGCTATGAATTTTTTTTCGTTTATTAGGAAAGATGTTTTACTTGTGTATATTGAGAACTGCGTACCTTTGTTAGAATAATACGTCATTTAAATCTTCATTATACTCGTGGTATTACACCAAAGCGCGCAACAATTGACGGGCAGGGCGGGTCCATCTCCGCTGCTTAGCGCCTGGGCAACACAGCTCAAAAAAAGCATCGCAGCGTTGGAAGCCGTTGGCGACACCGTCCGATTTCACCGTCCAAGGAATCGAACCCCAGACCTCTTGCACCGTTAGCGGTGCCTTAAACTACGGAGCCAACCAGCCCGGTTTGGCGTATTTTTGAGTAAAAAATTACATGTATTGTACACTACAGTATACTAAGCACAGTTTTGTACAAGGCAATTTTGCAGCTCATCTCTTTTTTAATGCTGCCTCCAGTTTACTGTAAGAGTGGAGATCAAGTACAAAGAATCGTAAGCAATTTTAGACGTTTCGTAAGCACAACTTTAGTTGTTATCGTCAGTGATCAGTTAACCTATTTTGAATTCTTTTCAGTAAAAAACCATCGAGTTGTCCAAATTTTAACCACGAAGATTCTAACTTTAACCGATTAAGTGCGAAACAAACTTTGGCAGCAAAATGGTCCAGTCATGCCGCAAGCAGGTAACAGACCGTACATGAAGGGTTCGCTTCACGGCTAGAGCCGATCGCATTTGACATTTATACTGGGTGTGGTTGCTGACTTGAAGAGCGCAAGTTCACTTCGCAGCCTCCTTCAATCACTATAGAATTTTCAGATCAATTCATGCAAACAGAAGCAAAAAATAGTCCACAACATTGCTGTTTCTTACCTTTGTACTCATCAGATGGTGAATTAGCGAAGCGGCAAAGCTGGAGATACTTATGCAAAGATTTCATCTGAATTCGTAAATCCTGGATAAAAACAACGCATTATTGCGTCAAAACTGCGAGGTAGAATGTAAAAATGATGTCACATAACTGGTAGATACAAAAAAATAGGAAAAAGTTGACTGCAGGCGTGCAAAATTTTGAGACAGATTTACATCATCAAATTTCAAACAAACATAAAAATCAAAAAAGTTTTCATCATCCTCGGGGTATTACACCTGAGCGTATAACAAGTGGCGGGTTCACCTCCGCGGCTTAGCGCTTACTATAGGTTACAGAGCTCTGAAAAAGCGTCGCACCGAAGGCTAGCCGTTGGCGACACTATGTTCGATTCGACCGGAATCGAACAACAGACTTCTCGCACCGATAGCGGTGCGCTTAACAACTGAGCTAACCCACATTAACGATTGTAGTAGCAAATTTAAGTTAACATACCCTAATTGCAATCAATTGCTTTGTCTTCTTGTACAGATTTGGATTGATATCATTGATATTATACAGTGGATCATCACAGATTTTCATTAGCAAATCATTAGCAAAATTTGACACCTTGCACCTAAAGAAACAGCTCTGTTTAATTTTAAATGAATAGAATCAAAGCCGAGTCTACTCCACAGCTACGGAGGCAGACGCTCTTACCACTCACTCCAGCTATTGAAACAAAATCAAACTCATTAAGAAGGCTCAGTCAACACCCATAATCCCACATAAACCAAAGAATTTTCGTATCTTTACGCCACCAACTGTAACTTTAAGCCAACATTCACATCCTTGAACCACTACTGCCTGGACGTGTAGTGCTCACGTCTAGCAGCAGTTCTAAATGGAGACCAGTCAACAAAAATCAAAGATATCGCAGTCACAGATGGAGCTACTACACACAAACGCACGACACAAACTTACTAACTTTGTAAAATCAAATTTATGAAGAACATTTCCCGGAATAACTGCCAACTTGTTGTCATGACAACATGTACAGAAATACTTCCCGGTGTAGTCGCAATATCGGAATCGGCTCATGAATTCTAAACACACGATACACAGAGGTCGTTTCTGCAGCTCAGTTAAAAAACAAAATCAAATCATTACACTCACCGCATCACGCCAAAGCCTGTAACAAGTAACATGCAGTGCGAGCCATCTCTGCGGCATAGCGTCTGGGTGACAGAGCTCCGAAGAAACATCGCAACGATGGTGAGCGACTGATGACACTGTGTACGATTTGACCAACCTAGAATCGAACCCAAGATCTTCCGCGCTGATAGCGATGTCTTCAACCGCTATTCCTACCAGTCGGAGCAGCTCAGTTAAGACAAATTAAGCAAACACCAGACCGCAGACATTACATCATCCTGTCCCACATACCGCCATCCAAATGGGATTCGGGGTCTGGGTACTGTGAACGACAGCTTGGCAAGGTGGCCGTCTGATGCGGGCCCAGCCGTTTAGAGTGACGCTACTTCACGATGTAACATCGCACCCACACGAGGAAGAGAAAGCAAATAATACCAACCTTTCTCGACGAAAGTGCCGCAACCAGCGCAGCGATTGTTCTGTTTCGGCATTGCAACTTTTAACTTCACTTTACTTGGTGTGTTAAATATTATTTGAGGTCGAGGTGGAGCCCATTCTTGATTCCCCCGAATTCTTATCCCCTGGTCAGACGAAAAATCGGGATCAACGGCAGTTGATTTAGGTAGAGGCAGAAGCTGAAAAAATAATCGAAATAATAAATTTGAAAACATAAAACAGCAAATTATAAATTATTGCACTGAAAATTTAACAGATTGGGGGAGATTGCGAAGTGAGCTTGCGCTCTTCAAGTCAGCAGCCACTCGGTATATATGTCAAATGCGATCGGTACCAGGCAGGAGTCAAACCCGTGAAGTAAGATTTGCAACACACGTCACTGCTTGGTCACGTGGCTCAAAAAACAGGTTAAAAAAATAACCAAAAATTTAAAAGTTAAATTTCGGGGCATGACTTTTGCGAGAGGAAGCTAAAACTGCAAAATTAATCTCATTCCAATCGAACGTAAAGACACGTAAATTCGAAATAACGTTTAGTTGGTGTGGCCCAGATAGCAAAATCTTGAATTCTTGCGTCAAGTTTATTACTTTTTGAGGAACGTCTTCTTCTGAAATAAGCCAATTAAAATCGTTGCTGGTCACATGGGTTTGGTCGGAAAACGACTGGAGCAAACCAATAGCAATCGACTCGGCTGTTCTGAGACTATCGGTCCTCGATGATCCATCGCTGAAGATAGGAGTAAAATTAAACCAAAAAAATAAAATCAAATCCTCATTATACACGATTACACATGGTATTACGCCGAAGCGCAAAATGAGAGGCGGGGCCCATCTCCGCGGCTTAGCGCCTAGGCAAAACAGCTCCGAAGAAACATCGCAACATTGATGAGCCGTTGGCGACACTGTGTCCAATCTGACCGGTCCAAGAATCAAAGCACTGACCTCCTGCACGGGTGGCGATATCTTCAACTACCACGGAAACCGTCCAAAAAATAGCAGAAACCCTGAAATTGAAAACGTGCTGCAACCAAACACAAACCTGACAGTTGATCTTTTCATTGAGCTTTCAACGGACGAAGGAATTGGCGATCCTGTAAAAAATCTCATTACTTGTCCTATCATGATAATACTGTAGATAACGGTACAACAAATGAATGCGCGAAACTTTGCATTTTGCAAAAGTTCTTGACTATGAAGTTGGTTGGTTCGCTATTTATAAAACAAGCGGAAAATATTGAAAGTAAGACCGCTGAATAACAACCATGCATTGGCAAAGATTTTTTCAGAAAAATCTCCATTATACTCGCAGTATTACACCGAAGCGAGCAACGAGTGGTGGGGCCCATCTCCGCGGCTTAGCGCCTGAACAACACAGCTCCGAAGAAACGTCGCAGCGGCGGCGAGCCATTGGCGACATTGCGTCTGATTCGACCGGCCCGGCAATCGAACCCAAGATCTCCCGTGTCAATATTGACGTCTTTAGGTACTACGCCAATCGGCATTTTTTACTGAAAAGTTCGAAACGTATCAGAGCATACAGCGATGCAGATTCACATCATCAGATAGGAGCGCCAATATTTGGCGCTGACTCACCAAACCCGAATACCAACCTAGCTCGGAACTAAACCCGAGGCCTAAATTTCATAACCTCGATTTAACGTCAGGTCGGTGACGCTGAATCTTTCGAGTAAGAGTTAGAAAAAAATTTCGAGAAAATTTAGCTGTAAAAACTGAAAACAATGCTTAAAATTATAACTGCTTTTTGCTGCGTGGCCCAAAGACTTTTGTCCTTCGCAGTCACCCTGCTACTGTCTCGCAAGTCATATTGGTGTTTTTTTTTGTTATGTTGTCTCAAATTGGTCTGGTATTTAAGCAGTAACTACGAATTAAAAAAATTTGAAGCCTACTTTCTAGATCTTGAGGTAGACCGGATCGAGAGAGGAGAGAGGAATTGCAAGCAGCGTCCGTTGATATGAAACTACCCACAGGAGAACAGTAACTTTCCGACGCAGAGAAAGGCAAAGAGGGCGATTCATCAGTCTAAAAATATTACCATGCATCATATTCAGTAGGCTACTTGTGTTTATCTGTATTTTATCCTCTTATCACGAGAAAGCGATCAATGCGCTATAAGAACTGACTTTGGAGTTGCCAGCCATCTGGTCTACCATTCTAAAAGGAAGAATCCCGCTAAATATCTTTCCCTAACGGCACAAGCAAACTTGCCGGCAAGTTCTCCACACTCTTCCTTCGAGCGTCAAGCAGGGAAGCTGTGAATACCAATTTAAAAGTCATTGGTTTGACCCGACTCGGAATCAAACCCGAGTCTACACTCTCACCTCGGCTATCGGAGTGACATTTTGCGATTGCAGAAAAAGATTCGGCTCGGGAATGGAACCCAAGACCTCTCGCGCTTGCAGCCATCTCTGCTACTACTATGCAAACTGGCCAAGCGCATTCAACAAACCTCAAATTCAAAGAAGTAAAGACACGTTTCCTTGTAGTATAATACTGATGCCTTTCTGCCGTACCTGCATGAACGTCTCGTCAATTTGAGGTGGTTTATCTTTTTCTTCTTTCATTACACATTTCACTTGTTCAATAGCACCAATAAGCATTTCACTAAAGTCGAAATGAGCGTTTTCCTGCAAACAATAACAAATTGTGTGCGCAGAAGCAACAACTTTTGACAAAATTGCAGCAAAAATATCGAGTAAATCTTCAATAGACTCGCGGCATTAAGGTGCGATAACACTGAGACGTTGAAATCTCGGAGACATTATGCAAGTTTATCTTATTATGACATCACACGGACCTGCACATTGCACAATATTTCAAAGGTCTCAGCAGGCGCGATCGCACCTTAACGCTGAAGCATGTAACGAGTGGCGGGGCCCATCTCCGCAACTTAGCACCTGGGCAACACAAACCTGATATCGCAGCGATGACGAGCCGTTGGCGACACCTGCACGATTAGGCCGGGCTGAGAATCGAACCCAAGTCCTTTCGCGCCGATAGCGATGTCCATAACCACTATGGAATCGATATTTGTTCAGTTGAAAATCAAACATAAAGTTGCCAAAAGAAAAAACAAATTTCGGAAAACAATAAACATGAGACGAAATTAGCTTAAGGAGAAAAAAAAAGCCGCAGTAATTCCTAAAATTGACGTTTCGAGAACACAGATTCAGTTGTCATCATCAGCAGTGTAAGCAAGGGAGCACAAAAACTGAAACTTTTTCCAATTTTGCAGTGTCGTAAGAATTACTAAGGCTTTATTATTTCCCTTTAAAGAAGAACTACCTTGTCTATGTCGGCGCATGTAGTAAGATCTTGATTTTTGAGATAACTCATTAAACTGGTTGATCTGGATACAGACGAACCTGCAACAAACTTTGTTTATTACAAATCATATCTTCATTATCCTCGCGGTATTACGTCGAAGCGTGTTACGAGCGCCTGGTCCATCTCCGCGACTTAGCGCCTGAGTACACAGAAACGCTACAACGGTGGGGAGCCGTTGGCGGCAATGTTCTATTGGAACGGCTCGGGAATCGAACCCCAGACTTCGTGCGCCGACAGTGATGTCTTTAACAGCTAGGTTAATCAGTCGGTCGCAGGTGCTCAAAAATAGTCACAAATTTTCCATCAAACAGTGCATGCAAGTGATCTTTTTGAACACGTCTTACTGCTAGGAGTGTGGTATAACGACGGACTTTGATGATGAGAAAAAGATGTTGATGGCTGCATCATGCTTCTTCTTTGAGAACCATCGAAATATGTCAATTCATCTTCTCGATGCAAACCTACATACGGGGTTAACATTTCAAATCAAAACCTCATCTTCATTACACTCGCGGTATTACACCAAACCGTGTAACGAGTGGCGGGTCCAATCCGCGGGTTAGCGCCTGGGCGACACAGAAATGACGCAGCGGTGGCGTTGGCTTCACTGTATCCGATTTGACCGATCTAAGAATCGAGCCTAAACCTGTCGCGCCGATAGCGTGCAATCGAAACGCCAACGGGCCAGTCAGTAACATTGATCTCATTTCATGAACGTTTTCTGCCGAACTTTTTCGTTAACAAACTCTGGACCTTCTAACAGAGCAGGGAATGTTACTCAACAACAGATACAAAAGATTATTTACCTTTCACGTGCGACATGTCATGTATATGATCTGATCGAGATCGTTTGTGGAAGGGAGCCCTCACTTAAAATGAAAAGAACATGTAAAAAAATATTAAGACACAAGAACACGCGAACAAAGCATGAGAATACGCAAAAAAACATGATAAAACCTAAGAATGCGTAAAAAACGAAAAACAAGCAAACATTGAAGAACTTTTTAGGGTAAACTTTTAGGAGGACCAGGCATTTCTGCAAAGTGTAAATCAAAAATGTGAAAAACGTCTTTGTGCGACAAAGAGCTTATAACGCTGAAACTTAGATCTAGACAAACGTGCCAGTGTTACAATTATTAAAAAACTTAAAGACTTTTATCAGAGGAAACACTCGTATTCATTAATTCTGGAAAATTTGGAAGCAATAACATCATTAACAATAAACTTGCAGCTGACAAAACCAGCGCAGTTTAAATATAGCTAAGATGACATGAGTTGTAAGGGCGTCTACCTCCGGAGCTGTAGACTCCGGTTTGATTCCCAGTCGAGTCCAGCCAATGACTGAAGAATTGGTATTCACAGCTTCCCTGCTTGACGCTCAGCATTAAAAGGACAGTGAGGAGAGCAAGATGGTAAGTTCATTTTTTGTGATGTAAAGAAAGGCACTTAACGGGATTCCCCCATCTTGGAACGGTAGATAGATGGCCGGCAACTCCTGAGCGAGCTTGTTATAGACTGGAGTTTTGATCGTTTTCTCGTGATTGAAGGATGAATATGCTGCTGAATACGATAAATTACAGTCTAAATATTTTGAAAACAAGCTGTTATACCTTTTTTCACCGTTGTTTGAACTTCTTCGCTTTGTGGGCTCAGGGTAGCTGTTTGATCAATCAATTTTTCTGCCGCATTCATATTATTGGAACGCGATACTTCCGCCGACATTACTAGATCTGGCAACACTGCTATTGCTACTGGTTCAGGCGATGGTAATTCAGTCAATTTCAATTGCTCTGGATCAGGCGACAGTATTTCGGTCAATTTCAATTGCTCTTCTGTAATAGGCATTTGCGTGAGGTCGAAGTTCAGTCTGGCTTCTACGGTGGAATAATACAAATCCAACTGCACGTTTTTTTCCGGAAATTCCGGGGCTGTTGTGCTCAGCAGAAAATCAAAATCATCAGGCTCGCAAAGCTCGTCTTCACCGGGCTCGTAAAACAAGGGTTTGCGCGCCTTAGATACAGTTCCAGAGTCGCCTTCACTCGCTTGTTTGACACGCCCACCGGGCATAAGACGTTCTTGTAATGTTTGCTTATTGTTCCCATATCGTTTCATAGACCTCTCGGATTTCGACGAACTCAACCCCATATCCGCATTTTGATCGTCGGAATAAAACAGTTCATGAGGAAATTCGAAATTAAAACTCGACGATTTTTGCCGCAAACCGCTACTTTGTCGGATTTGTTTTGTCGGTGATAATATCTCCGGTTCTACACTGACATTAAGAGGGTCAGAAACTGATGAATCGTTCTCAACAATGGAAGCAGAGGACATCACAAAGGTTGTTGGAGGTCTTGCTTCACTAACAACACTAGGTGGCGCTGAAACATAGAATTAGTCCGATTATTTTGTAGCATCAAATCCCAATTATTACTCTACAATACAGCAAACGCGGATAGCGAATGAAACAAACATTGACTATTTATTGATACGAGAGAGCAAATCAACTGTCCGGTTGGCATAGCGATTAAGTGCTGTCGGTGCGGATGCGTGGGTTTGATTCCCAGGCCAGTCCAATCGGAAGCAGAGTCCCCCACGATTCGCCACCGCTACGTTTCTTTCGGAGCTATGTTGTCCAGGCGCTACGCCGCGGAGATGGACCTCGCCACTCGTTACAACCTTTGACTGCGAGTATAATGAAGGTTTGATTTTCGCACTCACGCAGACAGATCGCAAAATCTACAAACTCACCAGAACGTCCATGGTGCAAGCGGGTGTTGTTATGAACGGAAGATCGGCGAGTAAACTGAAAATGACAGAAAAATGGGGTACTTTCAAAAGCTTACACGACCTAGTGAACACTGTGGCAGACCTAATGATCACTAAAGCTTTACTTATAATCAAATATAAGCGAAAGGTCCGGGATTAGGTTTTTGTCCCAGATTGACTGCTCAGAGGGCCGAGTGGTAAGAGCGTCCACCTTTATGGAGAAGTAGGTTCGGGTTGGATTACTTGTCAGGTCAAACGAATTGCTTTAAAATTAGTATTGAAAAGTTTCCCTGCTTGACGCTCAGCATTAAAAGGACAGTGTGGAGAACAAGCCGGCATGTTTACTGGTTGTGCCGTTGGAAAAGGCCCTTAGCGGGATTATCCCATCTGGGTGTGGTAGACAGATGACCGGCAACTCTTAAGCAAGCTCGCTATAGCGCTTAGATCGCTTTCTCGTAATAGCAATATGAGACCAAATACAAAAAAGGTAGATATTCTCGTTCTAAGAATTTACAAAGTGACGTAGCCTCAACCACTAGAGCAATGCGGAAAGAGTCAATCAATCAATTAATTTATTTTTGGGCGAGATTACAGTAGAACAGTACCATCAAATAGAAGAAACAAAACAAAAACAAACAACTGGAGAGAAAAAAATATATTCGTATAATTTTTATAAACAAATATTATGCACGCAAGCGCAGTAAAGTTCGTAAAAAAGGAGCACAACATGCAACTGTAATCCCAAGGGAGACTGCGAAGTGACTGTTAAAAGTCTTCGAGTCAAGCAGCCACCCACAGATTGCAGCGGCCGCTTGAGCGACTGCTATATTGTTACTACTCGGTATACTCTTAAAGGAAAAAAGAAACGTTAGTAAAGTGAAGGAGGTTACTGGTAGGTTTCAAGAAGATCGTTTTTCAAATTCGCTTTAAATTTTTTGAAAGACTGTTTTTTTCAATTCTGGATTTAATGAATTCCAAATTTTAACTCCTTGGTATTTTATTGATTGTTGACAGCGACATGTGGAGAATTTGGGAAGGTATAGGTTTTAAACAAAAACCCACTAATCTAAGGCGCTGCCTTACTTGTTCTTAAGTGAAAAACTAGTTCAATTTTACGCTATTGGTCTTGTGAGACTCGCACTATTTTATCCTTATCAAAGCTTTCGACTTATTTCGGTGCCAAAACCACCTTTGACGCCCAAACTGCGTAGATAGCTAAAATTGTGTAGAGTATAATTTGCAAAATTTGAAATTCGACTGGACAGAATATTAAATCTGTGGCGCAAACGCTCTGAATAACTTTTAACAAGCAACGATAACCTGGTCAGCAAAATTACTGCGTTTGGTTCTCATACGTAAATATATACAATGTATGTATAAAAACACGGCAATCTGTGTAATGTAATCAACAGCTAAGAAACGCACCCAAAAATGAATAACAACTCAACACGCAAACTATGTTGAACTACTCAAAATAGACAATCTATCTCCAAAACTTAAGCCTAGTCAATACTACAGACCTGCTTCTCAACTGTGAGTTGCTTTTCCAGAACTTAGAACTTGCAAAAACACATCGCTGGTGAAAATAACTAACTTACTTCATAAGAAAGCTATCAACAATGCAAAAAAACACATCGAGTCCCTCGTGATCTGACTTCTTTGCAATTGCGCGCTAATGCGTGACTAAGCGATCTTCACGTAAAATTAAAGAAAAAAGCGCAAACTCAGCGTTGCAAAAGCACAAAACACAAAAGCCGTTGCGCGCAACTACTTTCCCCGATTATTGATCAACATTTGAAAAACATTTTTCGCAATGTCGCCAACAACTCGCCACCGCTGCGATGTTTCTTCGAAACTGAGTTGTTCAGGCGATGGAGCCCGCCACTCGTTACGCACTTCGGCATAAATTACGAAAACCAAACCTTCCTATACTCGCGGTATTCAGCCGAAGCTTGTAACGAATGATGGGATCCATCTCCGCGGTATAACGCCTGGGCAACACAGCTCCTGATAAACACGGCAGCGGTGGCGAGTCGACGACATCGTGTCCGATTTAACCGTCCAGAGAATCGAACCCCAGACCTTCTGCAATAGTAGCGATGTCTTCAACCACTCAACTAACCGGTCGGATTTTGCATAAGAAATTTGAATCTATATTATTTTTACTTCACCGATTCAACAGGATCTACAAAAAAATTGACAAAAATGGAAATAACCTCGTATTTGAATCTGATTGTTTTTCCGCAGATTCTCGTGACAGGAAATATGAGTCATTAAATACATGACTAAAATCGTTTTAATTAATGAATTTAGCATGAATCTAACCCACCAAGAACTTAGGCTAAATCAAGCTAAATCTAAAAAGATGGTAGACTATGAGTGGGATTCAAGCTTAATTCATTAATTGAAGTCTTCATATCGCGTATAAACTTGAATCACTCCAATAGCCGCCCAGCTAGGCGGGACACATTTTGGTAGAGCCTTCACTGCTTCAGAGTTGTCAGTCCAGCTCAGGCGTGAATTTTGAAATTGGGCCGGACGCGGGAGCAAAATCGAAATTTTTAGTGGAAGATGCGGGTTTTCGCGGTTGTTGGGAATAAAGCAAAGAGAACAGCTTGCATTTATAAATATTGGTGCTCGCAACTGGTGTGACTGATGAGTAAACTCATTTTCTTTTTTATTAAAATTTCTTTAAAATTTAAAGTGATGTTTTTGATTTCGGGTTGAAATCGCTTATAAACCGGCTGATAAATTAGGATTCGGGATAGGGTTTTGAAAATCGGTTTGGGGTCGGGATAGATATCTGCGGCCCGTTGACAATTCTGCATCGCTTATTCTCAAAAAAATTGCTTTACGAATAGTCGCATGTTTTTATCTCTTATCACAGGAAAGCAACCAGGGCGTTATAACGAGCTCGTTCAGGAAGCGCTGTGCACATGTCTTCCGTACGGCGAAACCCAGCCAAGGGCCATTCCAAACGGCATCACAAGCACACTTGCCAGTTCGTACTCCACACTGGCCTTCCATGCTGGAACGTCAAGCAAATACGCCGTGAATAGCATTTTTTAAGTGAATAACTATGGGACAAAAATAGCTTGAGGTGGAAAAATAAATCCACAGTAAATCTTCAAACTGGACATTTCGACAACATAGATTCATTTCTTATCATCATCAGTTTCAGTTTTGTAACTGCATTGCTTGCGCTGCTGATGATGACGGCTGAATCTATGCAGTCGAAACATTCAGTTTTAGGAATTACTGTGGATATTTTTCCTCCTCAATTTTTTTGTGTTTGGCATGCCTTAAAGTTTATCCCACTACTCCATAGACAGAGGTTATTTTCAAGTGATATTAAATCGAGTATTCAACAGTAATTGAGGAGTCTGCGGAGCGAGCTCGCGCTCTTCAAGTCAGCAGGCACCCGGTATAATACAGTATGTCAAATGCGACGGGCGTCAGCCGTGAATCGAACCCGTCACGTAGGATCTGTTACCTGTGCGCGGTACCGCTACGCCACGTCGTACAGTTTTATTCATTCAGTCATCTGAGCTGGTTAATGCGGAACACAACTTACCAATGATGAAGGAATATTTGCCAACAACGCAGGGGAATTCTGTTCCAAAGCTGAGATACAAGTGAGTATCGCAGACGAGTACAATTTATCAAGAAGAAAAGCCCAATCTAAAAAAATTCCAAAATTTTCATTCAGCATTAGCGACTGTGATCTTCACCGCTAATTTGGCTTTTGGCTCACGTGTTTGTGTTTGAATTCAGTTGGATATTTATCCTCGTAAGACGAGAAAACGATGTAAGCGCTATACGAGTTCGCTAAGGAGTTGCCGGCCATCCACTATCACTCTAAGACGGAGGAATCCCGCTAAGTGCCTTTCCCAACGGCAGAACAAGTAAATTTGCCAGCTTGCTCTCCACACTATCCCCCTAATGTTGAGTGTCAAGCAAGGAAGCTGTAAATGCAATTTTAAGGTGGTTGGTTTGACCCAAACCTACAACTGCAAAAGTAGGTGCTCTTACCATTCGATCATATGAGCTGTTAAATTATCATATTTATCATTCAACGACAATATCCATACGTAAATATTTGGCCTATTTATTTCATGCTGAAAAGGTCACGCCAAAAAGTTCTGTTTCGGATAACATGACCCTAACATTCTACAAGCAACATACCATAGTAGTGTTCTTGAACGTAGTTAGAATCTGATAATAAGATTCGAATTTGTTTGGAGATGTTGCGTTCTTTCAATGATTTTTCGATCCATTGCTGACCATGTGTCAATTGTAAACGAGACCTAGCCGTTACAAAATTAATGCATCATCCAATGACAATAACACACACATCCAGTTATTGCACGTAGTGGTCAAAGACATCGCTATCTGCGCGGGCGGTCTGGGGTTTCATTCCCTGGCAGGTCAAATCGGTCACAGTATCACCAATGGCTCACCACCACTGCAACGTTTCTTCGAAGCTGTGTTGCCCAGAGGTTTAGCAGCGGAGATGAAGCCTACCACTACTTATACACACGCTTTGGTATAATACCGCGAGTATAATGAAGATTTGATTTTTTTAGTGGTACCATTGTTGCGGATCACGACGTTTAGGCGCGCACGGTTAGTTGCGAGACAGTTAGTGGCGAGTGGTTAGTCGCCAAGACGGTTAGGCGCCAGGACGTTTAAGCGTCAGGACGTTTAGGCGCCAGCTCTATTTATATCTCCACGCATAACGTTCTAACTAACAAATCTGGACACATGCAATTTTTCGTTTTTGGGGGGAATTTTTTTGTTGAAATTTGTAGGTTTAGTTTGAAAGAGGCCAAGTAAAAACACAGCAGAGCTATGTAAATGGTATAGCGATTACCCAAAACTTTTTACCTGTTTACCGTAGCGACGTAGAGATGAGATACGTTTGTAACATAAATAATAAAGGTGACAGGGTTAGCCTAACCCTTACCCCAAAAAAACAAAAATTGCATGCGTCGAGTTCAGAATGTTATGCGTAGAGATATGAATAGAGCTGGCGCCTAACTGTCTTGGCGCCTAAACGTTTGGCGCCTAAACATTTGGCTACTAACCGCTCGCGACTACCTGTCTCGCGACTAACCGTCCGCGCCTAAAAGTCGTGGACCGCTTTTGTTGTATTTACCCGATTATGGGAAAGGCTGCTTACACGATTCATAGCTAGCAACAATATAGACGCTTGGATTTCAATTTTACGAAAACTAAAATTACAGATATGATGCATTATTAGACGGCCCTATTATGCTGCTAAGATGGTTAAGCATGCTCAAGAAAAATTGCATTTAGCAGATGGTAGTAAAATGCAAATGGCAGAAATCACGGAACTAAAAAAACAAGATACTTACCGATTTTCTGAACTGAAAGATTGAAAATTTTGTGGTTTAATAGGTGAAGCAGCTGGCAATTTCGACAAGTTGTCAATAGTAGAAGCTAAAGTTGGATCAAGCCATCGCAAGCCACGAATAAAAAGCCAGTAATCAACAACAACTCCAATCAATCCCTAAAAATATATAAACAGTGATCATTTTTAAATCAGAAATGAAAAATTGAAGAAAAAACTGATACGATTCTAATACTGTAGTTTTCAACATATCATAATAAATCGAACTTTCTGTTCGAAAGAAGCTATAATTTCCAAACTCCGATGCAGATTCCAAAATTTTGTCAAAAAATTCGTTTTCGAATTACAATAATATTTATTTTACTCTTCCGAGCATTTATAGAACTAGCTTGTGAAAGTCCAGAGCATACTAAAATCAACCTGCAGTTGCTGTAGTGGTTAAAGATATCGCTATCACTGCAGGATATCTGGGGTTTAATTCCTTGGCCACTCAAACAACTTGACATTTCTTTGCATCTTTGTTGCCAGGTACTTAACGTCACCAGTTGCAGAGATGGACCCCACCACACATCACAAGTCTTGGTGTAATATTTCGAGTATAATGAAGATGTGATTTTTTTGACTGCTGAGCGTTATGCACTGATCTTTGTCACCTAGCAATTGTTTACTGGAAGCATATCTCATTTTTCGGAGTTCTGAAGGCTACAACTATTTCTACATAAATCAAAGAAGTGTTTGAACATTTGTCGAAAAGTTTTTGGGGATATATATTAAGCCAATTGAAAAAGCACAACTCAAAACATGCTAGAGCAACTCTAAAAATTACATATTTACCCCACCCTTATCCTGTTTGTAATTAATCAAACTTACAGTTTGAGGTTTAATTCCATGATGAAAAATTGCATCTAGGCTTTGCACTAGCGACTGCAACCCTCCATAGACTGACCACACGTCAAGGGAGTGATGGCTCAAAATTTTCTCAACAATTGCTTTCAAGTCTTGAAATAAGAAAAGTTTTTCAGACAATCTGTAACACAAAAATTTTGATTGAAAGAATTGTGCGAAGCTTCTCACCAAAGTACCTGCAGGATTCAGCCGCAAGAAAAATACCATCGGACAAATATAACCATTCAAATAATGAACATGTGTTTTTGCTGAAAAATAATATGTGTAAGTGTCGCACAGTTAAAGCAGAATGTATGTTTTTATATTCATCCTCTTAAGTTTGCAATGCATTACCACTTTGCATTTGAGAAATTGATCATCTACAAACTTTCAAGTGCAAATTGACGTTTTATTATTTTGAATTAGCTTTTTTTGATGTACTGGGTGTTTAAGGTTTGTGTTTTTTCTTCTGTGATATCAATAATTCTTACTGTGATATTTGAAATGACTTGGTTAGTACTGTGTAGGCCTAGCCTATGATGTGTGTTGCGATATTGAAACTTGGCTAGAGATTCAACTTTTAATTCTCAGAACAAAAACGTTATCTATCCCAGAGAACGATTTGAGAGTATCAGTATTTATCCAATGGTCTTTGGAAATCTTGCAATCTACCACTTTCAAAACAAACAAATCACCCTTAATATATAACCAAATTATATATTACGTAACTCAAAAAATATACCTCCCACAGCAATATGATAAATCACTCAGATATCTTCGCTAACACTTACTCAAAACAATCCACAAAATACGAAAAGCAGCAACACAGACTTACTCTAAACACATTTATTGCTCATCTGAATACAATAACAAACTTCCGCCCCTATTTATAGAAAAATTTACGATTCCAGAAATTCCAGATAGTTCCACATTGTTACGTAAATACGAGTCTTATGACACAGCAGCAAACGTAGTAGTAAACAACACCATACATTGCAAAATGTCGATTATGACGTCATAAATAAGATTAAAAATGCTTAAAGAAGTTCTAGGAGAGATTTCAGCATATCAAAATAATTGTAAACAAAACTTTCGATGAACAACAAAACTTCTGGATTTAATCATGCCTCTTGCCACGTACAGCAATTAATTCACACTCCAAATGAATATAACTACAAAACCAGCTCAAATTAGGCAAGTAAGACGGTTTTATCACCAGATTATAAACTCAAAATATATCGCTTGATTAAAAACGTGACAATGTGTCCCTTGGTCAGATAATTGACATCAAGGTTGACTCTCATCGTAACAGCTTAACGTACTAATAAATCCTTATTATTATTTGTAATTTACTGTTTAAGCACTGAAAAAGGGGTGATGATTTTTTTCGTTTGTGGTTGGAACAAGCAAAAAATCTTTGAAAGTCCTTAAAATTTTGGCATTGTCTAGAGCACCAGCCCAGTTTCCGTTATCAAAATGCTGCAGCACCAGACTGCTTGTTTGGATCTATACATGACAATGTTGTCTTGCTGGACCAGTCTTCATTATCAAAAGGAAGCGTCTATAGCACTGGCAGCCTTTTGTAGAAACAAACAAGCAGTTTGCTTGTAGGGTGGGAAAACCTATCTCACACGACAGCAACGTCATCACAGAAACAAAACAAGCTGCCAATGCAGCAGACTTTTGGTTATGGAAACCAGACCAGTGCTCTAGACACTGCCGCACCAAACTGTTTGTTTGTTTTTAAAAAAAGTTTGCCAGTGCTCAAGACACTTCCTAAATTTATATCTTTATATCTTCACTCCACGCTCTGTTAAACTCTTCTGATAAGCAGATGAGATCCAATAAAGTTGAAATGGTCAGACTGTCAGATAGTGGCTGTCAGAAGATTGAGAATTAAAAGAACCAAATGATTTAAACAAATTAGTCTACAAGACAGACAAATATTTTAATACGTGGTATTTAAATTCTTATGACTTATTTACTCCTTAAAAGGTTTAAGGGTTAGAATTAGAATATACTACAAAGTACAAACTGATACCGGTGTACCGATACAGCAAAGTGGCAATTGTGACAAACCAATGTCAAAACAAAACATTAACCTACTTATCTATGGAATCTAAAGCACCAGATGAATTTCTTTACAAACGCTGCCTATTCTCGGTTGCCAGTAACTTCGCCACACTTTCATACATCGCAAATTTACATTGCCTACATCGAAAGAAGACTTTAAATTCCCGGTTGTTGTAAAAAATTTTATCAGTTTTTTCCAGTTAAAGTAACTAAGGTAACGGTAACATCGTCACATGGTAATTTCGCCACATAATCAAAACTGTGGGGGAAGATGTGGGAGAGCGCATGGGGTGAGTGGGGAAGTGTGTTGGGTTGGGGTCTCATCTAGAATAAGCTGTTGAAGCGAGTGGTTATTATACTACACGCTAGCTTCGCTCGCTCGGCGATCAGCTGCTTGCTTCGACGGCTTATTCTAGATTTGACCCGTTGGGGTGTAGGGGGAGGTGAGGGAAGCTGTGGGAAGAGGTATGGGGCAGGTAAGGAAAGATGTGTAGGGAGGGGTGTGGAGAGTGTATGGGGTGAGTGGGGAAGTGTGTTGGCGTGTGGGGTAGGGGTGTGGGGAGAGGAATGGGAAGGTGTAGGGAAGTGTGTTAGGGTGTGAGCCCCAACACACTTCCCCACATCTCCTTCACCTTACTCCCCTCACCTTTCCCTACATCTTCCCTTACCTCCCCTACACCCCAACACACTTTCCTACACTTCCTCTTATACACCTTCCCACATCTCCCCTTCCTTTTCCCTCACCCCAAAGCACTTTCCTGCACCTATCCCTACATCTCCTCTCACCTTCTCAAGGTGTGGCGAAGTTAGCATGTGACGAAGTTTCTGTGGCGAAGTTACTGGCAACCTTTATTCTCAGGGTCTGGAATACTGGACAGTGGATCATTAAACTTTTTTTTTTATTCGCTGCTACCAAACCAGTAGGCCACCCTACCATTACCAGATTACGCCAAACTGTGCACATACCTAGATTTTTCGGGTATTGTTTGAATTAAGCTGTGGTTCGAGGTTAGGCCCTACTCCTACTAATAACTCACTAGTGCCTCTAGCAGTCCTTGCGCTCTTGATATATCCACCCGTCAAAAGATGCGATCAAATTCAAACAAGCTTCAAATTTTTACCGATACCAGTAACTCACCTCTTTTCACTCATTATCTTGACCCAAACTTCAGACTTAGAGCAGGGAGTATTCCAGGAAAAATCATTTCTATTTCCAAGATTTCTTTGTAGTAAGCTGGTAAGAACCAAACTTGTTAGTCTACCGATACTTTCTAGACTACACCCAACTGTCCAAGATTAGTCTGGCCTACTTCTAGTTTAGAAGTTAGAACAGTGCGTATATACAAATGATAGTAATCACAAACATCAACAGATTAATAACACTGAGTCTACAGCTGGACATGGGGTAAAGAATTTCGACAAAACAAATCTAGACATTCCAAAACTGAGATTACTGGTACCGGTAACCTTTCTTGCTCCAGTCATGCTTGTAGCACCTACTTGCTCCATTAGCCTAGTATTAACCTCAGGATAAAATGAAAATAATGCACCGATCGATGTGAAGTTAACGTTACTAGCGGTTGCATCAGAAAACTATGGTTGCATCACTGTTTACGCTCCTTCTGGTTTGGGTTCAGTACATCCTCGTTTATACGGCCCTCGATTATCCGGCATCTCGATTAACCGGTCGTGTGAGTTTGCTGCTGAAAGGCGAGAAAGCACTATCAAATAAACCTCCATCCTTTCGTTTTTCAGCAATAGTACTGATGAAAGTTAAACTGTTTAATAACTTATTTTGTTGAACTATGTGATTTTAAACTTTGTGGCTAAGCTTGTTCTCATACTAACTTCGTTTTTTTCGTTCCTTTTTTCTTAAGGTCTTTTCTTATCCAGCCAAATGCTTATCCGGTCAAGATTTTGGAAAAAGGTTGCCCAACATGACCGGATAATCGAGGATGTACTGTACTGAAAATTAACCATGTGCTTTTCGTTGGCTCTTGCAGGGATCAGTTTAAGTATTGTTTACTGTTTCTAACAATTATTTTGAATTGCAAGAAGTTGAAACAAGTCTATAATTCCATACCAGTTGAATTTCCACTGAAGTTGATTGCCGAACAGTACAAGCTAAAGCATAAAGGTTCAACTAGACTACCGGTAGTTCCCCACTTGAAGTTATAGGATAAATCAACATCTGGTCTTAAACACTTCTCAGTCGCGAGTGTCAGTCTTCGTTCGAAGTTGATAAGTCATTTCAACGCATTTGGACTGTCTCAACTGAACTTTGTGAATGCTAGTGGCTGTTTGGGTCATACATTCTACGGTACATATGCTCAACCCAGCATTGCAGGGCCTATACCCGCCAGCAGTCGCTACCAGTGATGAAGGTCTCAAGACCGGTCTCGGTCTCGAGACCGATTTTTAGCGGTCTTGGTCTTGAACATATTTTCGTGGTCTTGGTCTCGAGGTGTTGTGGTCTTGGTCTCGTACGGCAGTGGCGCGGGAACGTTTTTTGGACAGGGGGGCTCAAAATAGTAAGATCGTGTCAACGTCTGGGGGGCGAAGCCCCCCAGACCCCCCTTTTTTCGAACGCACGTTTTTATGAGCAGGACACTCAGCAGACCTATTTTGATAGACATCAATTGCATGCCCGCTCAAGTGACCGGAACTTTTTCAGGATAATTTTTTATCGTGGAAAACAAGATTGCTTACTACCATTAGGCTTTTCTAACCATGCTCGAATCACTACTCATGTATTTGTAAAATGCAAATACCTCAATCACAAAACCAAAAAGTAGGCAAACAAAATTTGTCCGATCTAACTTTTGCTTTGCTGATCAGAGTTACATGCAACAAACAATGCCCCATTGAGGTTTAAAAATAACAAAAAACACACAATCAAAATAAAGCACTGAACCATTTTTTAACATAATGAGATGTGTAGATATAGGTATTTAGGTAGGCGTACTAGCTCAATTTTAGTAACAATCATCGGCAGTGCTCGAGTTGTGAAAACACTTATGGGGGGTGGTAGGCTATACAACTTTTCACGCAGACCTAAAAAGAAATGGTCATTATAGTTGTAAGAATTGGTTTACGCAAAAATGTTTTATGGGGGGATGGTGTTGTTTTCAGGGGGGATGGCATCCCCCTCAAATCGAGTAGCCTACTGATCATCGGTGCCAGTTTAGTAGTGATTTAGCCGCTTCATTGGGTTGGTAGAAAAAATTCAAAACCATTAAAAAACTCAACCAGAAGAGAACTTGCACCAGCTCATATAAGCTTGATTAGGGGTGCCCAACCAGTCGATCGCGATGTACCGGTCGATCTTTGGATGCTTGGCTGTCGATCCCGGGTTAATTTGGCATGTACACAAATCAGGTTGGCCACCAACATTTCCAGTTCATGTAACGCGTCCGGGCCATGAAGACCTTTTTTTTAGCTCTTCACAAAAATTTTGGTGGAATTCGGAACATCTGAAGGATTGAGGACCGTTTTTTTGCACTTCACCGTATTTTCGTTTACGATTTACGTAATTCCCATGATCAGTAGCGACTTTCATTCGAGCATTCAGAGTAGTTTGGCGTAAAGTGTTTGGCAGCTACAAGAATTGACAGCCATTATACTTTTACTGGTCCATCGTCCATGACTGCTGCAAAGGTTTGCAAACGCTGATATAAAACACGGTTAAAAATAAAATTCAAAAATTGAAAATTTTACCAAATTTTACGTTGACCTAGTGAATAATAACTAACTGATTTTTAAAAGAATAGTGATTCTTCGTTGGTTAAAAGCACTTTAAGAAATATTTGCTTCATTACGTATGTACGTTGCGAGCATTAATACCGTCGCACTCAGTGCATAATTTTTTCAATTGTCAGGGGGGGCTCAAATGGTTCAGGGGGGGCTAAAAAAAGTTCAGGGGGGGCTTGAGCCCCCCCTGGCACCCTACTTCCCGCGCCTATGTCGTACGGTCAAAACTGGTCTCGAGACCGGCTTGTTTTTTGATACACCATGCAAACCTTTTGGCTGTTTTTTAAAACATGTACTATTGTCGCCCCTCTCGGACGCAATAGACTCTGGTTTAACTCGTGATTGTGAGGTGCGAAAGTTGTTTCGTGTCGCGACTTAAGCTAAATTCTCGAAATCCCACGCGCACAACTCATAGCTCAATACAGAATGCTCTAAATCCCAGCACGCTACCACGACACAACTCAAAAATTCAAAACAAAATTTTTAAATCTCACGCTCGCAACTCATAGCTCAATACAGAATGCTCTAAATCCCAGCACGCTCACTCGACATAACTCAAAAGTTCAAAACAGAATTTTTAAATCCCACGCTCACGCCACATTAATTTGATTTCGTATACAGCGAAACTAATTAATAGGAGGAACGATTTATTTTAGGTTACAAAATAATGTAATGACAAACTTCCGATGCTTTCTTTTCTGACGGAAGGTAGGCATTCTACTTCTAGACAATTTATAGTGCAAACGTGAACATTTGTTAGCTGCATATAGTCAATGGCTTACGCGGTAGCTAGCTAGAATAGACCTCGGGTTACAGAATAGAAATTGAACTGCAGAGACCGTAAATCAAACTGCGAACCCAAGATCACAACTCACGAAGTATTTGAGCGAAGTGGCAACCATGACTGCAGGGCCTTCAAACATCTTTGACTTTTGGCAAAAAAAGAGCAATGAATTTCCTGCGTTGTTAAAACTTGCTAACCATGCATTTTGTGTACCCGCTTCATCAGCTCCCGTTGAGCGAATTTTTAGTGCGGGTGGGTTAATGATGGGGCCACACCGAGCAAGGCTCTCGTCGGACATGTTGGAGATGCTTGTTTATTTGAAGTGTAATTCGCAATTTTTAGAAAAATAAAAATTTGCTATACAGTTTATTGTTGGTGTTTTAGATCTGTTTTAGTAAGCCGAATAATTGCCGGTCTCGGTCTCGGTCTCGATTTTTGCTGGTCTCGGTCTCGAACCATGGGTCTCGAAAAACACCCGGTCTTGGTCTCGAAAAAATTATCCGGTCTCGGTCTCGAAGCATGTGGTCTCGACTACAACACTGGTCGCTACACGCTAAGCCTAGTACCAATAGGCTACCCGGTACTTTTTCTAATAAGCAAACATAACATTTCAACTCTAAATCCTAATCTGATTAGAAATTAGGCCCTGGGCTTACGCGATTTGACTTTTTGCAACCCATATCGCCCAAGGCCCGAAATCCTCTTGCCCAGTAGCAGGCCTTAGCGGCACAGTGTACACTGGCAGTCTGGCACAGTTAGAGATGGGCAGTATCGAGATACTTGTATCGGCGATACGACAGTGTACTTATAGTTCTTACAGTGCAGTGTGGTTTACTTGCCGTATTCGCAGTGCACTCCACATACGGCTAGTCTCTCCGTATGCGGCGAGATTGAACGCCGTATACGGTGAGGCCACTTCGTATACGGCGATTGAGGGGCTTTCACGCTCCAATGCCCAAAGGCCTTTGGCTGTACACAAAGGCCCAATACATCACAGTGTTGCCAGATCACTTGAGAAAGTTTTGTAGTTCCACAAATCAAAATTTTAGTACCACAAAATACTAAAAAACGTCACGGAATGGGAGTATGTGGTAAAATTTGCATGTTTTCTGTATTCACTGCTACAAATTAATGACGACACAAACTCATAGTGGCCAGAGGATGGCTCTTTGTTTGGAGTCACAAGGCCTGGATGAGCTATACGCACGATTCTGTGGTCCATTCGTAGTTTGTCCCCTAGGCTGCGTGAATATTCCATGTAAAAAGATCGCCTGGAAGCGAGTTAGCAAAGTGGTTCGCGTGCTGATCTTTGGAGCTGTGTTTTGCAGCTATGCTATGTCTAAGACGTCATAATCTGCATGAATGAATGTATTTCATGAGATGGTAAAAAATACAGCTAGTGCGAAAGAAAGGATTTCAACAGACACATTACTAGGCGCGGAAACACGAAAAAGTAAGCCAAGTTCAAGAGCGGGTTTGATTATGCGGGTTACACGTTTCAGTTCAGTTTAGGGAGATCATCATCATCTTTCAATGCGGTTTTTTTCGGGTTGAACCTACTGTAGCTTTCTTGCTACAAACGAGTGATTTTCAACTCGTAATGCTTACGCAAGCAGAATGACGTAAGTTTTCGTCTGCCGTAAGCGGGTTGGATTTACCGAGTTAACCCCCTTAAATTATCATTTTGCATGTAAATTGGCTTAACTGTCCTTGGTATCCCATGTTAACGGGGTTACTTGATGTACTGTAGGCCTATCGCAAACTAGGTTTAGCGAGATTTCTTCAGCTAGGCCTACATCTCTAAGTTTTTTTTTTATCACCACTCAGGGACGTAAGAGCCACAATAGAGATGTATTTTAAGCTAGCACACGAACTTATATGAATGCTAGAAAAAGCAAAACACTAGCATGTCCACGCTGGATTGCTGGAAATCCCACCTTCTAGGTCTACTTTGAAAAAAACTGTCTGTTCCAGGACGGAGGAAATAATGAAAAAATAAACAACGAAATATGTGCGAAAGCGACAAAGCGTTATGGAAAAAAGACAAAAAGTCACACTATCAATAAAAAGGTCGAGAAGCAGTCACATATCGTCGGGGAAATCGATCGCACCACATCCAGCAACGACCAACGTGCACATAATTGCCACAGGGTCAATTACTGGTTCAACACGAGCATATAACCTGTTCAAGGATCTTGCAGGGGACATAGAGAGAAGAGATGGGAGGGTAGCTCCTATATCTTCTGCGATAAATTTCTTCTGCAAAAAGTTTGCGACTACCAGCGCTTTTCTACAGATTTTTTTGAAGCAAGCTCGTTATTGCGCCTCCGTTGCTTTCTTGTAGTAGGAGATAAAAGTGCAAAAAAATGAAGAAATGAAAAAGAAATTTCAAAGAGCAAAGAAAGTTCATCGGAATTGCGTGAAAAAATTGAAGAAGTAGCCTACCAGTACTAAACGAATGTGAGGATAGGCCTACTCGCATGTCGATTATCGAATTTATATTTTCATGGATGAAGCACTAAAATTAAATGTTGCTCTTTGGTCGTGTTGTAATTTTAATTCCAACGATCAGATGGCTGAGGCGCTGCTTCTGAGTAAACACTGGTTAGATTCTGAGTTTGGTCAAACCGACGACTTAAAAGTTGATATCCACAGCTTCGCCGCTTGATGTTCTGCGTAAAATAGGCGATGACGTGCTCAACAATTTCAGTAGGCCAGGAAGGACCTTGCTTTACGGCTAGTGTTCGAGCAAACCGACAAGTTCGTTTGTTGTGCTGTTAGTAAGGGTGCTTCACCAATCACGAGATTCTTCCATCTGTAATGTGGTAGACAGATGGCAATCCTAACCGAGCTCGTTATAGCATTTTCGTCGGTTTTCTCGTATTGAAAGTGTAAAAACGCAAAAAAGTACAATAAACAAAATAAATGCAGAAGGTAAAGGATCTCCATCTGCATTCCTTGAAGATAGCAAAGGCCAAAAGAGTACCAACAGATGTGGGGATACGACATCAGAATTTTCATTTCCGTGAATGAAATACTGAGTTATGCAAGTTGAGCTTAATGGAGCCAAGCGGCAAGACGTATAAAAGAACAACTCTCCGCTTCTCCATGTCTTTTGTGTAAACCCAGCTCTATAGCCGGTACAAAATTTCCATGGAGCACTTTAACAACCAGCACTTAGGAATGGAAGTAAGCCTACTAACAATCTTCCGTTCCGGGAATGCGGGATTTAATAATTTATACATAGATTCTCCAGAAACTTTAAGTGTAGAATATGACTAGAATCTATGGTTATTTATAAGCTGGCTAGTTGACGTGTTCGGCTTTCAACCAATTCTTATTTCCCAAAAAAATTTGTGTACGGTTATTTTCCGGTGAAACAGTCAGTATGGTTCAAAAACGCACAATTGTGCTCAAGCTTGACACTTTTTTGTGAGTTTCTCAACCTAGAATTCACTGGTAACGCATAATGAATAAAAGCACAACATAAAAGACTAAAAAGCAATAGTATTTCATAGAAAATAATTACTTTAGTGATATAGCTGTATACTGCGTTCTACCCTCTGCGCATACGGCGTGGCCCCTCTTTATATGGAGATCTCCGTATACGGCAAGTAAACCAGACTGAATGGGCCCACTTTACGAAAAAGCATTGTTACGTATGTCCACAAAAATGTTGTGAATGTGATGTAATAATCAATCAATCAATTTTCTGGTTCCGCTTATCCTTGGGGGGTCGCGGGGGCAGCAGTTCGAGTTGGAGCCTCCAAGCATCTCGATCCTCTGCAACAAAGGATAGGTGCTCTGCTGGGATGCCAAGGCGAGACCAACTAAGATCTTCTACGTAATCTCGTCATCGAGTTCTTGGACGGCCTCTAGGCCTTCGACCAATCGGTGTTGAACAGAGCAGTTTTTTGGCTGTTTTTTTCCTGGGACATACGTGTCACATGTCTATACCAACGCAATTGCGATCTTTCTAGTCGGAGAAGTAGCACTTCGATGTTTAGAGATTCACGAATATCTGCTCTTTTAACCTTGTCCAACAAGGTCAAACCGCTAATTCTTCGCAAGAATTCCATTTCCGCTGCTTGAACTCGAGACCTCACTTTCTCATTCATAATCCAACACTCATGGCCACGAGAAGCTAAATACGCGAAAAATCATTTTCAACAAAACCGCTACAGCGTTTTTGAGAGTCACGTGATGCGTGAAGAAAGTGTAAGTACAAAAATTTTACTATGTTATGTCAACGGTGAAGTGGTGTAGGGGTTAGTGCGACGGACTCCCACTCGCAGGGCAGGGGATCAATGCCCTCCTAGGTTAAGATTTTTAGTAAGCGCATTATGCTGAAGTTGCTGTAGCGATTCTGTTGAAAATGATTTTTCGCGTATTTAGCTTCTCGCTTATGGCCATAAGTCAGAATAGGAACATAGACCGATCTGAAAATGGATAGCTTTGCCTTGGTGCAAAGCTCCCGTTTCAGTACCACAGATCGGTGGAGCTGGCGCATTACTGCACTTGCTTTTCCGATGCGGATATCCAATTAGCTATTTTGTCTGCCGTCACTTGTGAATGAGACGCCGAGGTACTTGAATTTCTCTGACTGTTTTAGTGGTACTCCATCAATTTGGAGAGAGCACTGCTTTGGTTGTCTGGACAGGCACATGGTTTTTGTTTTTGTTGTACTGATTTTCATTCAGGCAACAGAGCATGCATCCGAAAACCTGTCAAGAGCTTGCTGGAGACCATTTTGGGTAGAGTCGAATAGCACAAGATCATATGCAAATAACAGACGTTGTACAGTGCATTTACCGATCTTTACTCCGCCACAAGACTCACTTTTCTTAACTATTCTATCCATATAAATAAGGAACAGAATAGGTTAAAGCGAGCAGCCTTGCCGTAGTCCCACACTTACTCTGAAAGGTTTCGTCGTTCCACTGTTAACACGAACACAGACCTCGGAATGCATGTACAGCGACTTAATGGCAGTTAGTAACTGGCCATCAATGCCATACTGCAACAGCACCGCCCAAAGCTTGTCTCTAGGAATGCGATCATATGCTTTTTCAAGATCAACAAAACATGCATTGACCTCTTTTGCATATTCCCACGACTTCTCAAAGATTTGCTGCCAGGCAAAGATCTGATCCATTGTTTCGGCCAGGACGAAAGCCACGCTGAACATCCGTTAGTTTAGGCTTGACTATTTCACGGCATTTCTTTTCAAGGCATTTGGCATAGACCTTACCCGGGACACTGGTGAGAGATACGCCCCTATAATTGGTGCATTTTCTCTTGTCTCCTTACTTTTGGATAGGTATTATCACACTAGTTTGCCATTGCTTTAGTGCTTGCCCAGTACTACATGCCACCTTACAAACACGAGTCAGCCAACGAACACCATATATGTTCATTGTTTTTAACATTTCAGGTCTGATGTCATCCTCACCAGGTGCTTTTCCAGTTTTCAATGATTTGATTACTGCATTCACATCTGCTTCGGTTATCTGAATATCTTCCCCAACCTGTTCCTCGTGAATTTGTATCGGTGTAACATCAACTGGGTTTAAAAGATCACTAAAGTACTCTCTCCACCGATTCAAAATAGTATCTTGATCTTTCAGAGTCACACCATTTGAATCTTCGATAAAGGGAGCGGCTCGAGATCTGTTTCCACGCAAACCGCGAATGGTCTGCCAGAACACTTTGTTTGCCGTTTTGAAATTATCGTCTAACCTTTCTCCAAATTCCATCCAGGCCCTTTCCTTAGACAGTTTAACTTTTGTGGCTGCCGCCTTACGTGCTTCAGAGTACTGCGAACGAAGTTCAAGTGATGACTTATTTGCAAGTCAGGCCTTATAGGCCGCTTTTTTCGCACGAATAGCTTCTTTAACTTCTTGGTTCCACCAAGGAGTTCTTTTCTCGCTACTCTTCGTCCCTCCAACACCTTACGTCCACAACAGTTAGTAGCGGACGTAATGACTGCTGTTCGAAACAAACACCATTCAGTTTCAATGTCTTCGGTAGAGGTTGGAAGTTCTTTGAACTTAGATGCAATGTTGTCTGCAAATGCAGTTCGTACCTTTTTGTCAGCCAATGATTCCCACTTGATTCGATAAGTTTCTCGTGGTCGAAAAGTCTTTCGTTTTTTTCAAGGGTTTCAAAGCTTTCAAAGTGCAGACAACTAGGTGGTGATCAGTTGACAACTCAGCCCCTCTTTTAACACGAACATCAGACACGGTAGAAAACAAGTCCGCCGAAACGATACAAAAATCGATCAGGGAGCGTTGTCCCAGAGAGTCTCCGTACCAGGTGTACTTATGAATTCTTTTGTGCTGAAAAAATGTGTTCATTATGCACAGCTCATTGATGGCACAGAACTGCAATAAACACTTTCCGTTCTTGTTAATGTCAGGGTCACCATGTTGCCCAATAACACCTTTCCAGGTTGCATTGTCGATGCCCACATGTGCATTGAAATTGCCCAAAAGACAAGGGATTCTGATGAAGTTGCTTTTCCCAATGCAACCTCAACTTCCTCCAGAAAGGCTTCGTACTGTGATTCTATGTTAGGTGCGTACACCTGCAAGATGGACAGAGATCGCTCCTGCAGTCTTAGCTTTAGAAGACAAACCCTTCTTCCCAGTGGTACTCAGTCAACGACACACTCAGCTATGTTGGGGCTCACAAGTAAGCCAACACCAGCTTGAGCAGACATTGCTGCATCAACACTGTGTAGAAAATTTTCCACCCACAGCCACCGAGCTGACAGCGTTTTCAATGCAATAATGGGTTCAAAACCTGAGTCTACCTGATGAGCGGTCAAACCGCGAGACTAGTCGTAGAATTGGTTTTTACTGCGTTTATTTAGTAAGTCTTCAAGGCCTACCATTTATCCAGTTGTATTTCATATATATAGACTTACATCGGCTCGTCTTCATTTATAACTACAAGTACACTGTA
Source organism: Trididemnum miniatum (assembly GCA_964006365.1). Classification (NCBI taxonomy): domain Eukaryota; kingdom Metazoa; phylum Chordata; class Ascidiacea; order Aplousobranchia; family Didemnidae; genus Trididemnum; species Trididemnum miniatum. The sequence continues at coordinate 3,559,456 of OZ023235.1, read as the reverse complement.
ACACTGGTATATTATCAAAAAAGCATTGCTACGTTACGTCACAGTGTATCCATTATTACTAACACTGGAACCACTCTTTGTGCTCAGTGTCCGTAACGAAAGTCAGAGTTGAGAGTTCATCTTTTTTTTTTTTTGTTATTTCAAGCCACTTAATTGCTGGTTAGGATTTTTGTGGTAGTGAAGTACATGCATCATGGAGATGCGACCTAGATGAGCATCGAACCCGCGAAACCAACCCAACCACTCGGCCAACTCCATGTGCTGTTCTGTTGAAATCGTGTTGCCCCATCCTATACTGAGAAATGAAAAAAAAATTGGCGAGCAGTTTAGACTGTATTTATTAGACTATGAACTGCTCGTCACTTTTTTTTGTTTCTTCTTCGTAGTAGTAGTATGTTTTATTCAACGACCATCAAAGTACATAGAAACAACGCATATCACGACATACGGCCGAAAAAGGTAGCAGCGATAGAACGTTAACCGTTAAAGCATGCAGTATACAACCCTACAATGAATTTAAAAACTAAAAAAAGCGTGGTCGCTGCACCTAAAGCATAATATGGCTTATGAGCCGAAAAGAGCGTTAAAGATTCAATGCAGCAACTCGGCATTCTGACCATAAATCAATTGGCTGAACTAGAAACCGCTAATTTCATGTACAAGTATTTGCATAATAAACTGCCAATCTTTTGCACCAGACGGCATAGGCGCGGGAAGTAGGGTGCCAGGGGGGGCTCAAGCCCCCCCTGAACTTTTTTTAGCCCCCCCTGAACCATTTGAGCCCCCCCTGACAATTGAAAAAATTATGCACTGAGTGCGACGTGATTAATGCTCGCAACGTACATACGTAATGAAGCAAATATTTTTTAAAGTGCTTTTAACCAACGAAGAATCACTATTCTTTTAAAAATCAGTCAGTTATTATTCACTTGGTCAACGTAAAATTTGGTAAAATTTTCAATGCTTGAAGTTCATTTTTAACCGTGTTTTGTATCAGCGTTTGCAAACCTTTACAGCAGTCATGGACGATGGCCCAGTAAAAGTATAATGGCTGTCAATTCTTGTAGCTGCCAAACACTTTACGCCAAACTACTCTGAATGCTCGAATGAAAGTCGCTACTGATCATGGGAATTACGTAAATCGTAAACGAAAATGCGGTGAAGTGCAAAAAAACGGTCCTCAATCCTTCAGATGTTCCAAATTCCACCAAAATTTTTGTGAAAAGCTAAAAAAAAGGTCTTCACGGCCCGGACGCGTTACATGAACTGGAAATGTTGGTGGCCAACCTGATTTGTGTACATGCCAAATTGACCCGCGATCGACAGCCAAGCATCCAAAGATCGACCGGTACATCGCGATCGACTGGTTGGGCACCCCTAATTAAGCTTATATGAGCTGGTGCAAGTTCTCTTCTGGTTGAGTTTTTTAATGGTTTTGAATTTTTTCTACCAACCCAATGAAGCGGCTAAATCACTACTAAACTGGCACCGATGATCAGTAGGCTACTCGATTTGAGGGGGATGCCATCCCCCCTGAAAACAACACCATCCCCCCCATAAAACATTTTAGCGTAAACCAATTCTTACAACTATAATGACCATCTCTTTTTAGGTCTGCATGAAAAGTTGTAGCCTACCACCCCCCATAAGTGTTTTCACAACTCGAGCACTGCCGATGATTGTTACTAAAATTGAGCTAGTACGCCCACCTAAATGCCTATATCTACACATCTCATTATGTTAAAAAATGGTTCAGTGCTTTATTTTGATTGTGTGTTTTTTGTTATTTTTAAACCTCAATGGGGCATTGTTTGTTGCATGTAACTCTGATCAGCAAAGCAAAAGTTAGATCGGGCAAATTTTGTTTGCCTACTTTTTGGTTTTGTGATTGAGGTATTTGCATTTTACAAATACATGAGTAGTAATTCGAGCATGGTTAGAAAAGCCTAATGGTAGTAAGCAATCTTGTTTTCCATGATAAAAGATTATCCTGAAAAAATTCCGGTCACTTGAGCGGCATGCAATTGATGTCTATCAAAATAGGTCTGCTGAGTGTCCTGCTCATAAAAACGTGCGTTCGAAAAAAGGGGGGTCTGGGGGGCTTCGCCCCCCAGACGTTGACACGATCTTACTATTTTGAGCCCCCCCTGTCTAAAAAACGTTCCCGCGCCACTGCCAGACGGGATACGTTTCGACTATTAAATAAAGTCTCTTCAGTGGTGCTTAAAACTTCAAATCCATGAAGTAAATCCATCAACATACAATGCATTCTACCTAGCACCTTTAAAGGTTACTTCTATATCAAACTCAAGTTTTTGGCCCCAAACAACGATACCCAATGAAAGAAACTATAACCACTAACCCCCACAACTAAGTTCCCGGTAGCCTAACTAGCCCACATCACTAGAAGCCCCTATGACAACCCACTCATTTGCAGCTGCAGACGCGTTTCGACCTTATTATGGTCTCATCAGTGCAGCATAGCAACCTCCCACCTTCCTGAAAAAAAAAAAAAATTCTAACCTTCAAATGAACTACACGCTCCAAATCTAAGCCTCTACTCGTTCTGCTCAAGGTAGAAAATTTGAAATAAAACCTTCAAGAAAATAATACAGGCTGGATTATGATGTCACAGATTCCCTGTAAACAATCAAGGATTGTGACGTCATCCTGATGTTGCAGTACAGACAATCTTCATTAAACGAAAATGAAATTGCTCGCCATTATTTTGTTATATTTCTCAGTATGGGAATGAGCAACACGATTTGAACAGATGAACTCTCAACTTTGACTTTTGTTCCGGACACTGAGCAGAGAGAGTGGTTCCACTGTTAGTAATAATGGATATACTGTGCCCAGAAATGGACGCGAAACTCAATTTTTGAGTTAATCGATATCGATACACAATACTTAAAAAACGGGCTTAATCGGTACCGATACACGATACTTTGAGGTGTTAAATCGATACCGATACTCGTATCGCCAATACAAGCATCTCGATACAATATCGGGAAAAAAATTGGTTTACAAATGAATTTAAAAAACTGCGACAAGTTTGCGCTCTGCGGACAATTGCAAAACGTAAAAATTACACGATTAATTCTTTTTTTATTTTGTTGCATATTTATACTCCTATCACGAGAAAGCGATCAATGCGCTATACGAGCTCGCTTAGGAGCTGCCAGCCATCTGTCTACCACATCAAGATGGGGCAATCCGGCTAAGTGCCTTTCCCAATGGCACAAGTAAACTTGCCGGCTTGTTCTCAACGCTGTCCCTTTAATGCTGAGCGTCAAGCAGGGGAAGCTGTGAATAGCAATTTGAAAGTAATTGGTTTGACCCGACTCGGAATCAAAACCCAATCTACAGGTCTCGAGCGAACGCTCTATACCACTCGGCCATCTGAGCTGTTAATTGGGACATGTTACAATTTCACAATTAACGTCGTTCAATGGTCGTCGTGTGGTTGGGCATCCTCTTCCGACGGTTTAGATGTTGACAGCGTTGATTTTAAGACAGCGTCGGGTGTCATCATCCAGGACCAACAGACCTTGCATTCCTTTTGGTGCACGATGTAGGGGGCATGTAGAAATGATGTGGTCTGCAGTTTGCTCAGAGGCACCACACTCACAATTCGGTGAAGGAGCAACACCCCATTCGTACATGGATGCGTGGAACCGCCCTACGCCAGTCCGCAGTCATTCATCACTGCAAGCAAGAGGAATGTCCTCGTCGTTCAATGGTGTTACGAAACAATTGCAAATAGGCTAGTGATAAGAGAAATTTGCGGACAATAGCCTACGTCGCTTTGAATCAATGAGGGAATTTACCTTCATTTCACATTTTTTAGAAACCGTAAATGAACACGCAGTCAGCACCTGGTAAGATTGATCATGCTCAAAAACAGTATCGAGATACTTGTATCGGCGATGCACAAAAGCATGCTTAATCGATACCGATACGCGATACTGTAGTGAAATACTTAATCGATACCGATATCGATACAAAAGTATCGCGCGATGCGTATCGCCACAGTATACCCATTATTGCTAATAGTGGAACCACTCTCGGTGCTCAGTGTCCGGAACGAAAGTCAGAGTTGAGAGTTCATCTGTTCAAATTGTGTTGCCCATTCCTACACTGGGAAATGAAAAAAATAATGGCGAGCAATTTCATTGTATTTATTGGTCTATAAACTGCTTGTCCCTTTTTTTTTTTTCATTGCTTCCACGTAGTTAAACAAGCTGTAATGTCTCCTTGAAAGTTTTAAAAACAGAAAACTACTTTAACAGCAAATTTTGGAAACGGCAACAAAACAAATCCGATCAGATGGCCGAGTGGTATAGAGCGTCTGCTTCTGGATCGGTAGACTAGAGGTTCGATTCCGAGTCGGGTCAAACCAATGACTTTAAAATTGGTATTATGTCTATCTCCGAATGCGTCCACAAAGTACCACGGTCAGCTTTTTTGTTGGTTGGCAAAGACATTATATACAGATTAGCAGTTATCAGGTTACAGGATATCAACTAATACAAAATATAGGCTACCGGTAAACAGGGAGTCTAGAAGTCTACTAGTCCAGAGTCTGCTAACTGATTAATCAAATAATTAGCTATCAGTATAAAATGGTTAGACTAGTTGAAGGTTGTGCTGGTACTACCCACAAATTCATCACATAATTTAACCTAGGTACGTAGTAGCCTACCCAGTGGTGGGATTCAGCCGGTTCGCACCAGTTCTATAACACCGTCTCAGGGAATTATATTACAACAGCGATCCGATTAGCATTGCTGCTTATACCCACTAGGCCTAGTTGAAACAGAACTGGCTGATAATTTATAACTTCTGTAATAGAACCGGCTGACGAAAAATTTGAATCCCACCACTGCACGGACCAGTACTCAATACACTGATACAGCACTTTTAAGCTGTAAGTCTACCCTACTGCTGTATCAGTGCTTCAGCACCATTACTTTTTACTGTGATATGGAAGTTGAATCTACCCCATGTAGGCTTGGCCTAAACTGATGTACTAATATTAATTGTTACAAGCAATACCAGGCACTTAGGCCCAATTTTTTACTCTGCTACTAGGATTTACCTATGACAAAAAATTTATAGTAAAATGGAGGAGCTTAGTTTGCAAACATAAGTCTCCTGACCTTAAAAATAATCTTGCTCACCAAAGCTAAGCTGACAGTTTGCAGACTGTTTACCGTACCTCTACACTTGATTTCATTAAAGTCGGTAGCCACAATTACCCGGTAGACTAACCAAGTAACCAGGTTTCAAACCTCATATTTTTCAGGTTTGAAACCTGAGGTTTCGCAACCAGGTTTCGAACTTTATGGTCGTTCACACTTGCCGAAACGCGATTCCTGGTTGTGAAAACCGACCAGTGTGAACGCACTTTTTACGCATGTGTGAACGCTCGAAGTTTCGTAACCAGGTATGAAACCAGGTTGTGAAACCTGGTTATACGCCAGTGTGAACGCAGCCTTAGGCGCATTGACATCAACGTTGAAATAAAATAACCCGCAAGAAATAACTTGAATTGAATTTGCTCTGCTTTGTCGGAAGTTGTGTGTTTTATAAAAGCAGTAACGACACGAATTCTATTAGCCCGCGTAATTTTGATCGTTGCAAATATCTTTCAAAACTTTTGAACTTTATATCATTCTCCCCCGCTGTTTTTTGCGTTTCTTATAATATCACTTTGCCCTGCCCCTGCGTTGACTTTCTCATTCTATCAATGATGCTCTGATGAAATGCAGTTGATTTTTTCCGAAAACGTTCAGTTTTTGGTTTTATAAAATTATTTTTTCTGTATGTACGTCATTTGTAAATGATCAATGTGAATAATGGCAAATCTTCTGAAATTAATAGTTGCTACCATAAAACCATAGTGGGTAGGTCTACCAAATTACTATAAAGAAGTGGCTCTGCGAAAAAGTGTGAAAAAGACGCCACATGTAGAGAGCGAATAAATGAAGAAGTACAAAACCGACGTTGAAGGAATGTTGCATGAAAATTTTAAAGTTGAAATACTGTAGAACAGGGGTGGCCAACTCGTGAGATGCTACGAGCCACATTTCTTTCTGTGTTTCAGCAAAGAGCCATATGAAGCCCAATGGATAATGGTCGCATTAACATCACCATGCCTCTTGTTCATACACGTGCCACTTTCGCATAGCTATAGATTAATAGCTTACCGGCCAGTTTGCTCAGTGGTAACGACATCACTATCGGTGTGGGAGGTCTGGGGTTTGTTGCCTGGACCGGTCAAAGGAGACATAGTGCCGCCACCGCTGCGATGTTTCTTTGGACTTCGAAGCTGTATGGCCCAGACGCAAGACCGCGGAGATGGGCCACCCACTCGTTACACACCCCCTCGTAATTCTCTCAACAAAGTGATTATTACTTGATAATGTATTTTATGCATTGTCAAACGCAGCATGATTTCAGAACTATAGGTTGCTGATCAGGGGCGTAGCCAGGGGGGGAGGGGGGCAAAAGGGGAAATTGCCTCCCCCCGAAATATTTTTCAGTGACCACTAGCCTACAAAGGTCCTAATGCTATAACGTAAATCTACTAACAACGCAAGCAGGGGCGAATTAAGACCACTTTTCGACAAAAAAAACTACGCTAAAATGAGTATTTTCTTGCAAAACCCTAAAAATCTGTCGCGGCTGGGGGCTCTGCCCAATACCAGGGGGCAGAGGTAGAGCCTCCGGCGGCTGGGGGCTTTGCCCCCACACTACCGGTTGAGACACCACTTTGCCGATTCCTGGGTACGCCTTTAAAAAAGCCTATGAAGTTTTGCCCCCCCCCCAAAATTTTGGGCTAACTACGCCACTGCTGATGATAGATTTTATAGAAGAAACAAAGCATATGCAAAAGAGCCGCATGAAACTGGCCAAAGAGCCGCGGGTTGGCCATTCCTGCTGTAGGGTGACATCTCGCGCGGAGTCAGCGGAGAAAGGAAGGCGAAGCATACTACAATGTAAACAAGACAGCAGAAATTGATCAGTAACAAATTTAAACCTGGGCAATTGTTTGTTTTAAAAACTAGGTCACAGATTCTAATCTGTTGGATTAGTAATGAGGTGGTATGCTAACGAGATTTGACCGTAGTTCACAGCTGCTTTTCATCAATATGTCATGTCATGCTCACGCCCCCTTGTGAACTTTTCACGCCCCCAGTTTAAGAATCCCTGAACTAAACCAACAAAAGTCGAAGCTTACACACAGTTTGCTAATCAGAGGGACGCGGCAAGACAGAAAGCGCTCCAGGTCCAGAACTTAATTACGAAATCCAAGATTACGTAAACTACAGAAGCACCTCCAAACAAAAAGCGCTCGTGGGTCACAACACAATTAGCTAAGACAACGAAGCACCATGCGCACGTGAAAATGCCAACCAAAATCGAAGCTTAGAGAAGGACGCGTTTTTCGAGCTCTGATTTTCTAGGTTTTGTAAGCGCAGATTAAGCAGCTAACCAAAAGACTTTATTAAATATTAGGAGAGAAAGCTTTTTTGCTATACCGGTACCGGTATATACGTTTTGCTCGGGGAAGACTTTGTCTTAGCAAAATGTCTTCATCGTGTGATCCCTCGAGTGACGAGACTTTTAAACTGGTCACAAATAAGAAGTTAAAACGAAAGTCAACAAAAAATTCTTCAAAAAACTCTAGCGATGAGCAATGTAGCTCAATGAAAAGGGCTGCTATTACGCAGCTGCAACCTGTGATATGGCTGCTGTCAATGGTGATACACCACTTGCTTCATTCAGCCCAATTAAAATGACAGATGTTTACGAAACTTAATTGGCCAGTATGACTCATGTAAACCGATTCGCAACGGCAACTTATTAGTAAATTGCAAAACTAGCAATCAAATCAAAACCCTACTAAATCTTGAAAATCTTGCCGATGCTAATACGAAAACTTCTATTTCAGTAAAATCTTCAATTATTATTCCAGCTGGAGCCAAATGAGTGATTTATAATGTTCCGTTGGACATAACTAACGACGATTTGCTTATGTGTTTAAAAGATGATCATGTCACTTGTGTTAAACGATTTGTGAAGAAATCATTCGTTGACTTAAAACCTGTTCTACCTGATACGAAAACAGTACTATTGCAATTTGATAGTACTGCTTTGCCTCTCTCCGTTCATATTGGATACATGAGCTTTAACGTAAAAAAGTATATTCCGCAACCGCTGCAATGCCTTAAGTACAATCGCTTTGGGCATGTAACGGCAAATTGCAGGGGCAAAGAAAGGTGCACTAAGTGAGGCGGTGAACACAAAATCGAGAATTGCCAAACTTCTACTGTGAAGTGTGTTAACTGCAATGGCAATCATACTGCGTCCAGCAAAGAATGCCCCAGGTACCAAAGAGAGGTGCAGGTGCTTAAAATAAAAAGTGACAAAAATCTCACTTACGCTGAGGCTGCTCAGCAATATAGTACGCGAGCCACCAGCAGGTCAAAGGCTATCGTAACTACTGGTCAATATGATACCCCCTACATGCGGATGAATTTCCTCCACTGCCCACTAGTCACGTTATACCAACAAACTGTCCAACCACGAGCAAGGACAGAATTGTGGCTACGAATTCACCAACAATTACTACGACGCATGAAAACAATGAGCTACAAACGCAGGTACAAGATGAAGTTGACTTTTCCCACAACTTCATGTTCGGAAATCCGATATATTTTCTGGCATTTTTAACAGAAGTAATAAACCGTACTATTCTAGCTGCTAAGGCAAACAAAAGTATTAACATTTACGAAATAATATCTGAATCTGCAGGCAAGCGAATGGGGATCCCCATTGACATAGAACAGCTTAAATCTATGATGTAATGGCTCTTCAAATTTTGCAGTGGAATTGTAGATCTATTCAAAACAAAATACCGGAACTACTATCCTACTTGGCTTTCTTGGTGAACTTACTTGATGTTTTATGTTAGCAGGAAATCTACTTGACCAAAAATATTACACCGATTTTACCAGGTTACAAATTTATTCGAAAGGATCGATCAAATGGTAAGAGAGGTGGCGGTATTTGCATATACATTAAGCCAAGCATACCTTTTTCGGAAGTAATTATCCCAAATTTTCAAAACGATATGTAGTCGATGGCCATTAAATTAAGTGGTATCGTTATTTTGAATGTATATAACCCTCCTTCAAATCTCGTAGACAATAACATTTTACAATTTATCACAAACTCCCGCAACGTCATTTTTTTGTGGTGACTTTAATGCTCACCACAAAATGTGGGATGCTCGGCCTGCAAACAGCAACGGTTACCGGCTGCTTGATTTCATTGAACAAAATGATTATTCTGTTATGAACACTGATCAACCAACTCATATTAACTTAAATTCAGGCCTGAACTGCTCGCTGATCGACTTAACACTATGTTCTCCCGCAATAGCCCACAAATGTGTAATAGAAGTTACAGGTGATTTCTTAGACAGCGATCATTGCTTAATCTTAGCTAAGATAAATTCCTCTGCAAACCCATTACCATCAGAGTGGTCACCGCGCTGGTCATTAAATCGTGCTGACTGGATATCTGTCTATTAATTGTGCGATGTTGAAAGAACTATGAATTTATTTTCGACCGACACTCATCTATTACAGGTTAAACTCAACCATTATTTCTATTGCAGAGAGAACAATCCCCACTATTAAACCATATGGTTAACTATCTGTTCCGTGGTGGAACAAAAATTGTCAAATAGCAATTAATAACGAAAAACATGCTTTAAATCGCATAAGACCCGTCATCCTACTGACATCGTAACTTTTAAGCGGACAAGAGCCAAAGCTAAGAAAATTGTAAATGAAGCTAAACAATCTTGTTGACAGAATTATTGCTCTTCGATCTCTTCGAACGCTAAACTCGGCCAGATATGGTCGACTGTTCGAAAATTTACCAGGCAACAAACCTCATCTCATTTTCCACCTTTGCAGCAACACGGTATTACTGGTACAAATGACCGACATACAGCAAATATGTTGGCAAATCAGTTTCAAACAATCAGTGGTAACGAAAAATTTTCCAACACTTTTAAAAGCAACTTTGAATCTATTTTTTATCAATTACACCAACAACTCAGTTGTTGCGCTTGTAAGAAAATGGAGATCAACACTCCATTTAACATACGTGAATTAGAAGATGCTTTACCTCATTCTAACAATTCGGCAGTCTGTTGGTAGTGACAAGCTGAACTGCGAAATGCTGAAGCACATGCCGAATCATTGTTTGCAAATTTTATTGCTTTTATTTAACAGAATATGGTTTACAGGTGAAATTCCCCCAAAATGGCTGCACTCTATGAACGTTCCTTTGCACAAACCTAATAAACCGGTTAATTTGCCACAATCGTACAGACCGATATTTTTTACTAGTCACATATGCAAATCAATGGAAAGAATGGTTGCGGCACGACTCCGGTGGTATCTGGAGAAAAATAATATTTTAAACAAGTATCAGTCTGGGTTTCGCGAACGCACGCGACCAATTGACCACTTTTTAAATTTACACGATACCGTTTACAAAGCAATGGCAAATCAGAGATCTGTGCTGGCAGTGTTTATTGATATTGAAAAAGCTTTTGACATGGTCCTCAAAGATACTCTATTATTTAAATTATTAAAAATTGGTATTCAAGGTTTTATGTTCAACTTCTTGAGGTCATTCCTGTCAAATCGTACCTTTCAAGTTAGAGTTTCATCAACACCATCACGAATCAAAACCTTGCAAAATGGCATACCACGAGGTAGAGTATCAAGTCCTTTACTATTTGCTATTATGATTAATGATCTGCCATCTTGTTTCAACTCGTCAGCTGCTTTGTTCGCTGATGACTTATGTTTTTGGGAAGTGGGAACTGATATCCAACATTTAAATAATCTCACTCAAGCATCATTAAAAAACGTTCAAGCTTGGTGTGAAACCAATAGATTTAAAATATTAGTAAATAAATCTGCCGCAATATTGTTTACGAAAAAACGCAAAAACAAAAATGCATCACTAATGCTGTACAATCAAACTTTGGAACTGAAAAAACAAGTTAAATATTTAGGCATTTTCTTTCAGGACAATGGAATCTATTCTGCTCATGCAAGATACGTTCAAGAAAAGTGTTTAAAAAAATTAACGTTCTACGCATGTTGAAAGGGTCAAATTGGGGGATATCGCAAGACGCCCTTCTATCCCTTTATAGGGCATTGATTCGATCAATCATAGAATATGGTATGGAAAGATACTTCAACTGCTCAGATTCAACCCTTAAAATAATTGAAACTCTTCAACACGAATGTTTACGAATATGTACTGATGCTCTTCGCAGCACACCTATCGATTGTTTACAACATTATTGCAATGCAACGCCACTTAAAATTAAATTTCAGCAACTATGCTTATATTACAGTGCTCATCTTTCCATTTTTACGGACCATCCCTCTTCAGCTATTACACTCGACAGTTGGAAGGAAAGGTGGCCAGATGATTACACAAACTTTTGTTCTTTTAACATGCAAACTAGGACCTTCTTTGAAAACATTAACATCACAGCCCATAAGCACTTTGTTTCGAATGTACCTCCATGGTCATCAATAAACCAATTATTAATTATGATTTTTTACTCCATTGCAGGAAAAACGATAATAATCTTTCCATAATTAATGCTTCTTTTTTAAAAATTGTTAACACAAATTATTATAACTTTACATTATTGTGTACTGATGGGTCAAAAGGTCAGCTCGGCTCTCTTCGTCCCAACATGCAACACCAAAAAATCTATTGCAATCAATAGTTCATCTTCTATTTTTACGGCTGAGCTTTACGGTATTCTTACAGCACTCCAATGGATAGCAATAAACAGACAACAAAAAAGTTTAATTATTACTGATTCTTGTTCCGTTTTACAGGCAATTCAATCCAAAACTTTTGGTAAGCAATATATATTGTCAAGAGTTTTGCTTTTGTATCACCGTTTGACTCTTTCTGGTTTCATTATTCGCTTTCTTTGGGTTCCTAGTCACTGTGGAATCATCGGGAATGAAACTGCTGATTACTTAACAAAATCTGTTTTTAGATCAAACGATGAATCATTTAAATCCGATGTCCAAACAATAGAACTTGAAACCAAATTATCTTACTCGAAAGTTAAATCAATCATTCGTCATCACTGTTTAAAGAAATGGAACCAGAAATACATTTAACCAACTACTGGCAGCCAGTACAAATTGTTATTTCCTGATGTTCAATCAAAAAATCCAAAACACCACAATAATCAAATTTTTCGGCTTCAAACCGGTCATTGTCGACTGAACTACCACTTGCATCGTATAGCAAAACATCAAACTGGTTTATGTCAAGTTTGTAATGTTCCGGAATCGGTTTTACATTTTTTGTTTCAATGTCCACATTACATTCATTTCCGATCTTACATGAAAAATTGTGTAGAAAATATGGGTTTAAAATTTGATCTCCATGATATTCTAACTAACAAATGTACATTTGACTGTGTTTGCGATTTTGTTAAATCTTGAAAAAAAGTATATTTAATTATCTCAGTGATCCTCTTACCGGTTATGTCTGCACTTCATTTCGTTCATTTTAAATTCTACTTCCAGTTAACTACAGCGAATAAATTTTCTTCATGTGTTGCATTGTATCGTAATAATAGTGAAATTCGTTCGTTATGATAAGCTTTCTACCTTTATGCACGTGTGAAACTGATTGTGTTTGTTATTTGTTAACTTTCTCCACTTCGATAATCAACATTTGCGAAACATATCTCCTGTTCTTTCATACTTTTCATTGTAACGTCATGATTGTTTTCGACTTTTCGTTACTTACAACTCTTACGAGACTTACGCCCAAAATTTCAAAAATTATCTTTTTGAGTCTTCTGCGATGATACCAGGCGCCTGCTATTGCTGCAGATGGCTGCTTTCTTATTTCAAATTTTGTTTCAATGTCTCGTAAGTATCAGTATTGCGTTAGAGAGTTTTTTTCCATATTTGTGTCCAGGTGCAACAAAACCATCGCCGTTAATGCGCCTTTTATTTTTCTACTTCACATAAGAATAAACAAACAAACAAACACTCCAGAATGTAAATTAGTTTCTTTTGGTTTTGCAAGTTACGCAGCGTTTATATTTTGCAAGATTTTAAAGTTTTTATTCAAGAGATTTTATGTCAACGTGGACTTCCTCGGTGAAATTTTGCTACATAGTTGCTACAGATTGATTTGCTGCAGTTTATATGGATATTGATGCTACTATACTCAAGATTAAGACATTAGGGTGATGACTGCGAAAAAAAAAATTTAGTGTGATGTGGGATGAGATGAACTTTTTATACATAAAACGAAAATTTAGCTGTTTGAATTTGTTGGACAAGGTTAAAAGTGCAGATATTCGTGAATCTCTAAACATCAAATTGCGGCTTCTCCGACTAGAAATATCGCAGCTACGTTGGTATGGACTTGTGACACAAATTTCCCAGGAAAAAAAAACAGCCAAAAAACTGCTCTGTTCAACACCGATTGGTCGAAGGCCTATAGAGGCCGTCCCAGAACTCGATGGCGAGATTACGTGGAAGATCTTAGTTGGTCTCGCCTTGGCATCTAAGCAAAGCATCTATCCTTTGTTGCAGAGGATTGAGATGCTTGGAGGCTCCAACTTGAGCAGCTGCTCCCGCGATCCCCCACTGATAAGCGGGTAGTGAAAATGAATGAATGAAAGTTTTGCGTAAAAGCAACAGCGCTTTTTTTCTTCTTTTTCTCTCTCGAATTGAACCGCTAGAATTAAGTGCACTCGATTATTCTGCCTTAATGACAGTACCGGTCCTTGTTTAGTTGTTTTTGCATAGGCCAAGTTGAGGATGAGGATTGCTTGCTGGCATAACCAAGTAGACTGCCTGTATATTCCTTTTTCATCCACAGTGTTACAGAGACTGTAGTCCATCGTACATCTTACTTGGACTGGTTAGCCAATCAAGAATGAAGCACCATCAAAAAAGTCAGCAGGCAAGTTTTGCTGGTACTTACCTCAGCCTACCGGTACCTACCCTGTACCACACTGGTAATAATGTTTAGTAGTAGCAGTAGTACGGTAGTCATTTATTGCCTAGCATCAAGAACTTTAGGATGGATTTACTAATATCTATAGGATGCTAGATTCAGAATTATCGGTAGTCTACCGGTACTTTTCATTGTTTTTTTTTGTAAACTTACGCTGTTTTTGTTCAGGAGCTAAGCTGGCTTCTTCAACATGAAGTTCCCAAGACATTAAATCCTCTCGAAACTTCAATATCAAGATGTTTGAAAGAATCCCTGTTAAAATCAACTAGCAAACGCAAACTGACGTGCGTTTCATCATCTAGGTAGCCTAGACTTGATTTTTAGCTTAGTCTGCAGTCTTATGATATGATTTAGAGTAGACTAATTATAATTGTTAGACTTACTTCTTCTATGTAATTTCAATCCATTTTTTTCCTTGTTAGCAGTGCCGAAGGTGGTCAGATACACCTTGCCCCCTTTGCGATTGTTCTCACACCTTCCCTCCATCTCGTTCAATGTGCAGCTTCCTCAATTTTTTCCCCACCTTTCTTCACACTCTTTTCCACCTGCCTCCTCCAATTCATTTTTAACCATCCTCGATTTTGCTTCCCATTCACTTCCATCATCATTGCCTTCTTCAGTAGACTAGGCTGTTATCATCATCCCTTCTAATCACATGTCCATACCGCCTTTGCCATTCAGCATTCTACCCAATAGGGATCAACCGGGGCCCTGGCTCCATCCGGGCGTGCCACTCTTTGCCCCGGTCCGACCCTGGCTGGGGGGTCATAAAAATTGGTTGAGACCAGGGTTCAATTTCAAATTTATTTACTGTATGCCGTATAGGCTATTTCAGCTTGTAAGACCATCTTTACAGTGCAAAAACCCACCCTTAAAAGTTGGGGTGGTCTCATACAACAAATATAAAAGTTATATCCTAATTTTTACTTGAAGATTTTTGTTATGTTAAATGAAAAACGTGTTGGTCAGGTTGGTGCGCAAAAATAGAGAACGTGCATGCTTAAAGCATTTTTGAGGTTTGTCATGCACTAATGAACTAATGAAGAACCGGCCGTTAGCTCAGTTGCAAAGCGCACGCTTTCGATGCGGGAAGTCTGGGGTTCGATTCCCGGGCCGGTCAAATCGGCACAGTGTCGCCAACGACTCGCCACCGTTGCGACGTTTCTTCGGAGCTGTGTAGCCCAGGCGCTAAGCCGCGGAGATGGGCCCCGCAACTCGTTACACGCTTCGGCGTAATGCGGTGAGTATAATGAAGATTTGATTTGATTTTGATTTGATGCACTAATGAAAAGCGTGTACAGTTACAAAAGCATTACATAACACCATTGACGGCGTTTACATGAGGAGTGAGAACGCAAGTAGCCTGCTTAGCTACTTGTATTCTAGGCACAATATAAAGCATTGCATGAACCTCGCCCTTGGTCGGGGCAGGTGCCATTCCCCACCCATGGCTGGAGCTCTGGCCAAAATTGTTGCTCCCGTTTTTTCCTATTACCCAACATTTCCTTCAAACCCTACATCTCCATCATCTCCTCCATTTTCTTTCTATCCACTAATTTCACTCCACACATTGATCTCACTGGTACTCTTTCAGTTCTTCTCAAAATTGCCATTTCAGTCTCCCTCAAACACCATGTCTCACTTCCATATAACATTGCTAATCTTATACAACTTCAATAAACCATCTTTTTCATTCTCAAAAAAAATGTTGGGCTTTTTTAAATTAAGCCTACTAATAACTCACTAGTTCCTCTAGTGGTCCTTGTGCTTGTGATATATCTGCCTGTTATAAGATGCGGCTTAATTTAAACAAGCTCCTAAAAACCTTCTCCCATGTAAAAACTCTTCGCTTTCTCTAAATTTCATCCATATAAAAAATCTTCTCCCACGTAACAACTCTTTGCATTCTTTAATTTCATCCATCCAATCCTAACTCTTGATGTCACTGCAGTTTCACATCCACCACTTGCATTCAGCTTGTCGCCTAAGTAACAAAATCTCTTCACAGTCTTCACTTCATCACATAATATCTCCACTGGTTCTTCCGTGCCATCTCCAACATCTGTGCATCTTCTACAAACAAAATATCTTACAGAACTGTTTGTTACCTTTTCCATATTCTTGCATCTCCCATGTATCCACTTCGTACAATGTGTGCAACACAAGCGTTAAACCCAACCCTTTTCCCACATATTCCGCAAGGATCTATTTTGCTCAAAACAATTTCTCCTTCTGTTCTGCTCACCAACATTTTAGTTTTTCCGACTGTTTTCGCGTTAGGCTTCAAGAAACCCTCTCATAACTCTTTGAGAGCTTTGAGAAAAGCTGGATTTGTTGATGTAACTACCGCTTTGCTGCCGTCCGAAACCGGTTTCTCTAATTATGGAATAGTATGCCATACTATTCCATAAATAGAAAACATTCTAATTATGGAATAGTATACATAGCCGTAGGAGACAGGGGTGCATACTATTCCATACTATGCCATACTATTCCATAAATAGAGACACCCGTCCGAAACTGATATGTATGAATCGCCAGATCTTGCTTTCTTGTTTCCACTTTGACGCGATTACCCACTGAAGAGTGCGTCACAAAAAGCTTCTGATACAACAGCTTTTTTCAAAGCTACTCAAAAAGAGTTACTGGTACAACAGCTTTTCTCAAAGCTCTCAAAGAGTTATGACAGAGGGTTTTTTGAAGCCTAATGCAAAAACGGCTTTTTTCAAAGCTATTTTCAAGTTCTGTACCGCCAACCAATTATTCAAGTTTTTCCAACATTCACTTTCAATATCTTGCGTTCCAATGCACTTCTCCATTTTTGGAACCTCTCCCTTAATTCATCCAAACTTTCACTCATCAACACCAGATCATCTGCATAAGAATTTCATGCAATAGTTCTTCTCTTGCATGTTCTGTCACAACATCAACCACAATAGCAAATATCGATGGTGCTAGCACAAACCCTTGTTGCACACCAACTCGTACCCCAAATTCTTTTAATGTCCTGATCCAACTATGACTTTCGTCCTTGAACCCTCGGATAAACTCATCAATGTTTGCAACAACACTTCTGCCATTCTTTTCTTTCTTCATGCTCATTTCATCACTTTTTTTGGTACCCTATCAAATGCTTTTTTCAAGTCCGCAAAACACATGTACAGCTTTTTCTCTCTTCCACGAAATTCCTCTTGCAGTCTCCCTAAGAATAAACAATGCATGAGTCCTGCCTTCCCAGGCTTTAAGCCAAATTGCTTGTCATCTATCGTTACGAATCCTCTTATTCTGTACTCCAGCACGGTCTCCACTATCTTCATTGCATGCTCCAGCAGCTTTACTCCTCTGTATACCCCGCAATCCATCACATACCCTTTTCCTTTAAAGATTGGAACAACAACACTCGTCTTCCATTCTTCTGGCATACCTTTCCCATCAAACACTCTCTAACAAAGCTTTTTTTTATTCCAACACCAAACTTTCCGTTCGCTATTGTCATATCCATATTTATTTTTGAGGGTCCACCTGCCTTTCCCAACTTCATCTTATTCATAGCTTCCATCACCTCCTCATCAGTTGCTCCTTCCACTGGTCCTTCAACCATATCTGCTTCTTCCATCTGATCCTATTCATTTTCCACATTCATAATCGTTTTCATGTGTTCCATAATCTCTCACGATCTTTCTCACTGACTCCAAGTCTCCCATCTTTATCCTTCATGCAACCTCCACCTATGTCCCTTCCCTCTTTTTTCATGAACTTCACAAACTTAAAAACATCGTTTTGTTTGGCGCATAGCACATTCATCTCCTCTTCCGCCTCTTGCTTCATGGCTTTTGTGCAGTAATTACTTCATTTCATTTCTGGCTTTCCTATAATTGGTTTTACTTTCCATTGATCGATTCGTGCACCACAATTTATACGCTTTCTTTTCCTGATCTATTGCATCCCTTCTTTGCTCGTTCCAACTAACTGAATTTGCTTATTAAGTTTTACAGTCCAACTGATGTTATAATTGATTTCAGTGGTGCAGAAGCGTTACGTGGATCTGTTATGTTGCATAAAGATACTCTCTGTTCGATGGAGTTGTTTATTAAACCAATCAAAGCTCAATCTTCAATTAAAGCATCATTTCGAAGTGACAAGCAATGGAAACTACAACAGGTGAAACCTTCACTGACTAGTGGGGTCTTGTCATATATATTATGCTACCGGTAATATCTCTAAAAAAATCAAATCTATATTATGCTCATGGTGTTACGCTGAAGCGTGTAAGAAGTGGCGGGGCCTTTTTCCGGGGTTAGCGCCTGCTGCCTGGGCTACAAAGCTTCAAAGAAACATTGCAGCAATGGCAAACCGCTGGCGACACCGTACTGATTTGACCAGTGACCAGTCAAGGAATCAAACCCCAGACCTTTTCCACCGATAGCGTGTGCGCTAAACAACTGAGCTTACGGTTGGTTTACCAATATCTTTTGTAAATGAATTTTTCTGAGGTGTTTCCCTGTTTATTTTTTTGTAGTGCTCGTTTGTATCTTGATTATATTAAAATTTTTAATATCTTGGCTTAGAAAAAGTATCATACAGCATCTAGACTAGTGCTAATGCATTTTTGTCTTGCATGTGACCTTGGGTTAGTTTTACTTTAAGATAATGACGTTTCATACAAAAACAAAATCACTTGCTTTAAATTTCAATTTATTGTGTAATTTGATTGGTTAAATCCTTGATTTACTCAGCGGTATCATGTTGCGTTTCAAACTAGCATCTTGTAAGCAATAGTTTGTCAAGAGTATATAATAGTGCTGATAAGATTGTTTTGCAGGCTAGGTATTCTAAGTAACAGCTTTTTTTTGTTCCATTTGTGGTGTTGAAATATAGGGTGAAGTGAACAGTCGGCCGTCAGTGTACCAGCCCCGTAACTAGACGGGGCTGTCAAAATTTTGTCCCCCCCCCCCCCCGTCAGATATAGGCTACTTTGCTTGCTTTTTTATCAAATTACCAACGATACAGTGCTAAAAATGTGCACGAGGAACCCATATGCCCTCAGTGCGTAGTAGTGGGTTTATTCAAGAAAAAGCCGCTGTGTCATCAAGGTCCACTCTCGCACAACCGGGAAGAGCGAGACTGAGTAATTAAATATCAGGGCAGCTTTATGGCGACCTGGTTGTACTAGGGTAAATCCGCAGCCAGCAGTCAGTACAGTTGCAAATGAGCCGGGTATAGTTGGCACTTGAAATGAGAAATTAAAGCGAGAGTGGAGTTAGCTGGCCCCAACTTCATCGACGTTTGTATTTCTTACCCACTCGGTGGTCCACAAAGTAACTGGACGGAGATTTCCAATGACTCTGTTAGTTGTGGCCATAATTACTTTAAAGATGCACTATAACTTACTTGAATTACAATAGCAAAGAATTAAAGCGTTTGAGGCCTACAATATTTTACTGTCAACCAAATGAAACAAAAAGCTTTGACTGGTATATCTGTTCAATACTTGTCAAATCAGAGCTTTGTAGTTGTAGCATAGCGAAAAAATTGTGTCGCAATTTATCTACTACACTGTGCAGTTGGACCAAAAAAGAGATAAAAATAAAATGACTGTTTTCCCGCAAATTGCAGCCCCAAAAGAGTGAGCGGCAAAAGAAAGGAGCAGAACAGAAAAAAAGCAAACGGTCAAAAAGCTTTATTTTTCGCCACAAAAGAGCTTTCTGAAAAAAAAAATCATTTTTGGGACTTTAGACGCGTTTACCGATACGCGGCACGCCATGACGCGACTAAAACTATGATGTAAGTAAATGTAGAAGGATTTCGCAGGTTTTCGCGTGATCTTTGAACCGTAAAATAAAACAAACAAGGTGCGAAAAACGTTTGTCGCGAGCCGCGTGTCGGTAAACGCAGCAAATTACATTTTTAGAAGTTTTCAACTTGGAGAGTGTAAAAAAGCGACAGTGTTGTAAAATTGTTTCAGTATGCAAGTACAGCAGAAAGTTTATGATACCATAAGTACGGTAGCACAGTAGAAGGTAATATTCTGCACAGTGCTTAAATTGATCTCTTTAACTAAGTTTAAATCAAGAATAATACTTCAGTAAATAAAATAGACGACATATTTTAGTATTTTAACAGGATATAATCAAATTGCATCAAAGTGATCTCAGATTTTATTATTAATTTTGGCTTTAATAGAATTTACACTTATTTGGATGCAAGACCGCATTTGAAGATTAACGTAAGCTGAGCTGAAAGCAATTTAATAGAAAAAAGAAAGAGTTTACTGGTACAGATTGGTCGGCCAATTAGCTATGCGAGTCTGTTGAAATGAATTAGATGGATCGGCTTGTTAAAACATCCCAGGTACAATCATCAACGTGCTAGCAGCCAATTGTAATCTTTCAGCGTAAAATATTTTAGCTTTTTTTCTCTCACATTTGTTACAAATCAAAATCACATCAAATACATTTCCGGGCCGGTCAAATCAGACACAGTTCAAGGTTAGTCAGTTGGCGCTATGGAAAAAATACGTGGTGTCCAACTGTCCATAAACTCTTGTTACCAATTAAAAATCTCTTTGTTTTACAATTAGACGGCACTATGTCCGATTTGACAGGCCCGGGAATCGAACCCAGACCTTCCGCACCTCAAGCGAAATCGTTACCACGACACCACCCGACCACTGTTTCCAACTTATGTATTAATCGCTAATCAATTTAGTTACATGAAAAACAAATTTAAATTTTACAAGTCAAGATAGTTGCTGACTGTTTTTGAGGGGTAGTCGAAAAAAATGTCCCCCTGAGCTCAGTTTCTGGTTACGGGCCTGCAGTGTACAATCAAACGTTCGCAACTTTTCTTGTTTCACATTCTTCTGAAGGTTCAGGTTAGTCTTAACCTGTAGTCACCTGACGTCAGAAACACGTGAAAGGAGAAAAGTTGCAGACAACCGATTGTTCACTTCATCCAAAGTATAGATATAGCTACTTACAATGATCTCTGTATTAACATCCATTTATTGTTCATTTTCATTAAAGATCCACGATTCTTTGAATCACTTGCAAAAAGCAAGTGATATTTTAACCACGATCCGACAAGCCAATATGTCACATTCTCCGGAAGGACTTTTTTACGGATTAGATGAGGTTATTAAACATTTGATGAAATGTCAATCTCGTCTTGTTCTTCCATGTCAACTTTCACTGCAAGCTTTAATAGGAAGCGGCTTTACTGTAAGTGTGAAGGATGGTGTCTAAATTTTTTAAAATGTGTCATTTAAATAAAATTTGCGACAGCTTGAGGTGAAGTGATTTTTCACGTTGAGTATTTAGTACATCAACTAAAACTAACTTTTTTAGACCGCTTATCCTAGGGGGGGGGGCAAAGGCAGCTGCTCAAATTGGAGTATCATAGCATCTCGATTTAAAACCAAGCCGAGACCAACTAAGATCTTCAAAGAATCTCATTGTGGGACGGCCTCTAGGCTTGTTGCATTCTCCATTTAGATCATTTCATCCTTTGTTTATTTTTTCTTTTTTAAAGATTAGAAAAAACATTAAAAATGTTTTGTTTAAACAGAAAATGTTCGCTCCCAGTCTGCCAGGCGATACACTGATGAATGTGTTCGTTATAGAAGACAGACTGGTAGTAATTCACTACACAGTGCAGCAAGCACACACTAATGCTTCACTCAATCCATCAAAAAACACTAAGTTGAACAATAATCCCATATCAGGACAAGCATTATTTCACACAGTTGGTTCGGTTTTGTAAGTATGCATTCAATTGTTAGCAGAACTGCAGATGTGTGATTTTATTTTGAAGCAAAGCTTAGATGACCAAGTGGTGTTGGAGCTGTTGACTCAGATTTGATTCAGAGTCGAGTCAAACCAATGACGGTAAAATTGATATTCACAGCTTACCTGCTTGATGCTCAGCATTAAGGAGACAGTGTGGAGACAAGCCGGCTAGCTTTATGTGAGATGCCGTTGGGAAAGACACCTAGCGGTATTCCCCCATCTTGCAGTGGTAGACAGATAGCCGATAACTTCTTAGCTAGCTCGTTATAACCTTTGATCGCTTTCTCTAAACAGGAGGAAGAATATTATGCATCTTAACCCCTGAAATAACGCTAAACGTTTTTTTGTGAAAGGCCCAACGATGAATTTATCGACATCATGACGAAATATGTCCGAATAATCAAAGTTTTATAATTATTGTACCGATGCAGAGAACATGGAAACACGCGCTATGAAGTGTCATCTGCCAGTAGATCTGAATGCGTTCTGCCTTTGCTAACGAACACTCTACGCACTACTTTAAATGCTCAATTGCTTTGTCAAAGTCTCAAAGAAAAAGTAAGTTAGATTAGTTTGCATCCGTGATCCGCTTACTTTTTGATAGCAATAATTAAGAACCAATGGCATGTTGCCAGGCACTGACAATCGGTTTTGAAATGCTTATATCTAACTGGTTTTGGGTTGTTGCCCAAGGAGTAGAAATCTATTTTATGTGGCATTTGACGGCTCATTGTTTTCGTTTTCGTCGAATAAAAAAGCAAGTCTTCATTATACTACTAACGTTAGTTCATTTTAATACTCATTAAAAGTTTTGATGTTTCAGTTGATGACTTTAAGAAGCTGTTGGGCTTCATTTGATGAAGATCACGATGCATCAAGTTCACATGATGATCACTGATTACTGGTTTTGGAAAACAGTCAAGAACTAATCAGCGGATGTCAGTTGTTAATGTAAATCTGTATCTGTTCTCTGTGTATGTTGTAACTTGTATCATAAGTAATTAAGCATCAGATTGACATAGATTTTCTAGAGCAGTGGTCGGCAGCCACCAGGCTGATGCTGGTCCGTGTGAAATTTGTTACCGGTCCGTATGCGTTTTCAGATTAAAAGCTTTGAATTGGAAACATTTTATAATCTTAGATGCGATTTTCGGACGTTTTAAAAGAAATACTTGATTGCTCGATTCTGGTGACCCAGTCTCGCATATCGACTCAAAGTCATAAAATGAACCAAATTACTACGGCAAATGTCATTTTATCGTAAATCTTGTTCATATAAAATAGTGCTGGGCTAAAGCTTTTGAAGATAGAGAATAATGTTAGGAATCTGGTTTGAGCAGCTACTATGAAAAATTAATGCGAAGCTGCAGCAGCAAGATTCAAATAGTTTAATAATACATCAGTCTGAGTAAAACAGATCAAGGTTTTCAGTTCTGAACAAATCTTAAAATATTTGTGATTTTTCAAAGACCTGTCCGCTGTGCGGAAAAGGTTGCCGACCCCTGTTCTAAGGATAAAGTAACTCTACTGTGGTTTTGTGGAGATTGTAGTTAATGGTGATTTTTTTTTTATGTAACAAGCCTCTACATGGCTGGTTTGAATTTAATTTCTGTGTTTTATAATGTCGTGCAATGGGAAAGTAGTGACAACTCTTGAAGCAAAACTCGAGTGGCTCTATTTTGCCTGCATGATAAAGAAAGGGCTGCCCCATAACCAGTGTTATATCTTGCGAGTCATATTTTGTGTAGTGGCGTTTTTAAGTGTTTTTCGTTGCATTGGGGAAAACAGCGTAGATTCTGTCAAAAATTCACAAAATTTTACGTTTCATGAATGCTTTTAAAGCATATCCGTTACAACGATTTCGTTTGAATGGCTTAAACCTTGTTTACCACAGTTAGTTATATTCAAATGTACAATGACACTGGACCAGCAGGTGCTCCATTGTATTAGCATCGACTGTTAGCTATCTACACTGCTTCCAAAAATGTTGCCGACTTCTACTGTCGTTTTTATGTAAGTACATGGCGACGTAACTGTAGACACTAAAAAATCCATACTAATGGTACGTTTCAAATTGAGTGTCAGACTATTTTACGACTCAGTAAAATTTTGATGATTTATTTCGCCAAATAGTGAGTTAGGTGTCTCAACTCTTGAGTCAAGTCTCCTGAATCGCCGCGCATTCTGTGTGATAATTAAGTCCTTGACGATTGAGACTTAGTGAAGACTTGAAAAGTATAATATTTGCTAAAGTTTTGGTTGTAGTGCAAGTACTTTTTAAAGTTTACACGTTTTTCAGCTACCTTTGAAGCGGTAACTGTTTTCTGATTCATGTCATGTTGCAGTACATCAGTGCGTTTTAAGTGTAAATTACACTCATTTTTAGGCAAAAAATTGTGATTGTATTGTTGTCATGTATGTTCTCGTAGCAATGTCTTATCGTAAAGCTTGTGTCATCAATTGTACACTGTAAATTTTCCATGATGCGTATGTTGAAAAAGTGCAATGTGATATTAAATTTAAGAGAAATCGTAACTTGTTGAACAGGGACCAGTTGCTTAGGCAATATCTCGATTATGCTCATCAAAATAGTGACGTAGCAGTTGCCCAAGCAATACTTCTTTCTAGCATATTGATAGATGTAGTTTCCAATAACTTGCAAATGTAACAAAAAGGGCTTGGAGTTAGTTGCGTGGAATAAAGACTACCTACGATGAACATGTGGCAATCTTGCCTACGTTGGATCAAATTTGCGGACCACAGTACCTTTTATAATATTAGCAAGTGAGAATATGCCAAAATCTAAATTTTAATAAAAACTTGCCCCAAGTTTTTCAAGGCTTAAGGAAAATTTCGCTGTAGTATGGTACTTCCATTGCAGGTACATGAAAACTTTGAGCGCTTTGATGTAAATTGGAAAAAAAATCTCAATTCCAGCTGACATTCTCAAAGAAAAAATTGCCTGAAATTTCGCACCTTTGATGCAGCCAACATATGCTATAATCCCTAGGTAAGATCAACTGCTCCAATTCGCAAATATCTGGCGATGCAAGGCTCACCGGCTATTTCTGCAAATCGCATACGTTATAACACACTTCGAATCTATTAGCTCAATTTATTTCAAGAGACTTCCCTCACACAATGTCAAAAATTAATAACAAACGAGATATGGGGTAATATGGCTACATTGGCACTACCATGCAACACTTGATGACTGAAATCAATACGGTATCACCTGACCGTGTCATGTCGAGCACCAGAGGCTTATAATTGCTATGTGGTACCGGTCACAGATGCTAGAGCTAATAAAACAATATGAGAATTGCTTCACAATAGATTTGACACTTAGTTGACCAGTTTCCAATGAGGTAACGTAATTCAGTTGAATAACTTGTAAAAAACGAAACAGTCTTCCATCAAAATTACTGAAGTTGCACTTGAAATCTTTAGAGGTCAAGAAGAGTTTCTATTGAAACTAGAAGTTAAGCATGAACTTTAAAGACAATTTGAATCGCAATTTTTTTCTCCGTCAGCGCAAGGTTTCCTATTCTAAATGATTCTGCAGAAAGTACTAACCGTTAGCCATGTTTTCCCATAATCACCTGGAGCAAAGTCAAACCCAGCATGTAGCCAAATCCAGTCTACATTTGCGCAATAGCCGCTCCACGGTGGCTGATAATCATGTATTAAATTTCACAATTTCAGTAATATTACTTCGATTTTTCTGTAGAATCATTTCCAAATTGGCAATTATAAAGCTTTGAGCAATGAACTGAATCACAACACAACATATCGAATTCTCATAAAAAACTCATTAACTCATCCACACTTTTACGAAGTGTTAACAGAACGGGTAGGCCTAAATACAAACGCAACAAATAAACAGTACATGGTCGAAAAAAAACATTTGTTATTGCAAAACTCCTCGCAATTTGTGATAAATACACAGTCGGTAAGAAATACGTTTATTGCCAATGGGGAATTTCGTAGCGGAAATATATCATGCGGTAGTTCGTTTTGTAAGCGACAGAAAATGCATGAAAGTTTTACTTCGTACTAAACGACCTTTTTAAATAATAGGATACAACAACAAATGTGGGACAAAAGTAGCTTAAGGACAAAAAATAAAGCCAAAATAATTCTTAAAAATGGACGTTTTGACGACGTAGACTTAGCAGTCATCATCAGTAGTGTAAGCAATGCAGTACAAAACTGAAAGCTCTATGATGTAGAAACGTACATTTTTAAGAACTAATCCTCCACAAAGCTTTTTAAATAACGGTAACCAGTTTCATAAAAGTTTAGTGGAACACTTGAGCAAAAATTTGCCCATTTTCATACCTTAGACATGGGGGTTTGGGCTACAAGCCAGTACAACACTATAATACACTCTTTTTCCTAGTCCAACCCGGACCACGTGTTTTAGCTTTTCGAAGACGTTTTTTGCTGATGCGCAAACTTCTACCCCTTCCAACGAGCGCCTATCATCAAAGAATTCAGTCAACTACAGCTAATGGCAAAACCATATTGAAAATATTGCGACGGAGGCAGCCTTGACTAATTGAAATTGGATGTAATCTGGCGCACGTTGCACATTCCAAGGTGTATTTACATCTTAACCTACTGCAACAATTTAACGAAATGATTGAAATACATCAAGCTTATGCATTTTGAAATTTGAATAGTTCCTATGGTGTATAATTGTTGTAATGGGTGTATGCCTAGGTCAGAAATTTATCAGACAAAATTTTAAAACAGTGGTTAAAACACAAATTAGTCTGCACTGCGTAGAAAACACATTGAAATTAGTAACATAGTGAGAGCAAATTCTCAAAAAAAAATTCAATAAAAGGCGAGCTAAATTTGCAGGAACTGGCAGATCTATCGCAATTAGCCTATTTCCATGTCCACAAAAAAATGTGGCTTTCTCAACGAGAACCGAACAAACAAAAACAAAACTTGTTGAAAGCCCACTGTTTGCAAAAGCTCGCTTTTGCAGACCACCTCTTTAGGTGGCGCTAGCAAAGTTCACAACTTTGTAAAAATTAGCCCACGAAAAACCAAATTTTACCTGATTCGAGGTAAGTCTGTGCCGAAAGCCCACAAAACATGGAGAGGAAATAGGCCAAGTGATAGCTAAGTCCATAAAACTTTGGAAGACAGCAATTCCGCTATCAATACTCTTATAAGACCTTTTCACAAGAACACTCAATAAACCTAGGATTTGGACAGTCTGGAATAATTCATACCAAAATAAATACAAATTCTTCCTATGCACATGAAGACATGCCATGGTCAACTGAAACGCAACTAATCAGCGGAACTACGAAAAAGACGAGTCTACACTGCTAAACACACTGCAAAAACATAACAACACTAACAAAATAAAGTACTCAAAATCATGACTTTCTCACAAAAAATCAGGAGTAGCGTAAAGAGCATTTGTCGTTTAGTCTTGAAAAGCCTCGTAAAATAACGCCGAGGAGGAAATAAATTTACATTTTAAACGCGTTATATTGTCTTTGGACTGGTGAATAACGTTTACCGGTAAGCCTACTCAACATCTTTGGTACACTAACTTTTAAACTAGCTAACATTGTAAATCACTTCACCGCAATCACAAAGGAAATTAAAACTTCGTCTTGACCAACTTTTTCCTTGAGTCTTGCGGCAATATCATGTACCCTGTCCAAGTGTCCACATGTCCCATTTTTGTGGGTGTAAAGCCCACGATTCTTACTTCTACTTTCTGCATCATAATTGATGCCATAATTAAAAAAGTGATTATGACATCAAGAAACTGATAATGATGCAAAAACTAGAACCATGAGCCGTGGAGTCCATAAAAATTAGACTGTGGTCAAGATAATGGCAGCATTTAACTCAAAGGGCCGAAATTTTGCTTGCTACTAGCTATGCCAGACGACAGTTTCAAATATTGTTGCGGGCACTTATTTGACCCACTCATTACCATACAGAAAGAATTTCCTATGTGATAAAACGACCTAATTATCAGATCATGTAAAACTACCAACAAGTTTCGATTACTATGTCTTCACAATAATATGACTCTACAACAGACGTACTTCTTGTTGTCGCGCGCTGTTGGGCATGACTTCCTTCGACGGCACTTGTTACAAGCTTGGTCAAAGCTAGAACAACTGGCCGAACTTTTAAATAACGCATTGGCAAACCAAAATAAATTACGCATAACCGTACAAGTTAAAATGCGACACTAAAACATTCGAGTTTGACGGGGCTAGAGTGTCCCTAAGTTTTATACATTAACATTAGCACGTCAATATTTCTAACCCATAAACTGCAAAATCAGGACTTTCGACTCCTACCCATCCAAAAAAATCTGACTCCGCTCCTGTGAAGCCTTCAATGCGTGCCAAATAAACTCTTGTGATTCACGTTACACTTTAATAATTAATTCAAGCAATTGTCTTTGGACTGGTGAATAACGTTTACCGGTAAGCCTACTCAACATCTTTGGTTCATGGATTTGAAGTTTTAAGCACCACTGAAGAGACTTAATTCAAGCAAGTTTTACTGCTTAACACCGTCTAGCGTATAATCAGCCACACAACCATCGACAGGGTAAAAACGTTGTTGATTGTTTGTAGTTGATCCTATTTACACTAAACGCAAAGCTCTACAAATTAAACAGGCACAAATATACTCAACACTGTCGCTTTGTTCATAAAGACAAACTAGCGATCAACAGCCGACAGTCAGCCACCAATTTTGAAAATATTGAGCCAATAAATAAAGCAAGCCAAGATCAAAAAATCAAAACTTTATTTTACTTCAGGTATTACGCCGAAGCGTGCAGCGAGTGACGAAATCCATCTCCGCGGCTTCGCGCGTGGACAACACCGCTCCGAAAAAACGTCACAGCGGTGGCCACATTGTGTGCGATTCGACTGGCCCAGGAATCGAACCCCAGACCTCACGCAACAACAATGAGCTTACCAACTGAGCAAATTAGCCGGCAATCGCGGCTCAAGATCAACAAACTAATTACAACAATTTTGGAACCGCTTTTTTCAAAATGATTCCACATATTGTATCCAACACCAGGCTGCATTAATGCCCGCATCATACTGGCCTTTAGAAAAGCTACTGGTGCAAATTTGGAGAGTATTTTTCTGCCTATTACCATCTAAACCGAGCCCCGTCTTTTTCATTAGAACCACTCCAAAATATGCATGTGGTGCCATATATTTAGCCAAAGCTATTGAACAAAGCTAGTTCGAAAATAAACAAAATGATATTACGCCTACTTCAAGGTTCAAATTTAAGAACATGATTTTAAGGTCCAGTTGAATGACGATGTAAAATTTGACTCTAAGATAATTTTGAAAACTTTAAGTTGACCATAGACCTAGCAATATATTTACGAACAACTATAAAGCAGTGTGGCAAATATAACACGTCGTTTAATTGCAACAACTAGATTATTGCTTCAACAAATTAGTTTAAGACCAACTACAATACACAAAGCAGCTGAGCAAAAATTACTAAACGCATAAAGCTTCTTACCTTTACCGAAGCGACAAAAACACAACTTGGGGGTTCTCAATCCTACGGGGACCACAACCACATGAATTATTATTGGTAATGAACCACTTAAGGTCAACGGATGGATGTAGTAGCTACTACGAATGAGATGTCAACAGAAAATTGTCTTGCTAAGCAGGGGGTTTCAGGTATTCAGTTTCTTGAAGGGATCACAAACTGCAAAAGGTTGAGACCCACTGGACACTGGTACAACTAAAGCTAAACCGACTGATAGGTCCCCCCCATAAAGCCATGTCCAGCAAGTTCGTAGGTAATTTGATCTCAAATGGCCTAACGATTGACAATGGGCAGAGCTGAAATCATATATTGAACGCGGGACGTGAAAAACATTAAGATTAGTTTAAGGACAAGCTGGTACGTAAGTTTGAAATTCAGGCGTAAAGCTAGCTAGCAAAATACTACGTTGAAAGCTAATTAATTGCGCTAAGCACTATTCGTACCACATACACTGAATCTAGTTTGCTGAGATGACACAAGACAGCAGCTTAAATATAGACAAAATATCGAAACAGATTAACGTAACAATGCATAAACTTTTCACACACCGACCTAGTAAATTTGTCACTCGTGGCCTTTGGACGCAAACAAGTTGTCACAAACACACTCAGACGCGGGTAAACAAACGCTTTTAAGGACCCAGATTTACAACGTAGCAACAACTTGTTGGCTGAACTAATGACTACATTTTTCGGCCAAAATTTATTAAGAATTAATGGTTCCATAGAAAGACCCAACGGTACTGTACCATCAACAGCAGGACTCCAAACATTTCTTTTAGCGGCTTAGTTTTTACCTACATATATTTTCTTGTTGAAAAGATATTTGGAGGAACGAAAAACGAAAATACACGCAATTTACTAAATAGAAACTTCTGTATGTAAAAGGTTTAAAAAAAAACACCCTGAAAGTATCATTGCAAAATGAATTGCTCTTCCACAACTTCTTGCCACGTCACTTAAGGTAAGGCAAGTGCGAACCGCTTGAGAGTTCACCGTCCAACGGCAAGCAGCAATAAGCATTGGCCTGCATGACACAGTTTGCCAGATTTTAACCAACCAGCGTTACAACCTCTACGACAAAGTTTCCAATCAAAAACAACACAACAGATTTAAATCATAAACACTCAAATTTGTAGCAAGTTGAGCCAAATCTTAACTAAAGCAGCTTGCAAGTAACACAAATCAGCAATTAACAGGCTGAGATTCTCATAAGTACGACAAAATTCATTTCGAAATTACGCACAATAGGCAAAATGACGGATTACTTAGGGTAAATTGCGCAATGTTAACTGGTTAATATTGTTCAATATTACAGATGCTAAAACATGGCTTAACAATTGCAATTTTAAGTTTTAGTCATAAATTTGCTACTTCATAGCATGGCACAAATTAAATTACCTCGACCACCGGTTTATAGCGCAGGAACTCATAACCAACGTAGAAGCAGTAACTTAACTCGAAACAACTTTCGCTAAATAAAAAAGCGCTTTTCACTATTTATTTATCTGCACAAAAAACTCTTTTCTCTCTCGACATCATTCGGAATGACGTAATCATCACGTCATCAATCGACACGTCATAAACAACGTCACAGTCAATCTTTCAAATCATGGTAGTACGTTCCTTTTTCAAGAGCTTTTTTCCACTCTGCAAAGCAAAATTGATGAAAACATTCATGTCCCAATTGACAGTGGTAAACGACATCGCTGTCGGAGCAAGAGGTCTCGTGTTCGATTCCGGGCCAGTCGAATTGCACAATGTCGCTAACGGCTCGCCACCACTGCGACGTTTTTGCGTTGCCAAGGCGCCGGAGAAGGACGACGCCATTCGATTACACGCTTCCGCGTAATATTGCGAGTATAATGAAGATTTGATTTAAATGCTCCATGAAGCGCAAAGCGCAGTTTCTGACTACTGGCCCTCATTCACTCAGAAAAGGCAGCATTCATCCTTCACAATGATTGACCCTAAGCAGGATATTGGTGATGGAGGATTTTCTGTTCTCTGATCGAGCATGTGGAAGTCGCTATGACATCACTTTTACCATACCAGGAACGTTTTTTACAATTTTAACTACTTCTAGGAGAAAAACCTGTAGTCCAGATTACGACCCGGACCCGACCCGCGAGACCATTTTATGCGGCCCGCCGGCAGTTACAGAAATACAGACTCGTGAATCTGAAAGCAGGACATCTGAGGACGTGAAAATTTTTTTGCTTTTCACCGGTATCCATCCAATAATCCGGCCCGGGAAGGATTTCGTCTTCCCACATATGGCCCACCGACTTTAAGAAGTTGCCCAACCCTGCGGTAGACCATTGCTGGACACAATTTTAAATCCACAAAAAATATCCACCCTCATTGCAGTAAAACTTGGGAGATGTTTGTAAAGCTTAAACTAAGCTGCCTCCCTTCCATTACGAAATCAGGCTAGTAGGTCAAACGGATGCAAATTTCACAACGCTGCATGCAAAGAGCGCAACAGCTACAGTTTAACCCAAGAATCAAACACCTAAGAAGCGTGAAACGCTCGTGACAATAGTCCTATATTTTATAAGCTTACCACGAAAAAGCGTAGAAGTGGCTTTCTCCATATCAAAATTGCCAATGTCATAATTCCAATTGGATAGCTTCTCTTTCAATCGCGCTTCAAAACTGGCTTCCACTGTCTGTGCAGTATTTTGGTTTGCTCCGTCGTGTTTATCATTTGACAACTGATCCAAAAACAAATCTTCATCCCCGAAAGTAAACTGCATACTGGTTGAGTTGCAAAGTGGTGGGTTGTCAGTTGAGGCGAGCAAATCCCCGCTTAAATTGGACAGATCGTCTATAATGAAAGTAAGGCCGAACTTGTTCTGCAGCTCATTGAAAATACTTTCAACTGGCTGTTTAAAATCACTTCTATCTAAAGCCTGCGCGCCACTTTGGACTTTTTCGGCTACTTTCGCTTTAGTTTTGCCAGAGGTAGAGCTTTCTAAAGTTTTGGGTTTCGTGGTTTTGTTGGCGTCAAATGATTTCAAAGTTTCGCATTCAGGCTGCTTCTTGGTTTTTTCATCGTTTACATTTTCGACATATTTTTCCTGCACATTTTTTACCATATTCAACAAATTTACAGGCTGCAGTACTTCCATTGGAGTATTATCGTGCAAAGCGCTCTGCTCCAGTTTATCATGTACAAAACCAGCAGCTGCGTGTATAGTGCGAGATATATCAGAAAGCGCAGTGGCATAGTTGTGTACTGGGCTAGCTCGGTCGCCGGAGCGCACCTGATAATTATTTGTCGATGATGACGACGAAGAGCTTTCTTCGCTGCTACTCGCAAGACTGCAGCCCGTGCTGTCTAAATTGCTTTTCAATTTGCTTGCATAAGAGTCTGCAGTAAGGGCAGTAGGATTGCGAGAGCTGTTCGAATCCACTTGTGACGACAAAGTAGGCCACTGCGCATGGATTGTCCGATCATAGAGTTCATTTTGGGGGTCAACGTTGCTTGTCTCGTTATACGCCACATTATGAGTCCAATTTTTGCTTTCAGTTTTTTGTTTTTCTTTTTTCTCCGCTGTTAGATTTTCTCTGCCTGAAGCAGTGTTGTCGGGGATCGCAGGAGAAGGGTCACTGAAGCGCCGTTTCCTTGCAGTTTCTGTTAAGAAATTAAACAGTTTTCGAACACAAGCACATTCACAGACAAACATCAGACGACCGCAAATTTTCCATTGTTTACAAAAAAAACTAAATAATAAACCAACTTCAATGTCATAAGAATGACACAAAACGGCAGTGGTGCAACATCGCTTTTAACAGCTCAAATGGCGGAGTAGCAAGAGCTCAGCCTCTGAAGCTGAAGATTTGAATTTGATTCCGAATCGAGGCAAACCAACGACTTTAAAATTCGTATTTACAGCTTCCCTGTTTGACGCTCAGCATTAAAGCAACAGTGGCAAGCAAGCTGACTTGTTGTGCCATTGGAAAGGCACTTAACGGAATTCCCCCATCTTCAGAGTGGCATGGAAATGGTCCTAAGCGAGTTTGGATAACACTTTGATCCTTTTGTCACGATAAGAGGATAAATCTCCAACTACATACAACAATACAATGCATAGAGCCGGAGAATCACAGCACATGCTTTGTAAATTAGCAGAGGTATGTAAAGTGTCACAGAGTTAATACCAAATTTATGTGGAGAATTTCTTCCACTAGCTGGGTGCTTATGAAGAGTTTTCTTTCTTCGCTGTGTCACAAATTCCTCCTCATCAACGTCCATGGGAGTAGGAGAGACTACTGGAACACAAAAATCAACATGTAGCTTCATACGCCGTTTGAAAAACATATTTGTGTTGCCTGGACCTTGGAAACGTCTGAAAGAGCGCTTACCAATACGCGGTAACGGCAGTTTTTTCGCACCTTCTCCGTTTGATGTTTCTGGTCACCGACAACACAAAACCCCGCATCTTCATGTCATGAGAGAGCGATGAGAGCGCTACAACGAGCTCGCGTAGGAGTTGCCAGTCATCTGTCTACCACGCAACGATGGGGAAATCTTGCTACTTTTCGCAAAGGCACAACAAGTTAACTTGTCGGCTTATTCTCCACACTATTCCTTTATTGCTGAGCGTCAAGCACGGAAACTCTGAATACCAATTTAAAAGTCATTCGTTTGACCCAACTCGGAATCAAACCAGAGTCTACAGCTCCAGAGGCAGACGCTCTTACAACTCAGTCATCTGAACTGTCACTAACAAAATTTTTTTTGGTTACTTAAGTTAGTTTTTAGCAGTGACTTGCTAACTTCACTTCCAACCTGCTAAATCTTCACTAGCAGCTTCCACGACTGATGCTTTTGGCGTCGCATCGCTTTCTTCAGTATCGCTTATTTGTTTTGGTTCAGGAGTTTTCTTTTTTTCTCCTTTCTTTTGTTTTTTCAATTTCTTTTTATCTTTTTTCGCAGAGTTATTCTTCTTCTTTGATCCAGAGATATCTTCCACTGTATCTCCACACATTTCCAAAATCTTTTGCAAGGTTTCATCAGAAAGCTATATAAAATAAAAAGCCTCATCAAAAATAGCATCGTAATTTGCAAAACATGGTGCCCACAGCCCCACAATACATTAATGCATTCAGAACACAAAAGGAACTTGCGTTATTCCAGTCAACAGCAAACTCAAACACGTCGAAATGTAATCGGCTACGGGTCAGGAGATTTCGGCGTGATATTACTTGGCGTTAAAACAGCACACGGCAAAGCCATTTCACTTTTGGGGTAATCGACGCTAATTGTAAACCCACAGTCATCACATTCTGGGTTCGCTACCCGTCGGGGCCCGGGGATGGCGACTAATCGGCGTGACGCACGAGGAATTTGCTTAACACCGAACAGCCGGCTTCAATACAATGCAAACCCGAAAAAGCCATAATTGAACTTAAGGATGATACAGCTACAATATGTTTATGACTTCAATAAAAGCAAGCAACCTGCTCGCACGTAAAAGCTACAACTAACTCATTTTTTGTGATTAAAACTAGACGTTTCGAAAACATAGATTCAGCTGTGATCATCAGCAGTGTAAACAAGGCAGTGCAAAACTTTAGAAACTGCGATTTACAATTCTAACCAGAAGTTGCAGCATAACCCAGGCAACAGGTTAAAATAAGTTGTCAGAATAAATTGTAAAGCTTTGTTCTGTCAATCAGTTTTTTGCCGGCATGCTTACACTGCTGATGATAACAGCTGACTCCATGTTGTCAAAACTTTTAAGAATTACAATGTTTTAAGTCAAAACTCTAGTTTTCAGAAATACTATGGCTTTGCTTTTCCTCCTTCAGCTATTTTCGTCCCTTATCTATTGTTACTCACCTTTGCTTGCTCTACTAAGTTGCGATTAACAGCTTTACTGAACTGTACCCGGTCGTCGCTGCCATAGCGTTTCACTTCGGCGCCAGATCGTCTGTTCAGTTTCTTCGACTTATGAGATGAAGTTGAATTTGCCATGGCGCTTTTGCTGTCATGGCCAAGCAAGGGTTGGGTTTCGGAGCTGCTTCCATAATTTCCATAAGCGCTTTTTTGTAAGGACAAATGTGCGCCGTCAACAACAATGTCTGAAACACAAAATTTTTTGTGTAGTGTTGTATGACACATTGATTTGCTTGGATACATTCTGTTTTTTTTTTTTGTATTTAGTAGCATATTTATCTTCCTATTGCGAAAAAGCGATCAAAGCGCTATAACGAGCTCGCTTTGAAGTTACCGGCCACCTGTCTAAAACTCTAAGAGGTGAAATTTCAATACTTTTCCCAGCGACCCTACGAGTAAACTTGCCGGCTTGTTCCCCACACTGTCCCCTTAAAGCTGAGGGTCAAGAATTGAAGCTCTGGATTGCAATTTTACAGTCATTGGCTAGACTACATTCGGAATCAAACTAAAGTCTAAAGCTATAGCAGCAGACGCTCCATCCGCTCGGACATTTGACTGGGACGTTCCGATCTCAAATTCTTCTAGACCACTTTTTTAAACCTTTAATCATTAACCGTTTCGGGTCTGACTTAAAACAACTTTCAAAAACCGTATCAACAGTTTATATTTTGCTCATCACATCATCATACCTTTGGACTTGACTTTTCTCTTCTTCTTTGAGGCTTTTTGGTTATCATCAGTAGAAGGTTCATTCACTATTACCGATGTCATGTCACCGGTAGACACGACACTGTTGATACTAAAAAAATCAGGAAAACAAATATCAAAAACGTTGTAAAACATAAGCATAAAATCTAAAATGAAGGAGGCAGCTTGGTAACCTTGCGCTAATCTAACAGCCACCTGAAAAAATATAAAATGCGACCGGCTGTAACCGTGAATCGAACTGGTCACATAACGTACAAGCATACCTCCAAGCCAAGGGTGGGCAACCTACGGCCCGCTTAAGTCTTGAATGTGGCCCTCAGCAGAATTTTGTTAAATGTACAACACACCGGTAGAATAGAAAACATTGATCTTTCTTGAAAACTGCTGCACATTTAACTGCGTGCTGCACTTGTGACAAAAAAAACCGCGCAAAAGTCAATAACTTTACCGTGAAGGAATAAAAAAAAATAAATAAATAACGCACCATGAATGGTTAATACATCTGCGATATTTTGAAAGCGAGATTTAAAAACCAATGTGGCCCGCAGAAAATATCGTGCGATTGATGTGGCCCGCTGTGCTTTGCCTGTTCCCCACCCCTGCTCTACAGTAGGTCATGATCAGTTCAGCCAAATGTGATGCAAAAAGTGCATAGTCTTCTAATTTCAATCTCTGTACTCAGCAGTGCTACTTATTTCCAGCACAAGTTCGTGAAGTACGATCGGTACCTTATCACTACCTCTTTGGTGTCGCGAAATTACAAGTATTTTCTTGAAAACCGAAAAGCAAATGCATCAGTACACGTTTACGTGACGCATATCATAAAACCACTCTTATTGCCTATGAAATGGCAATACACTGAAATATAATAAACCGGCAAATACAACATCCAAGGTTTAATTTTATCATTTTGTCTAAAAGCTTACAACTGAAGATTTGGAAAATAACTTGACACAAGTCATTTAGACCTCAACATCGTTAAAAACAACATAGATTAGCATTTTTTGTAGCCTGTCCGCCAGATTCTGTCGAAACATTTCCCATTTGTAGGGTAAGCAGGAAAACACAAAACTGAAATTTTCTTTCAGTTTTGTACCATCTTGCTTACACTGCTGATGATGACTGTTGTATCTATGTTGTCGAAATGTCGAGACAACCAGTACTCAATTTGATTTTTAAATCTTTGTAAGATGACACTAACCTGGTCAAGCCTTTCCAATTCATTTTGTTGTGTTGCTCCTTCAACAGATCGTTTTCCGTTAACAAAGTTTTGCCTGAGGTATCATAGTTTTTTATACGAACTGAATGACTTGATGGCATATCATTCATCTCGATAATGAATTGCTCATTTGGCTTGTCTGATTTCGATGAACAAGCTTGTTCTGCTGAAAGATCATGACGAAAAAGCGACGACTGCCATTCGCTTTTAGTTTCTTCGGCATCATCATCAATGAAACGGTTAATACAACTCGGAGGATGAACCAATGACATTTCGCTGTCTTTCTGTAGCAAATCCTCATCAATAATTGAGGAGCTAAGCTGTACAGAAGAGGCATTGTCAGGCTGGCTCAAACTTCCTCCACCAGTTACACACTTTTCATCTGTATTTTCCATTTCTGGAAGACGTAAAGGCTCTACTCCTTTTTCCTCCATCAACTCGATACGGTGAGATAAAAACCCCAGGGGAAGTTGCGCAAATCGAAAAGCTAACTCTTTTGCTTTGTCTGCCTGTGACAGAAAAAAGTAAGCCTGAATGCAAAAACAAACTAAATTAAATGAAACAAATATACGATTAACGATTAATTTACCAAATCAAAACGATCACAAGTCATAACAGAACAAACTAAACTAATGCAATTTTCACTAAGGCAGTGCCTGGAGCACCGGTAAGCTTTTTCTTCTGAAATTGTTCTTCGTACACACCAGACCCAAAGTTACACTAAGTGTAGGCCTCTAACCCTATCTCTAATCTACCACCCCTAACTGTAGTCAATACACCTAGTTTTTACGTTTCAGGTTTCTGTTGATGATGTCATACCTACGTGACACATGCTATGAACCAGACATGGGCAAACTAGGGCCCGCGGTCAAAATCCGGCCTGCCGGTCCTTTTTATTTTGGCCCGCTGGCACTTATACAAATTTAAACTCCGACCGTAAACTGAGCAGAAGACCTTTTTTTATCTCAGAGATCATGGATGGCAGTGATTTTCAACAAAACAAGCCTCAACGGTGCAAAATAGGAATAAAAAACGAGGTGAAAACCTTTCATTTTGGAGATCACATTCGTACGTGGACCGTGATCTCTAAAAAGTCTTCACCTTGTTTTCCAATCAGCTTGCGGCCTGCGACTTCAACAGTTTTTCCAAACCTGGCCCTTCGTGTGAAAAGCTTGCCCACCCCTGCTCTGGATACTACCTTTCAAGAAAATAATTCTGTGCACCAAATAAAAACAGAGCCATTTTCAATAAAAAACTTACGTGTCTAGGATAAAACAAAATGACTGGAAAATAATTATTGTTATAGAACCAACCGCTAAGCTTGTTGTGGTTGCTAATCAGAGATTTACCTGTACAAGCTTATCCACAACACTTACGCTAAAGTATATTTATTACAAAAATTTTCAAACTAAAACTATTATCATTCAAACCGAAAAAACAGTGGAGTTAAAACCAGATCAAAAACAAAAGCAAATTTAATTAAACAAAAGAATGAAATAATAAATCAGTTACTATTCTATCCAAGACGAAAAATACAAAACTTTCATTATACTTGCACTGCCGGCAAGGGCGTTGGAAGTACTTTCAAGTAGAGGGGGCTGAAACTTGTGTTAGGACTATCATACCAACGTCTGGGGGGCGAAGCTCCCCAGACCCCCCTCCATGTTATCGCAACATACATCATACGTATCATGCACTTTACTTCAGTAAAAGTCATTTGAAGACTGCTTGATGAACTCAAAGCTTTTCTCTAGCATAAACATAGTAACCAGATCGACGTTTATAAAGGGTGTTTACCTCCTTTAAATAACTCATTATCCGTTCACAAGCTCCTAGGCAGGAGCGTATTTAGGGGGACATTGCGCCATGCCATCCGGGTCATTTTATTTTAATACAGACTATGGTGGAAACCCTATGTCTCGGATTTTGATCAAACTTTCAGAAAAAGTAGTGTTTGGCATTTAAACAATAACAAAAAAAGAACCAACTCATTCGGACCAGTAGTTTTCCTGTAATCGCTATTCAAAAAATGGCCACATTTTTCATGGTGGCGCTAGAGTAAAAAGTGTTTTTTGCTAATAACTTTCGTTTTGATCGTCCGATTTTCACAAAATTGGTGTCTACCCCTGTTATTTCAGGGATGAGGAATTTAAAAATTGCATCAAAATGCTTGTCAAATCCTTAGAAAACAAATTATTTAACATTTAACTTTTGAAAGTACCCCAAACGCTGAGGCTGATTTCGACTTGTCGACCTAAATTTTTTTGAAAAAAATTTTTTCTAAGACTTGCCAGATTAGTACTGCTTCAGCAACCAAAAGGAATATAATGCCCCATAAATATAACACATAGATTTTAATACCTAAAAAAGTTTAAAAATTATGTTTTTAATACACAATATTCACAGAAAAAACTTTTTGAAATGAAAGAATATGAAAGATTTCAAGATTTGGATGATTTCTAGTGCATTACATAAAATTTCAAATATAATACTATATATATATATTATAGGAGCAAGCATTTGTTTTGCCTATTGGGAGTTAAACAGTAAAATAATGCTCTGCTGTGTACAGACATATTGAGTAAAGTTTAACATGCGTGTTCGTTTTGCGATTACGGTAGTCTATCTGTGCAATCAATTCCAGTAATCATACTAGGTAGCCTAATAAGGATATGTGTAAAAGGTTTACTGCAGTTATACAACTGAAGGTGCAATGCTCAAAAGTATGAAAGGACTTTTTTAATAGATATGGGCAGTTCAGAATAGTTTGGTGTTCCAGCATTTTTCGAACACTTGAAACTGAATCCAAACATAATAAATTCCGATTTCAAATAAACTTTTTTGATTGAGTGAATGCATTAGTTATAAATACATTGTTTAACGTTAATTTCTCAAGCCAATTCAACTCATCAATACTTAATGTTAACTGCCTTCAAATGCTAAAAAAATAGCAAGAACAGTTCAAGCAAAAAAACTTTTTGTGAAAAGTTGCAAAACTCAAGCATGTTTGAATTCAGTAGCAGCTAGTTAGCCAATCTCAGCTTCAAACCGAATCCAACTTCCTATTCCAAATAATTTAGATTGAATCTTTAATATTTGGCTCGCTATAATGTTTATCACTATTTTTTAAATAACAATGTTTGAAGTTATTCTAGCTCACTTATTAAATCTTGCGCAATAACTTCTCATTTTTGCTACTGAATCTACATTTAGACAATAATCTTTAAAACATCATTGGGAAGGATATTGCACCCATTTAAGCTCATTTTTTTGTGTAGCAGTACATCAAAAGCACGTTTTTTTAAACTCCAACTCATTGTTTTTTTCTAAATTTGCCAGCTGTAAACAATTTACAAATTGCAATTGAGTTTTGTGTCCTCAAAATATTGAAAATCTGTTTTCAATTTTAATCTGTAAATTTTGTAAGATGGCACTTATCTTTATTACTTTTACCAATATAACAGTCATTCATTTTTCAATAAGTAAATTATGTAAGATTAACTTAGCCTGTTATAATTTATCTGTGACTGTGTAAAGCATTTATTGAATCATTTTCTTTATGAGCATTCTAAAAACACTTCCAAAATTGGTTGCCCTACACTTCAAGCAAGAAAGCAAAACCAAACTGCCGTGACTTTAACTTATCTTTGTACGTGTATTCTAGAAAGCATTTCAACGGATATGTCACAATGTTACTTGTTCATTGCAACTGTATTGATGACAAAATAAGCAATTATTGCGACTAATGAGTATTTTCTAACACATTAAATATTTTTTAACTGTTGATTGTTTGCTTCTGCTTATTCAACTCTCAGTTACCTGCATTTGGTATAAAAATAGGTTGGAGTGCTTCGTTAAGCAAAGGGTTCTGCCCAATTTGATCTAATACTATGCAGTTTGTTTCACAGGCTCTTGTATTGGAGTGGCAGACTAGCACAAGGTGCCTGATTAGGTGGCAGCTTGACTGAAATATCAAAAGATCAATTTACTCTTTCTTGCCTTAGCAAAATAATTTGGAATAAAATCAAACGCTACAAAACTAATACTATTCATTTTCATTCAAAATTGATGTGTTATACCTGTGGGGCATCATATTCCTTTTGGTTGCTGAAGCAGTACTAATCTGGTAAGTCTTAGAAAAAATTTAGGTCAACAAGTCGAAATCAGCCTCAGCGTTTGGGGTACTTTCAAAAGTTAAATGTTAAATAATTTGTTTTCTAAGGATTTGACAAGCATTTTGATGCAATTTTTAAATTCCTCATCCCTGAAATAACAGGGATAGACACCAATTTTGTGAAAATCGGACGATCAGAACAAAAGTTATTAGCAAAAAACACTTTTTACTCCAACGCCACCATGAAAAATGTGGCCATTTTTTGA
The DNA here is from genome assembly GCA_964006365.1 of Trididemnum miniatum. Classification (NCBI taxonomy): domain Eukaryota; kingdom Metazoa; phylum Chordata; class Ascidiacea; order Aplousobranchia; family Didemnidae; genus Trididemnum; species Trididemnum miniatum. The sequence goes on along the minus strand of OZ023235.1, from coordinate 3,517,753 downwards.
ATAGCGATTACAGGAAAACTACTGGTCCGAATGAGTTGGTTCTTTTTTTGTTATTGTTTAAATGCCAAACACTACTTTTTCTGAAAGTTTGATCAAAATCCGAGACATAGGGTTTCCACCATAGTCTGTATTAAAATGAAATGACCCATCCCCCCTTTTGTTTCTGCCTTTTAGTAAAAAAGAGCGACTTTAACGGTGACAAATATGCCACACTCTTTTGATGGTTTTCGTAGCTTATTCCAGGAGCGGAGCCGGGTAGGTAGGTTGAGGTGTATGCATCCACCCACCAGCCGTTTTCAAAAATATTTTTGATGTATGGGCCTACAATTTCTCCGTAATTTCGAACCTCTTCGATAGCAATACGCCTTACGTCTTAAGCATGCATAATCGAAAATGTGCGAACAAAATACATCATATTAGGTGAAGCACTCAGAATTAGGGTCAAAAAGTTTAAACAAAATTTGCCTAAAAATTATTCAAAAAGCACCAAAATAGCCATTACAGCATGTAAATTTTCAAAATTTTTCCAGGGAAGCATGCCCCCGGACCCCCCAAGAGCTTTTTTTGTTTTTCAATCAGCTTCAAATTTGTTCTTCCCAAAAAAAAGCGCTTCAAAAAAATGTGGAAATTCCTTCTCCCCCCCCCCCCTTTTTCAAAATTTCTCGCCACGCCACTGCTCCTAGGGTAAGCTAGCTAATTCTAACTTGATATTTTGTTGTTTCGCTGTTATTTGCCCTGAAGTTTCTTTTAAAATTGAAGAAAATTTCCTTGTGACATCATAGTAAAGCTCTCAGAGCTTGTACACGACGTCACCAGGAAATCCAACAGTTTTAGCGATTTTGTTCGCCTTTGTCACAAAGTTGCAAAAGTTAATACGTAGGTTTTGATGATATCAATGAACAAAAGAAACAAATAACAACTGACGCCATAAGTCATTGTTGAAGTGCCATAGGGTGTACTGTTGTTATAAATTCTTGAAAGGGGGGCTCAAGAGGGCTCAAAATTTCTATGGGGGGGCTGAAAAAATGTAAGGGGGGCTTCAGCCCCCTCAGACCCCATCTTCCAACGTCCTTGACTACCGGTACTACATTGAAACGTATAACGAGAGGCGGGGTCTATCTTCGTGGCTTAGCGCTTGGGTAACACAGCACCGAAAAAACGTAACAGCAGTAGCAAACCGTCACTGACAATGTGTCCAAACTGATCAGCCCGGGAATTGAACTGCAGACCTTCTGCACCAATAACAATGTTGTAAATACTATGCCAGCCAACCAGCGTAGCTGAAAGAGCATCAGCTAAAAATCTAACATATATACACTACATTACGAAGAAAAAACTCCCATACTTTTTCAACTGTAGATTTGCTGCAAATTAATTTGTAAAACTCCTTAAAGTTAATTCCATTTTGTCTCATGCATTTTGCCAAGATAGAAGAATAATACCAAATATCTATATCCTCACCAGAGCTCATTGGTCTAAAATTAAAAGTTTTTAATAGTCAGGCTACAAGATTTAATAAAGCAAGAAAGCTTGCAAATTACTTCGTTTTGATAATACTTGCAATATTACGCCAAAGCGCGTAACTAGTGGCAGGGTTCATCTCCGCGGTTTAACGCCTGGACACCACAGCTCCAAAAAAACGTCGCAGCAGTGGCAAAGCTGTGTCCCATTAGACCTGCCTGAGAATCAAACCACAGACCTACAGCGTCAATAGCAATGTGATTAACAACTGCGCTGAGCTGCCGGTTGCACATAACTTTCTCTTATATATTTTGCAGTATGAACACAATAAGAAAGGGGCAAAAAAGAAATCAGAGAAAGAATACCAAAATGTAAATGTAAACACAAACTGCATTAAGTTTGTTGCAATAAACAGAATAAAACCTGAGAGCTTGAGTTACATTAATTATTATTTATTAGAAATTAGCAGTAATGGGTATCATGCAAGCCAACTAGCACCAATACCAGTTGCATTAAACTATTTAATTCCAAGACTTAATGGAAATAAAATAACTGTTTCAAAAAAGCAGGACTTCAAAACTTTCTCGACAGAAAAAAATTCATCAGGATGAAACCAGCAGCCGGTGTCAAACACAAAACAGAAAATTTTAATTGGTGTTGTTAAACGCACTACAGTAAAACCACCGAAAGGTTTTAATGTAAAAAAACAACCACAATGGTATCTTTTGCCTTTTAAAAAGAATAAAGAAACCATATTTTAATTACATTCCAGATGACTGTCTAGTAAACAATTAAGATAGGCTAAATTTTCACATGCTCCAAATTATATTGAACAAAAAATTAACAGATTGAGGAAGACTGCAACGTGAGCTTGCGCTCCACCAATAAACAGCCATCCGGTAACGGTATGTACTATTAGTCAAATGCGATCAGTTCTAGCTGTGAATCGTCAGCTGTGGTTCACATAGTGAATATATACAAAGCAATTTACAACATTAGTTAAACCATTTCTGCATAATACATACCTTAACTACAACAGCTCAAGAATTTCTGTTCCAAAATAACTGGTAATAATTCATCTTCATCAATAATTGTACAGTAACTAGTATACGATACTTAAGCCTAAAATCAACAATAACTTCAATATTACATATATACAACTATAACAGCAACACCGCACTAATGTACCATTTGCAATCTATCGATATAGTGCAACTTAACACTGCAGAAACTCAAAAAGCCAAACCAGTTTCCATTACTAAAATCCTGCAGCACTAGATTGTTTGTTAGCTTCTTTACATGACGTTGGTGTCACGCTGATATGATGTCATCAGCAGTAATTCGAAATGTAAAAATTAGGGTTATTACAGTACAGTTACAGGTAGGGAGATTGGGGATATGGTTAAAGACCTGAAGTTACTGGAACTTGGGGGTTAGTTTGTAAAAGCGAAATTTCAAATAAAAAAGCTAGCCGGTGCTTTAGACACTGCCTTTTTAATAACTGCAACCATTTCACAAACCATTCAAAAGATCAAACTATTAACCAGCCAAGGTGATCCTGTAACCATACATACGAAAGTGGCATTTTATCAACTGGTGACACACTTTTGCTTCCACTATCTTTTATCAACTGGAATTTCTGGGTTTAATTACGCTATACTGCGGACCATAAAAAGTTGTTTACTTATTCCACAGGCCAATGCTTAATAAAGATGTTGCTGCTTGCTAGTAAATCAACATATTTGTTAGTTATGATAAAAATTTGAAATTTGTTGTTTGCGTAATTTTAATTCTAGCATGTGTAAGCGTATTGGTACGCCGCTTGATCCTTTAAAGGACTTATTGTTGTTTATTTTGCATATATTCTCTGGCAAGCTAAAAATAAAATGGAACTACTACTAGTGACATTAATTCAGCATTTTGCAAAAAATATTAAATTTATTAAGTAAAAATCAAATCTCCATTATACGCCAAATTAAGCGTGTAACGAATTAGCAAGGTCTATCTACGTAACTGTGCAACACAGCTTCTTTCAAACAAACAGCACAGCAGTGGTGAGCCGTTGGCAATGCTGTGTTTGCTTTGACTGATTCAGGATTTGACCTCAAATTTTTGCTCCAGAGATGCAAACGTTAACAACTTGATCATCTGATATAGACAAGCTTACTTTGTATGAAATATAACCATCAACCGTACTAACTAGCAGTCACTATCTTCATTCAGTACCGCAAGGTTAGGCGATTAAAAGCAACTGTAAAGGACTCTATATCTCGACTGAGAGTTTTAAGCAAGTGTGTGGAAGTTGAGCGTTTTATCATTTTGCCTGTTGGTCTCGGTTTGTTCTCCTTGCTACCGACATGGACTGGCTTTTTGGCTCCTACGATTGCAGCAAATTGAAAAGTAACCCATTGTAATTTGATGAATGAACACCACATATGGTAAGTTATGAAGTGAAGCGGTACTGGTACTGTGGTACAGACTGCTCAGAATAAAATTTAAAAAACAAAAATGTGCATGCAGCCGAAAACTACAAAGACTGAGTACCGTATTTTCCGCCCAATAAGCCGATTTTCTGGACCTATTTTTCTGGGGTCGGCTTATTGGGGGGATATAGTTTTACCAAAAAAAGCCAGCAGTCAAAATCGGTCACAAAAAGCATGTATTACCGGGTTAAGTAAATGAACGAACGTACGGTTAAAAACAACGTAAGAACACCGCTTTATTAAAATCCATGAAATGCATCATCGTCATCATTGGAATCGTTGAATACAAAATTCCATTCTTCAGCAGATACTTGGTCATCGTAAGGGTCATTTTCTGCTGTTATTATCGATGATTCCGTTGAAGCACAAGCGCATACACACACGTATTGCCTTTTTCACTCGTGTTTGTCACTCGCGCAAAGTATGCCTTCGGCTTATTAGGTGGTGATGTGCAAAAACCTTACTTTTCAGTGCTAAAAAATGGCTTCGACTTATTGGCCGGAAAATATGGTAAATATTTCAAACCTAAGTGAGCAAATTAAATAGATAACTCATTGCAGGCCAAGAAAATTACTTTTGCAGGCCAAAATTGGTTCACAGGCCTGCAGTTGGACCACACTGTTGTGATTGATGATACAAAATGCGGTGATGATTAATTAATTATACTCTTGTACAACTGGGGAATGAAATAAACAAAGTTGTCATTTTTAGAGCCCGTACATAAAGCCTCTGCCTAAATAAAAAAAATTAATAGAAATTAAAACTTGTTGAATAAAAGGAAATGCTATGTTTGCGAAATGAATCATTTAAATTGTTTATTGAAGTAAGCTTATTAGATAGGGTAAAGACATATATATATATATATATATATATATGTCGGTAGTAAACCCGAGCTGTGTGGTCTAGAACAGTGGTCGGCAACCACCGGGCCGCAGCCCGGTGCCGGTCCGTGTGAAGTTTGTTACCGGTCCGTATGCGTTTTCAGAATAAATGCTTTGAGTTAAAAACATTTTTACAACGTGAGACGCAATTTTGGGACGTTTTTGTAAAAATGCTAAATAACTCAATTCTGGTGACCCAGTATGGCAAAGTTACTCAATATCACAAAACTAACCAAATTGAAAAGTCAAATCTTTTAATTGAACAGCCAACATTTGATTATGCTGTCATTTTATCGTAAATCTTTTGTAAATCAAACAGCGCTTGGTTAAGAGAAAGAATAACGTCAAGAATCAGTTTTGAGAAGCTACTATAAAAAAATTAAGCAATGCTGCTGCAGCAAGATTGAAAAAGTTTAATAGTCTGGTCAGAGTAATACAAGATCGAGATTTTCAGTTCTGAATAAATATGAGTGTTTTATTGCCTAAACATTTTTGATTTTTTAAAGGCCGGTCCGCAAAAACAATTCAGTTTCAAACCGGTCCGCTGTGCGAAAAAGGTTGCCGACCACTGGTCCAGAACATACAATTGTACCTCATTTTGCAACAACTTAAACAGTTAATGCCACAACTATTACCGGTATCACACACCAAAATGGAACAAAAAAAAAGTGATCAGATCATTCATTTTTGCAGCTAACCAAGTCAGTAATTAAAAAATTTTGTACCGTACAACAGAGCCGATATATATATACAAACTGTAACTGTGTAGTCTATAAAGTATACCAGTACTGCAGTATTCTTGACAAGCTGCATTAATCTGATAGTTAGCAGTACAGGTACAATAACCCATCGGTACCTCAAAAATACTTTTACACTGTATATATAGCAGATTGCTTAATCTGCTAATGCATGATTAAGGTACTGGTAGTCTATACACTAGTAGTAGTAGTAGTGGTGTCTTTTATTTCTGCACTGTCAAAATAAATAAAAACACAGCAACATACTAGAGCAGATTGGCACTGCAGCAGTTGTAATGTTAACAAAAAGACAGTGTCTACTGTCTAGACTACTTTGCCATTAACTACAAAATACTGATTGGTTTAAAAATATAGGCATGTACATGCATGACTTTCAATTGGCTTGAGTTTATACACATGTCCAGTTTTGATAAAAATTAGCCACTTATATAGTAATATACCATATTTTGCCGCTAATGGCTAAATAGACTGATAGACACTTCCTCACAAAATACACTCTAAAAAAGTGAATGCTGGTGCAAATCCAACCTAAGGTACAACCAGTAGACTGATTTCGCGATGTTAAATGTTACAAACTGAAAATAGCATATTATGCTGAAAATAAGATAACTTACTGGTACTGGTCCTAACATGCATAATAGCTCAATCAGTGAATATTATTTAAATTTTACACTGGCAGGCTGCCCTACAGCAACCAGTAGAGTACTGAATAACTAGGCCTAAAACCAAAAACTACCGGTACTTGGACTCACTGAGTAACAACTAGGGCTTAACGAGACTTCATGACATTACTCGGCCGAGTATCTACATCATCATAATATGAACTCAAAATCAGGTGAAAAGCAAAAAAAAGGTCATCACATGCATAGAAGTCCTAATTTCGACTACAGAGCAAAAAAGGGACAAAATGATTGATAATGCTTTAAAACTTGGCCGAGTATTAATACTCGAACTCAACCGAGCAGTGTTCCCTCTAGAGTGAGAAATTTCAGAAAAATGCGACATTTTGGGGCAAATTTTAGCTTGTGTCTTGGAAAAACAAATTTAATGCAAAAAATTTGTAAAAGGGTTTTTCAAAGTAGTGAGATCTTTGGGCAAAAATTTTAATGAATTTATCATTTGGGTAAATTTGCACTAGTCAAAATCCTAGAGGTAACACTGCAGCTGAGTAATGCCTTAATACTAGGATGAGTACTCGGCACATCCCTAAATACTGGTAGCCTACTGATCAACAGTGCTAGTAGGTGCACTAGGCTATCAAATTTGTGCCTCTGGTGCCGGGTCTACATGCAGTTTGCAACAAATTTAACACAAATTTTTCTACCGGTAGCGGCACAGTGTACTTATAGGCTTAGCTTTTACAGTGGACCCACATAACAAAAAAGCATTGTTACGTATGTCCACAAAATTTACAAATATGCTGTGATGTACCGTAAATGGTATAAAGTTCATCTTTATTGTTGCCATTTTCAAAATTTGCTGTTTTTATTTTCTGTTTTTAAAATTTTCAAGGAGACATTGCAGATTTCTTAACTACTGTACGGTACGTAGAAGAAATGAAAAAAAAGGGACGAGCAGTTGATAGCGTAATAAATACAATGAAATGGCTTGCTATTATTTTTTTCATTTATCAGTATACAATGGGGCAACACGATTTGAACAGATGAACTCTTTAACTCTGACTTTCATACCAGACACTGATCACAGAGAGTGGTTCCACTGTTAGTAATAATGGATACACTGTGGTACCGGTATGTCAAATTGCATGTCTTACTTCGTTATGCGTTATACATACCCAGTGTTCCCTCTAGGATTTTGACTAGTGCGAATTTGCCCAAATGATAATTTCCTTAAATTTTTGCCCAAAGATTTCACTACTTTGAGGACCCCTTTTACAAATTTTTTGTATTAAATTTGCTTTTCCTAGATACATGCTATTGTCTTGCATTAAAATATTCAAATTAACAGACAACCTGTTAACAGTTGGAACTGTGGTATACATTGTGTAACGCATAACAGTGTAAGACATTAAACACTGCATAGCAGGAAACTTTCTCTAGGAGATTTTGTTTACCGGACATAGCAGGCTAGGCTAACTATTTCAGAAACTTTGTTCTTCCGGTAATAATCAACAGATCAAAGACTTGCTTATTCTTTGTTCTTCTGTAGCGATCATGTCATGTATCCTCGTTAAACTTTAAATTTTCACATAACGTATTTAAATCATAAACTACTTTCACATCCGTTATTAGCACATTTAGCATAGTTTTGATGTAGGTTAAATTAATGCCAATATGAATTCTCTTCATACATTTCATACTTCCGTTAAAATGATATTTTGTCAAATAAATGCTTTTGCCACTCAGATCAGAATGTTTCATCTTGATAGACGGTTGCAATAGAATCAGAGTGCGTTGTGACAGAAAATTATGATTCTCTATATTATTAAAAAGCTTTATGAATTTAAGTAAAAGAAGCAAATTAATTATCGTAATTCCACTGCAGATAAGTTGAAGTTTTAGTTTCTACACTTCATTCTATTTGAATAAGGCTCGACGTGGATAAAGACGAATTGTTGATTTGTGGAATAAATTAATAAGTAACACTGGAGTCAGATATACAGTTCTATCCCTCGTTACACTTCCGGTAATTCAGAAACTTCTGGTAATTGAGAAATTCAGTTCTTCCAGTAATTCAGAAACTTTGTTCTTCTGGTATCGGTAATAATCAAAGTGAACCTGAGCGAAACGTCAATATAATAGTTGGAGTTTTTGCATTAGCCTCCGTCTTTGATTATTACCGGAAGAACAAACTGACAAAGTTTCTGAAATAATGTAACACATGCATAATGCATACCGGTAACAGAGTAAACCTTGTCTGCACCCTCTGCTATAGTCTAGATAGCACAAAATTATTGGGGGTACTTCAATTTTAAACCATATCATATTACACTGTTACAGTGGATGGATTATTGGCAATTTCAAACAGTAAGCAGGAACACATACCAAGTACCGCGATTTTTAAGCTGCAATCGAAAGTAAACCATCTTCTATACTATAATATGATGATGTTAAAAAAAAAACTCTCTGATCTGATAATTTAATGGAGTGTTGCGTATTAAACACATACCGGTAAAAGAGTAAGAATGGCAGTGATGACCAGTATCAGAGTACCGTATATTCCGATACTGGTTAATCTTGCGATGCTTGAAATTAGGACTACTGGTATCTACAGCAGAGCCACATCGACTACAAGCGATTCTGCGAGTAACGAGTTCTAACAATAAAACAATAATAATCTACATCTACTGCCTGGGATTTCCAACCCATTACAGCCTACACTATGCCGTAGCTTTGCCTATTCCGGGACTCATGCAGCAAAGTTTCTGGAACACGTGACCAGTGAGGCGAATCCTTTCGTTTTTCTTTTTTCTTGAAGCGGATGAGCGGAATAAACGGAAAATTGGTCGGATGTGATGGCTGAGCACTTGAACAGACAGCAAAACAAGGTTTCTTTCCCAAAGTGGTCATTGGTCAAGTCCTCTCTCATTCAGTCACGTTTGACTCCACCTAATGACTCTAAAATTGGTATTTTTGGTATTTACTGTTTTACCGTTTGACCGCTTGATGGAAATAATGTGGAATCTAAATCGGCAAGCAAGGCCCAGAACTGGAAGCACTTTTATGAAAAGTACGGAGCACCAGCAGAACCTTGCATTTTTCTGACAAAGCGTGGGTTTATAAACGCCATTTTGTGCTAGTTTGCCGCGACTGTTCTGTGGCGCAGTGGTTTGGAGCGCAGCGTCGAGAGGGAAGCGTTGCACTTGTTTTGGGTTCGATTCTCGTCGCGGCGGGTTTTCAACAATCGCTTTCGTCAAGATAAATAGAATAAAATGAGAATGTTAATTCTGCTGGTGTTAGGTGCATCACATAAATATGCTAACTGGAAAAAATTTCTGTCGAGAATTATTCATGTTTCTGTGACAGACACAGACCACGGTAATAATAATAACGAAAAACTTGAATACCCCTAAAGAGTCACCGAGAAAAAATCAGTTTATCTGTCTAAAGGGTCTTACTACAAAATCACGTACGAGAGAAGTTCCATAAAAAACTACAGCCTATAAAAGCATACAAATATAAAAGTGAGAAGACAGAACATATAGCAGTCATAAAGCAGAACCTATAGTACAGTACCAAATGTCATCAACACCTTCAAAACCCATAAAAGTACCGGTAACCTATACAGTATCAATAATAATGAAAGCGTACAAACATAGACTCAGAAGACAACATATGCCGGGAATAAGCAAAGCAGAACCCAATATAGGCCTATAGTACTAAACGTCATTAACATATCGTCAAAGGCTATAGTGAAATAATGACACTTCAATTGCTTTTTGAAGCGGGGCATGCTTTCAATTTCACGCAAAGACAGCGGTTATAAGAATTTCCTACATGAGAAGAGGCACATGAAAAGATTGATTCAGACTTTTTGTAATTGAGTCAAGACATTGTTTTAAAAAGTAGCGGATCATCACTAGCTCTAAGATTATATGAGCTTAGTAGTAGTAGTAGTAGTGTTTGATCATCAAAGTACATAGAAACAACGCTTATCACGACATTCGGCCGAAAAAAAGGTTACAGCGACAAAACGTTAACCGTAAAAGCATGCAATATACAACCCTACAATGAATTTAAAAATTAAAAAAAAGCATGGTCACTGCACCTAAAGCATAATATAGCTTATGAGTCGAAAAGAAATCAAACAAAATTGTGTAATAAAGACAAATTTGGAGAAAGCAAGCAACACGTGCCAAGCATTTAAGACAAATTTACTAATTTCCTAAGCGAGGAGGGGCTAGGCCGAACTGCCTTCACTTTAAAATTTCATATTTCACGTTTTACTCTAATAAGAAACTGCGAACATCAAACGCAACGCAATTAGGCCTAGAACGTAACAAATTTTTGTGGAAAAAGTCAGTTGATTTGCTTCATTCCTTTTAAGATTGTAGCTTCGTCAATTCGGAATACTTCAAACTTTGATCACGTTCCGATTTCTTCGACACTGATCTTCAACCCTTCAGAAATTTCTTAATCTGCAACATACAAAAGCAAACAGCAAAAAGAGGTCTTGATTGCATTCGTATTATGAGCTTTAGACACAATAGTAGCTACTTAAGAGACATTAAATGAGCTTTAGTCAGCATGTTGAAAGATTTGAGTGATTTACTTTCTCTAACCGATATCGGGATAGCATTCCAAGTACGTAGACCTCTATATTTCATTGATTGCTTGGTGTACTCTATGTGTCGGAATAGGGGAAATAGCTTTGATTGGCTTCTCGTATCATGTGTTTTCTCACTGATTGTGTTTTTATTTAACAATCCATTAAAAAGCAGTTTATTATGCAAATACTTGTACATGAAATTAGAGGTTTCTAGTTCAGCCAATTGATTTATGGTCAAAATGCCGAGTTGCTGCATTGAATCTTTAACGCTCTCTCTTAAATCTAGTTTGAAAATTAACCGGACGAATTTATTCGCCGCACTTTGAAGTCTTTGCACCATTGTCTTATTTCCATTGCACCAAATCAATATACTGTACAATACTGAATGTGACTTTTGATCAACGAATTGTAAAGTGTAAACAGAATCTACTTGTTCAAAAAGCTCTTAATTTTATTTACAACGCTGGTCGTTAATCTAATTTTCCATGATAGATGCTCATGAAGTATAATACCCAAAAACCTAACATTACTCACTCTCTTTAAAATATTATTACGTAATTTTAGACTCGGAAGATTTCTAGGCAATTTGCTATTCAGAGTACGAAACACAATGTAATTCGTTTTGCTGATATTTAGTGACAACATATTAGCCGTAAGCCAGTGATCTACATTAGTCAGCCACTCGAAACAGTTAATTATAACAATTATCGCTAAAAAATAAGTTAGTATCATCTGCAAACATTATAGTTTTACCAGTTGAAATACATCTAGAAAAGTCATTAACGTAGGCTATGTTAACTATATCAAGAAAAGTAGTGGTCCTAAAATAGAACCTTGAGGATCACCACAATTTAATAATAATTTGTCAGATAGATTATCATTACAGAAAACTTGTTGAAAGCGATTACTTAAATAGCTGGAAAACCAATCTAAGGGCAGACTTCTTACACCATGCATGGGCAACCTTTTGTCACTGGGGGCCAAAATGTGCATTTGGAACTTGACTGAGGGCCGGAGCCGTAATTGTGATTTTAAGTGTAATCTAGGTATATGTTTTTGTGGGGTTTGGATTGTATTCATGTAATGCTATTTTACATGCAATGTGTTTTCAATTTTGTTTGCACAGGGATATCCATAAAAAATGTATACCTATATTGATATAGGCAGCATTTTCACCATATTTTGTCTGTAATTTCTGTATTGACATATAATTGTAATAATGAAAATCAAAAATTTATTGAACCCAATGAATTGTCAATATTAATATGTCAGATATGCTATAAAACTAATAGTAATGTTTAATTAAGTTACTCTCTAATGGGAAATCTGGACTTGGTGCTTTTTCACCAACGTGTCAATTTTTGGTGCTATGCTGGAGGCGGCCACTCTTAGACTATTTTCAAGATAACAATCTTTCAGTCTTGATCTAGTTTTTGACTTAGTGTGCTTCATTTTGGTGAACAGTTGCTCGCAGATATAAGTACTCCCAAATAGTGACATTTTCTTCGGGCTAAATCTTTCGTAACACACATTATATGAAATAAATGAATTCGATATATTACATAGGCCTGCAGCTCTAGAAAATTTATTGGCGGGCCGGATGAGAAGCCTTGGCGGGCCGGATTGGGCCCGCGGGCCGTAGGTTGCCCATGCTTGTCTTACACCATAATGTTGTGGTTTACGAAAGTAAAATATTATGATCTATGGCAGGGGTGGCCAACCTGTGGCGCATGGGCTACTTAAAAGTGGCGCATTGCACCTTTTTGATGACTAGCCACTTCTACTCACTAATTTTTTTTTTTTTTATTTGCCCTACACCAATATTTTTTTGTGGAAAACAGAACATCTAAAGGCGTAAAGACCTTTTTTTATTTTTTGCTTTCCACCGACATTGTCAGTGGAAAACAGGACGTTTGAGGGTATAGGCGCACGCAGGGGAGCCTAATACAAATCTAGGAATACACCAATAACTTTTTTCTTTTCTTCAAATGCATTAGCAATATTTTCAACTAGTAACGTGGCTGCGTGACTGGTGGAATAATTTTTTCGAAAATCAAACTGATTTTCAGGAAAAAAATTTTGTCTGGTTAAGAAACTTAAAAGGCGCCGATATACTAACTTCTCTAAGATTTTTGAGAAAATTGGGAGCAAACTAATAGGTCTATAATTGCTCACGTCATGCCTTGCTCCTTTTTTGAAAATAGGTACTACTTTTGCAAGCTTAAATTTATTCAAAAATATATCACTCCTTTAGGAAAGGTTAAATATGTGAGTTAGAATATATATAACATTATCGGGTGTTAATTTCAGAACTTTTGTTGGAATCCTATCCATATCACGGCTTGTTTTTGATTGCAATTCAGATATAATATTCTTTACTTCTCGTGGGGTTGTGGAGTAAAAGTAAATTGAATTTGGGGTAGCTGGAGGTAAATAATCTCCGGAGTGGTTTGGGGTAGAAGGTAATTTTTTGACCAGCTTGCTACCTACTTCGACAAAGTGAAGATTAAAGTGACTAGCAATGGATTGAGCATCACTGGTCACCTGATTACCAATTTTAAGTGAAGTGCAGAATCCGGTTTTCACTTTACCTAGAAGATTGTTTATAGCTTTCCATGTTTGTTTTAGGTTGCTTTTATGTTGCGCGAAAAGTGATGAATAATAACTGTCTTTTTTTATCTTCAGAGTGCGGAAATAACTGTTCCTAGCTTTGTTGTAGTTAATTTTAGCAATGAGAGTTTTCTTCTCAAGATATTTTTTAAACAATGTCTCCTTTTCTTGTAGAAGTATTTGCAAATCTTTATCAAACCGACTTTTGTTTTTAGCATAATTTTTAACAGCAGTCAAAGGAAAACAATTTTCAAAGACTCGGTTATACTCTTTCATGAAGCACGTGAATGACTCATTACCGTCACTTTCATTTAAGATCGGGTGTTCATCTATGTTTTCTAGCTCATGATAAAATTTAGACATATTATTATCATTAAAGCACCTAACTGTGGTGCTAGCAGAAGAACTATTCATACATAAATTAATACACATAAATATAGGAAGTTAGTTAGTTAGTTGCATATTTATCCTCCTATCACGAGAAAGCGATCAAAGCGCTATACGAGCTCGCTTAGGAGTTGCCAGCCCTCTGTCTACCACACCAAGATGGGCGAATCCCGCTAAGTGCCTTTCCCAACGGCACAACAAGTAAACTTGCCGGCTTGTTCTCCACACTGTCCCTTTAATGCTGAGCGTCAAGCAGGGAAGCTGTGAATGCCAATTTTAAAGTCATTGGTTTGACCCGACTCGGAATCAAACCCGAGTCTACAGCTCAAGAGACAGACGCTCTATACCATTCGGCCATCTGAACTGTTAGATTTAGAAGGTGGTCGGATATGGGATGCAGAAGAATATTAGATTTCACAGCATAACAAAAGGAGTTTGCCCATAATTGGTCTAATGCAGTTGCAGTTGTATCAGTAATTCGAGTTGATTTATTGATCACTGAGAAAAATGAGTGATTTAGCATTATTTCTGTAAACTCATAAACATGGGTATTTTCAGTAGTTTGGGCTAGATCATAGTTAAAGTCACCAAATATGTAACATTTTTCTTTTGCATCTATTTTGCTAAGACAATTTTGAAGTTTAATTCTAAATTTTTCATTAGACACAGCATCATTAGCTGGTGATCGATAAATGGTTCCGCATAAAAATGATTCACCCTCCATTTTCAAATTTATAAAAAGTGATTCAAAATTTTTTTCATCCAGTTCCACTAATTCATCACAAATATTAAAGTGGAATTTATCTTTTACGTAGAAAGCAACTCCACCTCCTTTACAACTGTTACGACAATTTGATACGAAATTATAGCTGTTTAAGTTTTTATAAGGGCCAGAGGATGATGGTTGTATCCATGTTTCTGTAAGTGAAATTACATCAGGTTTGCAGTTCATATTTGAAAGTAAGGCCTCAAGTTTGCTAAAATTAAGTGAGTTAACAATGGATCTTATGTTAAGGGACAATACTGTAAATGTATTCTTAAAGCTGTTGTTGGAAGTAATAGTTTGCAACTTGTGGGACTCAACATATTCTGTAAGGTTGGAGAGGTTGTCAATATCACAATCAGGAATACTAAATTGCTTATTTTCACGATTAAAAAATAAGTTTAAATCAATAGCATTTAAAGCTACATTTGAAGTACAGTTACTAGCACTACTTGCGACAAGAACGTGATCCTTAGGGCATAGTTTTGAAAAAGTTCTAACTTTATTCATTTTCTTAGCAGGTTTACAGTCATTACAATATGCAGGTTGACAATACATTTTATCAGTTACAGATGACAGCTGGCAAGTTTGTATGTTGGCACGCTTCGCATTCAATTGCTTTTGTTTTTGGCGTAAAAATGGTAAGTAACACTTAAACACAAAAGTGAGGAAATATAAGGGCAAAATAGAAAATGTATATACATACAACAAAACACAAATCTGGTCTTGGATGTCAGCTAAAATTAGATTCTGTAAATAATCCGGGGAAGTACCATGAATGCATTTATAAGTCAATAAGGCAATCTTATAACGTAATTTCACGAATTTCACAGTACAAAATTTCACAGTAAGAATATGAAATTTCACAGTAATATATGAATATACGAAATTTCACATTAAGAATATGAAGATTTTTTATGCAAACGTAACATATGTGAACGTCTTGCAGAGCCTCGTAATCCAAAAACAAAACGAACAGCAGCATATGAAACTTTTGTCAATTTATGAAGCAGATATTACGGTAGGTTGTAAAACAGTGCATTGCAACACTCAGTGTGAGATATGATCAATGAAGGAATCAACTGAATTGTTAAGGTACGAGAAAGTTGTGAAACAATCCTGCCCATGTTGCGTAGATTAAGATAGCAAACTCCATCAACTTTATCAATGTGCTTTTGAAAAGTCAGTCCATCATCCAGAACAACACCGAGACTTTTAACACTGGTAGCAGGTTGGATAAAGTAGTCATTATCGAAACTGACACGAGACATTAACCAACATTTGCCACCAAAAGCTGATGACAACTCAATAATATCTGTTTTCTTTTCAATCAATTTTAAAAAATCATCACACATCCACGCCATTAAGTCTCGAGTAAAGCTTCGAATTTTATCGTTAAGGAAATCAGAAGATACTTTTCAGTCAACACCAAAATGGCACTGCATATCATCGCCATACAAATGTATGTTAAAGTCATGTGATTTTGCTAATAATTCAGTCTCTTGAAAGTATAAATTGAAAAGAACGAGTCCTAAAATCGAACCTTTTGGTACACCCGAGAAGAGTAGGCTACGACATCACGCGAAACCGACTGATTAATCTTGACAATATATCTGCGATTGCTAAGATATGATGCAAACCAAGCAAATACAGTTCTACTGAAACCCCACTTATCACGTCATTTAGCAAGCAATAAATCATGATCTACAGTGTTAAATGCAGCAGAAAGATCAAGTAGTACAACATTTAATTTAGCATCTAACATTAAAACAACATCATTATGAACGTTAACCATGGCAGTTTCATACAGTGGCGTACGCAGGATTTTTCAATGGGGGGGTTCAGTAACGTTACACCGTGATGACGTAAAATACTACGTAATACTACGTCTTCACGATGTGACGTCACTGGCAGTGTCAATTTAGATTTTTAACGTTTATAATAATTTTACATCAAACCGGACGGTTATAGCGCAGAGTTACAGATGTCGCTATCGATGCGGAAGAGTTGGGGTTCAATTCCCAGGCCGGTCAAATCAGATACAGTGTAGCCAACGGCTCGCCACCGCTGCGACGTTTCTTCGGACCTGTGTTGCTCAAGCGCTAAGACGCGGGGTCGGACGCCGCCACTCGCTACCATGCTTCGGTACTGTAGCGAGTTTAATGAAAGGAGTACAGTGAAGATTTGATTTGAAAAAAAAATTTGTGAGCAGCCATAGCTACTGCAGGGACACCGTATTTACGGAAACTCTTACTTACCAACTGCTTCACAGCAGCAGCATTAATGACAAAAATGCAGTTCAAGCAAAACACATCAGAAAAGTTGGACTACCAGCAGTATTGTTGCATATCGCATCGTAATGAAAGTTTCGCAAGATTAAATTAGAAAGTTGGACCGAACAAAGAAAACATGATCGCAATTTCGGCATGCTCTGCACGAAGAAAAGTCGGTTTGTTTCGAAATTAAGTAAGAAGTAATTTTTTCTGCAATTGTCAAGGGGGGGGGGTGACTCCCGGCCCCCTCCCTTGTATACGCCACTAGGGTCATTTCCGCGACTTAGCGACTGGGAACACAGAAACGTCGCAGCATTGGCGAGCTGTTGGCGACTTGTGCCGATTTGACCGGCCCGGGAATCAAGCCCCAGACCTTCCGCACTGATAGTCTGTGCGCTTGACCACTAAGCTAACTACCGGTACCGGCCCAGAAATTGAACCAAAAATCTCCCGAGTCGATAGCGATGTCTTTGGTTAACCCCAACTGGCTGGTTTGGTTAACTCAAAGTTATGACATCGCCAGCGGAACAACCGCCTACGTTGCAACCATTCTCTTCCAAGAATACCTCTTGCGCTGGAACGTTGTGTTGTCCAGCCATGATAGCCGTTGAGAACAATCGCTACATGACATCACAACACGACTCCAACTTTAACAATACCCATTGACTTTGTCCTAGCTTGCATCTTGTGTTAGTCGTTGTTCAAGCGCAACCCACCAGAAAAGTTTGACCTCCAGAATTATTGCATCACAATGAAAGTTTCTCAAGATTAATAGCAAGTTGGATAGAACAGAAAAACTTGACAGCAATTTCGGCAAACTTTGTATGAAAAAAGGCGGATTGTTTCAAAAAGAGAGGTTTTTATTTTTTTAAAATCGTTGATGGGGGGGGGGGGTTGACTCCAACCTCTCTCCCTCCCCGTGCGTACGCCACTGGTTTCATAGCTATGATGACACCTATAGGATGACTGGAAGTCACCGAATAGTTGATTGGTATGTAGGCTAAATATTCAGTAATTTGATAATTGACATATTTTTCAATTAACTTTGAGAGAAACGGTAGGTTACTAACTGGTCTAAAATTGGTAACATCATCTTTGTGAAGTGAATCCCTCTTTAATATGGGGGGTAGCACATGCTACTTTAAGTTCATCAGGAAAATTCCCGTTTAACAAAGACAGATTAGCAATATGAAGAATTGCAGGTAGTAGTTCATCAATACGTTCCTTTAGTAAATTAGTAAGGTAGGGGTCCAAATAGCATGATTTTGATGGCATGTTTTCAATGATAGTTTGTAGAATCAAGCTTGCAAGTGGATGAAATTCTTGCAAAGCTTGTTTACTCAATAAGGAACAGTTATACCCAGATTTGTTGCAAGTGTCATCAAAGTTAGGTGAGTGATGAGATTGCATATTGCCATAGATAGCCTTGATTTTATTATCTAAGAAATCTGCGAACTCAGATGCTAGAGCATCGCTCGAGAGAGTGTCACCTTCTGATCTGCTAGAAAATTCTATGTCTAGCAACCAAGGGCGTAGCCCAGCGATGGCAGAAGCATTTCTAAAGTGTGGGGGGGGGCCAAAACCAATGACCAGATTTTCTTCATCTACAACCAAGGACGACAGTGGCGTAGCGAGAAATTTAAAAAAAGAGGGGGTAGGGCATATAATTTCCACATTTTTTCTAGCGTATTTTTTTCGGCAAAACTAATTTGAAGCTGATTAGAAACCAGGAAAGTTCTAGGGGAGTCCGGGGACATGCTACCCCTGGAAATTTTTGAAAATTTACATGCTATGGCTATTTTACTGCATTTTGAATAATTTTCAGGCAAATTGTGTTTAAATTTTTTGACCCTAATTCTGTGTGCTTCGCCAAATATGATGCATTTTGTTCAAATCAAATCAAAAATCTTCATTATACTCGCCGTATTACGCCGAAGCGTGTAACGAGTTGCGGGGCCCTCCGCGGCTTAGCGCCTGGGCAACACAGCTCCGAAGAAACGTCGCAACGGTGGCGAGTCGTTGGCGACACTGTGCCGATTTGACCGGTCCGGGAATCGAACCTCAAACCTCCCGCACCGATAGCGTGCGCTTAGCAACTGAGCTAACGGCCGTCCACACATTTTTAATCATGCGTGCTTAAGGAGTAAGGCTTATAGCTATCGAAGAGGTTTTAAATTAGAAAAAAATTGTATACATCAAAAACATTTTTGAAAATGGATGGTGGGAGCAGTGGCGCACGCACGGGAGGGGGGGTTTGGGGGTCAACCCCCCCCCCCCCCATTGACGACTGAAGAAAATGAAAACCTCTTTTTTTAAAACGATTCGCCTTTTTTCATACAGAGATTGCCGAAATTGTTATCAATTATCATGTTTTTCTGTGCTATCCAACTTCCTTCTGTTACATAATCTTGTTCATTGTGATGCAATAATACCGGTAGTCAAACTTTTCTGGTGCGTTGCGCTTGACGTTGACGATTGCAGAAAAACCTTTCTTTTTTGAGACGAACCGACTTTTCTTCGCGCGGAGCTTGCCGAAATTGCTGTCATGTTTTTTCTGTTCGGTCCCATTTTCTAATTTAATTTCGAGAAACTTTTATTATGATACGATGCAACAATACCGGTATTCCAACTTTTCTGATGTGTTTTGCTTGAACTGCAATTTTGTCATTGATGCTGCTGTGAAGCAATTGGTAAGTGGGAGTTCCCTCAAATACGAAGTATCTGCAGTAACTATGGCAGAACACAAAATTATTTCTAAAAATCAAATCTTCACTGTAATCGTTTCATTAAATTCGCTGTAGTATTGCGGCGTCGTAGCGAGTGTCGGGGCCCGACCCCGCGGCTTAACGCCTGGACAACGCAGCTCCGAAGAAACGTCACAGCGGTAACGAGCCGTTGGCCACTCTGTGTCCGCTTTGACCGGCCTGGGAATTGAACCTCAGACCCTCCACGTCGATAGCGACAACTTTAACACTGCGCTATAACCGGCCGCAGAGCCGGTGCTAAGGAGGGGCCTGGCCCCCCAATCGACATGCTTGGCCCCCCCAATTAACAAGTTTTTGCTTTTGAAAACAGCGGCTTTTGTGCTTAATTTCAAACTTTGCCCCCTCCCCTTAAGCGTTTGCCCCCCCCCCCTAAGTCGACTGCTCTGGCGCCGGCTCTGACCGGCCGGTTTTTTTGAAAAATTATTGAAGTATAAAAATCTAAATTGACACTGTTCTAAAT
Organism: Trididemnum miniatum; assembly: GCA_964006365.1. NCBI lineage: Eukaryota > Metazoa > Chordata > Ascidiacea > Aplousobranchia > Didemnidae > Trididemnum > Trididemnum miniatum. The sequence continues at coordinate 3,497,683 of OZ023235.1, read as the reverse complement.
GCTAAAAATATAATAAAGATACAGCCAAGAAAGATCAAACCAACGAAAGATTTAAAGAGGCCCAGGGGCGGAACGGAGAGGGGGTGGCAAAATCGTTTTTACGCACCGCTACGGTCTCAGGAGCTGGAGTGCTTCGTTTTCCAGGCACCCCGATTATGTGCTTGAGAGTATCTGATGATATCGACGGTGTGATTTGGGTGAAAAATGCTTAGATAATATCGACGCTGTTTTTGAGTTTAATCGCATGATCAGAGATTCCTGTCGCGCGTAATTCATTGTAGTTTACAAATGTTTCGGTAGGGAGGGCAGTTTATTTTCATGCTTCACTGTCTTCCCTATTCAAGACAGGGGATACTGGATACTGCTCCTTTCATAATGAGTGCATATTAAATGTTTATGTCAAGGTTTATATGCGTTGTTTATATCAATGTAGGTTCTTGAAAAAAGATTTTTTCGGAGGGAAATAATAACTTGTTTTACCCTCCTGGCTACACCTTGTTTGTGACGTAGCGAAAGCTAGCCTACTTTAGTCAGTTAACCTTCCTATGACCCAAAAATGAAATGAACTAAAGTTTTTTCAGTAAATTTTTAACCACGGATTGACAGCTTGAGTTTCGGTGAAACCGTTTCGCTCCTTAAATGAAGCCCAAAGAATCAAGCAAAAATGTGAATGAAATATCTGGATTGTTTCCTTCGCTATAGCGTTATACAGCTTAATCATGGTAGCTGCAATTGCGCAGTAATTTAGACTAGAAACATTACAATCCGATGCACTTTGATACCTCTGAACTACTATAGGCTAATTGTAGTATTTTACGTCATCACGATGTGACGTCACTGAAACCCCCCATTAAAAAATCCTGCGTACGCCACTGGGTGGGAGGATGCATATCTCTTATTCTACCCTCTGGATTCGCCCCTGGCCATAAGCTACAGAAACCAATGACCCCGCCAATGGCATTGGTCAGAAACCAATGGCACAATGGCCCCGCCCCTAAATACGCTTCTGTGGACGGACCGGATTTAGACAATGAGAGGTCCTAGGCTATTTGATCACACTGATTGGAAGAGCGAAAAAGGTCTTCACGTCCTCAGATGTCCTGTTTTTACTGAAAATATCGGTATGGTGAAAAGCAAAAAAAAGGTATGCACGTACTCAGATGTTCTGTTTTCCCGTGAAAGTATCGGTAAAGAGAACAAAAAAGGTCTTAATTGCTCGTGATGAGGCGCCCCATTTTCTACGAGACCCTAGGTTTCAGCCTGCTTAGCCTATACGTAAATCCGGCCCTATGCCTACAACCCATTATTAGCCTGTCCACATGTGACATGTCCAATTTATGTGGGCTTCAGACCCACGGTTCTTGCTTCTAGTTTTTGTTACCCTACCCCACAAACAAAAAATTTTCAAGAAGACATCTCTGGATCTAACCTCTTTTCTAAGTTTTAATTTCGATGGTAGGCCTGTTAAGTTTCAAACACATTCATGCAGAGGCAACATTGCAGAGATAAACGCGTAAATTTGGCCCCCCCCTGAAAAAAGTGGGGGGGAGGCCAGGGTCCCCTCGCCCCCCTATGGAGGCTATGGCGTAGCCAAGGGGGGTAAGGAAAAATTGCCCCCCCTCCGAAATATTTTCAGTGACCACTAGCCTGCAAACAAAGATACTAATGCTATAACGTAAATCTACTAACAACGCAAGCAGGGGCTGATTAAAACCACTTTTCGACAAAAAAACTAAGCTAAAATGAGTATATTCTTGCAAAAACCCTAGAAATCCGTGGCGGTTGAAGGTTCTGCCCCAGACCCCCTTAGCCACCGGCGGCTGGGCGCTTCTCCCCCGCATCCCCTGCTGGGGCACCCCCTTTGCCGAATCCTGGGTGCGCCTCTGGAAAAGCCTATGAAGTTTTGCCCCCCCGAAATTTTTGGCTGGCTACGTCACTGCTAGCAACTGATTAACAATTCTGTAGGTTTTTCGAGTCCCCTTGATAGTTCTGCAATCGTTCAGTGTAATACATTTCTCGTACTTATGTAAGTTGTTTTTGGCCTGCATACATGCGAGATTAAACTTCAGCTTGTTATCAGCTGAACGTATTTTACGAAATGCCCTTTCAGTCCTTTGTTTGTATTTGCGCGCTTCTTGGCAGGCCCTATTCCACCAAGGATTATCATTGGAATTATAGAAAGTTTCTTGAAGAGGTGCATGCCTTTCAATCAAGTCATTAAGTGATAAATAGATACTAACCAAGTTGCTAGACAATTAAATTTACACTAACCAAGTTACCGCAAACGCTTACGTGAGCTCGCGTTTAAAAGCAGCGCTGCACAACGTTTTCAACTTACGTGTAATTTTTGTGAAACAGGTAGAACCGATATAGGCCCAAGCTTTCAAAAAGTGCTCTATTGCAAATTCGGGGCACATATCTGTAAAATGTACCTTTTTCAGATAAAATTTAAAACCCTGGAACCTGTAGTCTGTTTCACCCGAAAAGTTTCGATTTCAGCTTTGTTGCAAGTATGTCGTACATTTTTTCATCCTTTTAAATCGCACCTAGCTAATTATTTCTGTCATTTTTCTGTTAAACTTTCCGTCTAACTGCTCTAAATAAGTCTAAGCTCAAACATAGCCAGTCAGCTGTGATACTTTGCACAGAAATCGTGTAGATAATTTTAAACGACAGTGCATAATAAATATGATAAACTTTATCCAAACAAATACGTAAAAAGCAGCAGACAAAACACAAGAAATGCTGTTCAACACACCTACGCCAAATCTGCAATTGTCACAGTGGGACTAGGTTGAAAAAAAAAAAAAAAAAAGAGGGGGTCCAAAATGAAACAAGTGTGCTAGTAAAAATGAGACCAAAAAAACTTAATTTTTAGCGCTGCCCATTGAAAATCGGTGATTTGTGCACTTTTAATTCCATGAATCGCTAGCAAACATCATATTAAAACTTTTTTGCTGTAAAATTTGAAGCGGTTACAGTTTTGAAAGCAACTTAATTCATTTTGACATTTGAAATTGCAAAAGACTTACCATATTCTCAAACAATTGTGAAACAAACCAATACCAATCACAAAAAATCAAATCTGGAGCAAACACGTGATTTAAAATAACTCCAATACCGGTGCAATAAATTGCTACCCATAATTTTGAAAATTTAAGTTTTGTAAGGATACTGATGGTAGGATTTGACGGAGTTGATCAAAAAAGCGAAACAATTTAACGCTTAACCAATAGGCTATTATAATATCGCCAAGTCATCATCAGAATCTTATGTGAGCCTATCCGACCTTTTTGGTTTATTATCTAATTAACCTGACACAACCAACTGTACGGTCGTTAAAAAACTGCAAGAGTAAAAACGACAAAAAATGAAGAACATTAACAGTAATATAAACGAAAAGAAGCAATAAATAGGAGAAGACACAGTACAAAAACATTATGTTGAGCAAAAGAAAAAACAAAACTCAATACTTCATGATTGAAAAAAGAGATATACTGTAGACCCCCAAAAAACGGTTTTTCGACCACAGAACAGAAAAACTCCAAGTTGCACAGGGATGTCAGTTCATCTTACGAATTTTTGTGATTGTTTTATCGAAAATGCACAGAAATCGTGTAGATAATCGCTTTGGAAACAACACAGATCAAACTAGTAAAAGATAATACCAATGGAAGATCAAATAGCTTTTTGTCGGGTGATAAATTGATTGTTTTATGCACTAAAATCATCAAATTTGAACGTTTTGTAAATCGTAATAAGATCTGAAAAAGTTTATCAAGCCTCTAATACCAGCAGTAACAAGCGTATTCTTAAATTGAAAATTGTAAGTGAAGACAAAAAGTGAAAGAAGTTTTAGTCAAACCTGAAAGTAGAGCAGATTGTTTCGGCTTTCCGTAAGCAAAGAGACTGTGCAATATAATGGGGCTCCGCGAAAATCAGCCGCAAAAATATCGTAACACCTTATCCACGTTTTAAATATTTTACACACTGCTCGGCTTGGCTGGAGTTCCTTCTATTTGTGATCAGAGTGAAGGGTTGATAGATTTATCAGAGCAGCTGTCTTGTGTATTGGTAATGAGTGATGTGACTTGATCAATGCCGGATCCATTTGACTTATTTCCATTGTACACGACTTTTAACTTGCCGAAGTGACTAGGACTGTCTTGCTTTCGTTCTGAGCTCGTAGATGATGACTTTTTCTTCTCACGTGACACTTTACCCGACCACGTGTTTTTAGTAGGATCACGTGACAAATAGTTGGCGTCGGACACCTTGCAGCCGCATATACCGCGTACGGCAATCCATGCGGCAACGCGAAAGCGTTCTATTGTCATGCAATAAAGAATGAAGTTTAAAGCTGAGTTCAACAAGCCGCTAAGTGCCGCTAGAGATGTGATAATTTCATTTTGATCACAAGTGTGGGAATGAGCGTCCGCGCTGGTCATAAGGATCAACGTTTGAGGGAGCCAGAGAACAATAAAGGTGAAACACACCACAAGCATCATAATCTGAAAAAAAAAACGTTTTAAAATAAAAGTCACACACTCAAGGCCATTGCTCTGTCAGCGCATTTATTTTATTAGTCGCACATCTCCTACGACGAGAAAGCGATCAAAGCGTTATGACGAGATCACCTACAAGTAACCGCTCATCTGTCCGCCACACCAAGATGAACGTTTAGGGTGGTTGCCGACTTGAAGACCTTGCGGTCTCTTCGCAGTCACCCTGTCCCTGCCATACTTAAAATATATTTCGAGTTTCGCCTGCCCATGGGTTGAAGTATCTGATGTGTGTAGTGACAAAAATATACTTGTTGTTGGAGAATCCTGTTAAGCGCCTGTCACAACAGCACACCAAGTAAACTTGCCGGCTTGTTCTCCGCACTGTCCCTTTAATGCTGAGCTTCCAGCAGGGAAGCTGAGAATATCAATGTTTGCGTACGGGATTTGACCCAATTCGGAATCAAACCCAAGTCTACAGCTTCAAAAATTCAGTCTCTATCCACTCGGCCGTCTGAGCTGCTGCTCTGGCGGTACCTCACAAGAGTAACAGATCCTACAGGACTCCACTGAAATCGACAAAAGAGCTCATAGGTTTCAAAAAATGAGGGGTTTTGCTCAAAATGTGTGGTCTTCAAACAATCTTTCTTGTGCTGCCTCGGGGGTTGTAACAACATCATCGAGTCCAATCAACACATGAAGATTACCCGTCCCGTCAGAGTATTCAAATGATTTACTTTGACAGCGTGAGATTTTGCAGCAAGCAATTAATTAAAAAAGCAAAACCTTTCAAAACCGTTTCCACGTTTTTTTTTTAACTACTGATAATCGACAAAAGACACAATATCGAGCTCGCAGAGGGAAGAGAGCTGTCAAGCTACAAACGACGCTTTAAGATAGACGATGCGTTAATCCGCTAATGGCGTACGAAACGGATTCGTGCTAAACGTGTTGTTATATAGGATTAGGGAGTTTTTAAATGAATCAATCATCTGTATTTTTTTTTCAGCTTTCACAAAAGTCTTGTTCTTTTGAAAATACTTCTGGTATTTTCGAAAATTCGGTAAAAAATTAATAAAATGAAAGAATAATGGAAGAATGATCGTGCTTTCCCGCCAGGGGCGGGTTCAGTAATTTTTAAGGGGGCAAAATTTGTTTTGTGGTTTTGTACACCTGAAAGTGTCGAAATAACGAGGTTTTAATACGCTTGAAAAAAATAAGGGGGGGTAGCCACCCTTAGTCCTTCCTGGATCCACCATTGCCCACCTTATCAGCAAGTTTTGTTCTCTAGAAACGGATAGCCTAGGGCAGGCTAGTGACCTTTTTGTGTTTTCTTAAATGCATTTTTTTATTTAATCGCCTATTTATTCTGATATCACGAGAAAGCGATTAAAGCGCTACAACGAGCCCAGAACCTACGGCCATCTGAACCGCATTTCGATATCTCGGAAGAAATATTTTACTGTAAAATAATGTCACGACATATTGTTTAACGTAATTTAAATTTTCGGTACTGTTATTGATTATATTTTTAAGCAAATGAAAGGATTTAGCTAAAGCCTTTGCCTGTGATGAAACGGAGTTCACAAGCGATGGAACAAGCGTTGAGATACGTTTACCGATACACTACAACGCGACAATGATTAGAATGCAATAAACGTATCAGGTCTTTGCGAGGTCGGTTGACGGAAAAAACAAGGTGTGAAAAAATTGTCGCGAGGTCAGGGTTGGTTTAAGGGGGATGCTATGAGGGCTATAGCGCCAGGGTTCCCCGTAAACGTCGTTCCCCAAAAAGTTCTGTTGCTGACGTCAAAATCAGGTAAAAGCATGGGGCCCAAAACCTTAGCCCCGGGGCCCGCCAAATTTCGACACGGCCCCGCACGCTCCGGGTATTGGTAATGCACCTCTGCTCACTCGATTTTCTTCGCATGCTTATGTGAAGCAATAGCTAACATTGCTTATCTCAACACCAATGGCTCAAGAATGTAGCCACATGTAAGAAAGAATGCATATAGCAGCGCTCTTGGAGCTCAACTTAAATCGAAATTTTTCGTCAATTCAAATTTAAAATCAAAAACCACTCGCAATTTGAAAAAGTCTTGTCAAATTCACCCGAAATCACGTTTGGAAATTTGTAAAAACTACACTCGATGTGTAAAGTTTTGATTAATGACATGAAACTAAAATTACAAATAGTACCTTAAAATGCAAGCGTGTGTTAGCATACTTCAGATTAGGGTTACCTCTCCCCATAAAAGGGAAAAGTGCCCCGGGCTGAGCTCTGTCAAATAACATTACCAAAAGCAGCAAAGTACAGCCGCAGTAATTTTTGAAATCGAAGTTTCCACAACATAGATTCAGCTGTCATCATCAGCAGCGTAATCATGGAAGTGCCTTGCTTACACTTTCAATGTTGACAGCCGAACCTGTGTTGTCGAAACATCCAATTTTAAACATTACTGTGTGGCTTTATCTTTCCTTCTTTACCTATTTTCGTCTGATATTTATTGTATTTCGGAAGATTCTCAAAACGGGTCTACTCAAAGAGCTTTCCACTTGAATTTCACCGACTTACCGTAATTTTTCTGTTTATAACTGGTCTTGTGTTGACAGAACTTTGCCGGGACGGAAAATGAAGACATTTCAGAGTGACCATGTTTAAGAGAAGTAGCACAAAATAAGGGATGAGAAACGCGAGGCAGACGTGGAAAGCCATGTTTAGCGCGTACGCGGTTTGCTTACTGACACTGGCGGTTAAGGAACAACTTAGGACAATCCTGAAAATCAAACATGAGTAAAACATTGACGAAATTTTGCGCAAATAGCTCTAGGAAACATATTCGACTGAAGATCGCCTGGTTGGCGGAGTGATTAAAGACATCGTCGTCGGTGCAAGAGGTCGTGGGTTCTAATCCCAGGCTGGTTGAATTGTACAGTGTCGCCAACAGCTTGCCACTACTGGAATCTTTTTCCGGAGCTGTGTTGCCCAGGCGCTAAACCGCGGAGATGGATCTCGCCACTCGTTATATGCTTCGGCGTAATACCGCAGTACAATAAAAATTTAATTGTATTTTTGCAAAGCAAAACTTGGAGTCGAACCGCAGTCTTGCGATTAAGCCCATTTTAAATACAGCTGTCCATCTTATTGCACAACGCAGAAAATTAGTCGCAGATTCTTAATAAACAATCTTGTTTGTTAACAGTTAGCTCGTAAGTTTGAACTTTTGCAAGTGCTGATATTTAATCTAATAATTATTTCGTTTTAGAAATCTCTTTGATGATGAAGAATTCTTTCGTGTCGAGCTGTTATTTCCCTTCGGACCAATGGATTATGTAATGATATCAACCGGCAGATTGGCTTAGTAGTTAAGCGCACCGCTAATGGCGCTGTAGGTCTGGGTACGAATCCCGGGCCGGTCAAATCGGACACAGTGCCGCCATTACTGCGATGTTTCTGGGGAGCTGTGTTGTTCAAACGTTAAGCAGCGGAGGTGGCCCCGCCACTCGTTACACGCTTGGGCATAATATCGCCAGTATAATGAAGATTTGTTTCGATCAACTAATGCCGTCACAATTAATCTGCAATTAATCGATATCGCAACCTAAAGACGCAACTTCTCTCTCTCTTATCTGGTTTAAGACGTAATAATAGTAGATAAGACTTTTTTGCGTCATCACACTACATCTCAAGCGTTGCTTTAATCTCAAATTGAAGCAAAAATTGATCTACGCTTTTTTAATTTATTTGCAATTTTTTTGGGGGGAAAAAGTGCACTCAACATACATAAGGGATAACGTGACAATCAAAAGCAGGGCCCAATTTTTCAGGAATTTTTTAGCAATATTTTAGACCCAGTTTTGGGTAAACAGGCTTTCTGACGCAGGAGCAATTAAGTTCAGGATTTCTGTTCAGGGGCTAAGGGTTTGGTGGGGGGGACTTTCCTCTCCAAGAGTTAATGGCATGGACATCTCAACTCATAATTACCTTGCCTAATGTCCAGCTAAATGGGCCAATTTGGGGCAAACATGAACCAAAATAGAATAAAAGGCTATTTTTTTGCATAATTTTTGTGGAGTCTAGCTAGCCCGGGGTCATTCAGCTAGCCCGGGGTTATTCAACAATTTTTACTGACAAAAATTAAGCGAAAATTTCAGAATTATTGGCTCTCGCAATTCGTATCGTTGATCGTACTTCCCGGCGTAAACGCTTGTTCAGGCAACATCGATAGAGAGCGATGACGTCACATATGCTTTCAACGCCTCGTTATGACGTCATATCTTACAGATTCCGATTTTTCAACAGGCCTACAGCAAATTGTGAAATGCATGAAACAAAAGTTTTTTTTTCTATTCTCAAGAGATTAAAGCGAGACAACAGCTTTCACAAAACAAATTTTAAAAAAATCCATTTCCGTCCACAATCAATCGTTATCTACAAAAATGGGTTTCCACCAGCATCCTGTTGTACTTATCTCAAATGTGAAGGTTTAGGACTGTCTAGAAAAGTGCTGGATCTGTTCTTAAACTGTAATTTGTTTCTCGCCTGATTGTGTTTTGGCGATGAGAATTTCGCTCCTGACGCAGAGGTCGAACAAAGATTTCTGTTTAGTAGCTAAGGGGGCGAGTTCTTCCCTAAGATTTTATGACATAAAGTTCTCAACTCACCCCGTCCACATTTTTAGCGTAAGTGAGCCGGCCTAAAGCTCACGGATTTTCTGCACATTATCAATTCTTATATCATAACAGAAAAAAAGTGATTATGACGTCAAAATTTAATTGTGATGCAGAAAACCGGTGGGCCCTGGATCACGAAAACTGGACATGTGGGATTGTGGAGAGAGTAAGTGCTACGCAGATACCACTTATCTTCATAGACATTTTAAGGAGGATGATCGCCCTCATCGCCCCTTTCGAACCAGCCCCAGTCTCGGCTTTGCAAGCGCAATAACAGAACGACAAAACCTGTTGAGGTTTATTGCGTATTCAGTTGATTCACATTATTTTTTGATGAGTTTATGTCTAGGAAGGCTATTAGAACTAAACGTTACGACAACACAGATCCAGCGGTCATCATCAGTAGGGTATAGGCAAGGCAGCATAACACTGAAACTATGTGACAGCTGAATCTATTTTTCAAAACGTCTAGTTTTAAGAATTATTGTGGTGTGAAAGTTTTCCTTTTTCTTAATAGATTCTAAACTGTAAAAATACTTGCGTAGAAGCTAGTTTATTTTAAGTTTCACACCAAAACACACTTCACTTCTTCAAGAGCAAATCTAAAACCTATTAGCTCGCTATAATCTTAGATAATCCTCCACAAAATTTAACTTTTTCATCGCGACGGATTTGCTAACTTTGCTAATTTCCCGGCTTCAAACGCTAGTTTTTACGCTTTTCTTCTATTCGCTGAATAATAATATTATTTTGAAAAGGATAAGGAAGTTTCAAACTCAAATCTTGATTATACTCGCGGTATTACGCCGAAGCGCGTAACCAGTGACAGGTTCTATTTTCGCGATTCAGCGCCTGGACAACACAGCTCCGAAGAAACGTCACAGCGGTGTCGAGCCGTTGCGACCCTGTATCCGATTTGAAAAGCCCGCAAATCAAACCCAAACCTCCCACATTTATGGCGATGTGTTTACCTGGAGTGGATCCAAAAATTTTTGGAGGGGTACGCGAGTTTGAATTAGGTGGAATGTTAACTAAATACGAAGACGTAGGACGTTCAGACCCGAAAAAAAGCATAAATATTCCCTTCTGTTAAGTACTTATCTCAAATGCGAAGATTTAGAACTACCTGGAAAACTGCTGAATCTAGTTTTATATTGCAATTTGTTTCTCGCCTGATTGTGTTTTGGCGATAAGAATTTCTCTCCTGACGTAGGGATGGAACAAAGATTTCTGTTTAGGAGCTAAGGGGGCGATTTCTCTCCCAAAATTTTATGACATAGAGAACTCAAATCATAACTATACCCAGTCCAGATGTTCAGTTTACGAGGGACAAAAGCACATGGATTTTCTGCACATTATCAATTTTGATGTCATAATTGAAAAAAAGGGATTATGACGTCAAAAATTTAATTGCAATGCAGAAATCCGGAGGGGCTCTTGATCACCCTAACTGGACGTGAGGAGAGAGTAAGTGCAACGCAAATACCACTTTACAGATTTCTGCAGAGACATTGTAAGGAGGATAGTCGCCCTCATCGTCCCTCTTCGAACCAGCCTCTGTCTCGGCCTTGCAAGCGCAATAACAACGACAAAACCCGCTGGGGTTTGTTGCGTAATCAGTTGACTGACGAGTTCATGTCAACAGAGGCTATTAGAACTAAACGTTTCGACAACACAGATCTAGTGGTCATCATCAGCAGTGCAAGCAAGGCAGTAATACATTGAAACTATGTCACAGCTGTATCCATGTTGTCAAAAAGTCTATTTTTAAGAATTACTGTTGTTTTAATTTTCCGTTTTCTTAATTCTAAACTGTAAAAATACCTGCGTAGGAGATAGTTTATTTTAAGTTTCCCACCAAAACACACTTCACTTCTTCAAGTGCAAATCTCAAACCCATTAGCACGTTATAATCTCAGCAATAAGCATCGATAATCCCCCAGAAATTTTAACTTTTTCACCGCGACGGATTTGCTAATTTCGCGGCTTCAAACGCTAGTTTTACGCTTTTCTTCTATTCGCTCAATAATATGTTATTTCGAAACGGATAAGAAAGTTTTAAAATGAAATCTTGATTATACTCGCGGTATTACGCCGAAGCGTGTAACGAGTGGCGGATCCATCTCCGTGGCTCAGGGTCTGGACAATACAGCTCCGAAGAAACATCGCAGCGGAGTCGAACCGTCGCAACGCTGTATCCGATTTGGCCGACCCGCAAATCGAACCCAAGCTGTTCACGCCTATAGCGATGTCTTCATCAGGAGCGGATTCAGAAAATTTTGGAGGGAAGGTGCAATTTTGAATTAGGATGAAATTTGAATGCTAACTAAATACTAAGACGTTAGACTTTCAGACCCGAAAAAGAGTATGAATATGCCTTTTTGTTAACGTGTCATGTCAGGGGTGCAATCAGCCTTTTTTCAGGGAGGAGACTTCAAATTTCGACAGTTTTTCAAGCGTAAGCGTAATTTTTTCCAGCAAAATTAATTTGAAGCAAAATGAGGAACAAAAATGGCGATAGGGGAGTCTACTCCCACAGAAAATTTCTGGGAAATGCATCCCCCGCTTAGATTCGCCCCTGGTTTTTACCAATCCGCCATCAGAACAGTTATGCAGCAGGTTTTCTATTCAAACATTAACAAATACAAAAATACAGTAACCATAAAACAAGTCAAAAACTTACAATTTCATATTAAGCTACCGTTTAATACTATTTAAAAGCTAAGGCGTTGACGAATCAAGAAATTCTGTTAAGTTTGTTTTCATAACCAGGTTAAAGTGAGGGCGTCACGCCTCAAAAGGATAAGCAAAAAAAACTTGCAAAAACCGCCCAAAATTGTTCCCACATCAAAAATTTGATTGAATCGGCAGGGTTGAAGATTTTTCACTTTGTTAGTTAGTATCACAATCAAACAGTTTCTGGAAGACTTTAAATTATAATTTTTTAAACCTCCACTTCAGATTACTCCAGGTTGCTTTGATGAGACCTATACGAAGGTTGAAACAGCGAGAGATTGAACATCGAACAATTATAAATTCGCTTACCGATTACCAGACTCGTCATGATTTTCATTGTCCGTATGGTTTGAAATTCGTTCCAATGCAAAATCACCACGCAAATGTCCCGGGTTGCCATTAATATTTTCATCTTCAGTGTCGTTGGAATAAAAATAGGGCAAAAAACTGGTGTTGCCCCTCAACGAAGATCGGTTTAGGTTATTTCCCGCCTCTTTACCATGGCTTTTGTCGTAAACTGGACCAGCGGCAAGAAAAGGGGTGGCGAAAATAAAGGAGAGAAAAAATACGGCGCAGGTCACCTGGAAAACAAAGCAGCTTGAAGAAAATTATTATCAGATTGATGATTGGCGTGATAGTTAACGAGATTGCTACCCGTGCGGGAGGTCTGGGGTTCGATTCCCGGGCCGGTCAAATCGGACACTGTCACCAACGGCTCGCCACCGCTGCTGCGTTTCTTCGAAGCTGTTTTGCCTGAGCACTTGGCCGCGTAGATGGACCCGGCTATTCGTTACACGCTTCGAAGTAATATCGCCAATATGATGAAACTTTGATTCTTCGAGTTTTCTTGCGTCAAACAAGGCCCGGCGTCAATCAAACACGTTTCGGTCTATTTCGGTCCTAATTAGCATGCGTCAAGCAAGAAATTTACTCTGTCAATGATTTAGATCAAAAACAGTTTATCGAAAGAAAAATATCACCCAGCGTTGGGTGCAAAGGGTAAGCACATCGATAGCATCGTTAAATTGTTTAAGATTTGATCTCGAAATGAATAGGATTAAACAAAACAATAACAAACTTTCCATTAGCACTAAAAAAGTAATAAGAATCAGCGAAAATAAATGACAGGCAGGGGTTCATTCCTGCCCGTGACACGTTATCAAACTACGATCATGGCATATTGGCCTATGAATAATCCTGTATACTTAGCGGTACCGCCCGCAAATTACAGATCCTACGTGACGGGTTCGATTCACGGCTAGAGCCGATGGCATTTGACATATATAACAGGTGGCTGCTGAGCGCAAGCTCACTTTGCAGTCTCCCTCAATTGCTGTTGAATTTTCAGGTCAATGTAATTTGAAAATAACTTCTATTTATTCCTGTGGCCTTATCTCAGCTTCCATTATAAAGTCAAAACGTCCATCCAGCAAAAAATAGAATAAGACATCAAACTGCTGAATGACGAATATTTTTTCAGTGAAAAAAATAAAGCTACACCAGAACTTTACTTTTTCACAACAAAAGAACATTTTCCTTTAGTTTTGTGCTGTCTTGCATAAACTATGATAATGACAGCTCAATCTATATTGTCGAAACGTTTTTTCGTGGTTTGTACATTTCATGTAAAATGAAAACCTCAAAAAATTCAAAGAAAAATGCAACCAATTAAGCATTTACAAATGCATTAAACAACCGGTTTTCTGCATTGTATACAGCGTAAAAGACAAAACATAGCAGCAATGGTGATGATGAGACAATTAGGTCGGAAATTGATTCTTGGGCCATGGCTGTGTAAAATCTGAAATTCAATGGGGTTCACATTAAAGGATGAAAACCTAGGGCCCAAACTCTAAAACACACCCTCAAAGTGTCCATAGCCCAATTTCTTTATGTTTCAGGCCAGAAAATAATGTCGTTTGCAAATTCATAGTTCAATTTGCTAGTCAGCTTTGATCCAGTGTTAGAGCTGCCACATGACGTCATAAATGACGTCATAAATAATACCCATTTTAACTATTCCCGCCAAACGTAGAGATAAGTCGAATGATGATATACGTTATGGGTGGGCTTGTTTGCGGTTAAGCTCTTATCAACTTCAAGCTTGACAAACATTAAGTCAGAATGAAATATGTGGATATAAATATTTACTTTAGTCGTTTTGAAATGGAAACTCTTTATTTTTGGAAAATGCTTAAACCAAAACTATTAATACATTCCACTTTGTTTAGTTTCGTTTCATATTCATCCTCCTACCACAAAAAAGCGATCAAAGCGGAATAACAAGCTCGCTTAGGAGCTGTCGGCCATTTGTTTAGCACTCTAAGATGGAGGAATTCCGCCAAGTGCCTATTCCTGCGTAACAACAAGCAAACTTGCCGGCTTGTTCACCACATTGTCCTTTTAATGCTTTAATACTAAGCTTTTAATGCTGAGTGTTTAATACTGTGAATACCAATTTTAAAGCCATTTGCTTGACCGACTCGGAGTGAAACTGGAGCGTACAGGCTTTAAAGACAGACTCCCTTACCACTCGGGCATCTGAGCTGTTATTTTGGATATTGCATGATGAACGTTAGCTGTATACTTACGAACCTTATTTCAGATTATAAATATTGCAGTAATCATGGCAGTAAAAAAGAAAACGTTTTATGTGTATTCATATCAGGGTTGGTCAAAATCGAAAAAAGTGCCAGGTGGTCCCTCCAGCCACACGGCTAGTTGCACTGACTAAGCTACGTTATCACCAGCATTTTTGATTTTTTCCAGGAAACTTGCGCTAATTTAAAATGGGGTCGCTTTATCCCCCCACTGCATTGTCGGTGTCTTAAAAGCCTGTAAGCAGCTTAGACATGTTCTGTGTTTTACTTTTTGGGTATTTTACGTTTGCAAAGTTTTTTATTGACCAAAAGGTTGGCGCATTGTTAAACACTGCCATCGGTGCGAAAGTCTTGCGCTGGGTTCGATACCCGGGTGAGTCAAATCGGACGCAGTGTCGTCAACGGCTCGTCACCGCTGTGACGTTTCTTTGGAGCTGTGTAGTCCAGGAGCAAAGCCGTGGAGGAAGGCCCCGCCACTCATTACACGCTTCGGTGGAATACCACCAGTATACTATAGATTTGATTGAAATTTATTTATGCTTTCAAAAATACGCACAGCGGCTACAACGTTTGCAATGATTAATTATTTTTTAATAAAGAAGCCACCACCAAGTAAATTCGCAAACAGTTTTTTAAAGCCTTGAGAGCAAGGTCTTATCTTTCGTAGATTTTTCTGGCCTGCTGGACCACCAAGGTAACAGCTTTAAACAATAGCAAAACGTACTTGAGAAACATCATAACATTTTGTCAGTAACAATATATAAAGATAGTAAAGTGTGAAATTGAAACCGACATCTTTTAAGCAGTTAAATTAGGCGTGAACTTACAAGGCTACAGCTAATTTATTTTCAAAGTTATTGAGATTTGCTGCAAGCTGCAGAACATGACAATAATGCGTTGAAACAAGAAATATCGAGTCGCAATTCAGGCAAGCGCAAAATATTGGATTACTGTAGAATTTGTACGACTCTGCATCTTTTTTCGTGGGTCACTGCTTTTCTAAACATTTTTATCAACCACAAAATCTTAGAAGAATACATGCGACTGGTAAGGTGTTGAAAAGGTTTCCACACCTTAGCTTGGTTGAAATGTTTTCGTACTTTGCTCAAGCTAAATGGATTAGCATTAGCAGTTACAATAGGATTTGTAGGATTACAACCAGTATTTCATATACTTTCTGGCACAGTTCGTTCTAAATTTTTAGCAAGTGCGAATTTGCACAAATATAATTTCGCATAAAAAATTTGTTAAAAGATATAAGTGGTTCAAAGAAAGTTTGATCTAATTTTTGTCTCAAAGCTGAGTTACCAGAGAATGAAACTTTTGTTTTGCACCAAAATATTGAACATTTTAATTCAAAGTTGACTCAAAATCACCCTTCCGGTTGGCAAGCTTGAAGAAAAATTGGAAAGCTTTGCCCAAAATTTCTCATTTTCTTGAATTTCGCACTTTAAAGGGACACAGTGCTTAGTACTCACACAAGCCTTTACAACAGCGGCAAAGCAGAGGGATAAAACACTTCCATTTTAAAGAGGTTCAAAAGTAAAAAAATGTTTTCGATAACGAAACCTAATCACAACAGACCAGTTGCTAAGCCAGAGAAGAACTGTCCAGTTTCTTTGATTTTTTGACCAAAACTTCTCTGAAGTATGCGGAAATCATTCCTATAAATTACCGTCATATTGGTGATCTTTGGATGTAATGCAATATGCACCCCTTTCCCTAATTGTTCCTGGCTATACCCTGCTGCAGGCTTAACTTTTATACTCACAAAAAGATTCAATTGTCTAAGAAACATTTCTAAGTTGCTGTTACCGGCAAATATCGAATCGACGATTCCCGCGAGTTTTCACTGCATAGTTTAGGCATCGCTATCGGCACGGGAGGTCTTGGGTTTGAATCCCGGTCTGGTTATATCAGACACAGCGTTGCCAGTGGTTTGTCGTCGCTGCGATGTGGACCAGGCGCTATATAAGCCGCGGAAATTTTGTATTTTTCGTATATGTTTGCATATTTATCCTCCTATCGCGAGAAAGCGATCAATGCGATACACGAGCTCGCTTAGGAGTTGCCAGCCGCCTGTCTACCACACCAAGATGGGGGAATACCGCTAAGTGCCTTTTCCAACGGTACAACAAGTAAACTTGCTGGTTTGTTCTCCACAATGTTCTTTGATGCTGAGCGTCAAGCAAGGAAGATGTGAATACCAACTTTAAAACAATTGGTTTGACCCGACTTGGAATCAAACCCAAATCTACAGCTCCCGAGGCGGACGCTCTCACCACGCGGCCATCGGAGCTATTGATGGGCCCCGCCACTCCTTGTCCTAGTTTAGAAATATGGGGTTTCAACAAACTTGCCCCTTTAAAAATTATAATTTCACCTCAACAATTTAAATAATTTGAAAATTGACAAATTGTTTAAGCCATCGAAAAGGGTTATGACGTCACACTAGTGTTTGCTACGAAACAAATTATGGTAATTAAGCTGAGCAATGAACCGTAAATAAATGTTGAACCTCTTAACAAAAAATACAATAATTGTCTTCGCTCAAAATCCTAAAGAAAAGATTAAATCACGTAAATAAAACGTAGCTCAACGGCGAATGAAAGGACTACAGTAGTTAATGCGGAAGTTGAAGAAGAATTTTGTCAAATCAACCCTATATTTAGCTTGGGATTGAAATTAAACCGACGATTTAAAATGATTTCATTTTTTCAAAGGAAAACTTTAAGTTTATGATTTCTGACTTTCTAATAAATTCTTTTCGGTTACTCAGCTATCATGTGGAAAAAAATCAAATCTTCATCATATTTGCGGTAGTACACCGAAGCGACCAACGAGTGGCGGGGCCCATCTCTGCGGTTTAGCGCCTGGGCAGTGGGCACACAGTTCAGAAGAAACGTCGCAGCGGTAACGAGCCAACCCTGCGTCAGATTTGACCCGGCAGGAAATGGAATCCAGACCTCTAGCACCGACAGCGATGTCGTAACCACTACTTCAAATACCGCGTCTTCGCATGATATTGCAATCAAGATTAATGACAGTTAGAATCGATCAATATACAGCACTCAAATCTTCGCACAAGTTCTTCAATTATTCTTAAAGTGTTTCAAGGTGCCATTGTTTCGCCACCAACTCGTATTATTGGCACACCATAGACTTAAATCCCCCAAAATCAATTCAGTTCACGGCCCTATGACGTCGCCATTGACATTTTGATAAAGAACATGCAGCTGCCTTCCCACAAAAAATGACGTCACGACAAAAATGTACAGTTGGTGCAAAATGGAGATCACAAAAAGTGAAATTTGCGAACAAATTTTGACAATTTATAGCTTGGAAACACAAGAAAAAGTCTTGAGAGCAGGCAATTCTAGCAAAATCGAAAATAGCAATTTTTGGAAACACACAGCTCAAACATTGAAAATCTTGATTATACTCGCGGTATTACGCTGAAACATGTAACGAGTGGCGGGTCCACCTACACGGCTTAGCGTCTGGACAACACAGCCAAAAACCTCGAAGCGATGGCGAGCTGTTGACGTCACTGTGCCCGATTGGACCGACACCACCCTTTTCAAAACACACTTATATTATGATCTTTTTAGTTTCTCAAGGCACTTTAAGCCCCAGTAACCTCAAGCACCATTTCGAAAGTTGCTACAAAAATAACCAGCAGGCTGGTTTATTGGTAAAGCGCATCGCTAAAGGCGCTGGAGGTCTTGGATTAAATTCCACACCGGTTAAATCTGACAAACCATCGCCAATGCAGCGCCGTTTCTTCGGAGCTACGTTGTCCAGGCACTAAGCGGTGGAGATGGACCCCACCACTCGCTGCACGTTTCTGCGTAATAACGCGAGTATAACAAAGATTTGATTGCCGCAAATCAAAGATTGACACATCGAAAGCAACTTCCTTACAATGTAATATTTAGAAACCAGAAAACAAACCAAACAGTCTAATTTTGAAGCTTAAATCATTCGCGAGCAATTTCAGATATTTGTGTTTTAACCTGCCAACTACTTCCCAACAAATTGTCTTGTTGTTTGGTGTTGTTCTGTTTTCGTTCTGTTTTTGGTTCTCGCTTTATTTTGTGTTACAAGTATGTTTACTTGATCTTTGCAAAGCTATGACGTAATTTGATAACGAAACGTATTCGAGAGCTCGAAAATTGCGCAAAAAACGAAATCCTAGAAAATATTTTCTAGTAGGCTAAATTTTCAGAACGTCTGGAAAGCTTCACGAAAAGACGATTTGACAAAATAATCGCAGCGGAGGCATTGTCAGACCAACATTAAAGGCCGATATTGACTTTTATAGCACAGTCTGCGAACATCACGGCTTGTAAGAAGAAATTGGGAACATCTATGAGGCGCCGTTTGGAAAAAAACTATTCGTTTTGTGAACCATGGGCCGTTATGGGCCGCATAAACATCATACCCCATAAACATCATACAACGAGACGAACAGCCGATTAAAAACAGAAAAAAGCAAGCTGTACAAAATCAAATCTTCATTATACTCGCGGTATTACACCGAAGCGTGTAACGAGTGGCCGACACTGTATCCCATTTTACCGGCTAGGGAATCGAACATGAGACCTCCTGCAACGATAGCGATGTGCGTCACAGCTGAGCGAACCGGTCGGTTGTCGCATTCGTTGCTGATATAAAAATGTTTCCAGGAAAATTACATCATTCTACATGCAGCAAGCTAAACCTGTCGAGGTGATCTCAAAAATAAAAACGTCTGTTGGCAAAATCATTCAAAAATATGAGGAAATCAAAATATGCAGCTCTGCGAAATCAAACCGCGGATCTAGAACAAAAATACTTAAGAAAATGTTTTGTTTATCTAAAATTCTCAGTTTTGAAGTTTCAAACCCCTGGCTCTCGTCAAAGTTGTCGAAAACAACTTTGGCATTGCAACAAAGCCAGAAAAACGTGAAAACAAAAACAACAACATTTTGTAAACATTTTTCCAGGAATTTTTTGAAAACTAACTAAAAGACATGAAAACCTAGTCTGTTTCGCACAATTGAGCTCATCAAAAGCTCTGATTCATCGCTAAATCAAAAGAATGGGTTTTATTTTACCCCTTAACCAGTTTAGAATATGAAAGGCACATAGGAATGTTCTAAGTCAACCACTTTTTCCTTTCTAGTAAAACTTTCAGACATTCAAAAAACAAAAAAATGTAAATTATTAAAATGCCTACATATTTTGTTCCTATTTTAATGAATCATTGCAAAAAAAGTTGGCGCAGAGATTTTTGGGTAAACTCGAAAGACTCAAAACAAAATTGTCTCGAAATACAGAAAATGAGGAAAAAATAGCTCAAGAAGGAAAAATGAAATCACATTAATTCATAGAACTGGATGTTTCGACAACTTATATTCAGCTGCCATCATCAGCAGTGTTAGCAATACAGTACAAAAATGAAAGCTATCTTTGAGTTTTGAACTATCTTGATCATTCTGCTGATGACGACTGCTGAATCTAGATTGTCGAAACATCCAGTTTGAAGAATTACTGTCACTATATTTTTCCTTTAATTTTTGGGCTTTTTGTATCGTCAAAAAAACGATTAAAAACTTTCGATTCTCACTTTGATTGCTTTCACAGAATCGTGTTTCATTTCCCGATACCGAAACGGAAAACACACCGCCATGAATCGGTCCACAGCCATCACGACCAGCAACCACACGGCCGCATTGTGGAATGTGTGCATAAGAAGTCGATGCCATCGACACAGATACATCTCGTAGAAACCAGATGATCGTGTGGTCTCATACATTAGGTCCACCACCACATATCTGCGATAACACAAAAATGGGGACTATAAAATGAGGCCTATTAGTAAACAGCTAGCGGTTTCTGAAAAAGCAACTGAGGCTACGGGCAGGACCGTATTAACACATTTTGGGGGAAAGGGGATAATTTTTCGTGGGGCTATATGCTTTTTTGTAGACCAGATTTTGATTTCTTGGTAGGCCCTATTACGTGAGAATTTGGGCCATAGCCCGTATAAACCCCCCTCCCTGTAGTTCGGCCCTGGCTAAGGGCCAGTTGTTTGTAGCATATCCAAGCCGATACTGCTCATGCAAACATAAAGCACACTGCCAGCAGCATGGAGAGGTTGTGGTATTGAATGTCATGTTTTGGCGTTCGTGACTAGTTTATTGGTTCAACTTCCCCTTTATCTTGATTGATGTTTCATTATGATTTTTTCAACTTGACCGGCATTGTACCTCATAATAAAACTTTAATTATATTACGCCGAAGCACGTAGTGGTAGGGCCATCTCCGCGGGTTAGCGCCTGGAAAACGCAGTTTTGAAGAAACATCGCAGCAGTGGCGAGCGTTGGCGAACTGTATCAGATTTAAACGGCCGGAATTGAACACCAGATCTCTCGCGCTGATAATAATATCGTTAACCACCACGTGAAGCGGCCGGTATTATTACCTCATAATTCCAGTGAAAAAAAGCATTCCATTGTCAGCTATCGCGAGGGCGATAATGTAGACGCGGTATGCCCGAGATAATATCCTGGTATGCCGCCCATGTACTCGACTTGAAAGGAGATAAATGGAAAATGAATTGCCTAAAATGTATTAAAATATTATGTAACTAAAGTATCAGGTTTAAGAATAATAAATTTTTAATGTGAAATCTTTGAAAGCAATAGAACTGCAATCACAGTTAGATGGACAAGATAGATTTTGAAATATTAATGAACAGTTTCACTTCAAAGGTCGAATTATTGGCTTGGAAGTTGTCCCTTGTGCCATGCTTTATCTATTTGCCGGGCTATTAGCAAAAGTTCTCAGTCAAATGCAGCACGGTAGAAAATGTTGCCATTTAAACAAAAATTTAGTTATTAACAGAAATGCCAACAGAAAATGCTACTTTCCGGTCACCATCAATAGATAAATGTATATTTGCATAGCAGTACTTGGCGAAGTAGCAGAGGTTATGTAAATAATAGAAATACCATCATTTTTTCAATATGTGATTAGCAGTTAGCTCAGTTGCTAAACATTTCACTATCGGTACGAGAGGTTTGGGGCTCGATAGCAGGACCGGTCAAATCGGACAAAGAGTCGTCAACGGCTCGCCACCACTGCGATGGCTCTTCGAACCTGTGTTGCCCAGGCGCTAAGCCGAGGATCCCACGATTCCTTACACACTTTGGCGTAATACTGTGGGTATGATTAAGATTGATTTTGATTTGATTTGAATGTAAGTAATTTGATGGATTGAGCCCAAGCGTGTAACGAGTGGCAGACTCCATCTCCGCGGCTTAACGCCCGGACAACACAACTCCGAAGAAACGTCGCGGCAACTGCGAGTCGTTGGCGACATTGTGTAGATTTAACCCGGCACGGAACCGAACCCACGACTTTCGCCCCACTACGCCAACCAACCGGTAAGAAGTTTATTAGGGTTTGCAAAAACAAAGACAAACAAAGCCTATCGAAGGTGATGACGTGTACATTGTTTACAGTAACTGCGTGTTAATGACGTATTAGAACACCATATTGTGTGAAGTAATCCTACGCATTGCAATGAATGTTTCCGCTTTTTCAAAACAAGCCTACATGCACCATCACGCACAAATACACGCCATAGATAGTGACTATTATAAATATAGCTACAGCATGTGATCAAAGCAGGGGCGTACAAGGACATCGATTCTCCAACAACAAAACTTGAAAAACATGTTGCTTAGAACAGCAGCATGCTATACTTGTTTTATACCAGTGCTTCTCAAACTGGGAACCACGTACCCTTCTGGACAGTTTGACTGGGTGACCAGGAAATGGTCTTTCACCGTCCAGGCTACTTAATAGCCGGCACTGGTCTATACAAATTTTTTATTTTGGGCATTAAAGAACTAGCAATTTTTACTGGTCGTTTGAAATATTGTTTGAAGCTTATTAATTGCGATTATTCACTACTGCGCTGTTAAGTGTGCAAAATAAAAGTTGTTGTTGTTGGGGTCCGCGCAGCAGTTGCAGGGGAACCGCGAAGAGTTTGTGGAATTTTGATTCGGTATTGATATAACCAATGTCAATTCAAGCCTAACAAATGCCACCCATCGCATTGAACTAGCGTGTGATTTTGATAAATGAACTTTTTTTTTCTGCATGCAGCAGTGGTCCAATACGCATAATACTTTATGCTAAACATCGTCACAGCTAGGCTAACTTTTTTCTGCTGCTGAACCGGAATTAATGTTGAAATTTGCAGGGGACCGTGAGTGAGTGAGTGATTGAAGAAAATTTGTTAAATAACGGCCAAGCAAGTTTTTTCAAAAAGTTTGAGAACCACTGCATTGCACGAATCTGGCGTTTTCAAGCATTGATTTTACTCACCGACTCCTTACAACAAACATCGAAATGTAAACAATTTTCTTCTCGTAATTTTTTACACAAAGTTTTTTATCGCGTTCAGCAAGATTCGAGATTTGAACTAACTCAGTGACATGTATCTACACTTTAAATTCCGTGAGTCACAATTGAAACGCAAACTTATTGTGTCATAAACATAATGATAAATACTCATTATTTTGTAATAGATACTAAGCATCATTATGGCGTCAATTGCAACCAGCAAATATCGTTGCTCGGTATTTCAAAGTTTTTTTTCAAACATATTACACTAAAAAAGCACTTCTGAAATTTGAATGCGATTACGATCGTGTCTATTACAATGACATAACATGTTGATCGACCGCTACTACATAAATGACATCGAGCCGCGTCAAAAACGCCCGCAGCAAAATGATACGCGTCAAGGGAGTTTCGACCTAAAGTAAACAGTACGTTTACACAGGGCCGTACTAAGAGCTATTTTTTGAGGGGAGCAGGGATAATTTTTTGGAGAGCTCAATGTTTTTTCGATGACGGGACCACAGAGTACTTATCTCCTTGCAGTGCCAGTGACCCACATTGTTACGTATGTGCACAAAAATGCTAAATGCGAGAGGAAAATAAAAGATGAAGCAAAGCTGAAGAACCATGTTGCCATTTTTTAAATTAATTATTTTTTCACTAGCAGGAAATCAAAAACAAGCAGCTGTCTTCGTTTTTTCAAACAATGAGACTGCCTGCCATTTAAAAAAGAACTTAAAAACAAAAACGAGAAATAGCAACATGGTCTCTCAACCAACCTTCAATTAACGAAAACCATGACGAAACGATTATATATTTTTGTTCCGGACACCGAGCACCGAGAGTTCAGATGGCCAAGTGGTGAGAGCGTCTGCTTTGTGGGCTGTAGATTTGGGTTTGATTCCAAGTCGAGTCAAACCAATGACATTAAAATTGGCGTTCACATCTTCCCTGCTTGATGCTCATCATTAAAGGGACAATGTGAAGAGCAAACCAGCAAGTTTACTTGTTGTGCCGTTGGGAAAGGTGCTTAGCGGTATTCCCCCATCTTGCTGTGGTAGACAGATGGCTGGCAACTCCTAAGCGAGCTCGTACAGCGCATTGATCGCTTTCTTGTAATAGGAGAATAAATATGCAACAAAATACAAATGCAAGAGTAGTTCCTGTGCTGTTAGTAACAAATAGATGCACTGTGACCCGACTTTGACGATGTCAGAAGACTTTTTAGGAAGCGAATTAACACCTTTTTTAAGTGTGGCGCACCCTTGCCAGGGATCCCCCGAGCTATAGCCTTCCCCCTATTTCGGCTTTGGGTTTACATGAGCTATAGCCCCTTAATTGTTTCCAATTCACATTTGTAGAACATTAACTGAAACAAATCTTATTAAAAATCATTCAAAACTTGGTCAACTTATTCAAAATTCTTACGCCCATTGCTACTTTCTAATCAGCATTATTTCCAAAATTCCGCTGTCCAGGCGCTTAGTCGCGGAGATGGACCCCGCCACTCGTTACACGCTTTGGTGTAATGCCGCGAGTATAGTGAAGATACGACTTGATGTTCATTTGATGTTTAAAATAAAGTCGAAAAAGTAAAGTGATATAAACAGGTTTACGGACATTTTGCAGTTTTGTTTAAGAAGTGAAATTCTCAATTGTTGATTGACATTGGTTTGACTATTTTCCTTATGTAATTAATGTCATTTTCAATTATTGCGTAACAAGATGCAGCATACGTTTAGCATTCAAATTGAGAAACAGCGAAAAATATTTAAAGCAATTTCGCAAAATTCAATTAGCTGTTTACACAAATCAAGTTATATTACTCTGAAAATCGATAGAAAATTTCATTTTATCGGGGCTGACATTATTACAAATGGCGGAAAGTTTCAAGCCAAAAAAAAAATCAATGCGAAGTTTGAGACATTTATGTCGCAACTAGCTTACCTAGTGTAATGGTTTGCCTACAATTTTCAACAAGATTTGGTTCACAAATTTTTAGAAAATTCAATTCGAAACTTAAGTAACAAAATTATTGCAGCTGCAATTAGAAATATACGCTCGGAACAGCACTGTTTCGGCTTAACGTCACTTATCAATGCTATCGAAAAGTTGAATAGGCAACAAAAGTCAGTCAATGCAAAGCGGTCCTGCTTCTCCCGCTACATTATGCCGATTGCCACACCACCCATCAGAAGCAAATTGCCGAACTAATCAAAAAAAAAATCAAATCTTCATTATACTCGCGATATTACGCATACGCGTGTAACGACAGGCGGGATCCATCTCCGCGGTTTAACGCCGGGGCAACACAGCTTCAAAGAAACATTGCAGGGATGGCGAGCCGTTGGCGGCACTGTGTCCAATCTAACCCGCCAGAGTATCGAACCTCAAACCTCCCATGCCGATGTCTTCAATTACTGCGCTGTACCTCCGAAAAAGTGTAGCCGAAACACAGCTTGAAAAAATCAGTCTCAATTTCACAAGTCAGATATTAATTTTGAATGCATTAAAGATTCAAATTCATATTTAAATGATTTTATTTTAATGACAAAACCATTCACTTTAAACTTTTAGCGAAATGAAAGCAGTGAACAATGAGTCACAAAAAGGCAATCAAAATGGATAAACACAAACAGAACATGGGAAATTTTGGCTATGTTTGGAATAGCACATTTGTTGAAGCCATGAGAGAATTTCAAAATGTACCGTAATTGAAAAAAACAATAGCAAACGACCGTCAAATAGCATCGTTTGAGCGACTAACGTAAACAACTAGACACGTCGCTAACCCATTTCAACAAAGCGTGTACCGGTAACGGTATAGTGGCGGGTCTCATCTCTGCGGCCTAGCGTTTAGAGCAACACAGCTCCGAAGAAACGTCGCAGCGGTAACGAGCGCTTCGTCCAAATTTACCATCCCTGGAACCGAACTACGAGTTCCCGCGCCCAAAGCGATATACTTAACCGTTACGATTTGATTTTAGCTTTTTGATCTTTTAATTTTTAAAGTTTGTGTCGGAAGAATGAAACAAAAGTTTAACCGGAAAACTCGGAAACAAAGACAACTCCTAAGTGAATCTGGATTTGTCCTATGTATAGCGCCTCCGCCGCTTTCTCGTGACAGGAGGATAAAAATAAAGAAATTAATCAAAGAATAAATATTGTAAAAGCAATTTCCAACTCAGGCCTCCTCTGTTGCAGGTCATGACTCTATTGTCTACCATCTTCATTTTCAAACGTGGTTTGTTTAGACAGATGCCGACTCAAACGTCATAGTATGTTGAACTACCGGTATCTTGGGCATTATTTATTGACAACACAGTTTTTCTTTTCAATTTTCGCGATATTTCACGTCATATCATATATCTAACGCTTTGTTGACGTATATATTAATCAATAAAAAACATAATTATTTGTCTGGTTGTCTTGACTACGACAGCTTTTGAAAGGCAAAGTTTCAAATCAAAATGAAAAAATCTTCATTATACTCGGGGTATTACGCCAAAGTGTGTGACGAGTAGCAGGCCCCAATGGCCCATCTCCGTGGCCGAACGCTTGGGTAACACAGCTTCGAAGAAGCATCGCAGCGGCGGCGAGCCGTTGACGACACTGCGTCCGATTTGACCGGTCCAAGAAAGATCGAGAAAAGTAGCTTCCACAGTGCTACGTCGGCGACATGGCTTACTGTACCCGGCGTAGGTTACAGATTTTACGCGACGGGTTCGATTCACGGCTGGAGTCGGTCGTATTTGGCGTATATACTGGGTGGCTGCTGACTCAAAGAGCGCAAGCTCATTTCGCAGTCTCATTTGTTGAAATTTCAGTTTAATAATTTGAAAATAATCTCAGTTGTTTATTCATTATGCTTACCTATCATTCCAATCACTGATACAAACACAAACAACCATATCAAAGCCAGTTGAGCTGGTTTATAATGGGAGGAGTGGCTTCCGTTATGATGGGGTGGTAGTACAGAGCTGGATTTGCCCAAATCATTGGATGGTTCGCTGGTTGGGAAGATTAGATCATACATAACGAAACAGAATCGCACTAAATTGATAGTTCACTATAAGCTTAATTATACTACGTTATTTTCACGATGGTTGCATGACTTATAAGTCACTGTCAAAAATTTAAAAAAAATTTCATTATATTCACGGTATTACGCCGCAGCGTGTAAGGAGTGGTGGGTTTCCTTTCTGCGGGTTAGCGCCTGAAAACACAGTACCGAAAAAACGTCTCAGCGCTGGCAACGCTATGTCCAATGTGTCCAGCCTGGAATCGAACCCCACACCTCCCACACCAACAACAGTGTGCTTATTAATTGACCTAACCGGCTGAAACCTCACTGAAACACCAAGGCTAGTGCTAGGCCTAATTAGCTATACCGGTATATATACAGTCTGTATTACATTCATTTCAAACCGCGGCGAAGGTCCGTCGAAGGTTTGGGTGCCTCATTCTTTAATTTATGGATTTGAGCAACTCTATGTAGCAATTAGCGAAAAAACCCAACAGCCAGAGGCGTGGTCAGAAAAAAATGTGGGGAATATGACCGCACTGAATCAATGAAAGGTCCGTTTTCACCTTTTGGGATGCGCGGCTCTAAAAAAGTTGAGAAGCACATCTTCCGCACTCGCGCAGCAGTTAAAAATTTCGTAGAGAAGGCAGGCCGAATTGAGACGATAATAAATATGGTTTTTATTCGTCCTTAATAATTTTTCTTCAAAAAAAGGTCTTCAAAGGTCAAAAAAAGGTGGGGCAGCATCCCTCCAAAGTACACTACTCACAACAGCGCGAATGACTTGGCTCAAAATTTCACCCAGTTATGCGTTATCCCTTTCTTACACAAACTGTTTTGATTGCACAACTCTAAGCAGCGTCTTATATAACAAAATGTTTCCAACATTTGACCTTTTAAATGAAGCTTAACAGCAGCTTTCGCGTTCTACTGCAATGTCGTGGCATTTTAATGAAGGTAACATTGCAATCTGCTTGTACTGACACGCGTTTAATAAACAGTTTATAAATAGAAACATAGTTCGGTCACAATGCAATGTAAACATCTGCTTTATGTGGTAATATCAGTTACATTACAAACAAAAGAGCATTGCTATTTAGGAAAAATAAAGATACAGTAATTTTGAAAAACTGGACGTTTCGTCAGTATGTGACTCTGCTGTCATCATCAGCAGTGTAGCAAGGCAGTACAAAACTGAAACTTTGTAACAGCTGAATCTATGTTATTGTTAATTTCTGTGGCTTTCTTTTTTTTCCTTAGGCTATTTTCGTCTCATACAAACAATTTTTTATCTTATTTAATTCTTGCAGCAATTATGCTCATGTTAATTTTGTTCCTCCAAAGACCACTTGCTTCTCCCGCGTTTTTCTACCACCAGAACTCAAAAGTCCATAAAATATGTTGGCGCAAAACTATGGATTTTACTTCCTGAAACTCTTAGGCGCTTACCATATAGGGAATTCAAAGCTTTCTACAAAAATTTACTTTTAGACAAATACGCCAAGTGTTACTGATTACATATTTAAAGCATCTATTAGACCACTCCATCTTCACGTCACAAAAACTCTTAAAAGCTTATTTTGTTTTGTGTTTTCTAAACTCAATTATGTCTGGCGGCTGTTCGACTCGAAGACCACTAGTACCTTCACAGCAGCTGCCTGCTGCTACTTTTTTTCTTTCTTCTGTGATACCGTATATTACGGTACGTTTATCTTTTGTGTCGTTCGTTATGAGCAACGAAATAAACTTTCTCTCTTTCTAAAAATCTAGACAGAATTGCTCAGTTTTTCTGCTAATTTTAGTCGATACCAGCGCTAGTTTTGCGATTACTTTAATTGCATTAGTTAACGTAGCCTACAGGCACTGCTATTAATGATATATCACTGTTTTTGCTGCAATTTTTCGTAACACGATTTGACACAAATTCGAAACAAGAGCGTCTCTGTCTGAGCGCTTTGTCTCTTTGCCTAGACTGCAGCTGCTTATATTGCTTTTCTATTACGCTACCTATTTTTTTAAGTCAGCGATTACATTATTATTTTTGGAATGCTTTACTGCCCTTATTGTGCCCTAACTATTAACTGAATGAGTCATTTCAACCTAATTTATCTGGCTCAAAATCGACGAGAATCAAAGACAAAGTGTCTGCAAATTTGCGAAGTAAGAACAACAGCACTTGGACAAAATCCAATTAGGCTACAAAGAGATGATCAGTAGGGCGATTTTTTATGACCCACATAAAAAAATCGAAACATGTATAAAATCGAAAAATATGACTTTATTTGTTGAGATATATGACTTTATTTTTAGAACAGCAAATTTATGCTGTTTTCCGTAATGAACATCTCATATGGTAAGTCTAAATATGTATTTTGAACCAGAACATACTCAAAAGAACAAAGGATTCACTTAAAAGTCAGTAAAAAAATTCAAATGTGCATCTTACACCAGATAAGATATTCACCTGTTGAATACACTTTTACGCTAGAATGCGACGTGTGCATCGGCAAAATTTCGGTTTTCATGACTCATGGATTTTAACATCGAAAATGACCATTCTACAGATGCTGATGTAGGCTGGTATGTTATCAACTTGGCGCACAATACTGGAGTAATATCTAGTCTACTCATCTCCACAATGGTTTTTGCATAATTTTTTTCTAAACTAATAATAAAAAGTCGCTTTAAATCTTTCATGAAAGTCGGAGCGAAAACTTGAAAATTGTCATTGCCCTCTCAACATAAAATTATCAATTTTAAAGTCTACAGGAACAGTATCTACGGTGGTACCGGTAATTAATAATTTGTATTTCATAACAAAAATCAATGGTCATATTTTATGACCTAAAACAGAAAATATGACCTTTTATGATTTTATAACTTCATAGACCTCGTATCAACGCAGTTTTTTCGCGATTATCGGTTTCATAAGTTTTTGCGCTACCAAAACAAAATATAACTTTAATGACTTTTATCCCCTCTAATGATCAGCTTTCTGTAAACTTTTTCCCGCTTAACCTTGAGCTGTTTTATTTTACTTTACAGCTAATAATTTTGGCCTCTGAAAGCTTATGGAAAGAGCCTAACACAGGCATTAACACTGTCACCTTTCAGTCGAACCCAGACGGCCCAATGGTCAAAACAGTAAAAAAATCACGTTTTAATGGGAAATATACAGATAACATTATATGACAGGAAGTTATTTGTGACGTGTTTCAAAACAAACAATGGCGCAATGAAATGACCAACAGGAAACGCTTTTCCGCCTACCTTCAAAAATGACCATTGCTAATCAAATGACGCGATATATAGCCACAATAGATTAACCTCACCCACGCCACAATAAATTAACCAATAGATTAACCTACTCAAATCCTTCAACTTTTGAATGATGTTTTTGTGTTGTTTTTTGGCGTTTTTACATTTAAAAGCTCAGCCTTCAAGAACGGAACAGACGTTTATTTTGTTGCTTCAATCACAAGGTACATTATAGCAAGTATGACACATGAATAAACAAGTGATACTCGCAAAAGACAGCTGCGAAGGAACCAATGGTCTTCGAGTCAAGCAGCAGGCCATTTACTGATATAAACCGATTTAGTGAAGTAAACGGTGGCGTAGTCTCGGGGGGGGGGGGGGTTATAAACTCCCCCATTCAAATGACGTCATACGTACTTCTTTTTCTGATATTTATTTCGAAGAAAATGCATCATTATTTCATTAATGAAGCACTCAAAGTTAGGGGCCAAAAATGTGACAAGCTTTCCCCAAAAATTGTTTAAAAAGCACAAAAATGGTCATTACAGTATGCAAATTTTCAAAATTTTTCCGGGGAAACATGCCCTCGGACAGCCGAACCCCCTGGAGTCGTTTTTGGTGCGTAAGTTGCTTAAAATTAACTCTGCCGAAAAAAATGCGCTTGAAAAAGTGACGAAAATTGGTGCTTCTTTTTTCAAAAAAATTCTGAATACGCCCCTGACTTGAAAGATTTTCGAAAGGCTTATTTTTCGGGTCTAAACGTCGTTGCATTTAGTTAACATTCAACCTAATTCAAAATTACACTTCCCCACCAAAAGTTTCTGGATCCGCTCCTATATAAAACGTATGGTCAAATGTGACGTTATTCTCAAAACCCCTCCCATTGCAAAATCCTGGCTACGCTAGTGGAAGTAAACATAACTGGTTAAGACTATTTGTTTTTAATGAGACTGATTTACGGCATATATGGGCCTACTCTTTTTATTTCGACTATAAGAAGTCTCGTCAGCTTTGCTAGCTATGTACAGCCTATCCAAGCTAGAGTCATTCCAGACTGTAAGGACTCTTGACCACCTTACTAATCCTTATTCTCATAACTTCATTTCTTTTTTAAAGTTGTTCCTCTTATTATCAGGCGGCCAGCCTTGTCAAGCCTGGATTGACTGTGTATCGCAAAGCTGATTAAATTTTGCTCATACCTTGCATCTTTTTTTTTTCATTCTACGCTCGAGGTGGACACTGGACAGCCGATGCATTTTTTGAGTGAATTGAAACTCTGCAATCGTACTAGCTTGCCTCTTTCTGCCCGGCGCTGCTTACGAACTAAGTAATAGTGCGTCGACCGCCGACGCGAAATCGCTGGCGGAAAGAGCGAACGAAAAAGGTTCGAGATTGTTAAATGTTGACCTCAAAACGCAGTTCTATCACGGCGTTCGCGCTTTATTTATGTGACATAACGGGGAAGCCGGGCTAATTTCCACTTTTCCTACGACTTCCAGCATTGACACGAATTAAATGTAAGTCATTTTGAAGCTGTGACGTAACCAAGGGGCACTGTCTACTTCCCCTTTTTAAAAACCCTAATTAAAGCATGCATAAACTTCTTTTAAATTACGTAATGTTTGTATTTTTTAGCCCATTGAAATTTGGTTTCACCCTAAGTTTTTCGATCTGTTTTTAAAGTAATAGTTAGCGCAAAACTTTAATAACAAACTAGTAGAACACCTTACATTTTGAAAAAACTTAAATAGTAAAACCGGTGTGACAAGATAACATAAGATATATCAAATATAACATTTGCGCTCCCGATTTTTTATTTTTCAACTCAAAACTTGATTTTAATTTGTGAAACGACTAGATTATCTTTCATAGACTTTAAAACCAGCTGCTATTTTATTTAATAAAGACACTTTTTCTTCAGTAAGGTCTCGTAATGATGTTGCTGCGCAAGTATATTGGCTGGATATCAATTTAAAACTTAACTTGTAACAACATTAAAAGTTTTATGGCTACTCTTAAAATCATATTTAGTTTTAGTGTTTTATTGTGCTGCAACACACAAGATTCAAACAACGATTCAAAATCACAAAATTTTTCACAAATAATAGCCTACAATGCTATCAAAGCACTGTAGAAATATCTTAGCCGTAGTAGCGTGGGCCGGTTTTTCCTATGGGCTAGGAGGCTGCAGCCTAGGGCCTCGAAGAAACAAGGAGCCTCATACCGAGCAACCAAGACCTTTCTTTTCGGAGACCGACCATCAAGACTTTTATATTCGTAGACAAGAGTCTGATCATTGGTCACCAGGACCTAATTGATCAAGTGGCCTAGAGCCTTTCATCGTCAAAATCTGGTCTTGGTAGTTACTAATAGGCAGTGTTGTAGTAAGGCCTAGGAAGTTAAAGTCAAGACCAGGACCAAGAACTTCACAAACCTGTCCTCTAAGCCAACGGTTCCCTAACTTTTTTGTAGGAGGCACCCTTTAAAAACTTATCAAAACTCGCGGCGCCGTAATGAAGCCTATAAAAGCATCAAATTTTAAATTTCACCAAAAATTGTATTTAAAACAAAGTTATTTATTGTGCAGTAGCAAAATATTGAAAAACGTATGCACTTAATGTGAGGTGTGAACTTGTAGCTCTGTGCACAACAACACATTATATCAAATCGCGGTTCAATATTGGATACTGCAACACGCATTTCACATCAAAATCAATTTTGTTGCGATTGTAGCAATGCTTCATTCATATTATGTAACTAGCCATTGTTACACAATATACCACATACGGGCAAGTTGCGCATTGTGACGTGAACTATGCAATCCTTCCGCCAGTAGATCTTCCAGGCACTATTTTTCCATTACAAAATTTCGAGATACCGAGCAGACTCGACACCAAACACCAAGCATGCGAAGATCCTCGAAAGATGCAACAACTTTTGCGGCGCCCCTATTTAAGTCTCGCGGCGCACCACGTCGCGACATCCAGTTTGGGAACCGCTGCTCTAGGCCAAGGACATTTTCGAGGACTGCATCACTGGTAGTTAGTGGTTTTATTATTACCCCACCATCAACACGACAAAGAATACGATAAGATGAAAGGAATAACAATTGTACAAGAAAAAGGAAGAGAAAACAAACTGATTGACGCTATTGCAAGCAGTTAGAAGTTAAAAAACAAAAGGAGGCAAAGCAAAAATAATAAAAAAACAATTTCATTGTTTATAATTTTAGCGTCCCACCTGATGAGGCTCACGACGAAACAGCTTGATGGGGGATTTTAAATGTACTTTATTGGTAATATAAGGTGTTGTATCTACATTCTGGCGCACAACACTGAACGGTCAAATCGGCATTACAATTTCTATCTCGTTACATTTTTAATAACAATGGGAATCAGGGTTTCAAAAAGTGCTCGATAACTGAATTAAGCAGCTAGAGCAAATGAACGAATTCACCACAGTTTAAAATTTCAAAAAGTGCTCGATAACTGAGTTAACCAGCTAGAGCAAATGAACGAATTCACCACAGTTTAAAAGTTAAAATTAAACTGTGTTTAAACTGTGGTGAATTCGTTACATTTTTATATTTTTATCTTGCTATATTTTTATCTCGTTATATTTTTGTATTTTATCTCCTTATACCTGCCACAAGTGACAAACAAACAAATATAATAAAAAGAAGTGGGATGGAAAATCCCATTGCCCACTTCCCGGTCTTCACAATGAAATTTTACTTCCGGTGATAGGCCTATATTAGGACGTAGTATGACGTTCAGTAAGATCAGGCCCACATCGGCTCATGAGTAAAAAAGAAAATAGTATTTCTTGATGTTACTGCGCATTAAGAGCATCTTTTCTTTCTTTTTAACATCCATGGTTTGAAGCAATTCAGCAATCTACATGGAAAGCGCAATGAAGACACAAACCGTTTTCAAAAAATTCGTCATTATATTCCCGTTATTACATCAAAGCGAGTAGCGAGTCGCAGGGACCATTTCCACGGCTTAGCGCCTGGGCAAAACAGCTCCGAAGAAACGTCCCGCGGCGGCGAGCTTTACCGATGGTGACGCTGTGTCCGACCTGAACGGACCAGAAATTAAACCAGAGGGCTCCTTCTGACTAAATCACTGATTTTAGAGCTGGTCGGGTGGCTAATAACTGCTGGGAGATTTTGTTATATTCTTCATCTTTTTCGATGGAGAGCACATAGAAATGCAACTAAATAAACATTTGTTTTTGATATTTTTAGTGAATAAGCTAGTCTGGAGGTTTTGATGCTGTTTAAAATCTTTTGACTTGCCTTGTTTGTTTGTTTGTTTAATATGTGAAGATATAAAAGAGTGGCGCATTAACTGCAAATGTTTTTTTGCGGACTTGTTACATGCTGAATGAATACACTATATCAGTTTTCTTTACGCAAAAAGCAAAAACTCTGTTTTCTTTAGATAAGGCGCATGCATATTTAAAGAACAATATAATCAATGTTTGAGTTTGTATAGAGCTTTCATGGAAGCCGATTAAAAGTTTCGAGTCATTAATATAATCTTTTAATGATTAGATATTCCAGAAGTGCTTTACCGTACTTTTAATTCACGTCAATGATTTCATTCAAACTCATCTACTGTAATTCATCTTGCTAGACTTGCTTACAATTCTAACCAAAGCAACAACGTCACACTGTATTATGCGCTAATAAAGATTCATTACAAACGTCATAAATGAGTCTGTAAAGCCGCGTATATAGAGACTATGCAGAAAAATGATAAATCGTCTGACTCTCGATAAAAAACAAACCACATACACCCTCGGACAAAAGTTTAAGACCACTTAGCAAAAAGGACAAACTTTATATTCTAATCTCTTTAGTCATAAAATAGTGCCTTCTGAGCCATCATATAGCTAAAGGACCGTTGCCACGCTTCTGTATATTCTCTGCAATAGCTTTCGTGCCCTAAGTTACTTATGTCTACTGTAATGCCAACCGGCATTGTTGAATTAATTGAAAAACAGGAGGAAAAATTGAAAGGGAAATATGGGTAAAAAAGCATCTCTCAGTGTAACATAAAGAGCTCAAGTTGTTGCACTCAGCAAGATGAAGCTATCTGAGCGTCATATTGTTTATACGTGCAAAGAAAATAAAACTGCTGTGCATAATGCCATAAAAAAAATTCTAAAAAAAAAACTTTTGCGGATAAGAAACGAACAGAACATCCCAGGATTTTCAGCAGCAGAGAGAAGCCCCTAATGAGGGAGGTAGTTACTCGCTCTCCCATGAATTCTGCATGTGTATTTTCTTTTTAACATGTTGTAAATAAACTTGATTATAAAAAAAAACTGAGCAACTTCTTACGAGAGTAAATAAAATTAAGTGGTTCACATGACAAAATCAATGAAAATTAGGAAGTGGTCTTAAACTTTTGTCTGAGGGTGTAACTTCGGCAACGTTAAGCACGGTATAAAAAGCCCATGGCAAAATGGAGAAAATGGTAGCAAGATAAAAGTTGTGCAATTTTAAAGCTAATTATATTAAGTTTTTTGCAAAGCTGTTGATTAAGTTTTTATATCCTTATTAGTTTCCGAGATATTTAATGTCAAAATATGTGCCCAAGACTTTTGGAACACCTCGTACATTTGCAGTTGAATATGATTAATTTTTTAGGTGAAACCTCCAATATTTTATTTAAAAACTCATCAGCAAAAATCAGCAAAAAACAGCTGGCCAGAACCGCATTTTTAACGGGTTTCTGAAATTGTTATTAACAACAAAATTACTACGCTAATTGCTATCGAAGCGGGAAGTGGGGGATTCGATGGATTACGCCGAAGCATGTAACGAGTGACGGAACCTATCTCCGCTGCTTGGCTCCTGGGCAACACAACTGCGAAGACACATCGCGGGGGTGACGAGCTCTTGATAACAATTACTCTCTCCTAACGTCCAATTTGTGTGGGCTTGATGTCATAATCACTTTTTTAAATTATGACATCAAAAATTTAATTGTGATGCAGAAAGCTCACAGCAACAAGCCCACATCAATGTGGGCTTAAAGCCTTAAGGTTTGCTGCTCACTTCTCATTAAATATCACCCTTTTTATCAATAGTGGCGTTGTTCGTCCTATATGCCTCAAGGCTTAAAGCTCACATAATTTGGACATGTGGACAGGGTAACTGTGTCCAATCTGACCGGGCCGGTAATCGAACGTAGACCGTCTGCACCGATAGCGATGTCTTCACGTCAGGGGCAATTTAGTTCGTAGGCAACAATACAATTTTTTCAAAGCTATTATCAACATTAAAATAATAATATAAACAAAAACTTAGCTATCTGTAAGTTGCAATTTGTTTCATATAAAGAGCCTTCCTGTCCACTTCTCATAAATATCTCCCTTTTTATCAACAGTGGCGTTATCCGACGAGTGAAAATTTTAGGATATTGATTGAGCAGCCAATAAAACTAAAGTAAACACCAATCTGCTAAGTGCACTTAACGTAAGCTGCCACTACTGATTGCACTTTCTTATATTGCAAATTTCAATATTTTTTGTGTGAATTTAGTTGCATATTTATTCTCTTATCACGAGAAAGCGATCAAAAGGTTACAACGAGCTCGCTTGGGAGTTGCCAACCTCTTGTCTATCACGCTATAAGATGGGAGAATCCCGCTTAGTGCCTTTCTTACCGGCACAACAGGTGAACTTGCCGGTTTGTTCTCCACACTGTTCCTTAAATGCTGAGTGTCAAGCAGGGAAACTGCATGTGAATACCAATTTTGAAGTCACTGGTTTGACCCGACTCGGAATCAAACCAGAGTCTAGCCTGCAGCTCCTGAGGCCGGCCTATGGTACCACTCGGCCACCTGAGCTGTTACATACCGAATGTCCGTCCAAAATTATCGCAACACTAAAAATTGCGAAATATAAAGACAGTACGGAAAAGCAAGCCGAATTGCAAAGCCGTAAGACAGAAAAAGTTTTAGTGGAGCCAAACACAATCGGCCAAATGTTACAAAAATTGTGGTGCTTTATAAGAATGTGTGAAGCTTACTTCAATTCAGGCTTCTTTAAAAAAGGGAAAGAGGCCAGTGACAGGGTTTCCCAGTTCCCCTGGCTAAGCCTTGCGACATTAAGTCAAGTAAAATGTTGCCAAGAATCTGCGAAAATGCAATGCAACAATTTTTAGTTAAAGCCCAGCGAAGTTAGGACGGATAATGCTAACAAAATATTGCCAACGATTTTTTGACCAGTTTTACATAAACGTTGTGGTTCGGTTTTACGTTTGTATACGGATGAAAACAGATGCACCGATAGCACGAACTTGTTTTAGTAGAACACAAAATTTCGTGCATCGGAATTTTACATTGCTGTTAAATAATCGCCTTTTTGACACCAAGTCCTTTCTCGCATTTGCACCTGTTAAGCTTATCACAAAACTTTGCATACACTTAATGAAGTGTTAAGTTCAATTGTTGCACTTTTTTACGCTCGTCGAATTTATATTGTTTTGACCTCTTTGTTTTTGTTGTTATTATTGATTTGGTCTAAACAGATAGGTCAGAGGTCATAGGTTTAGCACAAGAAAATGTGAGCTTTATATTTTTGTTTTAACTAAAGGTACAATAGCCAGCCCCAACAACCTCATACAAGTGACAAAATTGTTGTTTCGACCAAAAACAAAAAGTAATAATTTTTGTAAAAGCATGTTTTAGAATTCTAGCAAAAGACAGCAAGCTGGATCCAACAATAAGACTGTTTACCTGAATTAATTTTAGAAACCTCACTTTTATTTCAAATCTATCTTAATTGCAAATAAATGCTCTCAGTGGCGTAGCCAGCCCAAAATTTCGTGGGGGGAGGGGGCAAAACTTCATAGGCTTTTCCAGCGGCGCACGCAGACTTTGGCAAAGAGGGAGCCCCAACCGGAGGTGTGGGAGTGAAGCCCCCAGCCGCCGGTGGCTAAGGGGGTCTGGGGGCAGAGCCTCCAGCCGCCACGGATTTTTAGGGTTTTTACAAGAAAAATACTCATTTTAGCGTAGTGGTTTTTGTAGAAAAGTGGTCTTAATCCGCCCTGCTGGCGTTGTTAATGGTTATAGCATTAGTATCTTTGTTTGTAGGCTAGTGGTAAGAGAAAATAATTCGGGGGGGGGGACAATTTCCCCCTTTGCCCCCCTGGCTACCCCCTGAATGCTGTAGGCTATTAAAGCTATTGCGTATTCATTTCGCTTCATGGCTCTTTACATCAAGAAAATATAAATATCAAATAACTTTCCGTAATCAATTTATTTGATTAATGACAACGAAAATGCATGCATTTCATCACATCTCTCTATTGCAAACTAGCGGCTAAGTTTTAAAAATAAAACGCTAGGGAACATTACACGGGCGACCACTGTTGCGCGTCTTGATTTTTTTGAAGACATTTTTCAAGATGCGCGTCTTTATTAGTAGGTTTCACACGAGCGACTGTAGTCGCGCAACCTAAACTTTTCTAGGTAGACAAATCATGATGGAGGCCAAGTAGGCTATGCAACTGTTACGGCATTCTTACTTGCAAAATTGCAGAAAGCCAAGCAAAAAAATCAAAAAGAAGCACTGAATTCATTCGTTGCTGCAAGACTGATCTGAAAAAAATTGTTCATCATTCTCTACGCCAGGGTTTTTAAATGGGGGTAAAACCCCCTGGGGGGTAAATTTTACCTATCGAGGGGGTAAGTTTTTTGCGTTAAAGACTAAAGAAAACTTCAATTTTCAGTAATGAAAAAGCAGTGGTGGTACAATGGGGGTAAATTACTCTTTGTTCTTTCGGCAAGGGGTAAACAAGACAAAAAAGGTTAAGAACTCCTGCTCTACGCTGATCGAATCCAAATCGACCGATCTTCGATCGATCCCAGAGAAGTTTTAGCATTTGCACGTATGAGTTTGGCTTCATTTGATGAGCTTATTTAAAGCATGAAATCCCATTTAATGAAAACGACACAACTGTGCGTAAGACTCTATACTATAGACCAGGGGTAGGCAAACTACGCACCGCGGGCGGCATGCGGCCCACGAGATCATTTTATGCGGCCCGCAGGCACTTACAGAAATATAAACCTTGCTTCTTAGTCCTTACTGTAGAGATGGCATGGGCCGGTAAAAAACCCGCTAACGAGCCGTCACCAATTTTTGAAATTCCTTTCAACTTTCATTTTTCTGTTAAATGTGGTTGAACGTTCATAAAAGAATGGGCCTTGGGCGGGCTGGGCTTTATTTTTGGGATGAGTTTCCGGATTGGTTACCGCAACTGGGCAAGAGGTTCCGGGCCATGGGCGGTCAGAGTTGCAAAAAGTCAGCCCGTGCCATCTCTACGACTCTACCTTGCTGATATTGAGTGGAATATTAGGATATTTACGGACGTTTGAGAGAAAATTGACACATCTGCGGACGTGATGACCTTTTTTTTGGCTCTTCACTTGATTTAGAGTGGAAATTAGGACATCTGCGCGGACGTGAGGACTTTTTTGCTTTTTACCGGATTTAGAGAGGAAATTAGGACATCTGCAGTCGTGACGACCCATATCAGCAAAAACAAGGTAATGACATACTGACGATTATTTTATATATATATATATTTTTTTTTATTTAGTTGCATATTTATCCTCCTATCACGAGAAAGCGATCAAAGCGCTATACGAGCTCGCTTAGGAGTTGCCGGCCATCTGTCTACCACACCAAGATGGGGGAATCCCGCTAAGTGCCTTTCCCAACGCCACAACAAGTAAACTTGCCGGCTTGTTCTCCACACTGACCCTTTAATGCTGAGCGTCAAGCAGGGAAGCTGTGAATGCCAATTTTAAAGTCATTGGTTTGACCCGACTCGGAATCAAACCCGAGTCTACAGCTCAAGAGACAGACGCTCCATACCACTCGGCCATACTGAAGTGAGATAAAGTAACCTGAAAAAGAATCGAATAAGGAATGTCGAATTGCGTCGAAATAAAAGTAAAGACAAGACCATATTCGGTACTCATTCAAAAAAGTAAAGGCTCCAGTGCATTCGATGAACAAAAAGTAAAGAATATCGCAATCGAATATCGATTTTTCTCAACTCTGAATCTAAGTAGGCCTACGGTACTGTAAATACTAGCTGTAAAATTTCACGATCGTTTTGTTTACACAAAACGGCGTAACTGTGGAGATAATTTACTCTACATAGAGACCGACTTGATTGCGGACGAGATTGTTGCTGCAAACCAAATGATTATTATATATCGTTAGGATTCAGGATAATGTTGCAAAGTTGATTATTATTGGCAAAACGCCGTGCATGTGTTTGTGTAGAAAGATCGCAGGTTTTTTTTTACCGTTGATTCATCTTAAAATCTGCAGGCTAACGCTTTTTTTACTTTTTTTTAAGCCACGTTTTGCAGCTTAGTTTTTTTTTGTATTAGTGAATTACATGCATCATGGAAGATGTCGTAGTTGAGACCTGAGCATCGAACCCGCGAACTCCGTTCCGGAGCCAAACGCGCCGCCAACCTAACCAGGGAGTCGAACCGTTTAAAATATCGCTCCGGTTCCGGTTCAAGAAATTTTATTTTTAACGGTTCAGTTCCGGTTCAGGTTCAAGACTTTTCAAAAATTTGGGTTCAGGTTCGGTTCGTTTTTCAGTTGCACCAAAATGTAAAGGTTCGGGTTCGGTTCGGGTTCATCAAAACCAAATTTTTAAGGTTCAGGTTCGATTCAGGTTCACTAATCCAAATTTTAAAAGTTCAGATTCGGTTCGGGTTCACAGAGAAAAAGCGGTTTTTACCGGTTCGAGGTTCAGGTTCGGGTTCACTTCAAAATCTTTAATTTGGCCAAAAACTAAATTAGGGTTTTATATCATTAAAATAACGAAATATGAATTGCATGGCCGAATCAATTAAGGTAAAATAAAAATGTAAAAATTCACTAAATTTTGAAAAGCAGAAAGAATGTTGCAAAGGTTGAAACAGGTCGGTGCTTTATCCTTCTGATGATGTTGGTCATCAGTACCAACGAAACGTCAACAAATAAAAAGCCTGACTAGATTCAGTTGAGGTTGCTGTAAAGTTACCGGAAGAACGAGAAAAAACTCCCAAGTAAGCAGAAAGAATGTTACGCATCGCAGTACAGTACATGTCTAGAGATTTTTACTAATCTTTTTTGAGAATCAGCTCAGATTCAAACATTGTTGCTAAACGATTTCTGTTTAGGTTTATGTCCACAAAATATTATAGGTTCGGATTCACTTGCATAAAATTTTAAAGATTTGGGTTCGGTTCGGGTTCACAGATTTGAAATATTAAAGGTTCGGGTTGGGTTCAGGTTCAATGATCTCAAATTTAAACGGTTCAAGCTCGGTTCGGGTTCACCGAAAAAACGCGGTTTTTACCAGTTCGCGGTTCAGGTTCGGGTTCGGTTCGACTCCCTGAACCTAACTTCCTCAGTCTTGGCGTTTTCGCTATGCGTCACCTAGTTGTAGAATCTATCTTTAGGGCTTGGTTACCGGAAAACGGTTCTGTAAAGTTATCTCCTGGATTACTGGGTCATGACACCCAGCGGCCCGATCAAACGAACTGAGACGTTGAGATATTATTAAGATGTTAGACGTTGGGACCCTTGAGACATTGTGCAGGATTATGTTATTGTGACATCACATGCCCACAAAGTCATATCACAATAAGATATACCTTCGCAGTGTCTTAAAAGTCTCAGTGTAATCGCACCTAAGACTGCACTCAGTCTGACTCAGAATCTCGAGATGCTCTGTGTTTCTTGGCCTACCAAGCTGGAAAGTAGGGAACAACCGAGGCAACAATTTTGGCCGGGGCTGGAGCTCCAGCCCAGACCGGGGAATTGCGCCTGTCCCGGCCGGGGCTAGAGCCAGGGCACAGTGGATCCATTATTACTAAGAGTGAAACCACTCTCTGTGCTCAGTGTCCGGAACAAAAATCAGAGTTAAGAGTTCATCTGTTTAAATCGTGTTGCCCTTTCCCATACTGAGAAATAAAAAAAATTGTGGTGAGCAATTTCTTTTTATATATTAAACTATAAATTGCTTGAAGACTTACTAAATGAACGCTGTAAAAACCAATTCTATGACTAGTTTCGCGGTTTGACCGCTCATCAGGTAGACTCAGGTTTTGAACCCAGGACCTTGTCACACTAAGTTTTACTTTACAAAGTAAATTTTACTTTACAAAGTAAAACTTTGTAAAGGAGAGGTAAAACTCTCAATCACAAGGTCTTGGGTTCAAAACCTGAGTCTACCTGGGTATGATGAGTAGTTTTAAAAAGTGCACACCCAGTCAAAAGGTCACCGTTTGCCACTGGTGGTAAGTGTTGAGTGTAAGCTCAGCGCCAGTACCGATACTAAATAGCTAGTAAGCTGTTTTTCGTGTGATTTTATGGCTACCTTTATTTTTATGCGATGAATGATTTCTCAAAGGCAGTAATTAGGGTTATGCCCCCAACTTTACAGTTTGCAGCCAGAAAGTGTGTTTATGGTATTGGTACTGTTAATATCGATACGCTACCAGCAGTGTTCCCTTTAGAATTTTGACTAGAACGAATTTGCCCAGATGATAAGTTCATTGAAATTTTTGCCCAAAGATTTCACTACTTTGAGGACCTCTTTTATATACAAATTTTTTGCATTAAATTTGCTTTTCCAAGATACAAGCTACAGTCTTCCATTAAAATATTCAAGTTTTTTGTTTAAGTTTTTCAGTTTTGCATTTTATAATATTAATTTTTGGTTCAAAAGCAGTAAAATTTGCCCAAAAATTGTGCATTTTTCTCAAATTTCTCACTCTAGAGGGAACAGTGGCTACCAGCAGCAATGCACAGAGATGGGCATTTATCAAGATAATTTATATTACCGATTATTGCTGATCGTTATCACTCAAAATAGTTTATCCATTATCGATATGGCTTTTGCAATATGTTTTGTTGTCGCCGATAAATTATCGCAATAAGCGATTCTTTATGCACACAGTGTTCACAGTTCAAGGCTAGTGAGTTGGCGCTATAAAAAAATACACAGTGCAGCAGTGTCTATTAAGTCTTGGTACAATTGAAAAAATCTCTTTTTGTTTT
The DNA here is from genome assembly GCA_964006365.1 of Trididemnum miniatum. Classification (NCBI taxonomy): domain Eukaryota; kingdom Metazoa; phylum Chordata; class Ascidiacea; order Aplousobranchia; family Didemnidae; genus Trididemnum; species Trididemnum miniatum. Next base: position 3,454,391 of record OZ023235.1, on the reverse strand, counting down.
ATTTAATGCTGTGGCAGAGTCCATGAACTGGTCTGTTTGCTTGGAAAATCTAGAGAAACACTTTTGCAATTTGACTTATATACAAAAAAATTTGGTTAACTTACTGAAAATTTACTGCAACACTGAACATTTATCGAAAAAATTTATCAGCAATAATTTATTGATTATCGATATTGCTTTAAGAAATCAAGATTTATCGATTATCGGCATTGCCCAGGGCTTTTTGGATATTATTGATTGTTGTTATCGTTTTAGCATAGAAAGGTTTATTGTGCCGATCGCTGGCAATGCAAATACCATTATGTATAATCTATGCTGGTCTGCCCAGTGCGACTACCTGTGATTAAGGGGATGTAAAATTTGGTAGCCTGCATTAAGCAAGCTTATTTATTTATTTAAGATACAACACAAAGGTGCTAGGTCACAAAACTAAGCACACTAACAAGTGAGGTTAAATACCACAACATCAAAAAAAGATATATAGATCAAGTAAACCTACGAATTAACTGTTCAGAGTAGCAAAAACATTAACAACAAATGACGGCGTCTGTGCAACACAGAACAAGTAATACTGTAAGTGTGTAATCCGGTATAAACAAAAAACTAAGAGCATTTTTGGGGCATGTGCCACAACTTTTCAAGGCATGATTGTTCAGTGGTGTAACAATCAAACCTACATCTGTACATTGTCTTCTATCACCAAGGTTATCTCGAACATTTTATTCATGCATGGTGATAAGGCAATAAACATTAACAGATACACAGATACAATTTGTTGATATCGCATGTTTTTTGTCGCGTTGTTACACTAAGTTCAGTGTCAAAATGAAATACTGTGTATGTACAAAACAAAGTATTGATACTGGTGCCGGTAATCAGTGGTCTACTGGTCTGATTGCATTGTCACCTATCAGTAAACACACTTTTAGACTAGGCACTCTCATTATGTGATGGTAGGCTAGCTTCTATTTTGCCTATATTATTTTGCTGGCTGTAGATCCTGATTGGCAAAATTAGTCATGTGCTGTGGAGGAGGGGTAGTGACCAATACAGAATATGCCACAAAACATGGGGCATGTGCCACAAAAAGTGAGGCATATGCCACAAATTATAGAGCATGTGCCACAAAAGGTTGTATATAATAGGTAAAATCAGCATTCAGACGAAAGAGACCTAAAAGCTATTTTGCCTGCGCTCAAAAAGTCATGAGTATCCACATTGTATCGATTGCACTATATTCGCCAAAATAGACCTAGAAACTATTTTGCCACGCACAGCAAAATAAACACTTTTATATCTGATTGTATCAATTAGTATACATATATATAACATAAGCAGTAAGCAAAAAAGTAAAAGTGGCTTGAGACAAACATGTGCCTGGCTAAAAAAGCAAGACACTATGCATGTATGTACTTGATAAAAATGATGTTGCGAAACAAGAAACTGACTAATACGCCCACAAATTTTCATGAAAAAATACATAAAGACAGAGCCGGCGGCAGAGCAGTCGACTTAGGGGGGCCTAAGTGTGAAAATAAGCACAAAAGCTGCTGTCTTCAAGGAGTAAGCTTGTTAATTGGGAGGGCCAAGCATGTCGATTGGAGGGGGCCAGGCCCCCCCTGGCGCCGGCCTTGCATGAAGAACTACAGTTTATGGCTTTACAAATTTCATTTGTGGTGGGTACAAACGGAATCCAAATTTCCTTGCATGCCTTTTGAACAAGTCGTAATTGAAGAAGATCAATTTCTTCTTATGTGAGGCTATTCACTGCAACTGAACCTTGTTTTTGAAAAAAATATGTTTTCTTATGACATTCATCATCCAGCAAGATTCCAATATTGCGTTTTTCCATTGGTAAAGTATTAAAAAAAACTTATTAAAAAAATGATTACATAGTTTAGTTTATTCACCTCATATAGGCTACTCAGCTAGGATACAGTAAAGGTTTGTTGCAGGCTTTTGAATCTAGCAGCTATCTGTCGTGGGAGCAACCTGTAAAGTACATTTCCCAGCAAAGCAGTTTAAGCACGCTTGCTGATTTGTCCTTTGCACTGCCCCTTTAGTGCCTGGGCAGCAAGCAGGAAAGCTGCAAGCACCAATGCATTAGTCTTTGTCAAACTTGAGCTTGCAGCTTTAGCAGCGGGCACTCTACAATATCCCTTGACTTGATTTCTTCACATTTATTCTCCTTTTACGCAAAACCAATAAAGGCACTATGAGTAGGATGAAAATCGCCAAGATTCCATTGTTTTCAAATTTTCCACTTACACTTTAATTGTTAAAAAACCTTCACGTAGAGATAATCTTGTGAAAAATTTTATCCAAGGATGTAACAACAATGCTTTGGTGCAAGTTATAACACTTCTCAATCATGATCGTCATGAAAGTTTTGCTCTATACCACTGCTCGCACATATAAAACTGTTTTTTAGCATGAAGAAAAATCAAAGCAGATAACATATTTGATAGTAGCACCACAGATACTCCTTTACTAGAGCTTCCATATGAAACCAAAATTAACTTTTTAGGTGGTGTGCTCATAAAGATATTTGCATTTAAAATTCATGTTACACATGAATGATTTTGCTTCCACCCATTTGCTAAAACCCCCATAAATTGCCCCAAAGCAATAATACATCAGTTATAATCATCACAATGTGTCTAGTTGCCCTACTTCCACAACTTATACGCACGAAAAGTCACTATATACCATGTTTTTACTCTGAGTTATGGCATACTTTTGTGGTCTTAGACCATAAGGAGAAAAACTGTTCCGCTTTAGTGGTCACAAAAACAATCATTTTCAAACTTCTCTATTTTCGCTTGCAGTTGAGCGATTTCAAAAAATTTTTTTTGGTTTGTTCCTGTACTCTTGAAGGTTTCATGTGCTAAATTTGGAAGAAAGATATGACCATGGGTTACATGGCTTGGATCAGTGAACATGGAATGACCCTTTTCTTCTTACTGTGATCGTTTGTACAAGCGTAATCTGAAATCCGTGGAGTATCAAAGGCTGGAGTTTGATTTAATTCTTACATACAAAATTTACTATTGCTTGAAATTGCATCAATTTTAAAGATTTTTTCGTATGTGATAAAGCTAATTACAATCTGCGTAGACATACTCTTGTTCTGAGATGTAAACATAAACCCAAGCCTGACTCTTTTAGATACTTTTTTTGCAATCGAATCATCTCAGTTTGGAATTTGTTGCCTGAATCTGTTTTTAGTTCTACTATTTTAATTGCCTTCAAGAAATGTTTGAACAAATTTGACTTACACACCGTTTGCTCGTTTGTATATTAGTCTCAGTATTACTTTTATTTTACCTAGATATAATATTCATTTGTTATGTGGGATGGATGACGTTTCTGTTCTCAAAATTAAAGGTTGAATCTCTAAGCAAATTTCAATATCGCGACAATTTTTCAATTTTTGCACATTGGTATAATGATTTAAAATCAAATTAGTCGAAAGTGCTCAAGTTTTTCTGTGTCAAATGAAAGTGTTTTACCATAGAAACTCAGCAAAAATTATTCCAGACCTTGAATTACACCCTTTAAATATTTGGGCAAATTTTTAGTGATTTTTATATTTGGACAAATTTGCACTAGTTAAAATCTGAAGAGGGAACAGTGATTATGACGTCAAAATGTGATTATAATGCAGAAAGACCGTGGACTTTTGAGCCAATTAAATTGGACATGTGGACAGGGTACATAAGCATTGAAATTCTGATACCTTTGAAGGTAGTCATAGTTTGGTTCAAAAATGTCTTAAGTTGAGACATGCAGCTTTTGTGTATTAGACCAGTACCCTTTACAACTTTCAGCCTACTCTTAAAATTTACTATTAAATTGTATGCAATTGCTGCAATTTCCATATAATGGTCTGTCTATGTTACGTAATGTCAGGATTCTTATATGAATCAGAAGTTGGTGTGCTTTCGTTATGACGTGAAAATCTGTTTTATATTTTAAAAACGATTCTCGTTCTATTTATGTCTATTTTTGTAAGTTTTCTGCATCATCATGAAATTTGTGAGATCACTCATAATTGAAAATAATGATTACGACTTGAAGCATTTAACTATGATGCAGAAAACTTGTGGGCTTCGGTCCAGCTTACACTAGACATGTGGACAAAGTAATAATTCTCGTTTCACGTTCTTCTGAAGGTTAGATTTGAGGGTTAACCCTAGCCCTTAGTCGTATAACGTCGCCTGACATCAGAAAAAAGTAAATTAAGCAAAGTTGCAAATGACCAATTGTGCACTGATTGCTGATTGTTCAATGCTCCCTTGAATTGTAGCTTATGATCTGGTAAGGCGAATTCGATCTGCAACGCTTACCTTCTTGCTATTGCATCATGCATGTAATTGCAAAGTTTAGTTGACAGTATTATGTTGTCACGGTTGAAACTGTCGAAATTACTGCCCTGGGATCTAAGTTGTAAACCCAATAAAAGTATTTTATTTTCATGTCGAATCAGGTATAGTTTGGTTGCATATTTATCTTGCTGTCATGTGAAAGCGATCAAAGTGCTATGATGAGTTAGCTTAGGAGTTGTCAGCCATCTGTCTACCACACTAAGTTGGGAAAATCCCACTAAGCGCCTTTCCCATTGACAAAACAAGTAAACTTGCCGGCTTCTCTACGCTGTCGTTTTGATGCTGAGCGTCATGCAGAGAAGCTGTGAATAACAATTTTAAAGGCCTTGGTTTGACCAGACTTGGAATGAAACTGTAGTCTACAGCTCCAGACGTTCTTACCTATCGGCCATCTTAACTGTGAAAGATCTCTAACTTCTAATTCTCAATAGATCGAATTGTTATAGCTATCTGAAATAACTGTCCTTTGTAACATACTGCTCAGTACTTGGCATGGATGATACTCATGAAGCTAATATGGGTTCTCAAAAACCCAGAGATATTCCGTTATTTGTGTTAAAACTTGTAAACTTATTGCAAACTGAAGAATATCACCAATATGTGGATTGGGGTGAAAAAGGTGAATCGTTTGTAGTAAAAGATCGAGAAAATTTTTCCAAGATTGTCCTTCCTCATTATTTCAAACACAATAAGTTTTCAAGCTTCGTACGCCAGCTGAACTTGTACGGTTTTCGTAAAGTTACCAATGTAAGTCATGGCTTGCTGCTGAATGATGAAAAAGATGAATTCAGACATATGTTTTTTGTAAAAAACAAACTAAATCTTCTTCATCTTATCAAACGGAAAGTGTCCCTGCCAGCAGGAAAGCTGGGTACTGAAATTGCGCAAGTTCTAGATGAAGTGGGTGAAATCAAAGATAGTCAGTCTGATATCACAAAAGCTTTGTCGGATATACAACGAGAAAATGATGATTTGTGGCGTGAAGTTGTGTCTTTGAGACAAAAGCATGCACAGCAGCAGAAAGTTGTCAACCATTTGATTAAATTTTTGGTCAGTCTGGTTCAGCATCATGGAATGGGAAGAAAAAGGAGGCTTCCCATTGGCTGGAAGGATGATTTGGATGAAGCAGCGGCCTCTCCAAGCAAAATAACGAAGCCAACTGAATTTCATCCCAAATCCTCTAGCGCTGAAGTATCAGATGATTTTAACGCTGCTCAGTCTTCTCCTGAAGGACCATTAATTACGGAATTATTAAGTTCAAGTGCATCCCCAGTAAATGTTCCCGCAGATCAATCGAAAGCTGCAGCCTCTACGTTGAACAATGCTGATGATACATTTGACATATCGCAGTTGATAGAACTTGACGATGGCCCTGCTCCCAGCTCATCTGTAGCGCATCCTTCCACTGCTGCAACTGCTGTAGTCGAACCTTCAGTCTACTTGAACTTTCCATCGTCCAATTACAATCAACAACCTACAAATGCTGTGTTAACTTCTTCAGAACCCACTCCCATTTCTCAAATAGTGGTTAACACGTCCATACCTGCGAGCTATTCTGCGCCATCTCAAAATTTCCATCGCAGTAATAGTGTTCATGAAGAGTTGAATTTAAACGTGGACAAAATTGAGAAAAACTTGAACAGCATACAAAATCGTTTAACTAGGAACAACGAGTATCAGTTGGACTATGACACAATTCAGGATATATTTAACGGCCAAGCAGTTTTGCCCTCCCAGAGTGCTGATTGGACCACAGACTTACCAAAAACTATTCCTTTATCTCAGAATGCTGACAATCAATTGGTTGAATATACTGGTGATAATGCACTTTTTAATTTAAACACTGACGATGACTCTGAGACGAGACCACCTGATTTTGACGATTTGGCAGCGTTGTTGGAGTAAGTGGATTTTTATGTGCTTTACTACCACGTGCATTGAAGCACGATGACCTGTAGATATGATTTTGTATTAGCGTTGTTGACATCAAGACCTTTTTTGTTTGACGGTATAATAGCGCCGATCTAGTGTGAAAGTGTGTTTACTTTTGCGCATGACATGCTTTTTTGTTCATTTTTCCCTTTTTTTCATGATTTTGTGACTTAAATCAGTGGTTCTCAACCTTAAATGGTTTATGGTAACACCACTGGCCCCCTGCTCAATACAATTTTCTGTCGGTATTTTGTTTGTGATGGCTCCTGCCGTTCGCTGGTCATAAGTGGTTAACTATCGTTAGAAGTTGATGAATGGTTTTCTTGTAGCCCTTTGTTTATGTTTTATGGCCCCCTAGGATGACCAATGGCTTCTGATTAAGAACCCCTGGTGTAGACAAATGATTTGACCCTTTGAAATTTGCTTCGGAGCTATAAAAATAACGTTGTATATTATCATACGTATTCAGTGAATATGACTTGATACGTTTTACCGTTTCATCAGTGTTGGCGTGGTACAGCTACCTAATAACTAGTTTTCATCAGAATGGATTTCATGTTGGCTAAAGCATTGCTAAAAATCAAAAGTTAATGCTAAAAATTTAGCATTTCAAGTATATACTTCGAGCGTAGTTGGTGCGTTTATGAAGTTATGGGCATCATGAAGCACATTAACGACCGCATAATGTCGTCACTGCAATTTTAAAGTCAAATTTTTAATTCTGAAGCTATTGCATCAATTTTTTTGGTTGCTTTTTCGTGCTACTCTATGGTGGAAAAAAATCGAGCTTTACCGAAATTATGTTTATTGTGGTATATATATTTAGTTATTAAAACACTGTTTTTCGGAAAAGTAGTATGCTTAAATAAGCCATTTGAGTTGTCAATGTGATAGCAATGAAATATTTTAAGATGGAGTGACGTGTTAATAACGATGGCCGACTTTTTGCTAATTATTAAAAACAGTTGATGTGTATAAAGGTACGTTTACCGATGTGCGACGACGCGACAGCACTACAATGCGACATATTGTCGCGTGCTTCTTTGCCGCTTGTCGTACGTGGGTGAGCTCACTATCAACATATGAAACTGTTTCCTGAATTATTAGGCGTTTTGAATTATTTTGTACAGTGCATTTTGCTTCAATCGGCCGGTTAGGCACGTCGCTATTGGTACGAGAGGTTTGGGGTTCGATTCCCGTGGCAATCAAATCGGACAGAGTTCGCCAACGCCTATCGATGCGACGTTTCTTCGAGGCTGTGCTAAGCCGCGGAAATGGCCCCGCCCGGCCCCCGCCATTCGTTACACGCTTCGGCTTACTACTGCAAGTTGGCCTATAAAGAAGATTTGATTTTGCGTTTTGCTTCGTTTTTGTGATGTCGATCAAATTTTGAGCAATGTATTTATATCGACTCGGCAATCATTGCAAGGTGTTCTGAATACCTACTATTATTTGGTAAGAACTGCCATTATACAGGCTGTTCCAAACGTCTTGGGCGCATTTTAACATGGAATATCTCGGAAACTAATGACGGTATAAAAACTTACATAACGCCTAATGTAATAATATTAGCTTTAAAAGGCACAACTTTTATCTTACTACCATTCGTAGTTAAGGAGATATGGTAACTTCAAATGTGACCAAAACTTTTAGAACACTTGTATTACAGTATTTTTTCTGGTCTTTTGGCCGTATGTAATGTAGCTTTGGGTATAAAATGAATTGCTCTTTTAACGTTTTTGTGGTATTTTGGTTTTGTTTCACTACATTTTAGACCGAAATTAGAATTAATTGCACTTTTTCACGGTTATGTATTTGGGACTGTTCACAAGTTCGCTTTAGAACGAAGCCAAATCCTCTATGACTGTTCACCATGTGTGACCATCAGGTGACACTGTCTTATTCAGACATATTGTTAGTTACCAACCGGTTGGTGTCGTGGTTGAAGACATCGCTACTGGTGTCGAAAGTCTGGGGTTCGATTTCCGGGCCGGTCAAATCAGACACAGTATTGCCAACTACTCGCCACCACTGTGGCATTTCTTAGGAGCTGTGTTGGCTGGGTGCAAGTCGCGGCGATGGACCCCGCCACTCCTTACACACTTCAGCGCAATATCGCGTGTATAATGAAGGTTTTTTTTGGTATAGAGTAACATACACACACTTTTGCTTCGAATTTCATTGGAAATAATCGTAACCATTTACATTTTGTAGCATTTTTTGGTGTTTTAAAATTTCGCGCACCACGTTTGTTTTCTCGCTTTATCATTGTTAATCATTGCCTTAATTTGTTGTGGGTTAGTGCTGAAAAATATGAAAGTTTTAAATCAATTTTGCGCTACTGTATCACAAGCGTGTAACGAGTGGCGGGGTCCATTACCGCTGCTTGCCGCGATTGCCAAGGGCACATCACCGCCACGATATTTCTTCGGAGCTGTGTTGCCCGAGCGTTGAGGTGCGGAAATGGGCCCGCCCCTCGCTGCGGTGTAATTCCGACAATGTAATATCGTTGCAAACTTAAGATTATCGTTAGCGATTCTTGGTGTAAGATATTATATCATTTACTAATCGACTGTTTGGTGGGATTAACTTGTTTTTGAGACACCTAACCTTAAACCGGACCCTAAACTCTGTCTTATCGCCAAGTTCATCTCACCAAAAGTCTTGTGTTGCGCTCATTTATGCATTTTGCTCGTTATTGGTTGATTTCTATCCAATTACAATATTGTTTTGGTTTGAATTACGAGTTATGATTGTTATGTCCATCACTTACTTCGGATCTCTCTTTCGGTTGTGTGCGATTGCACTCAAAATTTCGTAGTTTTTTGGTCAATAAGTTTTGTTTCGTTCAACCATTTAGCGTAAAGTAGGAAAAATAAGGCCACAGTAGTTCTTAAAACTGCACGTTTCGACCCCATAGATTCAGCTGTCATCATCAGCAGTGTAAGCAAGACAGTACAATACTGAAAGTTGCACTGCTGATGATGACAGCTGAGTCTATGTAATCAAAACTTCTAGTTTTTGGAATTGCTGCCGGCTTTATTTTTCCTTTTTATGCTGTCTTTGTCCCATTTTTGTTGTATTCGACATTTAACGCCGCTACAAGGAACCGTTACTTGAACGAGTAATATCTGTTGCATGCTCGCGTATTTGAATATACGGTAGTATACTACGTGCATGTTATACAATGTTTTTGTATAACGTGCGTTATGAGCAAACTTTACGTGCACGCTTACACCTTTGAAAATTAAACATCTAAGCCTGCTTAATTATTTGAAAAAAAAAATAAATTTGTTTTTCTTATTTCACTCTGGCACTGGGTGGTTACGTGACTCGATGACGGAGAGGCCCATTCGCAACTACACGGTCACAATTTCCTCACAATATTTATGTTACAACTTTTGTTAATAATGTGTTCATATTCGATGTGTCGGTAACTTGCGACTGAAATCAACCTGTTCTGTTTGTATGCCGTTAATTGAGTAATGCTGCTCAAATAGATTTGTGGTTGTGTGTGTATATTTCGCTGGATTATTTGATGGATAATTCGACAACTTTTTTCACATTTTAGCCTGTGATTTGTTTGTTGGGCTAGTAATTGAATTGTTGTTTAATGGTTACAAAAATAAACAAGATATTATGAGCAAACAAATCAAAGGCTTGTTGAGATCGACAAAACAATTAATTCAAGAAAAGAAATACGAAGAAGCGTTACAACAATGCAAGGTAAAAATATCGTTGTTCTCCGGTTAAACTAATTGCAATTACAATCAAGAGATAGTGGTTACACGCACCACTGCGCAGAAGGCCCAGAGTTCGATTCCCAACTCGTACAAGTTGGAAACCGTGTCGCCAACGGCTTGTTACCGCTGCGAGTGTCTTCGAAGCTGTGTTGCCCAGGCACTAAATCGCGGAAATGGGTCCTGTCACTTGTTACACGCTCCGGCGAACCAAGTATGATGAAGATTTGTTTTCTGAGTTTCATTTTTAACCTTGCCTCTGCAAAATGTTCAAAACGCTGTGCTACTTATCTACGACACTTGTTTAAATGTTGAGGCTCAGGAGCGGATATAGAATTTTTAATGGGGGATAGTGAGTAAGATATGCAGAGAATAGAGATCCGCCTGGGCTACTTCGTGAAGTGTAGTTGTCAAATACATCGAAACGAACCGAGTGAGAATCGAGCTGCAGTCTTGTGATTATTGTCACAAATGTCATTACCTCCGTATCTCATTAGCTTTATCTGTTCATATGTGTCGCATTTAGCGTTGCACTGTCGCGTTTATAAAGTGCAGCTTTGTACGCGATAGTGCGTAGCCTGCACGGGTTTAATGATATGGAATTGATCTCGCAGAGATATGAATCTAAGAGTTAACATCGCATTAAAACGTAAAAATCAAACCTTCATTATACTCGCTGTGTTACGCCAAAAGCGTGTAACGAGTGCGGGCCACGTCTCCGTGGCTTAGCACCAGGGCAACACAGCTCCGAAGCAGCGGTGGTGACCTGGTGTCGGATTCGACCGATCGGGAAATCGAACCCTAGACCTCCCCCGCCGATAGCAGTGTCTCCCCCGGATTTCGTCAACAACGTGGCCTAGCGGTACCGCGCGCGAGTGACGGATCCTACGTGACGGGTTCGAATCACGGCTGGAGCCGATCGCATTTGATATATATAACAGGTGGCTGCTGACTCGAAGAGCGCAAGCTCACTTCGCAGTCTCTCTCAATTACTGTTGAATTTTCAGTTCAATATACTGTAATTTAATAATAAACACAGTTATTCAGCCAAAACGCTAACAGCTCGTGACCGTAATTTACCGACTTCGTGATTTACGTAGTGACTCAACGGTTGACAACTGAAAAAAGTTTTTTTAGGAAATATTAAATTTGGATGAAGAGAACTACAATGGGTTGGTCTTCATGGGTTTGTGTTTCGCCGAATTACACGAGAAGGAGAAGTCACGTGATACTTACCATGGCGCAATCAAATTGCAAAAAAAGCAGGTACTAGCGTATCAAGGTCTGGTCAGTCTTTACACAAAACATTGGGTCGCAAAACTAAAGCCAGATGACACTGATGACTTGATAGTAGCTTACGAGAATCTGATCAGCTTGGTCGGCAGGTACGATGAATAAATTAGTGGAAATGTGCGATTTAAAAGTCTTAACTTTTACAAATAAATTTTTTCTGTTATATTTCATTAAAATCCAATCTTCATGTACTCGCAGTATTACGCAGAAGCGTGTAACGAGTGGCGGGATCCACCCGGCTTAGCACCTGGGCAACACAGCTACGAAGAAACATCGCAGCGGTGGCGAACTGTTGGCGACTATGTGCTGCAATTTAAGCCGGCAAGTTTACTCGTTGTGTCGTTGGAAAACCTCTTAACGAGATTCTCCCCATTTTGGTGTGATAGACAGTTTGCCGGGAACTCTTAAGCGAGATCGTTATTGCGCTATGATCGCTTTTTCGAAATAGGAGAATAAATATGCAGGTAAGTGCAATATACAATAGTAATTAAAAAAAAGTGTCCGATTTTTCTCATTGAATTTTTTTAGTCAAGACAAGAAGAAAACGATAGAGTTGGAGTTGGGGTTAGCCAAGGCTTATTGTTCAAATGAAAAATACTCAAAATGTCTTGGAATTCTCAACGAGGTGACGCAGTTTGAGAATGGGGATGGTGACATGAAACCTGACTTGGATTTATGTTATGAGCAAGCTGCTATTTGTTTCAAACAAGCACAAAGCGAGTACGCATCTCTCTTTGTTCATTCTCACTTGGTGAGTTTATCATTATCATCATTATCCAGTTTCAATCCGATGTGTTTCTCGTAACCGCGTGCACCTCATTTCCTCCGCAGCGATCTCTTTCTCTCCCTCCCTCCATTTTATCCGGTTTGCAGCCTCCTCCAACCAAATTCTCTTCACACTCTCCTTAAATTTTCTCCTCCATGTTTGCTTCGGCTTTCCTTGCTTTCGCTGCCGATTCACTTGAAGCATTAATGCCCTCTTCGTAATGTTATCGTAATCCTTCATACCCGCAGGTCCATACAACCTTTTTTTTCTTATTTTTATTTCAAGCCACTTAATTGCACCTAAGGATTTTTGTGGTAGTGAAGTACATGCATCATGGAGATGACCTAGTTGAGCATCGAACCCGCGAAGCTTGCTTCGGAGCCCCATGCACCAACCACTCTGCCAACTCCCTGTCCATACAACCTTACTCCATTCGCTTTTGCCATTTTGTCTGATGCTTCCTTCAAACCCACATTTCCATCAACTTCTCATTATTTTTTCCATCCACTAATTTCGCTCCACATTATTAGATGGCTTACATCAAATCTACATGTCGCGGCATATTGATGCAGTTTTGCATATGAGTAGGCCTTCGTTGATACTTCAATATTTCTTGACACACCAAGTGCAAAACAATAGAAACTGAGGTTATTTTCTAATTACATTCAACTGAAAATTCAGCAATGATTGAGAGGGACAGCGAAGTGAGCTTGCGCTCTTTGAGTCAGCAGCGATCAGGTATATAGGTTAATTGCGATCGGCTCCAGCCATGAATCGAACCCGTCACACAGGATCTGCAATCTGCGTGCGGCACCGCTATACTACGTATACATTTTTCTAGCCCTAAAACTATTGCGTACGCTGCCGGGTGGCGTATCGGTTGTCGACGTCGGTTTGTTGGCGTGGAACGTATTGCTATCAGCGTGGAAGATTTTGGGCTTGATTCCCGGGCCGGTCGCGTCAGACACAGTTCCGGCAACTGCTCGCTATCGCTGCGATGTTTTTTCAGAGCTGTGTTTTATCTTACTCTATTGTTCTTGATTGCAGTTTTGCGAAACTGTCAAGTATCTTTGCGCTCGCAAAAACGATCAATTTGACTTGGAAGAAATGTTGAAGTTGCTTATTATTTTTCACCAATCAGATGAAGAAAACATGAGCGAAGGTTTACAGACGATTGCCGTTACACTGCGTTGGTTCATGAGCAGCGGGTTGAAAAGCTCATTGGTTGCTCGATGTGCGATTGAAATATATCTACAAGATGGTTAGTGACTTCTCTATTGTGTGAGCTACACGCACGGTAGAATTAGACAATGAGAGACTCGCTCTATTTCGGAAGTTTTTGTTGAAGTAGATCACCATGACGGAAAGACTGCGTGTCATTCCAGAGAATTTATTCTTTTTTGTGGAATAGCTGCGAATGTTGTGTAACGAGCTCGCATAATAGTTGCCGACTATCGGTCTGCCTCTTTAAGATGGAGAAATCCTTTTAAGTGCCTTTTTCTTTTAAGTGCCGTAAATGAAGTAACCGGCTATCTCCACACTCTCCATTTAGGCTATCTTAAACGATCAGGCAGGAAAGCTGCGAATATAATTCCAAATTTTAGGATGAAGGAGTTTTCCATATTAAGTGACGGTTTGGGGAAATCCAAGTTTTGGAACTGATGGCCGAGTGGTAAGAGCGTGAGCTGTAGACTCGGGTTTGATTCCGAGTGGAGTCAAACCAATGACTTTAAAATTGGTATTCACAGCTTTCCTGCTTGACACTCAGGATTAGCCTAAAGGGACAGCGTGGAGAACAAGCCGGCAAGTTTACTTATTAGGTCGTTGGAGAAAGCGTTTAGCGGGATTCACCCATCCATGTGTGATAGACACTTGGCTGGCAACGGCTCAGGTGGCCGAGTGGTGAGAGCGTCCGCTTCGTTAGCTGTAGACTCGAGTTTGATTCCAAGTGAGGTCAAACCAACGACTTTAAAATTGATATTCACAGCTTCCCTTCTTGACGCTCAGCATTAAAGGGACAGTGTATAGAACAATCCGGCAAGTTAACTCGTTTTGTCGTTAGGAAAGGTACTAAGCGGGATTACCCCATCTTGGTGTGGCAAACAGATGGCTAGCGACTGCTAAGCAACCTCGTATATAGCGCATTGATCGTTTTCTCGTGATAGGAGGATAAATATGCAACTGAATACAAAAAAGCTCCTAAGCGAGCTCGTATAGCGCTTTGGTCGCTTTCTCGTGATAGGAGGATAAATATGCAATTAAAATTGAAAATTGGAGGATATATGTGGGGTGGGGGTGGGCGCATAAGTACCCCCTGCGTGGACCAATGGCTGTGACCCACATGTGATCTGATACATTTTCTATAGCGTCTCTGATGAATAAGGAATCTCTGAGTTTATTCTTGGATTCTTTGTCTGATTGCGATGAAAATTTACGAAATACTTATCGAGGCCATGAAGCATTCCTCGACCATCAGTACGAGTCATGTACGGATCATTTGGCTCCTCTCATCAAGAATTTCCCAGAGTTCCTTCCCTCTCGACTAGAAGTTGCTGAATCTTATCTTGCTCTACATAAATGGGATTTTGCGGAAAATGAAGCAAGGTAGGACAAGTTTTGGTCTTTTTATATTGTCGATGTTGGAGGTCATAGACTCGATTCCCGAACCGGTTAAATCGCACGCAGTGTCGCCAAAGACTCGCCGCCGTTGCGACGGCGCTGTGTTGGCCAGGCGTTAAGTCGAGGAGATATACCCCGTCATTCGTTGCACGCTTCGGCGTAATACCGCGAGTATAATGATGATTTGAATTTTTTATTGCTTGTTTGTATCCTGTATACTAAGGGTTGTTATATGCGCAGATCTGGGTTACAAATTTGTAAACGTTTGGCAAACAACAAAGTTGCTTCTGATTCTACTTGGTTGGTTCGAATATCACCTATCTCCTCGGTCAAGTTGGATTTTACGCTTGTGTTGGCGAAAGCTCTTTGTGAGTCTGACAATGCAGAAATGCTCAAGCTTTCAATCGGAACTTTTGAACAAGTGAGTATTTTTTCATTTAGTTGCATATTAATCT
Organism: Trididemnum miniatum; assembly: GCA_964006365.1. NCBI lineage: Eukaryota > Metazoa > Chordata > Ascidiacea > Aplousobranchia > Didemnidae > Trididemnum > Trididemnum miniatum. The sequence continues at coordinate 3,439,198 of OZ023235.1, read as the reverse complement.
TCCTGTCACGAAAAAGCGCTGTAAACGAGCTCGCTTAGAAGTTTTCTTCCGTCTGTCTACCACTCGTAAGATTGGGGATCCAGCTAAGTGCGTTTCCCAATGTCATAACAAGTAAACTTGCCGGCTTGTTCTCCACCCACACTTTCTCTTCAATGCTGAGCGTTAAGCAAGGAAGCTGTAAATACCAATTTAAAAGTTGGCATTAGTTTGGTGACCTTTTTGATATAGCTATTATTTAACTAATGTGCAATAAGCAGATTTTTGTTGGCGGCGTGACATATTGGGCGTGGATACAGATCCTACTTGGCGGTTCGAAGCCAATTGCATTTAAGATATATACCGGGTGGCTGCTGACTCTGAGAGCGCAAGCTTACTTCGCAGTCTTCCTCAATTACTGTTGAATGTTCAGTTCTATATAATTTGAAAATAATCTCAGTTGCTTTGTGTGAGTTTGATTGATCTGAATTCGCTCGCAAAAAAGTTAATGTTTTATGGGAACAGCATTATTAGCTTATTCGAGCTGGTGCTGGTCAGAGTTGGCTATGTGTAGTTGGGCGATTGGTATTGCTTTGACTGGTATCGAACCAGGGTGTTGTAATTGCGATTGTCTTTCTACTTGGAAATCGAACACAGAAGTCATGTGGACAGAAAAACAAAAAAAATCATATACTTCGGAATACAATAAATATGGGACGAAAATAGCTTAAGGAGGAAAAATAAAGCCGCTGTAAATCTCAAAACTGGACGTTTCGACAACATAAATTCAGCTGTCATCATCAGCAGTGTATACTTACAATTTTGTACTGCCTTGCATACACTGCTGATGATGACAGCTGAATTTATGTTGTCGAAACGTCCAGTTTTGAGATTTACAGCGGCTATATTTTTCCTCCTTAAAAAAATTATATCTTCCTTATACTCGCGGCATTACGCAAAAAGCGTGCAACGAGTGGAGGGCCCATCTACGCGGCTTAGCGCCTGGGCAACACAACTCCAAAAAAAAACATCTCTACGGTGGTGAGTCGTTGCCGACATTGTCTCAGATTTGACCGGCCCGGGAATCGAACCTCCCACGCCGATGTCTTCAACCTCTATGCTCGCAGACCGGTGCAAAAGCTAATTCCTGCAGTATTCCATTGGGAACGTGGCACTACACTTAAGTGTTAGCTTAATTGTTTGTTTGAGTGATTGCTTACGATCTTTTATTTCATTGGGAACGTGGCACTACACTTTAAGTGTTAGCTTAATTGCTTGTTTGAGTGATTGCTTACGATCTTTTATTTCATTGGGAACGTGGCACTACACTTTAAGTGTTAGCTTAATTGCTTGTTTGAGTGATTGCTTACGATCTTTTATTTCAGCTTTCTAAGATATGGCCTGATTCAGTCCAAGTGCGATTAGGAATAGCAAAAGCTTATATAAATTTGAAACATTATGAATCTGCCTCTTCTGCTCTTGAAGTTGTTGAAAAACTGGAACCAGACAACCCCGAAGCGCACAGTTGGAAAGCTTTGATCAAATTTGAGGTGAAATTAAGAGAAACAAATGTTTGAATGATTGAAATTTTTATTTAAAACACAGTCGTCGTAATTGGTGGAACTGAACGTTTCAACAACATAGATTCAGCCGTCATGATCAGCAGTGTAAGCAACTCAGTTTTGTACGGCCTTCCTAGCACTGCTGATGATGACCGTTAAATCTATGCTGTCGAAACGTTCAGTTTTAGGAATCACTGCGACTTTTTTTCTCTACTGGCAGTGGCTATTTATACGTGACCGCACAAGCAGCGTCTGGAGTTATTTGTACATAAGAGTTGGATAAGCAATAGATCATGACGAGCGTGGGTTTATAAACGCCATTATTTAATAGATTACCAAGACTTCACTACAGCTCAGTGACTTAGAGAGCGCAGCGTGCAGAAAGAAGAGCTGCGCTAGTTTTGGGTATGATTCTCGTCTAGACATGACAGACTAGAATAAGAATGTAAGTAACTCTCAAACAAATAACTCCAGACGCTATTTGTACGGGTCCGTGAAAATAGCTACTGCTCTCTCTTTCAGCTATTTCCGTCTGATCTTTATTTTGTTCCGAAGTATATTAAAATTGTTTTTCAAAACTGATCGCTTCCAATCTAAAAAGATATTTTGCTTGTTTCAAATCGCTTATCAACATTGCGTTTTTGTTCCAGGCAGGAATACTCTTAAATTTTCAAGTCTTTGGCGTTCTTGTTTATAATGGCTGGGAAACCCTTCTTCTGAGCAACCTGTGGGGGGACGTTGCTGTTTGTCACGTCATTAGTCAAGTGATATATTTTGAGTTTATAATCTGGTGACGAAACCGTCTTGCTTGCCTAATTTGAACTGGTTCTGTAGTTATATTTATTTGGTGTGTGAATTAATTGCTACATGTAACGAGAGGCATGATAAAATCCAGGACTTTCGTTATTTATCGCAGGTTTTGATTAGAATTATTTGATAAACTGGAACCTTCTAGAGCGTCTTATCTTGAACAATTTTTTTTATCTATGGTGTTGTTTATTGATAGAAACGTTTACTGTTGTGTCATAATTACGTAATAATGTGGAATTATCTGGAATTTTCTGAAATCGTAAATTTTCAATAAATAGGGGCGAAAATTTGTTATTGTATGGAGATGAGTATTAAATGTGTTTAGAGCAAGGATACTTAATCTTTTTTGTCTCGTTTACCCTTGGCAAAAGAAAAATGTATAATTTACACCACCACCGCTTAGTCTTTAACTCAGAAAATTTACCCCCTCGGTAGGTAAAATTTACCCCCGGTTAAGAACCCCTGGTTTAAAGTAAGTCTGGGTAGCTGCTTTACTATTTTGTGGGTTATTTTGAATGAGCATTAGCGCAGATTTCAAAGTGATTTGTACTGCTCTAGGAGGAATATTTTCTGAGTTACCATAATTTCGTTATTTCATTACATCTAGGGGATCAGAGACATCTGACATCAGGGACATCTGAGCCCTCAGCTGTCGCGATATCGAAACTTTCTAAGATGGCGACACTGTGCCGATTTGACCGGCCCGGGAATCGAACCCCGGACCTCCCGCACCGATAGCGTTCGCTTAGCAACTCAGCTAACGGCCTAACAAAATTATATATTAAGTAACTCAGAAAACATTCCTCCCAGAGCTGTACAAATCACTTTAAAATCTCCGCTAACACTCACTCAAAATAACCCACAAAATACGAAAAGCAGCAACACAGACTTACTCTGAACACATTTAATACTCATCTCCATACAATAACATATTTCCGCCCGTATTTGTAGAATATTTATGATTCCAGATAGTTCGACATTGATACGTAATTATGACACAACAGCAAACGTCTCCATTATAGTAAACAACACCATAGATTGCAAAATGTCAATATAGACGTCACACACAAGATGAAAAAATGCTTTAAGAAGTTTCTAGAAGGTTTCAGTATGTCAGATAATTCTAATCAAAACCTGCGATAAACAACGAAAGTTCTGGACTTTATCACGCCTCTCGTCACGTATAGCAATTAATTCACATACCAAATGACTATAACTACAGAACTAGTTTAAATTAGGCAAGTAAGACGGTTTTATCACCAGATTACACACCCAAAAATATATCACTCAATTAGTAACGTGACATACGCCCCCCCCTTAAGAACGTGACCGCAGAAAATATCCCCAAAAAAAAACAAAAAAAAAACAAACGTTATTAATCTTATTCCCCAATAAGTCCATCACAGCGCAAAAGACAAGCAGCAATCACAAAAATAACAGAATACATTCACTGAATGAAGTTTCAAACCATTTGTTTACACCAGGGGTCCTCAATGAGAAGCCTTTGGTCATGCTAAGGGGCTACAGGACATAAACAAAGGGCTACAAGAACATGATTCACTAACCTCTTGACGTTAATTAAACGCTTATGACCAGCGAACGGCTGTAACCACTACAAAAACCGACAGAAAATTGTATTGTTGAGGAAGAAGCCAAAAAATGGTGTTGCAATTAAATGGTTGAGAACCACTGATTTAAGTCACAAAATCATGAAAAAAGGAAAAAATGAACAAAAAAGCAAGTCATGCGCAAAAGTAAGCATAGTTTTACACTGTACTGGCGCTATAATCCGGTCACACAAAAAAGTTCTTCATGTCATCACATGCTAATACAAAATCATATCTACAGGTCATCGTGCTCCAATGCACATGATAATAAAGCATTAAAAATCCGCTTACTCTTAACAACGCTGCCAAATCGTCAAAATCAGGTGATCTCGTCTCAGAGTTATCATTAGTGTTTAAATTAAAAAGTGCATTAGCACCAGTATATTCAACCAATCGATTATCAGCATTCTGAGATAAAGGAATAGTTTTTGGTAAGTCTGTGGTCCAATCAGCACCCTGGGAGGGCAAAACTGCTTGGCCGTTAAATATATCCTGAATTGTGTCATAATCCAATTGATACTCATTGTCGTTGTTAAACGATTTTGTATGCTGTTCAAGTTTTTCTCAATTTTGTCCACGTTTAAATTCAACTCTTCATGAACACTATTACTGCGATGGAAATTTTGAGATGGCGCAGAGTAGCTCGCAGGATGGGACGTGTTAACCATTATTTGAGAAATGGGAGTGGGCCATGAAGAAGTTAACACAGCATTTGTAATTGGACGATGGAAGGTTCAAGTAGACTGAAGGTTCGACTACAGCAGTTGCAGCAGCGGAAGGATGCGCAACAGATGAGCTGGGAGCAGAGCCATCGTCAAGTTCTATCAACTACGATATGTTAATTGTATCATCATCATTGTTCATCACTGCAGCTTTCGATTGATCTGCGGGAACATTCGCTGGGGATGAACTTGAACCTGATAATTCCGTAATTAATGGTCCTTCAGGAGAAGACTGAGCAGCGTTAAACTCAACTGATACTTCAGCGCTAGAGGATTTGGGATGAAATTCAGTTGGCTTCGTTATTTTGCTTGGAGAGGCCGCTGCTTCATCCAAATCATCCTTCCAGCCAATAGGAAGCCTCCTTTTTCCTTCCATTCCATGATGCTGATTTGGACTGACCAATTTAAGCAAATGGTTGACAGCTTTTTTTTGCTGTGCATGCTTTCGTTTTAAAGACACAACTTCGCGCCGTAAATCATCATTTTCTCGTTGTATATCAGACAAAGCTTTCGTGATATCAGACTGACTATCTTTGATTTCGCTCACTTCGTCTAGAATTTGCGCCATTTCAGCAGGCCCACCAAGCTTCTCTCCCCAGGGCACTTTGCGTTTAATGAGATGAAGAAGATTTAGTTTGTTTTTTACAAAAAACATATGTCTGAATTCATCTTTTTCATCATCGGGAAGCAAGCTTTCATTTACATTGGTAACTTTACGAAAGCCGTACAAGTTCAGCTGGCGTCTGAAGCTTGAAAACCTATTGTGTTTGAAATAACGAGGAAGGACAATCCTGGAAAAGCTATCTCGATCTTTTACTACAAACGATTCACCTTTTTCACCCCAATCCACATATTGATGATATTCTTCAGTTTGCAATAAGTTTGCAAGTTTCAACACAAATGACGGAGTATTTCTGGCTTTGCAATCAGGGTTACGTGTATCATTCATGGTAAGTACTGCAAGGACAGATATTTAAGATAGCTACAACATTTCGATCTGTTGAAAACAAGAAGGTAAAGAGATCTTTAACAGTTTAGATGACCGATTGCTAAAAACATGTGCCACTGGAGCAGTAGACTACAGTTTTATTCCAAGTCGGCTCAAACCAATGATTTTAAAATTGCTATTTACACCTGCTTTGCTTGATGTGCAGCATTAAAAAGGCAATATAGAGAATTCGTCAAGTTTACTTGTTTTGTCACTGGGAAAGACACTTAGTAGACTACAGTTTTATTCCAAGTCGGCTCAAACCAATGATTTTAAAATTGCTATTTACACCTGCTTTGCTTGATGTGCAGCATCAAAAAGGCAATATAGAGAATTCGTCAAGTTTACTTGTTTTGTCACTGGGAAAGACACTTAGTGGAATTTCCTCAACTTAGTGTGGTAGACAGATGGCTTTCAACTCCTAAGCTTATAGCACTGTCGCGGTATTGAAACTTGGCGAGAGATTCAACCTTTAATTCTGAGAACAGAAACGTTATCCCAGAGAACGACGTGAGAGTATCAGTATTATATCCGATGGTCTTTGGAAATCTTGCAATCTACACTTTCAATAACACTAACAAAATTATATATTAAGTAACTCGGAAAATATTCCTCCCAGAGCTGTGCAAATCACTCTGAAACCTCCGCCAACACTCACTCAAAACAATCCACAAAATACGAAACGCAGCAACACAGACTCACTGTAAGTACATCTTACCGTAGAGCGGGACCGCGCTGTTTCGAACTATTAGCCCTCATCAGCCGCCCTCAGGTATGACACGTTCATTTTCCAGGACAACAGATCTTGCCAGGCTCACTCATCCCTTCGGATAAATATCTTCAAGAATTTAACTTTTGTGGTACGTATCCACTCGTGTGTTTACGTCACCACGCTAGTCAAATCCTTTACGTGGCCAGGGTGAAGATCAGTAACTAAAAAAGGAATGTATTGTCCATCCTAAGTCCGATGACATCCCGTCCAGTAGGCCAGGAAGGACATTGCTTTTTTAGTTACTAAACACATCTATTACTCATCTGAATACGATAACAAATTTTCATTCCTATTTACGATTTCAGAAAATTTCAGATAGTTGCATACTGTTACGTAATTATGACACAGCAGTGAACGTAGTAGTAAACAACACCATAGATTGCATTATGTTGATTATGACCTCATAGAATTACTTCTAGAAGATTCCAGCACATCAAAATAATTCTATTCAAAACTCACGATGAACAAGGAAAGTTCTAGATTTTATCATGCCTCTCATCACAGGCAGCAATTAATTCACACACCAAATGAACACAACAACAGAACCAGCTCAAATTATGCAAGTAGGACGGTTTCATCACCAGATAATAAACTCGAAATATATCACTAGATTAATAACGTGACAGGCACTTTGATCGCTTTCACATGACAGCACGATAAATATAAAGCCAAACTACACCGGATTCCACATGAAAATTAAGATACTTTTATCGGATTACAACTTGGAGCCCATGGCAGTAATTTCGACTGTTTCAACTGTGACAACATATAACTGTCAACAATTGCAATTACATTCATATTGCATAAGTAAGAAGGTAAGTGTTGCAGATTGAATTCGACTTACCATATTATTAGCTACTAATCAAGGATGTATTCAACATCAACAAATCAGTGTAGAATTGGTCGCCTGCAACTTTGCTTGTTTCACTTTCACTCTTTTCTGACGTCACACAACTAAGAATTAGGGTTAACCTCTAAATCTAACTATCACGATACGTTACCTATTTATAGAAAACGACTTGAAAGTATTAGTATTATATTCAATGATCTTTGGAAATCTTGCCATCTACCACTTTCCAAACAAAAACACCCTTAAAAAACATAAAGCAATTTTGTATTAAGTAACTCAGAAAATATTCCTCCCACAGTAGTACAAATCACTCTGAAATCTCCGCTAACACTCCCTCAAAATAACCCCAAAATACGAAATGCAGCTGCACCGACTTATTTTAAAGCAGGGGTTCTTAACCTTTTTGTCTCGTTTACCCCTTGCCGAAAGAAAAAAGTATAATTTACCCCCAGTGTACCACTACTGCTTTTTCAATACTGAAAATCAAAGTTTTCTTTAGTCATTAATTCATCAGTACCCCTCGGTAGGTAAAATTTACCTTCAGGGGGTAATTTTACCCCCGTTTAAGAATCCCTGTTCTAAAGCTAAACACATCTAAAACTCATCTGAGTCATCTCTATACAATAACAAATTTCCGTTTCTATTTATAGAAAGTTTGCAATTCCAGAAAATTCCAGATAGTTCCGTATTGTTACGAAATTATAGTTCAATAGTTAACGTCTCTATCATAGGAAACAACACCATAGATCTCAAAATGTCGATTATGACGTCATACACAAGATAAAAAATGATCAAGATAAGAAGTTTCTAGAATTTAGAAGGTTCCAGTATATCGAACTAATCAAAACCTGCGATAAACAACAATAGTTCTGGGGCGTCATACTGCCAAAAGTGCTGTCTGCGCACTTCGCGTAGTTGCAGTGCGAACGCAATCGAGCGATTTCAGACACAGTTGGTATACACGTCAAATTGCGTAGAGCAGTTCTCAGCGATATTTTAAATTCGAGAGAGAGCGACTGTCGCGAAATAGGAAATTGTATTACTTCGTTGACAGGACGATTGATAAGATTTGTATGACTAACCGTAGGAATTAATTCGTTCTTAGGTCTGACCTCACGAAACAAGATCTTCTTCACCAAACGAATAAAATAACTCACTTAGCTACGGTACTAACCGCACTACTTCTCAATAAATACAAGCTCCACTGCTCACTTTAGTAACACCATACAACAAGGGCTATACCCTTCCGCATACAACAATATTGCTTACTCTACGTATACTAAATCTACACTCGAATAATCACGCTCGGAAATTCACGTCTATTTATACTCAAAATGTAAGTTCGAGAACGTCCTACGTCATTCTCAAAAAGAAACGAGAAGAGAAATCACATGACATGCAAAACTCACACCAAACCACAGCAAAGCAACACGATTGTGACGTCAAAGAGACATCATATGATTTGCAAAAATTCACACCAAACCGCAGTAAACACAATTGTGACGTCACAAGCTCAAATTTTAACCCAGTGAAATTACGGTCAGTAGAAAATTATGACTTCATAATGCAACCCAACGAAACAATCTCACAAGTAAAACTTCGGAAAACAACGCATCGGTCTAGAACCTTCTACAGTAGACAAAGCATTTAAAACAAAACCATAATAAACAGTTTATTATCGTTACAATGATATACTCAAAATAAATCACTTGACTTATAACGTGACAAATACATCGCTTTCGGCGAGGAAGGTCATGGGTTCGGTTGTTGGGACGGTCAAATCGAACACAATGTCGCCGCCGTTGCGATGTTTTTTTGGCGCTGTGTTGCCCGGGCGCTAAGCCGCGTAGATGGGCCCCGCCTTTCGTTATACGCTTCGGCGTTGTACCGGGGGTATAATGAAGATTTGATTTTTTGTAACTGCAGCAAGGAGATCTGGAATCACCTCTTCAAAGTCTTCAAGAAATTGTCTCCTCTCATCCCACATGTTCTATTGCTCTCTTCTTATTGGCTAAAATCACGTGGCATTCCGATCCTTCTCAGCAAGGCAAAGCTTTCACCGTATTTCTTAAGGTGAGGAACATTAGGACGAGTTTTGGAGCTCAACTTCAATATAAAGATTATCGCCAATATATTTGTAATCATTCTACAAACGTTTTGATAAACATTCATTGTATCATCAATGTTTAACTATTCTAGCCCCAGGGCCTCTGAAGTTTTGCCGATGATGGAATAACGCTTTTACCGAAACGTTTGCAAAATGATTGCAAATGTACTGGCTATGATCTTTTTATCAAAGTTTTAAAGGCGAGTCTTTACGATTTTTGTTGACTATAATGCTGATATCATACCGATGGCGGTTCTCCAACTGAGCTAATCGGGCTGTATTTATCCGTCACTCTAATGTAACCAATTATTTTAGGCTGCAAAAGCAAACGTATACCACGGCCCTACATTCTACTACATTGGTCTTTATTACCGAGACGTTGTGAAAAACCATTCCAAAGCTACCAGGTGTTTTGAAAAAGCTTACAGCCTCTCACCGAAGTCCAAAGAAGTAGGTTCTGCATTGGCAGACCAGTATGTTGAAGAAGGTAAGAATTATTCAGTTGCTGCTCCAACCCTGAGTGTTGCAACTATGCCTGCACTTGTTATAGCCTTTACCGTTTTGTCACCTCTTTTCTTGTATCGTCGTTATATTTGCTACATCTCGACGTATTCATGGTTCCGACGACGCATCACAATGGGATGTGACGTTACAATGCTGCAAGTATAGATCGGCAGAAAATGCATTGGTTTAGATAGGACTTTTCGACAAAAACGCGTGAAACAACGTCTAGATCAATTTTTTTTTGGAAAAAAATTAAAATGGGGTGAAAGCAAAAATATTGAGGAATATTACTAATGTTAATGAAGTTTATAGTGAAGAGAAGTTAAAAACATGACATTTAAAAGAACTGAAAGAACGTAATCTTCTCAAATTTTAAGAGAGATCATCGCGCATACTATCTTTATTTTCAAATTGACAATTTTCTAACCTTTAAATTGACTTCATCATCATAAATATACTCAGTCTACCATCTTAGTCCCTAAAGTGATCCCATAATTTCACACGGTAGACCCAGCCACACTACGTTAGTCTAACACAGGTCCTACAAGGTAATCCATCCACTTGCAGCTGCAGACGCGCGTCGACCTTCTTAGGTCTCATCAGTGCAGCATAGTACCCTCCCCCACACCACCTAAACCAAATCTATTTTAGCCTTCAGCTGAACTTACAGCCTCTGTCTCTGCGCCAACTTTGTAAAACTGACTGACAGAGTGCAATGCCAAATTCAAAAACAACGTTCCGAAATGAATACGACGTGATAAAGGGTTTACTCAAAATTAATCATAGGGCTAGTGGCGTTGTAGAAAAGTTGATCCCCTGTACAAGTAGACCAACCCAAAGGCGTGAAGCAAGCCATCTCCGCTATTTTTGACCGTAGACTTTTCTTCTCCATAAAGGATAATTTATGTTGTTGTAAAAAAGTCTTATCAATCGCACTGATTTATGTTGTAAAAATGTCTATCAATAGCACTGTAAAAAAATGTAATGAACCGCGAAAAGTAACGTTTAGGGACAGAAAAACGTCATTGAATCGCACTGGATTACCGGTCAAGACCGCGCCCCAGCACAGCGACTTCACAGTGGCGTGCGCTGTCTCTGCAAAACGTGGAACAGTATGTGAATAGCTGAATATAAAACAGAAAAGAAGTGGCTTTTAGCCCATGCTTATCTTACGTTAAAGACAGCCTGGTTAAGTATTTTAGTAAACAACTTGTTTTATTAGTAAAAAATCGCTTTATTGATCACTGTTTTGCAGATACTGGTTAGCTGGCCTAATTTGGGAGGTCAAGGTATCGATTTCTCGAGCGCATGAATGCAACGCTGTCGCTAATGGCTCGCCATCGCTGTGATGTTTGTGTGTCGCCCAGTTGCTAAGCCGCAGAAATGGTACAACGAGTATAATGAAGATTTGATTTTTTACAGATTCTTTTTACCAGCGAATTGTGGACTGAAATTAAAAAGTTACCTAAAATACCCATAAGCTGCTCTGCTTATCGTTGCGCAAGCCAAAGAAAAAAATCACCTAACGAGGTTTTTCAGATTATGTGCATTTTAAGCGACCTTTTAATTTCAGTCCACAATTCGCTAGTGAAAAGAATCTGTAAAACAAAATCAAAAAAATCTAATCTTCATGATAGCCTTCTTGCACTCGTGGTATTACGCTGAAGCGTGAAACGAGCAGCGGGGCCCATCCCAGCGCCGTATAGCTCGGGCAAAACGGAAACGTCACAGGGATAGCGAATCGTTAGCGACAATGTCAAGTTTGACCGCTACGGGAATTAAACCAAAGATCCCTCGCGCCGGTTGCGATGTTTTTAAGCAAATCGCCAATAGTCGGCATTTGTAAAACACTGATAATTAAAATGATTTTGACTGTAACAAAGATAAAATAATTTTGTACTGGTAGCCTATAATGAAACAAGTCATGTGCATAGAGCAGGGCCGCATTTAGACAATGGAAGGCCCTAGGTTATTCAAACAATGAGGCCCTAGTGATCAATGATCAGACGCAACTCTACAAACATGACGGTCTTGATGGTCGATTTCCAAAAAAAGAAAAGGTCTCAATCTCCAAAAACGAAGGTCATCGTTGCTCGTAACATGGCCCCTTATTTCTCCGAGGCCCTAGGCTTCAGTCTACCTAGCCTATTGGCAAATCCGGCCCTGGCAGATGAGGTTCAATTCTAATCTTCATTATACTTGCCGCATTACGCCGAAGCGTGTAACGAGTGGCGGGTCCATATACGCAGTTCAGCGTCTGGGCAACACAGCTTTGAAAAAACGTCGCAACGGTGGTAAGCCGTTGGCAACATGGTGTCGATTTGACCGGTATGAGAAATGTACCCTAGGTTTACCGCACCGATTGCATGGACTTAATCACTGAGCTAACCGATCGGTTGGTAGATAGGTTTTGTTTCCACTAAAATGCTTAGCCACGTCATGGCTTCAGCGGTCCCTAAGGTAAGAAGACTGTTTTTTACCCTGAAGTAATTGCAATAACTTGAGGTAGCTCAGAAGCACTTGAACATAAAAACACTTCTTTTTTATGTCTCATAATCAGCTGTTCATATACTGTTTACGTTATGCAGAGACAGGGTGCGCCACTGTGTGGCGCGGTCTTTAACGGTAATTCAATGCGATTGAATGACGTTTTTCTTTCCCTAAACGTTAATTTTCGCTGTCCACTCACATTTGTAATATTCTTCAATATTTCCACCTTCACCCCATTTTAATTTTTTTCCACAAAATTCAATTTAGGCGTTGTTTCGCGCGTTTTTGTCGAAAAGTCATACCTAAACCAATGCATTCTCTGCCGATCTATACCTGCAACATTGTGACATGTCGTCGGAACCATGAATTCTTTAACGTGTTGACGGTATCATAATAGAAGACACTGCTGCTGCTACTACGTAGGTTTTTCATCTTTTGAGATTTTTCGCTGCCTATTAACTCTAGGCTACACTAAGGCAGTGTAGTTAGGGTACTTCAAATCACGATTTTTTGGTTAGCTGCTGTCACGATACTGAAATTTGGCTAGAGATTCAACCTTTAATTCTGAGAACAGAAACGTTATCTATTGCCAGAGAACGACGTGAGAGTATCGGTTTTATATCCAATGGTCTTTAGAAAACTTGCAATCTACCACTTTCAAAACAAACAAACTACACTCGGATATCTCCGCTAACACTCGCTCAAAACAACCCACAAAAAACGAAAAGCAGCAACACAGACTTACTGTAAACACATTGTTGCGAAATAGGAAATTGTATTACTTCGCTGACAGGAAGATTGATAAGAATTGTATGACAAAGCGTAGGAATTAATTCGTTCTTGGGTCTGACCTCACGAAAAAACTAAGACCTTCTTCACCAAACCATTGTAATAATCGACTCAACTTAACTCACTTAGCTACGGTACTCAACGTACTACTCTTCAATAAACACAAGCACCACTGCTCACTTCAGCAACACCATACAACAGGGTGTTGCTGAAGTGAGCAGTGGTGCTTGTGTTTATGTTTAAAAGGCATGCCTTGCCATTGGTTAAAAGGCATGCCTTGCCGTTTAACCAAAAAAAATTAATGATAATTATTATTCTAGAAAATTTTCTCAATTTTAATTTGAGAACTTTTACCATGTCAGAAAAGCATTCAAAATGAGACCCTTTTGAATATTAAAAATGGCAACACTTAAATGTAGCCGCGTATCACCGCGGACGACCGCATAGCAGAGGTGTCCGGAGTCTTAAAAATTTCAATCCGAATCCGACTCCGAATCCTAAAAAATTCAGGAAACAGAATCCGACTCCTGTATTGGTATTATATACTAGAGATGACACGGGCTCACTATTTTGCAACCCGGACCGCCCATGGCCTGAAACCTTTAGCCCAGTAACCGTAACCGACCCGGCAACTCATCACAAAATAAAGCCCAAAGCCCGTTCTTTTTACGAACCTATTATCTTATTCAAACCAATCGTAAAAAGGGTTGAATAAGATAAAAGGTTTCATAATAAATGATTTGTGAATGAACATTCAACAATTAAACGTTAGATAGAATGGCAAAGGCGAATGGAGTAAGATGGTATATACATAACAACTAAAGAGCAGCGTCCTTCCTGGCCTA